>OX940799.1:51669808-52869808 GCA_954870605.1 Acer campestre | reverse complement strand
AGATTCAGGCCACGCCTTTAACACACCATTTGCAATAATGAGCAAAATGCTGAACATATCCCTGGTGAGCGCTGATGATTGGCATATTCGGCCTAGTTCTGAATTCAGTATCTTCATATCACTGAGAACTACGGTGATGACTGGAAATGAAGTCAGTACATAGAACGGCAAAAGAGACAATGTTGCTTTTACTTCAGAAATTCGATCAGTGCCCTTGTTGAATTGACGACACAGTACGTAGAACTATCGGCAGAGTACAAAGAACAGGAGCAAGCACAGATAGAACACCAACAAAAGAGGCTCGTTTGCTCGCTCTGATTATCATGCCGGGGATCCATTTTCACTCCAATTAGAAAGAGAAAGAAAGAATAGCCAAAAGACCCTACGGAACCAAACACTTGTACGCTTTCTTTTGTCATCATCTTTGCTGAAATTGTTTCTCCTAGTATTGCTTCAGAGAATATCAACCCGGTCTGGTTCAAACAAATCAACACAATTAATTCCTTAGTCTTCTAGGGTTTGCATTGATTGTAATGCTCTAAGTAGGCAAAAGAATGAAACGTTATAAAAGAAAAATAGAAAAGATGACGAAAATCCTACCTAAAAGTAGGCAAAAATAAAAATAAAAACTAAAATGGATAAGAGAAGGAGAAGATCATTGGCACATACGATAAGCTGTGAGGTTAATAATAGCACACGCCAAAGCGTCTGAGAGTGAAATGGAAGATTTGAGTTACCGAGAAGATCAAAGCTACGTGAAGCTCAAGCATTGGCAATGAGTAGTCCTGCCAAGAATAATTCGCAGCTGCCTCATCAGTTTTATTAATGCGAAATATACTTGGCCCCAAGCCAGCAGATTGTAAGCAAACCCTAATCTCTGTTTCATTGCCAATAATACTCGTGATTTTAACTGGGTTGTCTCTGCTCTCTGATCTCTCTCTTCCTTCTCTGAGAAGGACACAAAATGCTTAAATATAAGTTGCAGATGATTATGGAGAAATAGAGAGAAAAACAATAGTAATATTGTTTAAATAAAAGTTGAATAGATGATGTTAAAAGCTGGTATAACCAACTTTTAATTTTATTTTTGTTTGTTTTGAAAAGGATAGACTTTCATTAAAGCCAAAAAGGCAACAGCCAAAGAGAACAAGACCAAAAAGCACCCAAAATGACAAGCCTAGCAACGAACACCATGCCCCGGAAACAACAAGAACAAGAAAACCAATACAGGGTTCTAACAAAAACACAGAAAGCAGAGATCCCTGCACACCAGAGCAAAACGACAACCTCCAAAAGAAACACAACCACCCACAAAAACTGCAACCAGGAAACCACATAACAAATAATTAGTTAGTGTTAACCTGTGCTAATTATTATCTTATTACAATAAACGCACTAACTATTTTCTATTTATAGTAATCGATGAGATATGTGATGCACATTCTAGAAGTAAAGTCAAACAAAATTTCTAGTCAATTCTAGTTTCATTGAGTCGATTCTTAGAGATAAGAAATTATCTAAAGTCAGTTAAACTATATTTATAGAATGATAGGAAAGCTACTAGAATATTCTATCAATTTCCTAATCTTGTAATAACCGACATAGTGAGCTTAATTATAAATAGGCTTCACCATTGTAAATTTGGGTGTATGAAAAACAACACAACTTAAAAACAGAGTACTCACATACTTTAATAAAAACAGAGGAGATAATAAGCTCCTTACTTTCTACGTACGACCATTTCTTCAATAAAATCCTTATCTTATGTGTCCATTGTGTTTCAACTATCTACGAATACTAACAGTAATAAAGTGATTGTTAATCTGTGCACTTAAGTCTTAACACTACCCTTAATAATTAAAATGTAATAGAGCTTTCTAAATAGAAAGTGGGATCATATATACTAAGCCTAATAGAATATTAGTTTTTGTATTTATTTGTAACCTAAACAATTCAAAAAAAAAAAAAAAAAGTTAAAAAAAGAGAAAAATAGAACTAAAAAAAATATAAAAAATTCTTTGGAATTCAACAAGCATCAAGAAATTGTGTGTTTAATGTTTTTTTTTTTTTTTAATTAATTGTAAGATAAAATAAGAAAAATAAATATTTATATAATTATCATTAAAAATGAAATAAATAATCTATAACTAACAACTCAATAATTTGAACATTCAGTTAATTAGTTAATTTGATTGATCATCAAAATCTCTCTTATGTATACACATACACATTAAATTGTTTTCAATGAAGAGAAATTTGAACTCTTTAATAGAAAATTTCAAATGTTTTGGTAGAATATGTTGAATGATGTAGAGAATTGGATAACAATTAAATTAAATTCAGGATATATACATGATAATTTGTAGACACAATTTTTTAGATTTAATAAATCATTTAAACCCTGATTAGTTATTTTAATAGTTAACAATAAATCAGTTTGATTTCATTGTGACCGAAAATAGAAAAATAAATTAAAAGAATAGGAAAAAAAATTGGAATTATATATATATATATATATAATTAGTTGCCTCTGTTTGCCTCTGCTTTTCTTCGGTTTCTAGCTAGTTTTTCTGTGCTTTTGTGTTGCTTTGGCTGGGTTGTTCTGCTTTTTGCTTCCCTTGTTTCTTGGTGAAGCTTGTGGGTGTCTTTGTTGTGCTGTTTTTGTTCCTTTGTGGTGGTTCCCCACCCTGATAAAATCGCTTTAAAATATATATATATATATATTTGTTTTCCTTTCTTTCTGATTTTATCATAAATTCTAATATTTACTTTGATTTATTTTATTTTATTTTATATAAAAATTTTGATGGAGAAAAGACTAATATACTGTACATTCTGATGTTAAAGTTGACCAAAAAAAAAAAAAAAAAAGAGAAAAAAAAGGAAAAAAAAAAGAGTGGTGCTATTGGTACACCCCCTACTGATCTATTTATGCTCTACTTGTTTAAATTTTGATTTAATTAAATAAAGTTAAATGTTTTTATTAATTTATTTTATTTATTTCCAAAACTACTATTTTACTTATTTTTCAAACTTAATAAACTCATCTCTAATATCTCTATCTATCTCAGATCTCTTTATCTCAGATTTTGTCTTTCTCTCACCTCTCATGAACGAATTTTTTATTAATTTTTTTATTTTTTACATCAAGTTTTATAGAAAAAGGTCAAGAAGTCACAAGACAGAGAACAAGCAAACATCCCTAAGAAAAGAGCAAAGAGCATAGCAACCTAAGACAAAACACATTGAGAGAAAAAAAACGAAACAGCCCACTAACAAAACAAAACAAGAAGTAAAGAGAAAGTATTTATTTTGGTTGTCATCATTTTACTTTCAGATTCTAAAAGAGTAATAAGATTAAATAACAATCAATATTTCATCTGTCTAATGCACCTCAAGTGTTTGATTTATTGTTTAAATAAGATTCCGTATAAGTATTTTTAGGGTTTAAGAGTTATGAAAAAAAAAAATCAAGAAAAGAATTAAAAGAACATTTTTTTTTTTTTTTTTGAAAAGGAATGTAGGGTTTTATTAGATTTACTTTATAGAATATATATTTTTTCTTAAATTGTACATCTCTTTTAGTAATTTTGATAAAGGAAAAAAAATAATACTAAATAATTAAAAAGGTGGGGCTTTAATAAATCAGTAAGGGGTGTGCAAATAGCTCCTATAAATAAATAAATAAATAAATAAATAAATAAAAAATAAAAAAGGGTTCAGTTGAAGATTTATGTGGTGATTTTTGAAAATTTAGGACAGCCAAAAGTGGTTGTCCAAATTCGTTACACATTTGGAATTTCGTGCAATCAAAAGGAATTTTGTGGAATAATTCCTATATTTACATGAAAAAAACTCGAAGTACAAAACATAAAATAATATAAAACGAAACTAGGGGAGTTGAAAAGTCCTTGACTTTCGATGGATTCTCTCACTCGACTTTCTAAACTCTTCTTGGTTATCTATGCAGACTCGATTCAAAGTATGTCTTCTTCTTCTTCTTCTGCAAATCTTCTTCTTCTTCTTTTTCTGCAGTTCTTCTTCTTTTATTTTTTATTTTTCAAATTTTTTTTCTTTCTGAAACCAAAATTAGTGTAGTGATCTATGTAGATATAAGTAGATGTACACTGATTTTTACTTTGGAAATTGTTGCAAGCGTCCCTATGGATCAATATATCGCAATATGAATGGGTGCAGGTATTTATTAGTATTAGTATTATTTATTATTTTCTTTTGTTAGTTTTTATTGAATTTTTTCTTATTCTTAGAACTTGTGTTGTATTTAGTTTGGATATATATATATACTCCAAGAACTCTCTTGAGTCTGGTTATGCTACATAGGTCAATCAGCTTATACAAAAAATGGGAGATTCAATGTGCTGAAGCTCCACCGGAGGTATTCTGAATTCTTCAAGATATAGACGGTAATGCCCCTATTCCTGCTGATGTTCCTCTACAGACGGAAGTCGGGGGCGAAGGAGACGGGAAGCTCGAAGGAGACGAGAAGCTCGATGAAGACGGGAAGCGCGGACAGTAGTGTGTAGGGTTTGGTTCCCAGACCCCAGTATTAACTATTTAGTGGATGCAGTAGGATGTAGTTATGGAGGTTTAAGTGCATGGATTTGAAATAGACCTATTATATCTATGTAGGTGTTTATTTGAAGTATTTACAATGACTATTTGTATAAAATGAGATAGAATTTGGAACAATCTGATATGCTCTAGGAAATTAATTGCATTTTTAGTTGGTATTATTTGTTAATTAAGAAATGACTATTTAAATAATTAGATTTGAAAGCTAAATAATTAGCTATCCAGGCCGTGCTAATACGGGAGTAATTATTTGGGTGCACTAGAAAAGGAGTACATAAATAGTTGTAGGGTTTGTGATTTCTCCCTGGTCCCAAATAAGCAAAAGACACGGACACGGACACTGAAGATGCTTATAGAGACCTATAGTAGGCCTACATAGGTGCCCCGCCGAAAGGTGCCACCATGGATCCTGCATTGAGACTGTCATTACTAAGTTATGCAGGTGCTGCCGGAGCTTGAAGAAAGAGGTACTTGAATTCTGTTTGTTATGCTTTTAACTGGATATTGAATTGGATCTTTTCTATGCATTGATGATTGGTATTGGTTAGATATATAAATCATTTAAGCTGTTAAGTTAGAAATTAAAAAAAAAAATTCTTTAATTGATGATCTTTTCTATTTCTTTTGTGTTTGCTTCGAGCAATCTCTGATACGATAAATTATGTGATGATACAATTGAGCAATCTCTGTCGATCTCTGTTTTGTATGTAATCATAACTCTTTATTGAAAATTTTGATTAATCTGTTAGTTCACACTTATTTTAACTTAGATAAATTTAAAAGCTTGTATTAGCTGTCTTGATTCTTTATTGGAACTTTTTTTCTTTTCTATCTCTGCTTGGTTTCCGAGACAAAATAGAGTGGAAAGCAATGGATTTGGGGATTTTGAATTTCTAAATTTTGTGTGAAAACTGTAATCTATATAAAGATGTGATTTTGCTCTATGTGTTTGATCAAAGTTTACATTTTCTTGGTGATGAGTGATGACTGGCTTCTTAGTGATTGACAAATATTGATCGGTACAACCAGACCATTTTGTTTCTTTAATGTTATTTTGTGGCAAAATATAGAAATATATACATAAGATTTTGAATTTTACGGAAACAATTCATGACGACCCATAATGATTTAATATTCTGGATGATGGTCTATACAAAGTAAGTTTTTCGGTTTGTCATGGATATAAATTTTCTTTTCAATGTTATTTGAAGGGATGTGAGGCTAGTGGAAAGAGACCAATAATGTTAGGCATTGCAGTCTATTGGGATCTCTTTTTTTCCAAAGAAATACAGACACTGGTCAAGTGCATTAGGAGAATAGAGGATAATAGAGGATAACTCCAGGAAGGTGACTAGAACTAGAAAACACATTATTCCTACCATTGGCACCATAACGCGCCAAAGCATTAGCCACTTTGTTACCTTCTCTATAAAAATAATGAATAGAGAAATCAAATCCTTCCAATAAATCTATAAGTTGATCCCAAAAATCCCATAAATACGAAAGATTACATATCCAGGACCGGATCCAAGAGACCACAATATCATAATCACACTCAATGTCAATAACATCGTGGCCCAAATGCTTACAAATAGAAATTCCTTCCACCACCGCCCGCAGCTCAGCTTCATTATTAGAACACGAGCAAAAGAATTTTGAAAAACCAAAAATGAAATTACCTGAACTGTCACAAAGCACGCCACCTCCACCAGCGGGACCCGGATTTCCCAAACTGCTCCCATCCAAGTTGAGTTTTAATCTACCTGGAGCTGGCTTAAGCCATCTCAGAACTTGAATTTTCTTCCGTTTCTTTAATAAAATCTGTACCTCCATGTTTCTTAGAACTCGATCATCACTATAATTCCAATGACGAACCTCTGTCAAAGAATTACTTAAAATCTGAACCTAGTGCTTAATGGAAAGCCAGACATCTGAAATGCTCTCCAACTTCCCCTCCAGCCTAGCCGCACATCTTCTTCTCCACAACCTCCAAATAACTAAACAAGGGATTAACCCCATCAAATTTCCCAAATTGGGAAGACTGGCCAGCTCTATTAAACCACCGCTGGACTCTCTACTTCCAACTTCGATGGGCGAGGAATGGCACTCCCACCTCAGTCGAAACCTTTCTCCATAAGTTGGACGCAAAATCACCATTATTCAAGATATGATCCAAGTCCTCAATGCCTCTACTACTACAACAATTGCAGGCCAAAACAATAGGAACCCCCACACTCCTCACCTTTTCATCAACACTTAAACAATTAAACATAGCCTTCCACATACAAACAACAATATTCTTCGGTAAACACTTGTGCCAAATCCATTTAGCTCACCCAAACTTCGGGAGCCTAACTCTGACCACATCCCAAGCAGATTTAGTGTTGAAACAGCCATCCTTCTCAGGGAGCCATAACAGAACATCTTCAGAATTTCTAAACTTTCTAACCCTTCCCATAACTTCATCCATTTTTTCCGAACCCAAAAGCCTTTGTAACTCCTCAACATCCCACACATTATCGATAACTAAATCCTTCAACCTAATTTGGGAATGTTCTCCCTTCGGAAACTCAGCAAATAAAGGCACAGAACTCAAAAAATTATCATACCACAACCTAACATTTCCAGTTGGAATTGTTCAACAAAACTGGAATACACCTCATGATTTTCCTCCAAAACTGAGAATCCATATTGTGAGCTTTGCAAACAGCAACATGCCCCCTTTTTAAATACTTAGCTTTAAAAAATATTACCCATAACGAGTTTTGCGTCAGTAAATGCCAGCCAAATTTCATGAACAAAGACGTTTGAACATCAGAGATGTTCCTCAAGCCTATACCCCCTTCATCAGTAGGAATACACAACTTCTTCCAAGTCTTCCATTTTTTTTCCCTTCATGTTCACCCCAGAAAAAAGAAGAGAACATACCTTGAATTTTTTTGAAAACATATTTAGGCGTGTTCAAAACAGATAACAGATGCAGCGGCATACTAGACAATACATGTCTCAACAGCACTAATCGACCACCCTAGGACAACAAATGACTCTTCCAACCGTCAATCTTCTTACTAATTTTTTGAATCAAGGGATCAAACGGACTAACCTTTAATTTACCATCCACAATCGGAACTCCCAAATAAGTAAAAGGAAACTTTCCTTCAGTAAAACCCGTATCAATTAAAATCTCATTTTTTCTCCTCAAACACAGATGCTTAGAGAAAAAAATAGCTGACTTCTCTTGATTAACTCTTTGCCCAGTCCAACTTTCATATTTCTTAAGGACCTCATCAACCCACGAACAGACGTTTTACTAGCATTGGCGAAAAAAATACCGTCAGCATAAAGCAGATGGGATATGACAGGGGCATCACATGGGTGAGAAAATGGCAAAATGTGCTTCGCAGACATCTCACTATTAATCATTCTAGAGAGGACCTCTTCCATTAAAATGAATAAGCATGGTGACAAATGATCTCCTTGTCGCAACCCCCTTTTTGACTTAAAAAAACCCTTGTACGTTCCATTCATCATGACTGAAAACCATGGGGTAGAAATACAATTTTGAATCAGCTTACAAAAGAAATTCAGAAAACCAAAAGCATGAAGAGTCTGGTCAACAAACTTCCACTCAACACGATCATAAGCTTTACTCATGTCAATTTTTAGAATAACATTACCACCTCTCACCTTCCGATGTAACATTTTAGTCATCTCTTGAGTAAGAGTAACATTTTCAAAAATGCTTCTACCCCTCACAAAAGCCCCTTGCTCCGGGGAGATTAAATCGCCAATCACCAACGACAACTTATCAACCATAATTTTAGGGAAAACCTTATAAATTGATAACTCTTATTTCTACACGAAGTGTAGCCCCCTTATTTGTATCTTTTATGCTCAAATCCCGGGTAAAACCGTGTTTTTAACGGATTTAATAAGCGTTTCAGGATTCCTTCCAGAAGAGGGGCTTTTGTGCAAAGATGCAGGAATTCTGGGGCAAATGTGCAATTTCAGGAAGTTGGTTCTGCGCCCTTAGTGGTTTTGCGTTTAGGGGCCGCAGAAAAGGGACCAGAAGATCCCATTTTTGTCACGAATTCTGCGCCCCTGATTATGCTCCCTTGGGCGCAGAACAGGGTGCATTTTAGTTTCTTATAGGAACAACTTTTGAAATTATGCTCCCTTGGCCGCAGAACAGGGCGCATAACAGGGAGCATAATTTGCCCGATGCTGTCAACTTCAGTTGCCCAATTTCAGGTCCTTGGGCCCCCAAATTTCGGCCAACCAGGATCTTGTCTCTGACCATTGCCTTGGCTGAAAGAGGGGAGGTAATGATGAGGAATTCTTGGTGGGCCCTCTTCAATTATGAAGCATGATGATGTTGGTTGTCATGGGGAGAAGAGAAGGAAGACTTAAAAGACCCATTCTTCTTCTTTCCAGAAGAGGGGACGACCACACTCACCCTCTCTGCAGAAAACCTTCTCTTTTCTCTCTGTTTTGGTGGTTCTTCATCAACCTTGGAGCTTGGAGGAGTGATTCTTGGAGAAGGAAGCCATAGGAGATCAAGCATTGCAAGGAGGAGATCATCATCTTAGTTTATCTCTTGAACTCTACCTTTTATCTTCTTGTAATTGTTATGGTCTGTGTTTATTGGAGATTTTGTATGGTTTCTATGTGTAATATGAGCTAAATACTCTTGTGCTAGAACAATGATGAAACCAAACCCTTAATCTATTGTTAATGATTCCTTAGTTTCTCTACAGGTGTTTGTGTAGTTATATGAATGTTTTGTATGCTTAATGCTTTTGTCTTGATTGGCCATCTTGTTGAATGATCACTAGATAAACAAACCATTCACTATATATGACTAGAAAGTGAGAGATACACTAGGCTAGCATATAGGGTTCATGTATGTGTTCCACCATTCTTAATGAGTTCATCCATATTTTGTATGTTTGGATACAATCTCTAAGACATCGAGAGAGATTAGAGATTGATTTAAGGGAATACGAACCTATAATCTATACTTGCACAAATGAGGGATTAAGTGAGTCAAGAGTTAATTGAAGGGTTAGGTGGATTCATGTTCTAGCACACTTTTCTCATATCATCACATTCACTTTAGTTGTGGTTAGTGTTTTATTTGCTTTAGATCTACTCTTTTTATTGTTAGAAGTTAAAAACTATCATTTTCAATTGTCCAAATAGTATATAAGCCGATAAAAACCGGTAATCAATCCTTAGTCCTCGTGGGAACGATCCCTACTCGGTCATTATATTACACCCCGACCTCGTACACTTGCGAGAGTCTTACCCGTGTGAGTTTGGACCGATCATAAATCACATTACATAGGCTTATAGGGCGGAATTTATCAAAAGATTGAGGATCCTTTACCTTCGGAATAAGAACAATAAAGGAGAAGCAATAAAAGCGCGGCAAATCATCACCTCTGAAAAACTCCTTCACTGCTGCCATCACATCATTGTTTATAATCCTCCAACAAGTGAGATAAAAAGAGGACCCGAATCCATCCGGTCCAAGGCTGCTGTCAACCCAAATTGACTTCAAAACATCATAAACTTCTTCCTCTGTCGGCTCCTCTTTCAACTAATTAACGATCACCTCCGAGATACTTGGAAGAATAAAATTCTCCAAATCTGCCCCCTGCACCGCAACATTTATGCCCAGAAATTGTTCAAAATAATGAACAGCACCATTATGAACCATCTCCATATTATAAAGCGAAGAGCCATCAGGAAGAACCATGGATTTGACACAAGAATTCCACCTTCTTTGCACAATAACCGCATGAAAAAACTTTGAGTTTTGGTCACCCTCAGATAACCATTTTATCTTTGCTTGTTGAGCCAATCTCATCTCTTCCCTTTTACACCACACATCTAACTCTGCCTTGGAAACCAGAAACTCTTCTTCAATAGTTTCTGAATACTCAGCCTGTAACATCTCCTCATGATTCTCCACCCTTTCTTCTAACTCACGGATAAAACCATTTACACTGCCAAAAGTCTCTTTATTCCACACTCTCAGCCTTTGTTTCATTCTTTTCAATTTACCAACCAAACGATGAAGGCCTGATTCAGACACCATAGACTTAGTCCAAGAGTTACTCACCGCATCCAAGAACCCCACATGCGAGGTCCACATATTCTGAAAGTGAAACGGAGCCGGTCCATATCTCTCCATTTCCGTTACAATCGGTTATGTGTCGTGGTAAACTCACGCTTATCGGAAAGAGTGTATTTAGTAATTCTCTTAGCGATAATTGGGCATGTTATTATTTACGATTAAACGGTAATATTTGAAGTTACAATGAAGAGAATCCAACTTTGCCTCTTGATCTAATCTTTTATGTTTGATTGAAATTGTGAATGATAAGGAGAGGTTTGGTTGTTGGTGTCCTCGTAGCTTTGTTCATCTATTTTTGGATGCATCCTAAAATCACATAAACTCAATTTAGGATAATCCAATAACTATTGTATTCTAAACTTCATAAACTGAAATTACTTATCTGTTGTATATCTCTACCCATGTAACACCCTTGCACTCTAAATTCTTCTTCCAATCTTATATTGTATCTTTAAATAATATGTTTATCTCTTTTTCAAATCTTTTCTAAGCCTTGGTCTCTCTCTCTCTCTCTCTCTCTCTCTCTCTCTCTCACTCGGCTGTTCTCTTCTTACTCTCATTTCTTTCTCTTATATTGTTCTCTGTTTTTGTTCTTGGCCGAAATCACTCTTCTTGCCATATATATATATATATAATTTTCTCATTTTAATTTTATTTACAAAATTAAAATGAGTGGCCACTAGAGTAGAGCATGACCAAATGGGTGGCCACTAGGGTAATTTTCCCTACGAATGGTCATTTCCGTCACACTGTTTGCCTATAATGGCTATTTTGAACTGAATTTCCCTTATAATGCCCATTTTGATAGTGCTTAACCAAATGGGTAGCCACTAGGTTAATTATCTCTTAATATTATAAGTTTAGAAATTATACCATATATATATATATTTTAAACTTTTACAATAAATTCCCGCTTTGGGAAAATGTATCTACAATCTTAATAGTGTAGCCGTGTAGCTATAAGGAGCATACCACTAGATCATTCTTATATTATCGGAAAGAGTGATGATATTAGCAAGCCTCTAATTATCTAATAATGCCCCTGTTTTTAAGATTAAAAAATTAATTGGGTGGCTCTATTGTCATCTAAAAAAAAATCTTCCTACAATCGTTTACTTCTTACATTAGGGATGGGTGTGGAGGCCCATTCAAAAAAATCTTCCCACACCCATTTACTTTTTACACTAGGGATGGGTGTGAGGGCTCATTGAGGCAATGCGCAAAAAATGTGTGTTGTGGAAACCACTACAACAACGCACAAATGAATGTTGTAGTTAATTTAACACATATGGCAACGCACAACAGTTGCACGTTGTCGTAGTTAAATCATTAGACTATACACATTTTATGCACGTTGCTATAAACATGCTTTTAGCAACATACAATTGTGCTCATTGTTGAAAAGCTGATATTTAGCAATACACACATCATGGATGTTGTTATAGGCCTTGCGCGTTGCGAAAAAATCTAATGTATCGCAACACACATATCGTGCACGTTGTCGTAGGTATCTTTAGCAACAAACAAATGTGTACGTTGTTGAAAAGCTAATATTTAGCAACACACACATCATGCATGTTGTCAAAGGACTTGCGCATTGCGAAAAAGTCCAGTATTCCGTAACAAACATATCATGTGTGTTGCAGTATGTGTATTTTTAGCAACATATAAATATGCACGTTATTGAAAAACTAATATTTAGCAACACACACATCATGTAAGTTGTCATAGGCCTTGCGCGTTGCGAAAAAGTAATATTCTACAATACACATATCATGCATGTTGTCGTAGGTGTTGTTTTAGCAACATATATACAAATGTGCATCTTGTTGAAAAACTAATATTTAGCAACACACACATAATGGATGTTGTCATAGGCTTTGCACAGTACGAAAAAGCCTAATATTCCGCAACATACTTATCATATACGTTGTCGTGTGTGTCTTTTTAGCAACTGTTGGCTTCCGTGTTGCTAAAAAGTTAATATTTTGAAACTCACATATTATGCACGTTGCTGTAAGATCCTCTTTATCAACTATTGGCTTGCACATTGTGAAAAACTAATATTCAGTAACACAAATATCATGCACATTTCCGTAATAGTTTCATTAGGAATTGTTTGCTTTTGTGTTATGAAAAAGGCTAATATTATGCAATACATATATAATATGCACGTTGGCGTATGAGAAATTGTTCACTTGTGTGTAGTAAAAATGTTAATATTTGGCAATATACACATCATTGACATTGTTATCACAAATATTAAAATACACAACCATCATTAGCAAAGTGATGCACTTTCTCTTCTCTTTTATGAAAATGATTTTACTCTTACTTTTGCCCATTTAATTATAAAATATGGAGATTCGTCTTCATATAGTGGGAGATGCATTATGAGTCGTGTGTTTGCAACGATTAATATCATTAATTAGGTTTCGATAGACCCTTAACCCGATTGTTTTTTTATTTTAAATAAATGATTTAGTTATTATACATGACGTGTATAGTTACATGGGTAGTTATGATAGAAAATATTTTATTTTTAAATCCTTGATTTTCGTAGATTATTGGAGAAATTGAATGACAATATGAGGTTGGTCTAGTGGTTTGCCTTCACACCTACACCATAAGGTTGTAGGTTCGAGTTTGTCCCCCTCCCCCAAATCCCAAATTATTGTAATATTTCAAAAAACTAAAAAAAATTAAATTGTAACTATAGAGAACATATATAGTAACCAAGCCCTCTGATTAAATATTGAGTTAATATTTATAATATTTAATTGTTTATAATAAAAATAATTATAATGATTATTATAATGAGTCTAAATTATCAATTAATAAAATTATTAATTTTTTCAATAAAATATTGAATTAACTTTTTCTATAACATATGGTATATATAAATAAGTGTGTAATATATAACAAAGTTAAACTCACAGTAGAATGGCAAAGACTCTCATGGTGGAGTTGTTTGTCATGGGTTTAAACCCTCACTTAAACAAAGAAAGAGATGTAAGGTGGTCAAGGGGGGCTCGATAGTGATTGGGTAGTAGAGGAGTAGGTGGGGCCAGTCCAATGAGATCAATTTCTTTTTTGTTATTTTTTTCTTAACCTAAGGCAATGTGTAATGCACATTGCAAAAATTGTCTAAGGCAATGTACAATGCGTGTTGCAAAAATTGTCTAAGACAACGCACGGTTAAATTGTCTAAGACAGTGCATAGTAAGGTAACATACATCAACCGTGCGTTGCACTAAATGCCAATGACAACAATCATAGTATATTGTTATTATTCTACGACTACACACATTGCACGTTGCCAAAAACTTTGGGACTTTTGGTAACAGCCGTATCAACAACATACACCCGTGCGTTGCGAAAACCTTTCGCAATGCATTTTGCGCGTTGCGAAATGCCAAATTTCTTTTAATGATATGATCTAAACTCAGAACCAATTTTACTTGAATTCCAATCCAAGTGATTAGATAAAATGCAAACATGTCTCTAGAAATATAGCCTAGTTAGAGTGGCGCAAGAGATACAAGCTCCCCTCGCATCGCACCAGTTTTGGTGACGATTATTGAAATATCACACATTTCTTCTTCATAGTCTCTGAACATAAAACAAATCTGTTTTCACACAACCTTTAAACGGGCACTAACAGTGGACACCACAAACCGCATTGTAGCCTAATCCTATCACTCTTAATCACTGAAATATTGTTCAACTAAACTAAGAAGGTTGAAATCTAAAGCCACGAAACGAGCTTAAGGTGTTAACAGCAAGTAGTTAAATATTTAATATTTAGATTGTAAATTTTTTTTATTTTTTATTTAAAAAAAAAAATTAAGATTGTAAATTAAAACTTGATCATTTTGTATAGCAATCAGTTGTGCTTATAAAAATAAGGGGCAATTGCACAAACATCGCCGAGGTTTGATAAAATTACACGGATATGACAGTTTTGGCTATATGCGCACAAACTTCCCTTAACATTTGAAAATTGTTGCACAAATATCTCCTACCGTTAAATGAATCCGATGGTCAAACATGTAAAAAGTCTAAAATACCCTATATTTTTATTTTAGAAAAACTAAAAAAATTAAAAATAAGATAAAAAAAATATTTAAAAATATTTTATAAAACATGAATGTATCTTAAATCTGAAACTTAGAAAAAAAAAAATAGTTTGTGCAATTCCCCATTGATTTTAAATAAATTTAAAATTTAAAATTTATTTATTATTAAATTGTTTAAAAAAAACTATTTTTTTTTTAATTTGTAAGGGTGAATTTTTTTTTCTAGTTTCATATTTAATATATATTAATGTTTTCTAAAATATTTATTTTTATTTAAAATAAAAATAAAGGGTATTTTGGACTTTTTACTGTTTTGACCATTGACTAATGGAACCATCTAACGGTAGGGGATGTTTGTGCAACAACATTCAAATGTTAAGGGAAGTTTGTGTGTATAGTCAAAACTGTTATATTTGTGTAATTTTATCAAACGTCGAGGGATATTTGTGCAATTCCCACTAAAAATAAATTAAAGCTGAGGTTTGCGTACCATACTACCATTGGTGGAGCCATGATTTGGCTGATTTGGGCAGAAGCAGATTGTTTCATTGCTAACAGGGTCCCAACCACAACTTCCCTTAGAATTGGTGCAATTCTCGCATGAGATGCCTCTCAGCTTCCATTTCAACTCAAATCCTTGGATGACTCTATGGTTGAAACTAATTTTGTACAGGTGGCCAATCCATTGGCTCTCCTTATTTCACGGAAAAGCTGTTAAAGCTTAGTGCTAGTATCAGGCTATATATTGACTGCTCTCTCTTATCTGTAAAGTGGTCAGATAGAAATACAAAATAATATTCCTCTTTTCTCTCAAAGTTTTCTATGAAAAACTCCAATGGAGTTTTCTGTTATCAATTTGTTTTTTTCATCTTTAGTTTGTGTAGTTTTACATTGTAGTCTGCATCAAGATATTGAACTTCCAACATAGGTAGTTGAAAAAGATTCAATCCCCAAATTGAAATGGGGATGGAGCCCCATTTCCTCCAAACCTTTTTTTTTTAATAATTAATATTTTCCCCATTTCCCCACTTTCTCAATTTAAACTCTTACTATAAATACTTCACATATTTTTTTTAGTATGTAATTTTTATTCAAACAGAGTCAATTGGGAAAAAAATTTGAATTGAAAAAAATGAAAGAAATGGGAAAAACAGGGAAATGCGGATGGGGGAACCCATAACCATACCCATTTCCCCAATGCTCATCCCTACCAATAATGCTATATATCTTTTGTATTTAAAACTATTTTAATCTATGCCTAGATCTGCAATGTGTTCAAATACAAGTAGAAGAGTTTGTGAAAGCAAAACTGAAAGTGAAATTGAACCTCTATGTTGTGTTTTTAATTCTAGAATAACTGGAAAAAAAAAAAAAAAAAACCATCTTTTAACTAAAAAAAAAAAACATCTTTTGAAATAAATATTACAAGTTTAGAGATTATACAGTAATTTTTTTAAAATAATAATAATAAAATAAGAACAACACTTGGGTACTGACCGGTCAGTACCC
Source organism: Acer campestre (assembly GCA_954870605.1). Classification (NCBI taxonomy): domain Eukaryota; kingdom Viridiplantae; phylum Streptophyta; class Magnoliopsida; order Sapindales; family Sapindaceae; genus Acer; species Acer campestre. Next base: position 52,853,485 of record OX940799.1, on the reverse strand, counting down.
AAGGTGCTGACCATCCATTAGTTGATAGCCACATAATCCAAAAGCAAGGAGAAAATTGAAAAAAGTGAAAGAGTTTTACCACGTGGCAACACCCCATTGGGTGGTTATGGGTGGTCAGTATGCTTTGGGTACTGACCAGTCAGTACCCAAGCATTTTCCATAAAATAAATATACCCCAAATAAGTAGTTAGTAGTTATTTCAATAAAAACACATTGAAATAACTACACGCGTCTTGCAATCAAAACTATTGTGAAGAATTTTTCTTTCATTTGTAGTTACAATAACGTATTATTTATCACATAAATTATATGGTACAGATAAATTAATTAACGTAGACAGATAATTAAATTATAATTTTGATTAATTTTTGAACTAATTTTTTGAATTTGTAACATTACTCTTGAGCTGTTAATCCGGTTATAAATCTGGTTTAAATTGGATAATTATAAACATTTATGAAGGATAATATTAATTAGTGGCCACACAACGAGAACTGTTCTGTTCTTGCTCAAATAAGAAACCCAAAAAGTGACAGCAATAAATATTCCATATTACATTACCATTTTTTCTTCTTAATTATTTATTTCTGCATTTGACTGGGTAGGTAAGCAATTCAGCACTTACTAATCTCGATGGTATAGTTGTGAGTCATGGGACTGTGTGATGTAAGAAATTATACATTACATCAAAGCAAGTGAAATCTTATACATTTTATTGATATCAAAGCAATGAAAAGCAGCCTCAAATACTTGCCTTAAACCAAACGGCATTGTATATTTGTATGTACATCAAGGAAAGGAAAGAATTGGGAATAACTTGGAGTTGGAGAAAGCAATATATGTTTGAACCAGCATCAAAGCAAGCTTTCACTTTGCCCATAACATGACTTATTCCTTTTGGCTTGCATTATATTATAAAAACTGAAAGAATGGCAACGTTAATAGTTTCACATCTCAAACACAAGTAATAGCTAAAAATATTTCTCTTCTTTTGTCATTCAATTTCCATCTCAAACTATGGCTGCTGAGGCAATTGTTTCTACTGTTCTCCAACAATTGACTTCGATCATCGGTAGAGAAGCAGAGCAAGAGGTGAGGCTAGTTACGGATGTCAGAAAGGAAATAGAAAAGCTCACCAGCAACTTTCAAGCCATTCAAGCTGTGCTCGTTGATGCAGAGCAGAGACAAGTGAAGGACACAGCTGTGGGAGTTTGGCTAGACAAGCTCAAAGATGCATCTTATGACATGGATGACGTCTTGGATGAATGGAACACTGCAATTCTGAAATTACAAATTGTTCCTAAGAAAAAGGTATGTTTTGTGTTCTCCTCCCCTTGCATTTGTTTTAGACAAGTTGCTTTACGACATGATATCGGTGTTAAGATAAAAGAAATAGATGAAAAACTTGATTCTATTGCCAATGAGAAAAATAATTATAATCTTAACACAATTAGGAGTATTGAAAAACCTCAAAGATCGGAAACGACTTCTTTGATTGAGGTGTCTAAGATACATGGTCGAGATGATGATAAACAAAATCTAGTAAACATGTTGTTGAGTGAGAGTACTGAAGAAAGAACAAGCCTCCCTGTCTTCTCAATTGTAGGGATGGGAGGGATTGGGAAAACAACACTCGCACAACTTGTTTGCGATGATGTAGAAATTAAGAGTAAATTCTATCCCATAATATGGGTTTGTGTCTCAGACCCATTTGATGAGGTTAGGATTGCTAGAGCAATCATTGAAGGTCTTACACGTAAAGCCACCGATTTAGTGGCATTCCAATCTCTTTTGGAACGTATACGTGAAACCGTTGTGGATAAGAAATTTCTTCTTATCTTAGACGACGTGTGGGTAGAAAATGATGATCAATGGAGACAATTGTATAGATCTCTTAATGATGGTCTTCATGGTGAAAGTAGAATTTTAGTCACCACACGTAAGGAGAAAGTTGCACGGATGATGAAATCAATTGGTGGTATCAATATTGGAGTATTGTCTCCGGATGACAGTTGGTTGTTGTTTAAACAATTAGCATTTTATGATAGGCCTCAGGAAGAGTGTGAAAAATTAGAAAATATTGGTAGAGAAATTGTTGGTAGGTGCAAGGGTTTGCCTCTTGCTATAAAGGCTATTGGGAGTTTCTTACGCTTTAAAAAAACTAGAGAGCAATGGCAAAGAATATTAGAAAGTGAAATTTGGAATCTGAAAGAGTCAAAAGAGTTAGAAAAAGGTATTTTCCATCCACTATTGTTGAGTTATAATGATTTGCCATCTATGTTTAAACGGTGTTTTTCATATTGCGCTGTCTTTCCCAAAGATTATGAGATAGAAAAAGATGATTTGATTAATTTATGGATGGCCCAAGGTTATTTCGGTTTAGAACGTGATGAAGAATTAGAGATAATTGGTGAGGAGTGTTTTGACACTTTAGCGATGCATTCTTTCTTCCAAGATTTTGGAAAGGATTATAATGGTAATATTATTAAGTGCAAGATGCATGACATAGTGCATGACTTTGCCCAATTTGTTGTTAAGAATGAATGTTTTTCAAAGGAAATTTACGACGGTGAAGAAGCAAGCCTAGATGTTTCTCGTGAGAAAGCTCGTCATTCAATGTTGATACTGAAGTCGTCGTATAATGTCAACTTATCTGGTGTCCAAAAGCTACGTAGCCTCTTAATTGAGGATGAACATGGATCTGAATCGATGAGTAGAAGTTTCTTACCCGGCTTATTTGAGCAGATGACTTGTTTAAGGTCATTGAAGTTAAGTGGAAGTTTGGATAATAAGATACCAAGTGAGATAGAAAAATTGATACATTTGAGGTATCTTAACATGTCAAGGCTAAAAATCAAAGAATTACCCGAGACATTGTGTTGTTTGTATAACTTACAAACCTTGAATATCAGTGGTTGTTTGTTTCTCGAAAAACTACCTCAAGGGATGGGAAAACTAATCAATTTGAGGCATTTAATAAATGAGGAGACATACAGTGTCAGATACATGCCAAAAGGAATGGAGAAATTAGTTTGTCTTCGAAGATTGGATAGATTTATTGTTGGAGGTGATCCAAATGGCATGGGTCTTGGATGTCTTAAAAACATGAACAAGCTTCGAGGTCGTCTTGGGTTAATAGGGCTGGGAGAAGTTGTAGACGAAGCTGAAGCTAAGAATGCACAACTCATGAATAAGAAGAATCTCGTTCATTTGGCATTGTATTTCTCTGGTGTGAGTGATATATCATCGGCTGAAGAATGTAATAAAGATTCAGCAGTTCTTGAAGCCTTACAACCATCTCCCAATTTAGAGATATTAGAAATATCTGGATGTAGAAGCATCAGTTTGTCCCCTCATTGGATGGTATCGTTAATTCATCTCAAGAGGTTAACTCTCGCACACTGCAGAAATTGTGAGTATTTGCCTGCTAGTTTGGGAAAATTGCCACTGCTTGAAGATCTCAGAATATGGGGTATGAAGAGTGTGAAAAGAGTGGGTAATGAATTTGTGGGCATTGAGACATCATCATCATCATCGTCTTCACCCTCACTTATTGCCTTCCCCAAATTGAAGACTCTCAGCTTTTATGCGATGGAGAATTGGGAAGAATGGGAATATAAGATTACAACAGGAGATATTACAATCATGCCCTCTCTTTCTAAGCTAAGCATTCAATACTGCCGAAAATTGAAGTCACTGCCAGACCACCTTCTTCATGCTACAACACTCGAGGAATTGAACATCTGGTATTGTGACATTTTACAACGAGTTTACAAGGTGGAGAGATCAGGGGAGAAATGGTTCAAAATATCTCTTAAAAAGAGAATAGAGAGGTGCAATGAGGAGTCGTCGTCGTCGTCGTCCAACGCAATCCAAAACTGCCCCTGATTATCAATGGAAGCTGGTAATTAATTTCTTTCTTCTTTTATTATTTTGTTAATTAGTTAATATTATTGGTAATTAATTTAATATTGACACTTGATCATCATTATCGTTTTCACCCTCACATATTGTCTTTCCCAAATTAAAGACTCTAATTATGCCATCTTTTCTTATCTACAGATCCATATCTACCCAAAATTGAAGTCACTATCAGACCGTGATTTGGGGTTAGAAGAACATTCCAGGATGGAGACCGTGATTTGGAGTCCACACCGTGATTATGCATGCCGGTAATCTCTTTCTTCTTTTCTTCTCTTTTATTACTAATTACTTAAATCATTTTTTAAAAAAAAAAATCATTTTGAGTCCAAATTCAATTGCCCGCAATCGCTTGCTTAAAAAAATTTCAGTTGCAATCTTTATCACTCCCATCCATATCACTTGTAATATTATAATATGAATCATGTTTTTTCTTAAAAAACAGAGGAGACTATCAAAATCAGTTGTAATTTTAGTATCTTCTCTCAGTTGCTATTATTGTTTCTTGTTCAATGTTGGGTTTCAATTTGGTTACTTATAACCTCTCTGTTTTAATGGTTTTTACAGAATCCTACTTTGATTTTTTTTATTAATTTCTTGTGTTTGTATAGCTCTTGCCTCTTGGAAAGCCATAAGCAATCATATCAGAAGAGGAAGCAAATGAGCAATTCAATAACCAAGTTAACTTTTCATCAAATTTTAAAAAATGAGACGTGCAATGAGGAGTCCCACCAATCCAAAACTGCCCCTGATTATCGATGCATGCAGGTAATTAATTTCTTCCTTTCGTTAGTAAATATTACGGTAATTAATTTAAAATTTAGGCAACAATGTTTGTCAAATGTTTTGTTTGTCAATATTACGGTAATTATTGGTAATCTCTTTCTTCTTTTCTTCTCTTTTATTAATATACCGATGAATCATTTGATGATACAATTCAAGTGTACCTGGTAATTTCTTTCTTCTTTTCTTCTCTTTTATTAGTATATGATTCAACAAAAATTAAACTCTGTAATATAATATTACTATGTATACTATTCTTCTTTCATGTTTTTTCTTTAAAACGGAAGAGATTGACAGCTAATGCTCAAATTAATAAAAATTTCTCTTACATGAAAACATGTGAACTGCTCTTGTTTAACAACTGGTTATATTTATTTACAATTCATTCTCGACTCTCGCTTGTTGAACCTTATGTTTGAATTTGGTTACTTAATCCAAACTCTTAAAGGTTTTTACAGATTTTTATTAATTTCATATCAGAAGAGGAAGCAATGCAACCGGGGAGGACCAAACAAGAAGGCAGAAAGCAAAAGCTCCAGGGGTCACAGGGTAGTTACCGGAGCATTTAGGCCTGGAGTCCTAGACTACACTGATGGATATTCTGGCACTAATGGAAGGAAAAACTTTTGGTTATATTGAAGGCCATATCAGAATTTCTAGGATCCCTTAGGAGCAAGAAACATTTGTGAGAATTTATGACTTATATATATTCACGGTAAAGGAATCCTTGATTTATATATTCAGCTTTCTTAGTACTTCCTAAAGATGTGAGCTATACTGAAAAGATGAAAACCTCTTGTTTTTTATTTGATTTCTTGACTGAATTTGGTGTTAGCATTTGGTCTCAAACAGAAGTGACTTGTTGGATATGCGTTGCAGGTTTTATGTGAATAAAGCGATGGAGCTAGTTGAGCTCAATAATCTCAAAAACGCTGCTGTTCATGAAAAGAGGATGATGTACAACTGATCTACTCAGAACCTTTGGGCAAGAATTCCCACAAAGTATGTTACTTCTGTTGGAATTTGGTTGATATCCAATTATGGGCTACATATTGAATAACAATTATAATATGGGCTGTCTGAATTAATTGGGCCAGATTGTTAGGGTGTTAATTGGGCTCCGAAAATGTCTTTGGGTGTGGATTAAAATGCATAGAAACCCAATATTAATTGGATTGGGATTAATGGGCTTCCAATTTAATTAATATATAAAGATAATAGTGGTTGTGGTCCCCAAGCCAATCCTCTATATATATTTTGCTCTCATTTTTTTAATCCCCATTCCAGAATCGTCTGAGAGCTTCCTTTGAGATACAGAAGTGGATTTGGCTGTGGAAGACCTTGCCCTTGCTGCCTTGAGACTTCTTCTTTCATTGCTTTCTGAAAATGGATCCAGGTATGTTCTCTTAGCAATTATTCTCAGCAGTTCAACATGGTGCTTTTGGGATTTTTAATTGGAGCTTTGAGAAATTTAAATATTGGATCTAGAAAAATAAAGCTCACAAGTGGTATCAGAGCCTACCCATGTTGATTTGTTTGATGGACATGCGTGTGACTGCATTCATCGCATCCATGTAATTGGGTCTGATGCATTTTCTTTATTATTTGAAGAAACCGTGCGGTGGGTGCACATATATATATATATATATTTGTTTAATAAATGCCCTTATAATTGCGATTGTTCGAATCGCACTACTGCAATTTTTTATTTTATTTTAAGGGAACATGAGTGCATGTGACTTTATTTGATGTAGAATCATCTTATTACAATTGTTATATATTCTACAATTGTGCAGTACGCTTACTGCAGTATTTGGATATCATATAGTGCACATTTATGCTTGTTTAATGTACACCCATGTGATTTGTTTCATTTTTTGGGGAAATAAAAGTTGGGTGTTTCAAAATAAATTAATTGATATTATATGTTGCCAAAGTAACCTCTATAATGCAAATTTGTTTATTTGGAACATAAAGATGTGTTTGTCAATTATTTATGCGAATGATGACCGGCCCAAAGGAAGGTTGTTGTTTGGCTAAATAGTAGGCATGCTTGTAGTAATAAATATGTGACAATTGTTAGGCTTTCCATGTGAGCAATGAGTCGGTCCAAAGAAAGACTTATTGCTTGACAGGATTAATTGTCAATATTTGATTACTGCACGGAGAGTACCACTTACTGTTGATATTTCTGTCCAAAGACTAAATGTCAATGTTGTGCTAGGTATCTTGTACTAGGGCTCACCATTGTGTGAATTTTGATCATGTCATGTATGAATTTATTAATTGAATATTCTTAGATTGTGACATGATCATTGACTGTGAGACTGTAATTTTGTCTTGTTCTCGATCCAGTTACCGCTTCTGCTTCATCAATATCTGCCAATATCAATTCCATTCCCGTGCTTAATGGCACAAACTTCAAGAATTGGAAAGAGAACGTTATGATTGTTCTCGGTTGCATGGATCTTGACCTTGCGCTTAGGGAAGAACAGCCTGCACCTCTCAGTGAGAATAGTTCTAATAATGATAAAAAGAACATGGAGAGGTGGGAGCGTTCTAATCGCATGAGTCTTATGATCATGAAACGTTCCATTCCGGAAACCTTTAGGGGCTCTATGTCTGAAGAGAAAAATGCTACGAAGTTCCTTACAGAAATAGAAAAACGTTTTGCAAAGAACGAAAAGGCCGAAACAAGTACGCTTTTGGCTAATCTTGTTTCAATGAGGTATAAAGGAAATGGGAACGTAAGGGAGTATATCATGGAGATGTCTAATCTCGCTTCCAAACTAAAGGCACTAAAGTTAGAGCTGTCTGAGGACTTGCTCGTGCATCTGGTTCTCATCTCACTTCCTGCACAGTACAGTCAATTTAAGGTGAGTTACAACACTCAAAAGGACAAATGGACTCTTAATGAGCTCATATCTCACTGTGTGCAAGAAGAAGAGAGGATTAAGCGAGAAAGGACTGAAAGTGCTCACTTAGCAACAGGTTCTAAGGATAAGAAAAGGAAAAGAGGAAAAGAAGCTGTAGTTGGGACATCACAGCATAAGGTACAAAAGAAGCAGGATGAGGTGTTTACCTGCTACTTTTGTAAGAAAGCTGGACACATGAAAAAGGACTGTCCCAAGTACGCCAACTGGCGTGTCAAGAAAGGTATGCTTCTCACTTTGGTTTGTTCTGAAGTTAATTTAGCTTCTGTACCCAGACACACTTGGTGGATAGATTCTGGTGCTACTACTCACATAAGTGTGTCTATGCAGGGTTGCCTGTGGAGCCGACAGCCAAGTGATGCTGAAAGATTCATCTATGTGGGCGACGGCAAAACAGTTACTGTGGAGGCCATAGGAACTTTTAGGTTGTTGTTAAAAACTGGTCACTTTTTGAGTTTGGAAGAGACTTATGTTGTACCGTCTTTTAGACGGAATTTGGTTTCAATTTCAGTTTTGGACAAATCTGGTTACTTTTGTTCTTTCGGAAATAATAAATTTAGTCTCTTTCAAGATTCGAATCTTATTGGTACTGGTTCTTTATCTTTGAATGATAACCTATATTTGTTGAATACAGTTGCCTCATTTAATGAAACCTTGCATACAAGTTCACGTGGTACAAAACGAAAATTAACTGACAGGGATTCCGCCACACTATGGCACAAGCGCTTAGGTCATATCTCTAAACAGAGAATTCAGAGACTTGTGTTTGACGGGATTCTGGATCCCCTTGATTTGACAGAATTCCAAGTCTGTATTGAGTGTATAAAGGGGAAGCAAACAAACGTTAGGAGATTAGGTGCCAACAGATGTTCTGACGTCTTAGAATTAATTCATACTGATATTTGCGGACCGTTCCCTACAGCTTCTTGGAATGGTCAACAGTATTTTATTACGTTCATAGACGACTATTCAAGGTACGGGTACCTATATCTGATTCATGAGAAGTCTCAATCCCTGGATGTATTTAAGGCCTTCAAAGCTGAAGTTGAAAATCAACTTGGCAAGAAAATTAAAGCTGTCAAATCTGACCGTGGCGGTGAATACTATGGTAGATATGACGGATCTGGTGAACAACGTCCAGGACCTTTCGCAAAATTCCTAGAGGAATGCGGTATCGTCCCGCAATACACAATGCCGGGCAAACCCAGCATGAATGGTGTTGCTGAGAGACGAAACAGAACACTTAAGGACATGGTAAGAAGCATGATTAATCATTCATCTTTACCAGAATCTCTCTGGGGAGAAGCTCTAAAGACTGCAGCATATATCCTCAATAGGGTTCCAAGCAAAGCAGTAGCCAAAACCCCTTATGAATTGTGGATAGGCAAGAAGCCTAGTATTAGGCACCTACATATTTGGGGTTGTCCAGCTGAGGCAAGACCTTATAAGCCAAATGAAAAGAAACTGGACTCCAGAACTGTGAGCTGCTACTTTGTTGGTTACTCTGAACGGTCAAGGGGTTTTAAGTTTTATGATCCCACTGCTAGGACTTTTTTCGAGACGGGAAATGCTAGATTCCTTGAGGAAGTTGAGTTTGTGAGGGGAGATGAAGTTAGAGACATTGTCTTTGAAGAAGAATTTATTTCTCTTCCTATTGCTATTGATAATGATCAGGTTTCCATTCCTGACATTATTCGAAATGCAAATCCGGAATATCAAGACAATGTAGAAGAACTTCCTGTGCAAAATGATGAAATTGTACCTGAGATGCAAACTCAACAACCTCAAGAGGATATGCCATTGAGAAGATCCACTAGAGAAAGGAGAAGTGCAATTCCGGATGACTATGTTGTTTTTCTCCAAGAACATGAGGGTGACATAGGAGTGATGGAAGATGATCCAATCAACTTTCATCAAGCCAAACAAAGTTCTAACTCTCAAAAGTGGATTGATGCCATGAATGATGAGATGAAATCCATGAAGGACAATGACGTTTGGGATCTCGTCGAATTACCTGAAGGTGTGAAACCTATTGGTTGCAAATGGATATTTAAGACCAAAAGGGATTCAAAAGGCAATGCTGAGAGATATAAGGCTCGTCTAGTTGCCAAGGGTTTCACTCAGAAGGAAGGCATTGACTATAAAGAGACTTTCTCTCCGGTTTCAACGAAAGACTCTTTCAGAATCATAATGGCACTTGTGGCTCATTTTGATTTGGAGCTACATCAGATGGATGTAAAGACTGCGTTTCTCAATGGTGACATTGATGAAACGATATATATGATGCAGCCAGAAAACTTTGTAACTTGTGACCCAAAGAAGATGGTCTGCAAACTAAAGAAATCCATCTACGGTCTCAAACAGGCTTCCCGTCAATGGTATCACAAATTTCGTCAAGTTATTATCTCGTATGGGTTTGAGGTAAATAAGGTTGATGATTGTGTATATCATAAGTTCAGTGGGAGTAAGCACATATTCCTGGTGTTATATGTCGATGACATACTACTTACTAGCAATGATATAGGCTTATTGCACGAAACCAAGAGATTTCTGACCAAAAATTTTGAGATGAAAGATCTTGGGGACGCCTCTTTTGTATTAGGAATACAGATACATCGAGATCGCTCTCGAGGCATCATTGGGTTATCACAAAAGAGCTATATCGAAAGAGTTCTTGAAAGATTCGGTATGAAAAGTTGTGCACCAGGTGATACCCCTGTGGCTAAGGGAGACAAATTCAGTCTCAGCCAATGCCCCAAGAATGAGTTGGAACGAAAGGGAATGCAAAAGATTCCTTATGCGTCAGCTGTAGGAAGTCTTATGTATGCCCAAGTATGCACGCGTCCGGACATAGCGTTCATAGTGGGAATGTTAGGCAGATATCTAAGTAACCCAGGGATGGATCATTGGAAAGCAGCCAAACGGGTTATGCGTTATTTGCAGAGAACAAAAGATTACATGCTCACATATCGGAGATCAGATCATTTGGAGATCGTTGGATATTCTGATTCCGATTTTGCTGGATGCCAAGACAGTAAAAGATCCACATCGGGCTATATTTACCTGTTAGCTGGAGGAGCCATCTCCTGGAAGAGTGTCAAACAGACACTCATAGCCTCTTCCACCATGGCAGCTGAGTTTATAGCCTGTTATGAGGCATCTAATCATGGAATATGGCTACGGAATTTTGTCACTGGGCTGCGAGTTCTGGATGGTATTGAAAGACCGTTGAAGATATATTGTGACAATAATTCAGCTGTGCTTTATTCCAACAACAACAGAAGCTCTACGAAGTCGAAGCACATAGACATCAAGTTTCTTGTTGTTAAAGAAAGAGTTCAGAGTCGTGAGGTGGCTATAGAACATATTGGGACAAACTCTATGATTGCGGATCCGCTTACTAAAGGTTTACCACCCAAGGTCTTTCATGAGCACACCGCTCACATGGGTGTTGTTTTAATTGATGATGTGCGTATTTAGTGGGAGTTTGCATTGTGATGTTCTATGTTACAGACACATCGTGTGTTTATTATCTGCAGAATAAAGTAAGTAATTCATTTATAAACTCTGAATGTTATTTGTGTTTGATCTCGCTAAAGAATAAAGCTGGACCAGTTGGAAATAGGCATGTTTGAGATCACATTACGTGTAATTTCCATGCTATGCATCCATACTCGATCTATGTCATTGAATGTATTGGTATGGTGACCATTGATAGGTCTAGTTACGAAAATGTGTAACGAAGGTCGCTTTGATCCCATGCTAATACAGTAGATGGACCAGATTGTAGCTAAAGAGACATTTTGAAAAAGATAGCTCTTGGTGCGCGCTCAAGACTATATGTAATAATTGTTTCAGGAATCATATGTAGCCCAAGTGGGAGATTGTTGGAATTTGGTTGATATCCAATTATGGGCTACATATTGAATAACAATTATAATATGGGCTGTCTGAATTAATTGGGCCAGATTGTTAGGGTGTTAATTGGGCTCCGAAAATGTCTTTGGGTGTGGATTAAAATGCATAGAAACCCAATATTAATTGGATTGGGATTAATGGGCTTCCAATTTAATTAATATATAAAGATAATAGTGGTTGTGGTCCCCAAGCCAATCCTCTATATATATTTTGCTCTCATTTTTTTAATCCCCATTCCAGAATCGTCTGAGAGCTTCCTTTGAGATACAGAAGTGGATTTGGCTGTGGAAGACCTTGCCCTTGCTGCCTTGAGACTTCTTCTTTCATTGCTTTCTGAAAATGGATCCAGGTATGTTCTCTTAGCAATTATTCTCAGCAGTTCAACATGGTGCTTTTGGGATTTTTAATTGGAGCTTTGAGAAATTTAAATATTGGATCTAGAAAAATAAAGCTCACAACTTCTCCTTCAATAACTTCTTATTATTTGAACCGATCGAAAATGCAGTTCTTAAATCGAACCATTCTCGTAACATATTGCAGGTTATTCCAGGAGTTCCCAAAATTAGAGAAAAACAAAATGTTGGTTTGATGGTTACTGACAAGATGTTGGTTGGAGCATATGAGTTCGTACGTGTGTTATATACTAAATCAATCTTAATAACTCAGGCTTTCACTATTTTTGCATGATTAAACTTATGTTGTTTTTCTTTTTTATTCCCACAACTTTTACTGTGTCATCTTTTGAGACATGAATGATGTAGTATTGTGCCTTGCTTTTTCAGAATGTAATACAAATGTTGGTCTTCTAAATCTTTATGCAACAGAGAATTTCAGACTCATATTGAAAACTAACACATTGGAAGCACCTGGTATGGCACTTTTCGGAAAATTCTGGTATGGCGCAGACCATCAGCATTTCCGGAAAATTCTGGAGAAGTAAGTCTTGATTTATGTATACTCATCTTCTGCTTCCATGTTTTTTTCTCTAAAAATCAATATCAGTTCTAATTTGTTGCTTCTTTGTATTATTATAATTTCACAGTTTGAGTAGCTACTCTCAGCTCTGTCCCCATTACCGTGAATTGCTCTTACATAAAAACACATTGACTTCTCTTGTTTATTTACTCAACTATTGCAATAGCATCACATTTGAATTCATACAAGCATAACATAAGAAGTCTATTAGTTACTTACTCTGTTTATGTTCTATCCAGAAACAATCTTAATTATTGGAGATAAACAAACTCACAGACGAACAACAGAGTTGATGATACAAATACAATGCAAGTTTCTAAAGGAGCGAAATGACGGAACCAGTACTGCAAATTAGGTTCCAAGGGGTCAGTTTTAGATACAGTAATAACATATAGCTAATCAACTCGAATCATCTCTTAGAATATATTTAATCACATTAATATTGATGATCAAACAGCTAAAACAACTTTCAAAGAGATAAAGATGCTGGAATTCGCCTTGAAGCCAATATTGACCATTTCATGAAGGTAAATTTTATAGATTATGAAATTTTTAGCTGACTACTCTAGCAAACTAAGTTCAGTTCTGAAACTTTGCTAGGTTTGATACTAACAAAACAGACTGCACAAATTTTTACGGTTTCAATGCCCTGAGATTGACTATCTTTCTTTGTTTTACACACTAAAAGATTGAATCAGTTTTGCAGGCATCAGGAAATGCTTCAAATTTAGTTCAAGTTTACTTTCTATCAAAATTAATCTTCTAATGCTTATCTACTGTACATGAACTCTGAATCTTTCAAGAGAAATGGAAATTCAGAAAGTGACAAATCAGTAGAATGCTACTTGTGAAACCAGCAATATAGGAGTTAGGAGAAAGGAATGATTTTTCCATTTACACCTTTGTTAGTGTACCCTTTGACGGAATAAATTACTTTGTGGACATGTCCTTGGTGAGTATCTATATATCTTCACACCTTTTGTTAGTATCACAAACTACAATTACATGCATAGCTAATATATTGTAGTAATTTACAGGAAATGAAAACTCTTGGAGTGGTAGGGGACAGTCACTACAAGTCATCATCCTTCTATCAGTAAGTGCAACAATATTAAGCTATGAAACCATGTGGCCTTTGTGCACAAGCAAACTATGACTGATCTCTATTTTTCTAGTCATTAATACTCTCAATTTATCCACACGAGAAATTCAAGTCCTGCCTATGGAAGCAATGGTGGACTTACTGGAGAAGTCCTGATTACAATCTCGTTAGGTTCTTCATCACGGTTGTAGCTGCTCTTGTTCTTGGCACAATCTTCAGGCAAGTTGGCACTAAAAGGCCTGTATACATGCCTACTCTGTATCTTGATTTTCTTTAAATGAGCAAAATTGAACAGTTATACCAACTTTAACTTAATTTCTATATTTAGGGAAGACTCAACTGATCGAATTCGCAGGAATCAACAATTGTTCGACGGTACAGCCAATTGTAGAGTCAAAACAAGCCTTGGCACAGGTAAGGAGAAAATACTTCACTTACCAAAATGCTATTCTTATTGAAACTCTAAAACTTGTTTCGTTTTCAATCTGATTAATGAAGTTTTAACGATTTTCTATGGCAGATGATTGTTGAAATACTGGACATATTTGTTCAAACTTCAAACTACATATTATTCTCTGACAGTTTATGTAATGGTGAGCTTTGAATTGAATGGGTTGATGACTGTTTCAACCAATCACACCAAATCATCAAGCAGCAGCCATCTTTCCATAAGCATTTTACGCACTTTTCACCTCTTCTCTGCCTTTTCAATCCCAAAACCAGTAAGTCCATTTCCATCAAAGCTGTAGAATTTATAACATAATACATGGTTTATCATACTAACTTTATACATTTTTCTCTTTTTACAATCTGCAGAGAATTTCATAGTGGTAGACATGGTAGACATGGTACTACTACTTTTGCCACGTGCCATGGACAATTTATGGAACACAAAAGGTGCCGGGAATTTCCCCTGACCAAAGCATAAAATGGTATGTCAGAACCATCTTGGTTGCATCCGCTGCCTTTTCTAGTCTGATGTTTGCAGTCTGCATCAAGATCTTGATGCTCCAACATAGGTAGTTGGAGAGGATCAATGAACAGAACATGAACCACTAACTGTTATAGTTCATAGGATTCAATAATATCTGTAAGGAAATTATGTGTATTGTTTTAAATGATCAAGTGAATATAGTTGAAAATGGTTTTCTTCTAGGAGAATTTGTGATTTTTCATGTCAATGTAATAATGTTAATTTTACAAGTTCTAAGTTCCTACTATTAGAACTTGTAATAACAGGGTGTCCAAGAAGATCCAGCTGCGACACCCACATGTCTTAATTTCATGGTCCGTTTTTAAGACACTGAGTTTTAAGGAAAGTGTAAAAATTTTAGAATCTGCAGCTCATGGGATTTTTTTTTTCCTATACTATATGTGGTTGTACTATTCAAATTCGATCATTGTCAGGTTGAATGAGCATTATTTACCACGTAATAATATATTTAATACAAGTCGAAAATGACATTCAATAAAAATAACAGGCTAGTATGTTATGACATACGTAAATCTTATCACAACCTGTTATGATAGACAGTGAAATTCACAGACAGTAGCTGTGTGTCTCCATCAAAGTAGTTTTATTGACGATTTAGGCTATGTTTGAGATTGTTGTAGCTTACAAAATTAAATAATGACTTCTAGCTTAATTTAAGAAATAATTAGCTTAAATACTTGGTAAGTTAGCTTAATAAATAATCAATTTAAGAAAATATCAAGACAAATGAGTTTGATAAACTTTAATTGGTTATGAAAAATAACTAAAATGGACAGGATTGTTAACACGTAATATATTATTCAAGTATTTTTTTTTTTCCTATTTTTTTTTTCCAACTTATTAAATTTTTTTTTTTTTTAATTGTTCCATTTCAAAAAAAGTAATTTCCATTACTGTCTGTCTCATTCTAATTTTTCATTTTTAATTATGATTTTACAAAAAAAAAAAATTCTTTTCAGATTTATTTTAAAATTAATAAAAATTAAAAAAAAAATTAGGAAATTAAAAAAAAAATGAACACAAGAAGCGAGGATCACCTCCTCACCTCCTTAAGCACTAACATTGCCAGAGGAAGTTGGGCCTCCTCCGGAGACGTCACCGCAGGACGGATCATCCTACTATGACATCTCTAGAGGAGTCCCAACTTCCTCCGACATAAGGAGACACGTCAACTTGCCCCGATAGGAGGACAAGTCCTCCTTTGGTGAAGTCGCCGAAGGAGGAACTAACCTCCTCCGACCGTGGAGGAACTCCTCCATTTGTTGGCCAGTAATATTTATATAGTTGGACCTTACATTAATAGAAAAGTTTCAAATGTTTTGGTAGAATGTGTTGAAAGATGTAGAGAAATGGGATAACAAACTAATCTCAGGATATATACATAATAATGTGTAGACACAATTTTTAGATTTAATAAATAATTTAAATCCTAAATAATTATTCTAGTGGTTTATTCCCGAGGATTCAAATCCCCTCATGTTCACCCATACAACCAAAGACCATATATGGTTTCATCTTACCCAATTATGAACTTGGATTCGACATTGAACTTCAATTTCGAACTTGGATTCGACAAGCGGATTTTAATAATTTAAAATTCACAGTAAAATTAATTTAGATCACTAAGTTAATTAGAACTCTAAACAACTTATTTTTTATTTTTTATATACCCCGCTAGGCTACACGAACCTGGCTCTAAGCAACTTATATAATTATTTTTTTGAATGGCAAGAATTTATTCAAAGGGCACGAAGGCTTAAGAGGACACAAAAACATAAAACCGGCAAGCCCAAACAGTCCAAAAAAGCCCACCAAGCAAACGACAAACAAACCAAAGTACGACAAAAGCCCAAGACTGCCACAAGAACCCAACAAGCCCAAACAAAAGCAGATGAAGCCCAAATCCTGCCCCAACGAGCCCCAAAAACCAAGAAAATAGAAAGCTGGAAACTGCAAGAACAAACTGAAGCTCAAAACCTAGACAAACACCTAGCTACCGGCAGAAAACACCAGCAAAAAGACACGATCAAAAACCTGGAAGAAAACAGATCACTTCTCCTTTGCCTTTTTCGGTCTAAAACCCTTCGACCTCGACATCGACATCGCTTTAGCAAAGACATCAACCATCCTCACTTCCTTATCATAGAAATCAAAACCCAAAGCTGAACCATATCTATAACCTTCCTAATATCTACATGCCTCTTTTACGGATTTTGCTACTATATATATATATATATATCACCAAATCACCTAAAAACATTAATTAACAAAATGTAACAAATCAAGTAATTAAAATGTATTTTTTTATATATATATTTACGTTTTTTCGTTATAAAAAATCTCCTAAACGTACTATACAAAAAAAAAAAAAAAAAAAAAAAAAAAAAAAATCATCTAAATATAAACTAAGAAGAAACCAGAAATATTAACAACAAATACAATTTGATCAAATCTTTGCTAATACAAACGTTGACTTGCTATGACTGTATCTTGTTGTTGCACAACCAAAACTGAGCATCTACCGGCATAATCTATGGACGCAAGCAAATCTCCCAACACACCAAGTTCAGGGAATTCACTCCACTGTTTGAGCCCCGTCGTCTGCTGAGACTCCACATTGTTTCTCCTCCCAACAATAATCAAATCAAAATCATTCACCATCGAGTGAATCGTCATGGCTGTTTCAGGTCCATCAGCAACCTCCTTCTCCATATAATTTATGTACCCATTAGTCTTCACTTCTCTCAACACTATCGTATCGCGCATCCGATCCCCATCCTCACTGGTCCCCGCTTGGCTGTTGTCTCCGCCTCTAAAATGAGCCACAGTTAGTACAATCCTAGAATCCTGAGCCATTCGCTTAGCGAATATCAATGCCTCCCTGTCATCGCTGCCCCCCAAGAATATCATCGCCACCCTGTAGGAGGGCTGGTCCGAGGACTCATCTACAGGCATTGGTCGCCTCACATTGCCACGATCGATCAAGATTCCGATAGAGCAAGGAGCCTTTTCCAAAACCCTAGAGTTTAGGGTTCTTATCAAGTCATCGTTGGATTCCACGCTCCCGTCTATGTACCATTTGCGATGAAATGGGAGGATTATGAGAGATGCGAGCTTGTCCAAAGCGAGAGTGCAGATATCATCATGCATGATGCTCGGCGGAGACACAGCCGTGAATGTGTTGATGGACACAGCTCCCCAGTTGTTGCCTGAAAATTTATTGAAAGCGACAATGACATTTTCGGAGTAGCAATCGCTGGAGTTGTTTGTTCTGAGTCTCTTCTGGTGGGAGATGAAGATTGGAGTTGAGAGGCCGCTGAGCTTGATGAGATGGAGAACGTTGACAGTCATGGTGCTGTCTTTGGTTGGACAAGCAGCTTCCAAGAGGTTGATGACTGAATTGACATTGTCCGGGACATGAATCACAGCAACTATCGGAAGATCCGAGTTGCGCTTCAAATCCATTATGTTCCTTCTGTTGTAGCCAGCGTATTTTTCAGAGGGATCGTAGAGACGTTTCACCATAAGAGGAACAATGTTCGCCACACAAATGATCAAAATGAACATGAAAGTGAAATGCCCCGCCTCTATAACCTGCACGCCCGAATATGTATTACTAAACGGAAATTAAATATGAAGACATTGATTTGTTAGAGAAAATTAAGGAAGGAATACGTACCCTGGAATCACTAAGGAAAGCGAAAAGGCCAATGTCGACAATGCCTTTAGAGCTCATTATAAGAGCAAGTGCCACGGCGTCTCTTTTAGGCATTTTGTTGTACAATGGTGGAATTAAACAAACCAAGAATTTCACAACCAGAGCTACAATGGCTATCAACGCATTAACCCATGTCATTTTGTTACCGAAATCGATAGAAAGAGTAGTCAAACGCAAGGCACAGCTGGTTACGAACAGTGGAACGAACAAGCTGTTGACCATGCCCTCGAATTTCACCACTAGAGCGGACCCCAAAGGCGGTCCATGTGGGACTGCCAATCCGAGAATATAAGGCGCCAAGAGCTGGAACTGATCAAACCATCTTGTTACAGAAAGACAACCCATTAACAAAAACATGACCGCGTAAATGCAGGATTGGTTCACCTGCTTGCCCTCCGGTGTGTACTTGACCACCATCAACATGGCAGGCCGGAGCACAAACGTCACCACTACAAAGAAGGCAATAACGCTAGCAAGATCCCCCAAAGCTACAGTGTGATTCACAACTTGAGCCCATACTCGAAGAACATTCCCCACGATCATGAGGAACATTGTGAAATGATCGCCGATGATTGCTGACGAGAGGCCTATTCTTCCTAGTTCTGAATTCAGGATCTTCAATTCGCCGAGAAGAACTGTGATCACTGGAAAAGAAGTCAAGGCATAACAAGGCGTAAGAAAGAGAGTTTTCAGCTTAGGATCTACGTCCTGGTTCTTCTTGTCGTCGTCGTTGAAATTGCGGAGGATTATTGGCAGAATAGAGAGAAGAGGTGCAATCACAGATAGAGCTCCAATGTAGAAGGATCTCTTGTTGACTCTGGTTATCATGCTTGGATCCATTTTCACTCCAGTTAAGAACAGAAAGAAAGCGTAGCCGAAAATCCCAATTGTACCAAGAACTTGTATGCCTTCATCGGTCCACGATATTGCTTGAGACAATAACAATCCAGCCTAGTTCAAACAAATCAAGATAACGTTTAATTTTAACACCGCAAACACTAATCACACGGATTCAACAGAGACCTATTAGAATTATTGAGATTTGAGCAACACGCGCACACAAGCACACATATTATATAAAACCCTAATTAAAATTAATTTACAAAAGAGAATGAGAAGATGAATGAGAACATACGATAAGCTGTGAGGTGAAAATTGGGAGCCCGTAGCGCTTGAGAAACCAATGAACGATTTGAGTTACCACGAAGATCAAAGCTATCTGCATCTCAAGTCTTGGTAATGAGAATTTTTGGTACCAATCGTAACTACCGGTTACATTGAATTGATTATTGTCTCTATTATACATAAGTCTTCCGACCCCAGGAGACTGTATCTTGGGAGGTAAGGTAAGACAAATCCTAGTTGAATTTTGAACCATTTTTACCACACAAAGAGAAAGAGAGAGATGATAAAATGAAGAGTAATATTAATTTTCTTGGAATTAATTAATGGAAGAAAAGAGTGTTTATATATATATAAGTAGAAGATGGTGATAATGATTATGATGAGCAGTGAAAGCCAGCTTGGAGTGGAGAGCTGGCCGGCCTAACAGTACGTTTTCACAGTTTTTTCTTATGGTTAATTTTCACAGTTTTTTCGATCGGTTGTAACTTGTAACTTTATATGCATGGTCTGGTAATTAGAGTTGGTATATATTGGTTATTAATTATTAATTACATGATCATCAGTTTTTGGGGTACGTGTCTGCAGGTGTATAACAATACAATTAAATTTCAACTAAAGCTTTTCAATAACCATTTGAATAAACAAGTTAGGATCATCTCATTACACACTTGCTAATTGAATAGCAATTTAGTAATTAAGGACTCTTTTTTAAATGGATGCATGAGAGGGCTGTGTTTTGCAATTAAATTAAATATATGTTAATGAAGTAACTGTTCCAGTCGAATGAGAAATTAAAAGAAAACAAATATCAACAAATCAAGAATGATTAGATATCAAGGTTGATATCCTATATGTGATAAGAATAACGTTATATTGTCCAAATTTTTTATACAAATGAAGCATTAATTAAATTGATTTATAGCAATATTATAAAATAATATATTGATGATGGGTAGTTAGTTTTAAATCGGTTTATCACATCAATTGAGCAATGAATTTTGGAAATGTAGCATTGTTGATGTGATAATGGCACCTCATGTCGTACACAACATCCAACAAATGGACAGGGAGAACCAACAACTAGGCTATGGGTGTGTCACACGGTTGAGGAGGATAGGTGGATGGGTGTCTGGACAAAGTCCGGGATCCACTATACCAAAAAAATAAAAATAAATAAATAAATCTTTAAATAGCACATCTATAAGAGCATATCTAATGCAATTGTGAATTGTTAAAAAATTAGGACAAATAGAGATTGAGTACAATTATACTTCTCCAATGCAGTCATCACTTCTCAATGTGAAGCTGAGGTGACTACTGTTAATATGACTATCTATTTTCACACAGTCTATTGCACAGTAATTTTGCTGACTCAGCATATATTTAAAATCCCCAAAAAAATTATATACAAAATTTATTGAATCATTAAAAAACAATTAATAAGTGTCTTAACAGTTAAGCATTGTAGACCAATTTTTTAGTTGTCTGCCTGTCAAGTATATTTTTATGACACATAGAAAGCAACTGCATTAACATTATTGTCATGTCAACAATTTTTGTCAAACAATGCACACTTGCATTGGAGAATCTCTAAAGGTCAAGTATAGTTGCTTCTACATCCAAATGTATAATGTTTTATTTAGCTGGTCCAAAGAAAACAATGCACTAAAATGAAGTTTAGATTGCCATTACCTTTTTGATAAAGGCACGGAAATTTCGAATCCCACCATAAGCATTTTACAAACATATGTAGGTAGTTTTTTCGCAAGTGTTGTGAGGTAGATATTTGAACCGCACATCTTGTAATATGTAGGTATACTCTTGATCTAACCGTTCAATATCATAATTTATTGTGAGACGTACATCTTGTAATACTTCAAAAGAAAATTACCTTACTCCTAATTAATTTCATACGAAATATATATAAAAAAAAAGGGGGGATTTATATGTAAATATTATATCCATTTAAATGCATATTCCACAAGATCCCTTCTTATTAAAATCACAGAATCCAATAATTTTATTTTATTTTTTGTTAAATGTAATTAATCAATATAAATAAATTGATTAAACTGAGAAGTCATATGTGTACGTGCCTGATTATTGTGTACTCTTCCATGTTTTTCTATTCAACCTCATCTCGACACGTCAAACCCTAAAATTAAGCGGCCATATCTAATTGGAACTTGGAAGTAATTCAGTAACAGATCGACAGTAGTTTGTGAGCTAGCAGCTAGGTGTACCAAAAATAAACAAGAATCAAATCAACTAATTAATAACAATTTTTGGTTAGCAGATCCCTTATCTTCCACAATAAACCATTAATTTTGAGCTTGAAAAACTGAAATAATGTGATCAGTGTAAAGTTAATCGGCTTGTTTGGCAGGAAATTTTGCTGGCAAAACCTACCAACAACTTCAGTAAAGTCAGTAATTTTTTTGTCGATTGTTGTACACTTTGATTACTGTGGCCATTATAAAACAAAACAAAACAAAAAACTGTAAGACAGCTTTTAATATTCCTATTAAATTTGACAATCCATTGCTTCCATTCTCAATGTTCATCATCTACTTCTTTTTCTCTATCCTTTTCTCTCGAGTCGAGTATCCCACTCTATTGATTTGTGGGTACCAGTTAACTTAGCTGGAGTTGTATCATCACTTAAATCATATTTAAAAATATTTTCTTTTTCTTGATCCCCGTCTATTTATTTTTTTCTTTTCTCTTTCAGAGAAAAGGAAAAGGAAAAGAAAAGAAAAGAAACGATATGGAATCGTTTAATCCAGCAGACACGCCGCTAAGTAACTCTACATACTATACATGTATTACAGTTCCGCCGAAAATAAATTCGAATGGCTTGTTCTTGCAATTATATGTTGAACAACATAAACAAGTTGTTAGCCAATCTACATGGCTGGATTATTCAGCTCCCAGATTTCAATTGCTGATATTTTTGATGTTTGGCGTCACCCAAGCCACTCATTTTGTGCTCAAGCGTCTTGGACTCCCTCATTTCGTCTCCCAAGTTGTTGTAAGTGCTCCCTGATCATGATCATCATCTCAAATTTGCTAATTTATTTCTTTCTCTTTTGTTTCATGTAATTCTCTTCATTAATTAGTATTATTGTTTTTTAATTACCATGCAAACATGTTGTTAGAGTGATTTTAATGTCATTAAAAATGTTTTTAATTGGACGCAATGAGATCGTAGGTTTGATTTACGTCATCCTTTCTCTAAACCCTAAATCATAATAGCAAAAAAAAAAAAAAAAATTAAATGATAAAAACTTTTTGCCATTTATAAAGCAGATTTTTAATTTCTTATTAGCTTGAATAAGTTATAAAAACATATCATTCCAAACGTATTTAAATTGACGAGATAGGGTTGGTATAGCATGAAAGAAAACACTTTACCAAGCAGATTTTTTTTTTCATTGATTTGTGGATTTGTGTTAACTAGGCTGGCCTTCTACTATCTCCATCGATTTCAATACTACCAGAAGTAATTGGAGGATATCTCTTCCACGAAAAAAGTATAGAATTGCTGGGGACATTTGGGACATTTGGTTTCGCGTTCTTCATCTTCCTGAGTGGTGTTAAAGTTGACGTAAAAATGGCGATGAGAGTGGGAAGACATGCAATCTATATTGGTGTTCTGTCAATTCTGGTTCCTTTGCTTTTCACCTTCGCTGCCGTGATGATTCTCTACAAAGATCCCGAAGAACAATACTTAAATGCGTACATGTCTAGCCTTTTCTGCTTGAGTGCTTTTCCGGTCATCAATTGCGTTCTCACTGACCTGAAAATTCCGAATACAGAGCTGGGAAGATTAGGCTTCTCATCAGCCGTCATTGCTGATCTGGGGAGCAGTATTGTGATCCTCTATAGAATCCTCAGCAGAATAGCAAGCATTGGCGCTGATGACATGTATCATGAATTGGGATATCTAGTACTATTTGTCCTCGCGGTTGTCATCGTTTACAGGCCATTGATGATGTTGGTAGTGAGGTTTACACCTGAAGGGGGACAGGTAAACATGATCTTCGTGTATGCATGTCTGCTGCCTTTCCTGCTTTGCATGCATATCCCGATTCTGTTCCGTGATTTTTCCATGTTTTTGGTGTATGGTCTGGGGTTGGCGGTACCGCCAGGGCCGCCACTGGGGTCTGCTCTGGTGGACAAGTTTGAAGGCATGGTTTCAGGTTTCTTTCTTCCATTGTATGTCACGGCATGTTCCATGAGAGTAGATGAGATTCAATTAAGGTTTTTCGACCCGCAAATGCAAAAGATTGCATTTATTGCTGTGGCCACTTTGCTTGTCAAATTCTTAGCTTGTCTTCTTCCTTTGCTGCATAAGAGGATACCCAAGAAGGATGCCATGGCAATTTCTGCCATTTCCTGCTCCAAAGGAATTGTTGAGATTTCATCTATAACCATCGCTAGTGACCTTAAGGTAAGTGTTTAATACATACATGTATATATATATATATATGGAGAGAGAGAGAGAGGAAGGATCAAACGCGGGATTCCGCAGGTGATCGTGACTCTATAATGTCAGAGTCGCAATCTCTGAGAGAAATAATAATCAGGATCCCCAAGTACAGGATCCTGATCTATAATGCATGATATGTGATCTGTAATTAAATTAGTTGTAACACTTTTTGCGTTTATTCATTTCAAATGCAGATTCTTAACCAAGACCAATTCTATTTGGTGATGGCGATCATCACATTAACGTCAGGGATTGTGCCTATTCTTGTGAGGAAACTATATGATCCTTCAAGGAAATTTGTAGGCTATCAGAGGAGGAAAATCTCAGATTGCAAGCCCAATTCAGAGCTCCAAATCATTGCATGCATTCATGTACCCAACAATGTCAACTCTGTCATCAATTTCCTTGGTTTCTCACATCCCACAAGAGAGAACCCAATTGCTCTCAGTGTGCTCCATCTTGTCAAGCTTAATGCTGCCCAAGCAAGCCCTATTTTTCTCTCCCATCAAAACGGAACGAAGAACGTCACCGGCTACTGCTACTCAGAGAACGTCATTCTCTCATTCAAGAAATTCGAAGGGATCAACTGGGGAGCTGTTTCTGTCAATGTTTTCACAGCCATTTCCCCGTCTGATTTCATGGATGACGATATCTGCACTCTTGCACTAGACAAGCTCTCCTCTTTCGTAATCCTCCCGTTCCATCGAACGTGGTACATCGATGGATCGCTTGAATCGGAAGACCCCATCATAAGGAACCTTAACTGTAGAGTCTTGGAGAAAGCTCCTTGTTCTGTAGGGATCTTGATTGATCATGGAAACATCAAACGGCCTATGGTGCGTGGGGATTCCTTCATAAATTCTTCGAGTAAAATCGCTGTGTTGTTCATGGGCGGTAGTGACGACAGGGAAGCGTTGGCTCTCGCCATAAGAATGGCAAAGGACACGAGGGTCGGTCTCACGGTGGCTCATTTCATCGCTGAGAGTGACGATGGAGTGGTGGATTGGGAGGCAATTCTTGATTCTGAGACACTGAGAGAAGTTAAAAACGACAGTGACATGAGCTATGAGAGGCATATGGTGAATAGTGGGCCTGAAACTGTGAACATTGTTCATCAAATTGTGAATGATCATTCTCTGATCATTGTTGGGAGGAATTGTGACAAGGAAATCCCACAGACTTGTGGTCTCAAAGAATGGAGCGAATTTCCAGAGCTTGGAATTTTGGGAGACCTTCTAGCATCTAAAGATTTGGGTGGAAAATGCTCTGTCATGGTTGTACAACAACAACAATCGGTTCAGTGAGTCCATATAATTCGATAGAGTTTGAAGTTTAGGATTTGATTGGATTGGATTGTATTGAAATTTGATTTTTTTTTATTCGTATAAATATTCCATGTAAATTCTTTATTCTTTTTTCGATTATTTTTGTGGGATACAAAATATTAGATCTCATAAATATATATGTTAGAATTTTGACTCAAATTGAATTTGTGTAACCCACCTTATGGTAGAGAATATAATACAATAATGACAAAAGGAAATAAATGATTCTGATGTCATATATATTAGCTAAATTTAAATCATGGCATCTCTTGGCGCATATCAATTTACAATTAGTGTGCCCACATGGGATGGGAGTAGTTTGGTGGAGCTGAATTAAGAAGGGTCATGAGTCTTTTCTCTCTTTTTTCTCTCTGAAAAAACAGAGTAAAAGTAGTTGGGTCTTTTTCATAGTTTTTTCTTTTATTTCATCAGGGTTTTTTCTTTCTCTGTTTGTTATGGATTTAGAGGAGATTTCTTCTTTGTGTGCTTCGTTATCGATTGATAGGAATGATGGTCCAGTTCAAGTTCTTAATGAAAATCTTAGAGTAGAGGCAAAACAGAGGCTGTCTTTATGCCTAGTGGGAAAAGTTTTAACCAGTAAGAGAGTCAATAGAGAAGCTTTTATGAGAGTGATTGGGAGAATCTGGCAGGTTAGGAGGGGAATGGATATTGAATCAGTTACTGGTAATACGTTTACATTTCATTTTCGGGATGCGTATGATCTTGAGAGAGTTTGGTCAGGTGGTCCTTGGAATTTTGACAACGCTCTGTTAGCTATGGAAAGACCAGTTGGGGAGGGGACAATTGAATCTCTTAAATTTAGTCAGGCAGATTTTTGGGTGCAAATTCATAGTGTTGCTCTTCTTTGTATGACGAGAGATATTGGACAGTTTTTGGGAGGTATGATTGGAGAAGTGCTTGAGGTAGATGGTGGAGCCTCGGGAGATTGTGTTGGGAAATTTTTGAGGGTTAGGGTTAGGGTTGATATTTCGAAATCCTTAACTAGATGTTTGAGAGTGGATATATTAGGGGATGGTGTTGTTACTACAATGATTCTCAGATATGAGAGGCTCCCCAATCATTGTTTTAAATGTGGAATGCTTAATCACATTACTCCGGAGTGTAGGGAGGACGAGCTGGTGAAAATGGTTGATGGGAAGGCTATTTTCCCTTTTGGGTTATGGCTTAGAGCTTTTGCTTCCTATCACAGTTTTAGATCTCACAATCAGAAGAGTTCTTCTTTTTCTCCGCAGAATGATGAAGCTTTTCGAAATTCTTACACAGGTTTTGAGAACAAGAACCAGATGGTAATGGTGGAGGGTGATGTGGAAAGGGATAGGAATGAGGTAAGCACACCAATGGAGGTTTTGAGTGGAGGTAAATATCAGGAGACTAAGGAAGGTGATGGGATGGCTGTAGGAGAGAGTGGCGTGTCTGAGGCGTCTGGTCCTGTTATGCAAGGTGTGGGTTCCGATGATTTATTGAGAATTGGGAAAGGTGGAGAGGTTTTTAATGCTGAGGAGGTGGGGGAGATGGGGTGTTTTCAGGAAAATATAGGGGGAAAAGAGGTGATGGGTGGGAAGAGGTCAACGGATATTGTGGAGATTTCTTTAGGTGTTGGGCCTGAGGTGCAGTTAATTAATGAAGCCCAATTAGAGGTACCCTTTATTAATTCTATTATAGTGGAGGAAGTTGTGGGTATTGGGCCTTTTCCTGAGTCTGAAGTTTTAAAAGTTAAGCCCATTTCTGATATGGTTTTTGGGTCTGAGTTGGGGCAAAAACAACTTAGGAAGAGGAGTGTTAAGTTTGATAATCCTAATCGAAGAGCTGTTCATATCAGAACAAAGGAGATTGGAGAGCAGAGTGTTAAAGTTCTAAGTGGTAAACGGAAATTTGTGGAGGTGGTTGATGGCGGTGTCGAGGAAAGTAAGAAATATAGGAGATTTGGGGATTTTGCTTCTCATGGAGACGGTATTAGTGAGTGTTCGGCTTCTGCTGAGGTTACTGAGTTCGTGGGTTTGTCAGCAGAGGAGGAGACTTTTATTGATGATGTATCGGTCGGCTGTCCTTTGATAGCCTGCCGGTCCCAATGAAGATCATGTCGTGGAATGCTCGGGGTTTGGGTAGTGTCCGAGCATTCAATTCACTACTTTCTCAGAAGCAAGTGGTGAAGCCAGAGGTGTTATTTTTGATGGAAACCAAGGCTGATCATGTTCGTATGGAGTTATTGAGAGTGAAGCTTCATTTTGATGGGAAATTGGTTGTTAATAGTAGTGGAAGTTCGGGTGGTTTATGCTTATTTTGGAGTAATAAGGTAAAAGTGGGTTTGCTGAGTTTCTCTGTGGGTCATATTGATGTGTGTATTGAGTTGGTTGGTGAGAAGGAGTGGCGTCTTACTGGTTTTTATGGTAGTCCAAATGGGAATCAGAGGGCTCATTCGTGGACTCTGCTGAGAAGATTGGCAGGTATGTCTTCTTTACCTTGGGCTTGTGTGGGAGACTTTAATGAAGTCTTGTGTGGGTCTGAGAAATTGGGGGGGTTGCCGAAAGACTGGAGATGTATGGCAGATTTTCGTGAAGCATTGGATGACAGTGGGTTGAATGATTTAGGGTATTCAGGTCCTCCTTTCACTTGGAGTAATAAGAGGGAGGGAGATGATTTAATTTATGAAAGGTTAGATAGATGTACTGGGAATTTGGATTGGAAAAATCTGTTTCCTTTTGCTGTAGTTTCACATCTGGATTATTGGCGGTCGGACCATCGGCCAATTGTTTTGGACCTGCAGGAGAGGGCTGTGGTTGCTGGTGATGGAAGGAGAAGTAAGCGGTTCTTTTTTGAGGAGTGTTGGATTGAGAATTCTGAGTGTAGGGAGCTGATTGTGCAGGAATGGAGTGATAGCAGTGGTCCGAATATTGTGGAAGATGTGTTGGGAAATTTATGGGTTTGTGGGAATCGATTACATTCGTGGAATGAGCAGTGTAGGCGAAGGTTAAGAGAGGGTATTATAAATAAGAACATGGAGCTTAGAAATGCTTACACGAATATTAATTCAGGGTCTTGGCAACAAATTCAAGTGCTTGAAGCTCAGCTAGATGGAATGTTAGAGGTGGACGAAAGATATTGGAAACAGAGGTCTAGGGTAGATTGGCTGCGATGTGGGACCGTAATACTAGGTTTTTTCACATGAAGGCATCGGTTAGAAAAACTAGAAATACGATTAGGGGTTTGTGGGGTTTGGATGGGAAATGGTATGATTCGAGGGAAGATAAGGAGTCTATTATTGGTACTTATTTTTGCAATCTTTTTCAATCTTCTAGCCCTTCTCAGGTGGATGTTGGGAGGGTTTTGGAGGGTGTAGAGAAAAGACTTTCTGGACCTATGAGTAGTTTCTTGGATGCGGATTTTACAGAAGAAGAAATTAAGAGAGCTGTTTTTGATATAGGTGCTTTAAAAGCCCCAGGGAGGGATGGTTTCCCTGCACTGTTTTTTCAAAAAATTTGGGATACAGTAGGTTCTACGGTTGTTAGGGCTTGCTTAGAGTGTTTGAATAAGGGTGGGTCTGTGGAGAGTATGAATGATACAATTATTACCCTTATTCCTAAGCTGAAAGATGCAGTTAGAATATCAGATTTTAGGCCTATTAGTCTATGCAATGTGTTATATAAAATAATTGCTAAGTCTATTGCTAATAGGTTTCGTATAGTGCTGGATGGGGTTATTTCTGATTCCCAGAGTGCCTTTATTCCAGGGAGAATTATTTCGGATAATACTTTGATTGGTTTTGAGTGTATGCATCGTCTTAAAAGAAGGAAACGGAAGTACGGGTCTATGGCGGTCAAGCTAGATATGTCAAAAGCATATGACCGTGTGGAGTGGATTTTTGTGGAGCAAATGATGAAGAGACTGGGGTTTTATGATAAACGGATTAATTTAATTCATCGGTGTATCTCATCGGTATCGTATTCGTTTGTGCTGAATGGGGAGATTTCTGGGCATATTAAACCTTCGAGGGGGTTACGTCGGGTTACGTCAGGGAGATCCAATATCCCCTTATTTATTTTTGCTTTGTGGAGAGGGTTTTTCTAGTTTGATGAATGGGGCGGTGGATAGGGGGGATTTTCAGGGGTTTACGTGCAGTCGGGGGGGTCCCATTATTTCGCACCTATTATTCGCAGATGACTGTCTTCTATTTGGTAGGGCTTCGGTCTCTAACTGTCTATGTTTAAAGGGGATTTTGACTTGTTATGAAAGGGCCTCTGGGCAGTTTATTAATTGTGACAAATCTGCTCTCTGTGTTAGTTCTTCAGTTTCTTCTCAGGAGTGCAGTTTATTGGCTGAGATTATTGGTGTAAAAGTAGTCGAGTGTCATGAAAAGTATTTAGGACTTCCATGCTTCATTGGTCGCAGAAAGAGAGAACTTTTTCAGGGGATTATCAACAGAGTTTGGGACAAAGTAAAAGGGTGGCGTGATAAGTTTTTGTCTACTAGAGGTAAGGAAATTTTAATCAAAGCTATGTTACAAGCTATTCCTTCCTATTCTATGAATCTCTTTCGTCTCCCAAAGAGCATTTTTAAAGAAATTTATAGGATTTGTGCTCGTTTTTTGTGGGGTAGTAACGGTAATGTTCGTAAGTTACATTGATGTTCTTGGGATAAATTATGTGAGCCTAAGGACAAGGGAGGGCTGGGTTTTAGGAACTTAGAGGTTTTTAATCAATCTTTGCTGGCTGCCCAATGTTGGAGAATTTTGTATAAAAAAGATTCGTTGGCAGCGCGTGTGTTAAAGGCGTGTTATTTTCCTGACAGTGAGTTTATTGATGCTGCAGTGAAGTCTTTGGATTCTTTTTTATGGAAAAGTTTGATGTGGGGGAAGGAGATTATTGATGCTGGTTTTCGTTGGAAGATTGGTGATGGGAAATCAATTAGGATTTATGTAGATAAATGGCTTCCCAAGCCAGCTACTTTCAAGATAATGTCTAGGCCTTTGTTGGGTGCAAATGCTACTGTAGACCAGCTTTTCACGGCAACAGGTATGTGGAATGTGGATTTAATCAATGCTATTTTTTGTGAGGAAGATATTATTGCTATTTTGAGTATTCCTTTAAGTAGTAGTTTAGTTAAGGATTCTATACAGTGGCATTATGAACCAAAAGGTTTATTTACTACTAAGAGTGGATATTTGTTAGGGTGTTCTCTGATTTCGGATAGTAGTTCGTCTAATTCTAGTCTTATTTCTTTATGTTACTTTGCTTGGTGGAGGTCTCTTTGGAAGATGAACATCCCTTCTAAGATTAAGTTTTTTGTGTGGAGAGCCTACAATAATTTATTACCGTCTTATGAGACGTTGGCACATCGAAGAGTACCAGTTACTAAATTGTGTCCCAGTTGTAAATGTAGTGTCGAATCTACACTCCACAGCCTTTGGAGCTGTCGCAATTTAAAATTGGTACGTGCTGACTGGTTATTACAGCTACAGGGGAATTACAAGGGTAAAATACATTTTTTTGAGTTTATTTTAGATTGCTTTGATCGGTTGAAGTTAGAAGAGCTGGGTTTGTTGTGTGTTTGTTTATGGAAAATCTGGTCTTCCCGCAATGCTTTAGTGCATGGGCTGGTTGTGGAGAAGGATATTAGAGTGTTAGAATGGGCAAAAGGCTTTATTGGAGAATATCAGGCTGCTGCTGATGGAGGGAATAGGCAGTCGGCTGTGGTTCCTTTTAGGAATCCTATTTGGATCCCTCCTGATCCAGGTTGGTTTAAAATCAATTGTGACGCGGCTCTTAATGTGGCGGAGCGTCTTGTGGGGTTTGGGGCTGTGATTCGTGATTCGGAAGGTTTGGTGATGGCGTCAAGTTCTCAGAAGCTGATTGCAACTTATTCTCCGCAAGTGGCGGAAGCGGGTGCAATACTTCGTGGTCTTCAATTGGCTCGGGATTCAGGTTTGTATCCGTGTTGTATTGAGTCAGATGCTGAAGTTGTTGTGGGTTGAATCAATTCTACGGAGGGTCTGTGTTCTGATGTTAGTTCCATTATTCATGATATTCGTGTTTTGTTAAATCTTTTGTATTGTAACTCTGTTAAGTTTGTTCCAAGGAAGGCAAATCAAATTGCCCATGTATTAGCTAAAAACGGTCTCTCCTATGTTGAGGACATGTTTTGGCTGGAGGATTTTCCTCACTGTATTAGTGCTTTGGTTTCGGTTGATTGTAATAGGTGTTTGTAATTTTCTGTTACCTTTTATCAAAAAAAAAAAAAAAGTTTGGTGGAGCTAATATGGATCGGCCAGGTCTGGTCTGGTCAGGTCATGTCGGGCACGGCCTGGCCCGATAAAAAAGATTGAGGTCTGGCCTGCGGGCCTTAAACAAGCCTCCGTTTCATTTTTTTTTTTAATTTCAATTAAATAAAATAACAATCTAATATATAATTTATATAAAAATATAAAATAAATAAATTATTAATCAATTGAATGAATTGATTTTATTTTTTCCTTTTTAAAAAAAAAAAAAAAATTTTGACTTACAAATTTATTTATTAGATTAAAGTGGAAAAAAAAAAAAGTACAAACAGTTAATCGCAGTTGGGCTGTCTAGGAAAAAAAAATATATATAATTAAAAAGTACAAACAACCGTTGGGCTGTGTAGGAAAAAAAAAATTAAATTAAAGTGGCAGTTGGCCAATGACTGGCCTATGAGGCCTGTGGGCCTCACTATTGAGATTGGGCCTGGGCCTGCTTGGTTACCAAGCCTTGGCCTGGCCTGATTCTTAGCCGAGTCTGGTCCATTTTTCCACCACTAGCGTAGCTCTGTTGGTAGATGGAGGAGCTTAGGGCTTGAGCAAATGACTTTCAAGTCAGCGACTTGAATCCTGCCAATAACTATATATATATAGTTTTTCTATTGTCAGTTTTAACTGATATATTTTTTGTCAGTTCGAACTGACAAAAGATATATCAGTTCATTGCATATGGGTCATTGGATTTAAATACTTTGAGATGGCTGCATGCACTTGTCAAAGTATTTTTTTAAATCTAATAGCTCACGTACAAGGAATTGATATATTTTATATAAGTTCGAACTGATAATAAAAAGACTATATATATATATATTTTTTATTATCAGTTCGTCCTGACAATAAATATATCAGGACGAAGAATGTGGACCACTAAATTTATATATTTTGACTCAAAGTGTATGCACTTGTCAATTCTTCATAATCCCTGGTTCACATTCTTCATCTTGATATATTTATTATCAGGACGAACTGACAATAGAAAGACTGTTTATATATATAATTAGTGTCACGTACACCTTTTTATTAATATACTAATTATCGTATATTAATGGGTGACAATAAACTTGTATCGTTATTACTTATTAGCCATACTATAAAAATTTTGTATAAAATAATATGGAAGTTTTTGAACATCTTCTCTCAACTCGGGTGGTGTGTACATACCTTTGTACGTTAATGATAGAAAATTTGAGTCTCACCGTGTGTATTTGTCAAGCATGCATTAAGAGTTTTCTTATCATTATTGTCGGAGTTAGATATCTAGGCCATGCATATCCCGACAGACCCGTAACATATTCAGTATCATTTTACTAGCATGTGTGGGCAAGAGTTTTCTCCTTGTTATTGTGTGAGTCCGGGCCGTCCATGTCCCGTCAGACCCTTTGGACAAACCAATGAAGCATCACTAAGCCCAAACCAACAAATCCCAAAATAGGCCCATATAATTTATTAATGTTTGTTTCCATATTTACCCTCGGCTTACAACGTTAATTATCATTTCACCCACGACCACGTAGATTAACAAATCAAGTCTTCTTCTTCTTCACCTCGACTCACCACGAAGAGAACTGCCCAGCTTGTTCGTCTAGCGGCGTCGTTTTGCTTCTCTCTCATTTTCTTCATCACAAGGTCTGATCTTTTTATTTGATTTCAATTTCATGCATATAATATAGTCAGCTAGGGTTTTCATAATTCAATTTGATCTGCTTGACTGATTTTTTTTTTTTTTTTTTATTATTTTATTTGTATATTTGATGTATCTAGATTCAATATATAATCGATTATTTTGTTTGAATTGGATTTGATTCGTCTGTTTTTGATTGAAATCTGTACTAAATTATCGTTGTTTTCTTACCAAAAAAAATCTATAGGATCTGATTTATCATATTTTGCTTTATGATCTGTTTGGTTACTGAGAAAAATAAGAAAGTAATTGTGCGAAAATATGTTAAAAAGAAATAATAATAAAGGGATCAAAACCATATATTTCTAGCGATCGATGTGTAAATTAAATTAGTGGGAAGCATAGCAATTGATTTTTAATGTACTACATATTTTGATTTTGTTTTTTGTTATTTTTTTCAGCAACCTAATCAAGGTTTAGAGAAAAAAGATTTGGTTTTTACTTGTCTTAATTTGAGGTGATTTGAGTTCTGTTGTAGGAACATTTTGCTACTGCTTTAAAGTTCAATATAAACTTTAGAGAAAATGCCTTCGATAAAGTTCGAAACAGGTCATCAGGACACAGTCCATGATGTGGCAATGGATTACTATGGTAAGCGCATTGCCACTGCATCATCAGACAACTCAGTTAAGATAATAGGTGTGGGGAATAACACCCATCAGCACCTAGCGACACTGAGTGGTCATCAAGGACCTGTTTGGGAGGTCACTTGGGCTCACCCAAAATTTGGATCTTTACTTGCATCATGTTCTTATGATGGGCGTGTCATAATATGGAAGGAGGGTAATATTGGTGATTGGACTGCAGATCATGTTTTTGAGGAACACAAATCTTCGGTGAATTCGATTGCTTGGGCTCCACATGAACTTGGTCTTTGTTTGGCTTGTGGTTCATCTGATGGGAATATTTCAGTTGTTACTGCAAGAGCTGATGGCGGTTGGGATACATCTAAGATTGACCAGGCTCATCCAGTCGGTGTGACTTCAGTTTCATGGGCCCCGTCAACAGCACCTGGTGCACTTGTTGGCTTGGGCTTGCTTGACCCTGTTCAGAAGCTTTGTTCTGGTGGTTGTGATAACACTGTGAAGGTGTGGAAGCTGTACAATGGAGTTTGGAAGATGGACTGCTTTCCTGCTCTTCAAATGCATACGGATTGGGTTAGAGATGTCGCTTGGGCACCCAACTTGGGGCTTCCAAAATCTACCATTGCGAGTGCCTCAGAGGATGGGAAAGTTATCATATGGACTGTGGCCAAGGAAGGAGATCAGTGGGAAGGTAGGGTGTTGAATGACTTCAAGTCCCCTGTTTGGAGTGTCGACTGGTCACTGACTGGAAACATATTGGCTGTGGCTGATGGGAACAACAATGTAACATTGTGGCAAGAAGCAGCAGATGGAGTGTGGCAACAGGTGAAAGCTATCGAGCCATAGAACTATAAGTTTTTCAAAATTCTTCTCAAGTAATACAGCAACATGTTTCAGGTCCTCATTGTTTGCTTCTGTAGGACTTTAAACCCTCTTAATACATTTTTTGCAAAGATGAGTTATTTTGTTGAATATATTTGGAACCTAAAAGTTTTGAACTTCAGTTTCTTTGAAGAATCCTAGTTCATAAAACATGAGTAGTTTTCATCACAAGTAATTTTTTTTTTTTTTGTCTGGATGTTATCTAGTACTGCCAAATTTCTTACCATGGATTTGATCCTTATGCAGTAGCTTACTTGTTTATCTATTTGTCAATTTTATGGCATGTATTTGATAGATGATGATAATTTTACGTTGCTACATTGAATTTCCCAACCTTTACATCTTATGACAAGTCTAGTATGTGGTGCTTGTTGCCATGTTTGGTTTTCAATATAAAGAAGATTAGTCATGGGATGCTTTTTGTGTTATTTTGATGTTAGTGTTAGTTACTCATGGATATAGGTTGGTTTGGTTGAAGTCGATTACTTGTGGATTTCTCTATTGAAGGAAATGCTTAAATAAAACTCAGGAAATTGTAGATTTTGTATGTCTTTACGGAACTTTTTCAGTAGTGGCATCCATTAAATTTTTTGAGAATGTTTACTGGGATTGTAATAAAAGGTAGTGTTATTACTATGACATCAAGTTTGTGCTAATTGTTCAACTTTTAGTAAGAGAAAGAAAACAAAGAAACATAAAATGGAGGCTCATCATTTTCTGTCAAGTATATTTCCTTGCTGGTTTTGGTTGTTATTGAATTATAAGAAGAATGTGCATAATTTGATCTGTCATGAGTTTTGTATTGCCGGCAAGGTGCGTGAGATAGCCATATGCACATATATGTGAAAATATTTTCCTGAAATCTACTCAAAAAGGTTAAATATAGTTTGCATGGCAGCAAGAATTTTGCAAGATGTTTGCTTTGGTGCTTATCTTTTAGTGAAAGACAATGCTTTCTAGATGCTAAGTTGTATAATATTGTTCTACATAAGTATTTTCAAATGCATGTAGTCAGTTTATAAGATGTACCACGCAATTTTGATACTAACCAGAGAAGATCTATGATCGACAAGATAAGGTTGGTTTGGTAGCAAGCCCCATACACCTACATCTAAGAGGTTGTGGGTTTGAGTTATACCCCCTCCTCCCCCATATCGTAATATTGTAATGTTGGGTTCATCGTCAAGGCTTCATTTCCTTTTTTTCATTATTTTAAGGAAGACGTAGATCTACCATTTGTATATATATTCAAATGAGATGAGTTTATATCTAAATCTATTAGATACTTAAACATAGTATTTGTTGAATAATTTGCTTTTTAAGGTAAATTCTACTCATCTTCTCTTTGGTCCGGATACAAATGAACCTATCAAGATTGAAAAACAAGTAAACTTTATAAAAGTTTATGATAAGTTTTATCAAACTTTAAAAGAGGATTCTTTAGAATTCTTTTTAAGGGAGATTGACGATGAACATCTACTTTTGGTTGAGTGATACGCATCTCTCATTCCAAGTATTGGTGGAAGTTTGAGTTCAAGTTCAAGGCTCACTATACATGTATCAATCAGTGTTCAAAGATCTCTTCTTTGTGGTATATCTATTAGTGTTTGAAGATCTCTTCTTTGTCATACGGGCTGACTGATTAAACATTATATAAAAGAATTCAGCAACTATTACAAGTTACAACTTTGGAGATGTTTCTCACCAATTTTGAATTATTGAATTCGAACTATGTGATTGGTTGTGAATGATTAGGAGTTCTTAAAATCATACGAATACTATATTATTTCATGTGGTAATGACCAATAATTGAGGAGGAAATTAAGAATGAGCTCAAACTCAAACAAAGCCAACGATTAAGGTAAAAGGCACGTGAGTTCGGGGGTGTGGTGTGTGTGTGTGCAACGCACGTGACAGATCAGCACGTGCTACCATGTTAGTAGGTGTAGACATGCCAAGCACAACGCACGTGTGAGGAAGCATGAAAGGAAGTGGATATTGTAATTGCATTTTTGCCACTCAATAGATTCCAGCAACGTGGAATTTGATCCACCCCTCAAATTTGAAAGTACTCACATGACAGCTGACAACATCACCTCCCTTTGTCACGTGCTCTCTGGTCCCACTCTAACATTCACACTAAATTTATTTTATTTTATTTTATTTTAATTTTGTATTTTTTACAATAATACATTATGTATCAAGTAAGCTGACCTTATCTAATGTTTTTTTTTTGATCAAGAACTTGATCTTACCTACTACATATTTTTAAGGATTCCAAAATAACTATTGAATACATTTAATAATCTACAATTTACATATTTTAATTCACCGAATGGATTAGGAATTGCTTCGAATATTATAATGTCACAGCTAGGAGACACTTATCCTAACAATACGGGGAGAAAACTATCGACACATGTCAATAAATGCGTATGATAGGACTTGAATCTCTACTACGGACGTAAATGAGAAGGTGCACACCCACTTGAGTCGTCGTCGAGGAATTTTAAAAAATAAAATTATTATTATAATTATAGAGCTCAAACACATTTAATAATTAACTTAGTTAAGTAAACCCATTATAAAGATTAAACCCAAGTAATTTTATTTTAACAAGGTTTCCAAATATCTCCTCACTTTCAGAATGTGTTGTACATTATTTGAAATTAAAAGGTCAAAACACTTCCACTTGAATGATCGTTTAATTTGTTTTGTGTTGATTTTGTCTGTTTCTACTATAACAATAAAGCAAGCATTTTCACTCATGAAACTTATTAAAACAATGTTTCGTAATAAGATGGAATATGAGTTTCTTGCAAATTACATGGTGGTGTATATTGAAAAAAAACTTTCTAATATCATTGATTCTTATATCATAATTGATGAATTCTGTATTGTGAACCTACATAGGGTATTTCTCAAACGCATTAGTGATGTACTTATGTCGTAGGTTATTTCTTATTTTCTTGTTATTTGTTTTCGAAATATATATGTTTTTAAAAGCATATGCTTTTTGAACGGTAAAACTCACATCCCCTTGTTAAAGTAAACCTTTTTTTTTTTTTTTTTTGAAAGGCTTGTTGGTGTAAACTTGTTTATATTACTAAAACTTTTTTCATCATCAAACTTCCTTAGAATCATTTGACTAAAGTATTTAAATTTAGCCCCCTAACTGGAAATCCTAGTTATGTCACTGCATTGAATTATAGCTTGTTCACATTTAATAAGACTTATCCCTGTAGTGGGAGTTAACATTTCAGATCGTACTTTATACAATTGATTTCGTTGGTAGATTCTTAATCCAATTGGTGTTAATTTTCTTTTAAAAAATTGAGGCATGCCAAGAAATCTCTAAATTATTTAAAATTCATGTAATATTCTATTAAAAAATATTTCTAGTAGTATTTTATTTTTCGAATAAAAAATTAAAGTGTGATAATGAAGATATAAATAAAGAGAAGTTGAGTGGTAAGTAACAATGATAATAATAATAAAAAGTAACCTTATCCAAATTACCAAGGTGTATTAATATAAGTTAATATGGGGATTAGTGTGGAATGACTCGGGCCATCTGACTCAATCCTAATTCTTAATTGTGTCTTTTAAATTTAAACATAACAATAATAAGAAGAAGAAGATTAAAAATCACAAATATAATATATACCGTCTTTCTATTATCAGTTCGTCCGGACAATAAATATATCAGGACGAAAAATGTGAATCATAAATTATGGGAAAGTTTACACTTTGAGTCAATGTATGTAAATCTAGTGATCCACATTCTTCGTTCTGATATATTTATTGTCAGGACGAACTGATAATAGAAAATCTGATAATATATATACGAAGTTTTATTTCAAGATGATTTCAAAATAGAAATAAATTCCATTGCCTCATTAATACTGTTTCTTAAATTATCAAGAAATTAGAACATAAGTGAAAATTTGGCCATTTAAATTAGATAAAGAGTTAAGCTTAATTTGTAATTTGTAATTTGTTTCTGAATATTGATATAATGAATTAGATTAAGAATTTAAATGTGTATTTCTAAAACTGCTCGAAATGTTTTTTTTTTTTTTCTTTCCGAATTTTCTGTTAACGTTATTTACAAATTTATTAATTTTCATCTTGTAACTTAATACGTAACTACAGATTTTTTTAAAAAATATATCGAGAATTATAATTTTATTTGATACAAAATGTTCTAATAAACATCTTTAATATAAAAAAAAATACCAAAATAATAATAAAAAATTTGAAGTAATATATAAATTCAGGATTTGGGAAATGGTATATATGACTGGAGTATGTGTGAAGGGTATGCCGTTAGACCAACCTCATTTCGTCCCAAAATAATAAAGTTATATATATATATATTTACGATCACGTTCTAGTAAGTGCGCGCTGATGGTATCAATGCATGTGGAACACTGATTATGGAGAAGTTTTAACAAGTGCATACACTTTGAGTCAAAGTATGTAAAATCTAATAGTCCACATCCAATGCACTGATAAAGTTATATTAGTACGCACTGACGAAGTTATATTAGTGTGCACTGACTTGAATATTTCCGTATATATATATACACACACACAACAACCATTAGATTTGATCCAAATGATGAGGAGATTTGGTTCTATAGTGTGTGTATATATATATATAAATATTCAAGTCAGTACACACTGATATAACTTCATCGGTGCGTTGGATGTGAACTATTAGATTTACATACTTTGACTTAAAGTGTATGCACTTGTCAAAGTTTCTCTATAATTAGTGGTTCACATGCATTGGTACTGATGTGGTTACATCAGTGGCTCAGTGCGCATTGATGTGAACGAGACCGTATGTGTGTGTGTATATATATATATATATATAGATTTTTAAATATCATGCCACCTAAAAGACTAAAACCAAATATTAAAAATATAATGTTCATCTTCAAGTCATAATAATTGCAATTACTACATCAAAGTTAAAATCACAATTCACACCTTAACAAACGGTAGAGGAAAAGATCAAAAGGTGGAAAAAAAAAATGCCAGAAGACCACGTGGA
The DNA here is from genome assembly GCA_954870605.1 of Acer campestre. Lineage (NCBI taxonomy): Eukaryota > Viridiplantae > Streptophyta > Magnoliopsida > Sapindales > Sapindaceae > Acer > Acer campestre. The sequence continues at coordinate 52,813,695 of OX940799.1, read as the reverse complement.
TGAGATCATGACCGTTTGTTAGGTTTAAGATGAGCTGTAAACATCGTGCTAAAACGTGGGAAGGGAAATATAATAAGAGGTAGTAATGATAAGGAAACAGAAGGGAGGGGTAGAAAGTACAGTTTATTAAAAGTTTAAAAAATACTGCAATTTCAGAGGGGTGGAAATTAAAAATATTAAAAATCACAGGTCCCAAGAGAAAAATTATTAATAGCAGAGGAATCCGGCTGTAAAATTGGACGCTAATGTAAGAATTGCAGCGACAAACACCTGCTACGGATCGATTCTTGCGATTAAGGGATTGAATTTACGTAATTTTATATTTTTCTCCCCTAATTTTGATTAGTTTATTCATTTTTTTGCCCAATAATGTGATGACCTTGCATGGTACCGTGGTGTGATTAGTTAGCTTAATTTTATTTATAAAAAAAAAAAAAAAAAAAAAATATTATTGCACCCTCTAACTCTAACCCATATTTTATTCAAAAAAAAAAAAACTCTAACCCATCTAATTTGAAAGCTACTTGGACTATGATAGTTTTTTTATTTTTTTTATTTTTTATTTTATTTTATTTTATTTAATGTTTGGACTTTGATAGTTGGTGAAAGAATATTGTAAACTAAAAGAGTGGATATTTGTATTGAACTTGAATATAATTGATATATCTAAGATATAAATGGTTATACAAATTTAATTTTTATACATATTTTATATAAACAATTCGATATATATTTATCGAATAAGCTCTAATTAATGGACACTTGGATTTTGGAGTAATGCACTTAAATAATAAATTGCTAAAATTATTTTCGTAAGAGTTTATTCATCCACTCGATATTAATTATAAATTCATTGTTTAAAGTGTATTTTAAAATTTTATATATAAAAAAAATAAAATAAATTTATATGAAAGTATAACCAAAAAATACTTATTAGGAAAATATTCAACAAATTCATTATGGTTATTCAATTTCTCTAAAAAAACATTTTAAGTTATTGATAAATTTATATAGAATGCAAATTGTATAATTCAAGAATTGACCATTATTTCCTCTCTAAGATGGAGTTTTTTGAATTTTGCCATGACCCATGTCAAAAGTTGTTTTCTAATAATAAAATTAAAATTAGATTCTTAATTAACCCCTTTTTTTAACAATGTATTAATTAGTTTAATTATTATCCATTTGGCACTAAATGATCCACTACTTTACCTTTGTTTAAAGCAAAAACAACTTTCCCTTTTTTTGGTCAGAGGTTACCATTTGCCAGCTCAACATTTCTCACAAACACCCTATCATGTATCATGTTACTGGAAACAAAACAATAATTTTATATATCAATCTGAAATTACTTTTATAAAAATATGAATTCTCTGCTCTTATGTCCCCTACTTTACTCTTAATTGGGGAGCTTAATTGATTGATTGACTGCATCAAATGAAACATGACATCTAACGGCTTCATATCCATTTTACTTTTAGTAAGTTTTCGTAGATGCCGAATCAGCAGGTGTGAGATCTAATTTGATTATCGCTCGGACATAGGACATAGCTAGGTAGCATACCCTATTCGTCAAAGTCACAGAAATAATAGGATAGGTTATACAAGTGACTGTCATGTCTAATTGTTTGTATCAATGTCTCTAAACTATCTCTAAAGTAATTGTTCATGTCTCAAAATTAATTGTCCAAATTATTAGAAAAGATAAAAATTGTAAGCACCAATCAATACTTTATGATTTCTAATTATTTAACCAAAGTCTCATAACCAATCGAACACGTTATACAAGTGATTGTTTAAGTTATTAAGTAGCATCGCTAGTTGCCCCGTCTCAAACCCATTGTTCGTACTTTATAGCATAAGTTGTCAATATTGTCTCTAAACCAACCCCCATTGTTCGTACTTTGTAGCATAAGTTGTCAATATTGTCTCTAAACCAACCCTATTGGTGATTGTTTGAGTCTCAAAACCAGATGTTCAAATTATCGGAACATATAAAAATTGTGATGAGCAATCCATACATGCATACATGATAATTTCTAAATATATTTACCCAAAACAGAAATATTATTTTTAATTGAGAGAAGAAAAACTTTACAGAAGTTGCAAGTTACTTCCTATTATAAAATTCAGACCTATGAGGCATGAAGAAAGATGCTTGAACTTTGATATATTTACGATTTTGCCCTTCCTTTGCTCCTCAAAACCCCACCACCGTCCTCCACTCTCGCACTCTCTCTCTCTCATTTCTCTCTTCAGTCTTCACACTTTGCTTCAAACTTCAATTCTTCACTTTCAATTTTCTCGAGAAACAATCACATTTTTCTCTCTTCACTAGTCATTTTCTTTTTGACTTGTTCAAGTACAAAAAAGTTGCAAATTTTCTTCTTCATTGGGTGCATAGAAACTAATGGAACAAACACCGGAGTACTTCATCGGCAGCTACTTCAACGCCGCGTCGGCGGCGGACTTCTCGCCGGAGAAGAGAGCTGTCTCCGACCAGAAGCACGGTGAGAACTTCAACTTCACAATTGAGGACCTCCTCGACTTCTCCAACGAGGACGCCATAGTCGCCGCAGAAGGTGGGTTCTTCGAAAATGCCACTGGGAACTCCACCGACTCTTCCACCGTCACCTGCAATTCCGCCGGTTCCGGTGGTGAAAACAACTTCTCCGGAAATGTCGGCGGGTGCCGGAATAGCAACAGCTTCGCTGACTCTCAGTTCTCCGGTGAATTATGTGTTCCGGTAATTCTTTATTTTTTTTCTATTTCGAAAATTTAAATAATTAAATTCTTTGTTGAATTCTAGAAATTAAGTATTTTTTTTTAAATATAAAATAAGTTCACTTATGATTATTTGATTTTCTTTTTCAATAAAATTTGATATTTATTGAATTATCATAATCTAATTATATTTTAATTTTTTTTATCTTACAGTATGATGACTTGGCTGAGCTAGAATGGCTATCAAATTTTGTGGAAGACTCATTCTCAATAGACCAAGCCTTACAAAAGAACCACCTCAACATTTTATCCGGGTCAAAACCAATCACACCCAAATCCTCCACTCCATCGACCCGACCGGAACCCACCAACCTGAAGCCCACCAACCCGGATTTCCTTTCAGAGACCCCTCTACCAGGCAAAGCCCGCTCAAAACGCTCACGTGCAGCTCCTTGTGATTGGTCCACGCGTCTCCTCCATGTGTCCCCACAAACATTATCTACAAAACGGGAGAATTCGAACGTAGGTACAAGTAATGACTCTGGTTCAACTCGAAAATGTTTGCATTGTGCGACGGAGAAGACCCCACAATGGAGGACCGGGCCTATGGGCCCGAAAACGTTGTGTAATGCATGTGGAGTCCGATATAAGTCAGGTCGACTCGTGGCTGAGTATCGACCCGCCGCAAGTCCCACATTTATGTCGGCAAAGCATTCGAATTCACATAGGAAGGTATTGGAGCTTAGAAGGCAAAAGGACATGCAAAGGGCACAACAACAACAATTTCTTAGTCAAAGTTCAATTTTCGGAGTATCCAACCGTGGAGATGAGTACTTGATCCATCATCATACCGGACCCGATTTTAGGCATTTGATGTAGGGCTGAGATTCTAGTTTAAATGTTTAATTAACAAATCAATTGTAGTTTTGCTAATTTTGGAATTGAAAATTTGAATTTTGTAGCTTTGTAAAATTAATCCATGAAAAAAAAAAATTAAAAAAAAGGGAGGGAGAAGATGATTAATTATTTGATGGAATTGGCACTCAAATGTAGTAACCTCAATTGTCCTTCGCCCAATTAGGCAAAATGAATTAGAAATGATTTTTATCTTCATGGGATGTTATAGAAGAAAAAAATTTATTAAAAAAAAAAACACATCACATTAGAACCCGCGGTACACCTTCCCTTGAACATTTTATAAGTACGAGTAAGGAGTTTTCTCCCAGTATTATGAGAGTATCTCCCATAAAGTGGATATCTAAACCGTACATATAATTTAATAGATTTATTATAAATAATACTTATAAAAAATAAAATAAAATAAAAAAATTGGAGGTGGAGAAGAAGTGTGTGGAGGAAAAATCTAGTTGGACAAGTATTCATGGAATCAAGAAAATGGTGCAACACTTTTATGAGACCGGAGGGCCATTCAAAGGGATGGGTTGCCCATACCTAAACTACATTTGCACATGACCACTTGGTTGCCTCACTCTTTAGTATATGCTCTCTCTTTTTTATTGGCCTTTTTTTTTAGAAAAAAAAACGAAAAAAATATATTAATAAAATTGATTTTGTGTAAATTATAAATATGAAAATAAATTTAATTTCTTCCAATAAACACAATCACACTAATCCCAATACAATCTTTTAAGAGCACATGATTCCTTTAAAATATTGGGATTCAATTGACTATTTTAATTTCATTTTTAGAAGTGTCGTCATAAACACAATATTAAAAAAAATTTGGTTTCAAGTCAACTTCGAACAATTTGGTTAATACAAAAATATAAAAGATTAATATGAAAATATTAAACCATGCATACTTATTCATATTTCTTTTATAAAAAAAAAGTGTAATATGATTTAGTGGAAATTACTCAGAATTACCACAAATATTAGGGAAATTTTTTTTTAACCACAAACGAAATTTTAATTGTTTATAACCACTTTTTTGAGAAATTACTGAAAAACCCTCATATAAAAACCTCCCCAAAACTCTCTCTATCTCCTTCTTTTCTCTCTTTCTCCTTCCCTCTCCTCTGCTCTCTCTCTCGATCTGCTCTCTCTTCTCTCCTCTCGATACCGTGACCATCGTCGGACGTTGTCTTGCACCGTCGGAAGTCGTCGCCGAGCTCGCACGACCTCCATAAACCAGTGGCCTCATGAACGACGACCAGCAGCTTCACGAACCACCGACCTTCAGCTTCACGAACCACCGACCTTCAGCTTCACGAACCAACGATCGGCGATAGGCAACGACCAATCGACAACGTCCGGCGACTCGGTGCTCGCGATCCTCGCCGGAAATTTGGTCTGCAAAACAAAAGAGAAACAAAAAACCTAAACCTAATTTGAATTTGGGGAAGAAGAAGAGGAAGAAGAAAAAGGGGGAAAAAAAATTTATCCTAATTTCAATTTAGTCCAAATTTCAAGTTTGGATATTTAAATTTAGTATAGATTTCAAGTTCGGACATTTCAATTTAGCAATGATTTCAAGTTTGGACATTTCAATTTACCTATAATTTCAAGTTTGCTTCGAAATTTAACATAAAACTATTTTCAGGGATACTCTTGTAATTTATGGACATACACTGAAAGTTTTTTAAAAAAATGGTTATTAACAATTAAAGTTTCAAAAGTGGTTATTAAGGAAAGTTTAATGTTTCTTATGGTTAATATTGGATTTCTCTCTATGATTTATTATACATTAATATGTTGAAACATGTCATGCGCGCGCATACTTGTTGAAAATTCAAAATTTTATTGAATTTCTCATCAAGGGAGCAAAAACCAAAAACAGTTGAGAAATTAATTTAGAGGAATTTTTTAAGTAAATCGAGGCCAAAATTACATGGCATAGATTTCAGTGAGGAGAATAGTGATTTGTCAACCGGGAATTTATTCCAATTAAATCAACATCGTCTTCTGCACGTACCGTCTCCATTGGAGATGATACTAGAAAAAAAAATAAAAAAATGAGAGAATCCATGAAAAGAAACTGAAAACTGAAAAAAAATATAATATATATATATATATTATAAAAAGTTTGAAAAGAATTTTGCCGGTGTGTGCTTAGCTTGCAAAATGGAGCAAAGAGTCATGTGCAAGCAAGTGATCATAATTAAATTAATTTAAAATAAAATAAACTAAAAAAGATTTAGGTGTTCATTGAGATGATATGTGACTGTCCACCACCATAGTGTAGACACTTGATCTTCCATTTGATATTGATGTACATTTATATTTATATGTGTGCATGTGGGTCCACTTTTATTGTATGATTTATGAGTCATTTTTTTTATTTTTTTTTATTTTTATCAATTCTTTTCATAGATTGTGATACTTAATTAAATGAGTGGTCATGGTCTAGTTTTTTTTTTTTTTTTTTTTTTTTTTTAAATTAATTAATAGCAAAATTAGCAAAGGTATTATAAATGTTGGAAAAGGTGGGAGCAACCTCTTTGTTTAATTTTTTTTTTGTTGGGTAGTCTTATAAAAGGAAAGTCAAAGTGTATTTATTGTTTTGTTTCTGCATTTATTGTGATTAATGACAATAAATACAGTACATAAATTTATTATGTGCCCTAAGAGCACAATGTTAATGGTCACTGACTCACAGCCCATCAATACAATTATACAAATTAGACTGAATTACATTACATTAATTAATGAGTTGGGAATTCGGATTTTAATTTAAGAATTTTATTGGATGTAGAAAATTTTTAATATGTACCATTCTTGATTAATCAGATTTTCTAATTACAATGGAATCAACCCAAAGATGCAAACATTATTCAATTATCTGTTTTAACAAATGTATGCTTAGAAGTAGATAAATGTAGGTCATGCTTTATTGCTTTTAGAGAATGTATCCAACAATATTTCTATTCACTGATAAAAAAAATAATAAAAAAAATAAAAATAAAAAACTTTAAAATAGTTTTCTTTGAATTTATTTAATTTGTGTCTGGTGCATGAACTATGATGTAATAAAAGTTTTGATATACATTCGAAAAAGCTTTCAAATTTGTAAATTATATTTTTGATGTAATATCTCGAAATCTGGAATATTGGTGTTTGGGGAGTGGGAAAATCAAGAGGAAGAAAGAAGATGATACTAGAAGAAAGAAAAAAAAAAGAAAAAAAATTTGGAAGAAAAAAAATATGTTTTAATATATTTAAATAATAAAATAAAATATTTAAAATAGATAAATATTACTAGGGTTATTTTGGTCATTTTGGGTTAAAGTTGTGGCCAAAAGTTATTCTTAAAAGAAGTTAATTAACAGCAGGGGACATTTGTGTAATTATGGTTAAAAGTTCCATATTTGTGCAATTATATCTAAACTCGGGGGTATTTGTGCAATTAGTCTAAATTATTATTTTTTAGAAGAAACTACAAAATTACAGTAGGAACACCCGGGAACTGTAGAGAAAACTCCTCACATATGGCTATAAAATACGTATAGTGAGACTCGAACCTCTCACCATCAATGTGAAATGGAGATGCACTGCTATGCATCTATGCTAGTAGTGATGTGTGAAAACAAGTCAATTGAAATAACATACAGTCAATTATTCACACTACTTTTCCTATTCTAAGAATGCCATAAATCAAAATACCAAAAACACAGTACAGAAAAGTACAATTGTACAAAATATATACAGCAACATTATATTGATCGTCTCAATTGTGTGTGTATATGCTATTATGCTATACAATACAAGAAAATGAAATTATTGGAATATAAAAAATATATATATACAAAAAAGCAAAACTATATGGAAAATATTATTAAAATGCAAGTGAATTGAAAGAGATCGAGAGTAATAGACATTATGCATGTGAAAATGAAGGAAGAGCACATGTGGGATTGTACGTGACGTGCATGACTGCAAATAAAGAACTGTAGTTTAAGATAATATTTCCAAACAAAATTCAGAAAATGGGTTTGTTGATCTTTTGTCTAGGGATCTTTCCATGTTATTTTGTTTTCATTTTCAACTTTGTTTGCCCCACCCACATCACATTTCCTCTCCTATATATTTATATTCATAATTATTTTATCCTTCTTTTCTGTTCTTTTCTCTATTGTGTAATATTAATTCATATTATTGTATATATACTAATTAAATCATAGCTTTTTAGAATCGTAGAATAGATTCTAATTAACTTTTTTTTTTTTTTTTTGATAAATATATATTATACAATTCATGGGATGCCATGCATATATCTCTTTTTTAAAAGTAGCTTAACGGGTTTGATATTTGAATTTTAATTAAATAATGTATAAGCTAGCTATTAAATGTATTTGATGGATATGACGAGATGATGTTAGTATAGTGGTGACCATCGCACATACACCATTGAAATTGTGGGGTTTAGTCGTATTCCGATTCCCCTCCTCGAATTAAATATTGTAAAAGCTACATCATGAGAATTCTTCAAATTTTGTCATAATAATTAGATGAAAACAATCATCGTCATTGTGAGTGATTCCAACCAGGCGGTCTCTTGGGTGGAGGGTACCGTTTCTGCTTCTGAGAGTTGCGATCATGCTATTGCTGACACTCAAAGGCTGATGGGCATTTATGGCAATATTTCGGTGGTGTTTAATTCCAAGTCGACCAACAGGTTGGCTGATTTCTTAGCCAAGAGAGGTGCTGATGGGCTTGGGGATATTCTGAAGTGGGAGTTCGGTTAGTTTAGGCTTCCTTTGGGTGGTTGTTTGTTTTTTCGGGTGGGGTTCTTGTGCTTGTGTTGTGGCTCTGTTTTTCTGTTTTGTTTTTGTTTTGGTGGTGGTTGCTTCTGCCCTGTTTTTTTTGGTTGGGTGCGTTTTGTGGCCTCGGTTTTGTTTGCTGGCTTGTGCCTTAATAAAATGGCTGTTCAAAAAAAAAATAATTAGATGAAAACTCACTTCAACTCTACGAATAAGTGGTAACACACTTTTCTTATTTTCAAGTACTTGTGAAAGTAGATATCTTATGTTATTTGAGTATATATCTGTACTGTACATATACCGTTTAATCTTGGTAAGTTCCAATAAACCCTTGATTCGACCGTTTGTTGTCAGAATTTATTGTAATACTTCAAAATAAAATAAAATAAAAACCCTAATTATTCTATCTCTTCACATTTATATTCTTCATCACTCGAATTTTTCTTAAAGGAGAAGGGCGCAGGTGGGTGGGTGTAAATATAATGAGAGCCATATGCATACATGCATCAATGCTCCTCCAGAAATGCTAAAAGGAAAAGACACCTTGTGATAAGTTAAACAGTCCCACGTGAACCTCTAACATATTTTTATTCAATATTATTTTGATTCAATTTGAAGATTTTTTTTTTTTTTATATCTTCTTTGTGGAAATTTGAAGTGTATAATAAATGAAAGTGGGCAAACATGGCCACTCCATGACCTAGCTGCTAGAGTGTATACGTTTCTCTCTTTTTCTCTCAAAATGATGAAAAGCATTTTGTGTATACTTTACAATCGATCGAAATAACATATCAAGTGAGGACTATTTTTATAAAAAAAAAATTAAATAGTAATAAAATTCCCGTTACGTTACGAAGAGTTTATGATGATTATTATTATATAAGATTCAATTGTATAAATTAAAGTCTAACTTTACATATTTTGTGATTAATTATTATCCAAAATTTAGTGTTCAAATTCACATTTTAATGTCGCTATCCATATCGCTATAGTAGTACCGTAGAATGACACATTTTTTTTTTGAAGAGATCACATCACTGGCCATGCCATGAACTACTTTACCTTTTGACCTTCCAGTATCCTTCATGTGACCAAAAAGATAAAGATAGGTTGTAGACTTTCAATGGTGTTAGGTCTTAATGGAGTACTCGACTAGTTGCTATCTGTAATGGTGAACAAATTTATATGTGGCGGGGCACCGTATATGTTAACGTTCATTCAATGTGATTGGTTGATCACTTGATTATATCGAAACAAGGTATAATTTTCTCCTAGTATACTATGGACTATGGTACAACGAAATTGAAAAACTTAATTAAGGGTTGGTTTTTGAGTGTTGAAATGAACATAGATAGATTTTAATTTTTAAGAAATTATTTTAATATACAATCCCACCGATCCCACAATATTTAAGGAATACCAACTTTATTATTATTATTATTATTATTATTATTATTATTTATTTTTATTTTTTTTGTATCGAGGATCCCGAACTTCGTCCAGGCACTCATCCACCTGTCCTCCTGAATTGCGTGACACACCCATAGCCAACTTATTTGTTCTAACGGTCTATTTGTTGGATGTTATGAAGTAGGACGGATAGGAAACCTCGGCCCACACCCCCAGCCACACAAAGATGCAAGCGGGTAAATCAAAATCACCTTAGCCTGGGTAAGATTCGAACCACTAACTTGGGAGTTACCTGTGCCCTATATATACCCGTCCTTCCACCAGCTGAGCTAGCGCCTTTATTTTGAGACTAATTGTTAAATTAAAATTGTGTTTCAATTTTTAAAAAAATATATTTAATTAATACCTTTTTGTTTGAAAACAAATAAAGAATGGTATATGGAACACAAATTTAATTATCAAACATATTGACACCCAGAATTTGTTGCATAATTTATACAGCAAAAAAGAAATAAAATCATCAAAAAGAAGAAGAAAAAAAATATACGAAGTTTAAAAGGCTAGAGAGTGACAGGAACCAACTGTCATCCATGAGAATTATATTATATACATGTATAATGTACCTACTACCTAGCTAGTTGGTACCTTTCTCGGTCTTTTGATTAAGATGTTTAATATATGATACGTGAATCATGTATAATGTATATAGCTTATGTCACTTATAAAATTAAGCTTGACCAAATAAAAATTAAATAAACGAGGCACTATATATATATATAACTGCCTATCAATCAAGCCATACGTACGTGCATACTAGCTAGCTTTATATATTCGTTGAAACAATAATGTTACTCAAAGTTATATATAGGATCCTCTTCTTTATCTATACGCGTACGTAAAAGAAGAAATAAAAATATTACACAGAGAAATCGTAAATGAATGACAAATTGCAAACATAATCTCACAACCATAAGTGGCCATTCGTGTTATATATGTTGAATTTGTGTTAATCTAAACATAACTGGCCGGTTTAATTTTAGGATACGTTTATTAATCGGGAATGAAAACGAAATGTGAATCTAGTTCCATTGGTAATAAAGAATATCGGGAAATGGATCTTGATTCATTAGGAGAGAATTAAGTTTCCTTTCTGACCGAAGCTTAAGTTCTAATTTTTGTGTGACACCCACGTAACTTGATTCTCGATTGATTTTAATTAGTAAACAATGTAATCACAAATGAGAAGTTAAGTTCCATTTCCCTCGTTAAGGATTACAAATCGTAAATTAAGTTTCATTCCCCTCATCGAAATTCACGATTAGTAAACACACAATTAACACCAATTTTTTTACCTGTTAAATTCTTTTTTTTTTTTTTCATATTTACATAATCACATTATGTCTATTTATATAGTGTAAATTGAAATATCAACTCGATTCACAACAAAAGAGTACGTATGACTTTGTTGTTCTCTTGGACCACCCTAGACGTACGTACATTATATGATCAATAATGTATAAATTCAAATAAGAGGCACATGCCATGAGTACACAAAGACAAGACTAGCTAGCAGTAGCTAGTTGGGCTATTTGTGAAGGACCATATGATATTATTATATACATTCCAGTTCATTTATTCTTGTCACATGAGTCCTACTAGACAATTTTGACTATGTAACCATGCATCTATGATATATATCAGATATGGTCAAACAATATTATTGCCCTTCCAAAACCTCTGTAATCAACCAATCAATTATTGATTTTGTTTATTTTAAGCATTTGCTAGCTATATGTTGACTAATTATAATTGATTTGAATATATAAGATTTGCATAAATTGATTTATATACAAAATATGGTATTTTTTTTTCTTAAAAAAATATATGGTATTTTTAAAATAAATTATAATACATATTCTAATTCTTTTTCCACATTGACTGATTTTACTAAGACGTATTAATTATTATTTTTTTAATTTTTTTTATATCATTGTAAATATGAAATTCAGTATATATTTATGTTTCAAAAATTGTTTGGGCCGCTTACCAAAGTAGCCCATTCATGCTTTGTTTTAGTGTTCGTTAGGCCCAGTCAAAGACCATTTTTTAAAAAACTTTTTTGAACTTTGGAGTTTGATAAGAGTACAAATGATATATATATATATATATATATTTATTAATATATCTTAATAAATTCAGTCAATTTGTATATTAATTATAATATGTAATTTTATTTATTTATTTATTTATATTTTTTACAGTATCTATTTATCAACCTATCTAGATTCTAGACAATGTATTTTTTTTTGAAGCTTCTGTTATTTGTAGGATTCAAGTCACTGATTTGAGAGTCATTTGCCAAACCCCAAACACGTCAATCTACCGGCTGAGCTACATCCATTGGGGCAATTATAATATGCATTTTAATTTATTTTATAAAAATACAATAATTTATGTATAAATCAATTTTTATGCAAATCTTATATATTCAAATTAATTATAATTAACACTTACTCACCTCAACTTTGGTCAGAAGAATTCTTTGAGATTGTGGAATTCTGAATTCTGATTTCTCTCTAATGAATTTATACAGTTTCTCATAAAGATTAATGAAGTGAAAATTTGATCAGATTAAGTTAATCCAAATGTTGGTGGGGGGAACTGCAAGATAATGACTGATGACCAGATATTTTTCTCTTCTTTCATTTTCACGGAAAACTGTTTTACAGCTCATTTTCATGCAAAAATCCTCCATGAAAATGAACAAAAATCACAAACATTTATCTCCAACCATAAAACAAATTGACCAATCAATTGATAAATAAATAAATAAAAACTAATAAAAAGGGAAATAATATGGTTCAAATTACATGAATGATGAATCACGGGGTGTGAATGAGAAGTAGAGGTTGCTTTTTTCACTTGTAATCGTGACCTCAAATTTGCACACACTAACACTACCTACATTATATTTCAAGTCAATGATGAAACCCCGTGAGTACCGTGTGGTGACCACAAAAAAAAAAAAAAAATAAAGAAAAAAAAAAGAAGAGAGAGTGATTTTGAGGCTATAAAATGGGCAAGTATATATTTACATGAAAATGAGATAGAAAAAAACATAGATTTTGGTGGTGATATGGGCTGCAGCCAACTTGGCTTGCTTGTTGAGAGATTAGGGTTATTATGGCTAACATTTGTTGCTCCATTGAAATGGAGCCTAAGACCTTGAATCAAGGCCAAATCAATATTGCCAGGGTAAGCTGATAGGTTTTTTTTTTTTTTTTTTTTTTTTCCCCTCTTGTTTTCGATCTCTCAATTGTTTTCTATATATGATCATCATTTTCAAATTTAGAATACAATTCTATTTTTTAGGATACATGTTATATTTACTATTGAAAGATTGTTTTCAAAGAGAGAACAAACCCATTTTAATAAGATTCTCTATGTTTTTTTTTTTGAAAAATAATAAGTCGAGTGCATATTATAGATCAAGCATATCCTTAAAATCTTCCTTACGTTTTTATGAATCTTTAGCTTAAGTACTTGTGGGATAATTTTATGTGAGATTTTCACATCTATAACAAGACAATGTCACATCTCGATAATGTCCTAGGTTTGAGGGATCATGTCGTTTTAACAGTTTTTATTTTTTATTTTTTTTATTTTTTTATTTTTTTACCATAGTTTTAACAGTTTTTTAATTGTGTTTAAAACAGGAAGTGGCTGCAGATGTAGTTCAAAAAATGGAATCAAAAGAAGCAACAATTGTACTCATCAAGGTTAGTTTAATTCCATTATATTACATATCTTACAGTACTGCATGCAAAATCTTTATAGTTTCCCTAACCAATCTTTCCTGTGAGTTACGTTGTTGTTTTTCCAGGGCTTGGAAAGTGTTAGAGAAGACCAAAATTATGAGCAGATTTTAAAGGAAGAGAATTCTCATAATAAGCATGTAATTGAAGGAAGTTGTGCCATTATTAATTCCAATGAAAAACCACCCCAAGTCATTGAAGGACCTTGCCAGTGCTCTCTCATGACTAATGTCAATATTGCAGCAGAATCTCCTGATCAGATTAATCTCAAAGAGCCCCTCTCTGCTCCTTTTTGAAACTTTTCTTAAAACATGTCTCAGATTGTTTTTTTTTTTTTTTTTTTTTTTTTTTTTTTTTTGTAAATAATTAAATGAAAAGTGTTGTGGTTCTACTTTTTAATATACATGTTGTTTCGCATAGTGTTTCCTCTTAATATAGGTGGTAGTTGTGAGTTATAGTCCCACATCACTCCGTTTGGACACTAATGGAAGTGCAATTGATAAGTGTGAGGGCAATCTTCACTTTATAAACTAACTTTTGAAGTTGAGTTAGACCCAAGACCACTTTCACATGGTATCAGAGCTGGATATGCCCATGGATGGGTCAAGCCCACTTTCACACTAGTAAGTAGTTACCTCCCCTTTCACTTTAATGGTGGAGCTCGTTCGGGCACATTTTAGGGGAGAGTTTTCTACCCCGATGTTGTGACCCGTATTAGGATTTATGTAATAATTTGAAAGCAAATATATTGATTGAATAATTTTGTATATATTTCTTTATATGATGAGTACATCTTTATATAATAGCTTGACAACTAAGTTTAAGAGCATTTCCAATACAAGAGTGATTTGTGAAAAAAAAAAAAAAAAAAAAAAAAAAGATGTCACGCAGGATTAATAGACATTCTGTTAATAAATTTTTCTTCAATGCATCCGTGCATATTCAACTTCAAGCCGACATGGCAAAAAAAAAAAAAAAAAAAAAAAATAGACATTGTCAACATAATCGTCTACTTTCAAACGGTTTGTTACACAACTATTTTTTTCGGTTGACTCATCAAGTATTTAAAACTGAATTAATTTTTCATCTATTTTTGGTAAGGAAATAAAATAAAATAAAATAAAAACAGGAAAAAAAAATAGACATGTCATTTAAAAAATTGTGTTTTAGATAGAAATATTGGAGACCAAATTTTGAGTTAATTGTCATACCACATAGGAAGCAAACCACTTTTACATTGGAGATACTCTAAGAAATTTACAATCAGGAAATAATTAATGTATAGATCTTATGTTTATGTCAATGTCAATGGTAATTACTTATAATAAGGAGGGAAAGAATACTCAATGATGTAATCAAAGCAAATCAACTCCTTATGGAAGGTAATTACGATAATAATTCTACAATCAATCTTGGTCAAAATCTTCTTAGAAATCGACTCCTTATGGAAGGTAATTATGATAATAATTCTGCAATCAATCTTGGTCAAAGTCTTCTTAGACTACGACTTCTTATTGAAGGTAATCATGATATAATAATTCTACAATCAATCTTGGTTAAAATCTTCCTTGTATCATGGCTACAATTTTGATTTCTAACATAATTCAAAAATAATAATTTGTAATGTTAAGTAAAAGTGCATTAATGGAGCCAAATATTTTGAAGCTATTGTGTAAAATGTAGTCGGTTGAGTTGTAAATCAGAACAAATTATTACCAATTTGTAGTGTATAGTAGTGTGTTAACAAGCCGAATAAGTAATTATATATCAGATTATGTAACAAGGAAAAACTTAAGTAATTCAAGAAATAAATAAAAATCTAAAGAGGAAAAGCCAAAAAAGTGACAAGTACCGTGGATGTGGTCGCCGATTTAATTAGGATTTCCGATTTCGTTTTCATTCCAAATTAGGATTACTAATTCTTTTCTTATTCGGACTAGGATTATTAATCCCTATAATTACACCTCGGTTTGTTATTACTCTTATTGATCAATAATATTTCTTTTCGTGTAATTAGTTTCGTCTAAGCTAGCTGCTTCAATCATGGATAGATTCTCAAAATTACCCGATTTTATTATGCATCACATTATGTCTTACCTTTCCGCAAAAGAGGTAGCTCAGATCGGTAGCTTGTCAAAGAGGTGGAAGGGTTTATCAGAATCATTCCCCATCTTCGATTTTCATAAATCTTATATTCACTTCATGGGATTGGATCTGGCTTCCAGGAAGGATTGTTCTACGGAAAGATTTCTTGAACTTGTACCTAAATTCTTCAACTTTGTTGATGCTTCCTTGTCTCGCTTTTCTGACCTTAACCTCCGTATGCAGAAATTCAGGCTTGTGATAGAGGTTCTTAATGATCAACTAATGTCACCCGTTATTGAAAATTGTATACGATCGGCCTTGGAGTGTGGAGTGGAAGAGTTAGACTTAGAATTCCTTGCCACAAAATTTGATACGCTCTACACTTTGCCTCAGATTTTGTTTTCAGCTAAATCAAAGAATACCATAAAACTACGTGGTTGACTGGTTGTAAATTGGAGCCGCCCTCTAATAATATTGCACTCAAAAGTCTAACTTTGAATGAAGTCTATATGCAAGAAGAGACGATTCAAAAGCTCATCGGTCAATGTTCATTGCTTGAAAAAATTTCTTTAAAAAATTGTTGGGGATTCAAACGTTTCTATGTCGCTAAAGCTTACAAACTCAAGACTATCAAGATTCGTACATCAACGGAAGATGAGCTAATTAGTACCATAAGAATTGTTGCTCCATCTCTTCAAGAGTTTAAACTCGGTTATTGGTTAAAAGAGCCGATAACAATTGACATGTCTGGGTGTCCAAATTTGAAGGAGTTACAGTTATCTCATGTCACTTTTACGTATCAAGAGTACTTTCATCGCCTTATTTCCAATTTTCCCTTGCTTGAGGTGTTGCATTTGGATACTTGTGAGCTTGAACGGATTACGATCTCTAGTAATATACTCAAGTGCTTGAGCATAAAATTATGTTATAAATTGAAGGCCATTGATATTGATACTCCGAATTTGGTTTCCTTTATTTACAAGCGTAATCAAATTCCTGAATTTTCAATAAATGCTCCATGCCCATGGTACGTTGGGTTTGCGAATACTAAGAATGAGGAGTGTCCTGGCTTCAATATTAAATTTGATCTTGATACAAGATGGTTCCTTAAGATGAAGGAATTTCTTGAAGAGTCCAATCAAATTGAATTTCTAACATTAACAATCTGGTCGGCTAAGGTAAGTCTATTAATTCCTTATGATTACATACGCGTTTTCGCTTATTTTTGTTACGATTGTTCTAATATATATATTTTTATTTATTTTTTTGTGATTAATCAAGAACTCATTTAGCTTCGAGGAATTCATACAAAGTTCAGCTTCGCTCCCTTGTAAAGTTGGAACACTGTATCTGCAAATAGATGAACCGCAATCAAATTATGAAGTGATGTTGGATGGTGTTTTTGCCATTTGTAATCCAAGGATTCTCACCGTAATAAAAAGGAAAAATGACAATAACTTCATTGAGGTATGTTCTTCTTAATCAATATATTAACATTGATATTTTAATATTTTAGTCTTATGTATAATTCGTTTTTCTGAATTGCAGTGGCTATATGAAAAACTGATAAATAAAGATAGCAATTGTTGCAAGTCTTATCATTTAAAGTGTTGGCGACATTACTTAGAAGATTTCAAGATTTCAAGATTTTTCCCTAATCAGTATAGTAAATGTCAAGAGTCATTTCACAATATAGACAATTTGAAGGATGTATGGCCTAAACTTCAACTTCAATCCGGATATCTTCAAATCCATTTAGATTGGTGTTTTTCTTTTAGCAATTGAGAATGCCCAAGATAGGCTGCAAGAGACTTTTCTTACATGAATTATAAATCGAATATCGTACTTTTAAGAACTCATGAATACTTATTCTACCTTTTTTTTTATTTTTTATTTTTTATTAGAAATTATATCATTCAAGCAAAGAAGATTATATACTCGTGTGCTATATTTACATGTCTAGTATTTTTGCATAAGACAAATTTTGGCCAATCAGTTGTAATGTTTAGTGAAAGTGCATTAAAGGAAGCCAATAATTATCATGAAGATTTTCTGTAAAGAGTTTATTTATGTTAACAAGCCTATAATATGGCTATCTGATTATGAAAAAAAAAAAACTCCAACAAATTTCACATTCTATACCATTAATTAAGATACAAAAAAATAAACAATTGATCTTGAAATTCAACAAACGGCACTTGAGTCATTCTCGTCATCGCCGTAGCTGTCCCGCTGCCGCTTCTACCACCAATTATGAATTGAATCTCGTTTTTCCTTGTTACAGTAATACCACAAATCCCCGATGTTGGAAATGCAAACTCGGAATGATTTGCTAATTGCAACACCACTTTTACATATGTATTATCTTTATCTGCAAGTATGTATAGGTTTTAGACTTCAATTAAGATTAGAAAACTATGAGGTGAAGTTTGCATGTTTGAAAGATGATAATCACTTACCACAGGCCACAGCAGCCTGAAACTCGTTTAGAAATTGGATCCCTTCTGCTCCGATCGGCTCAATTCTCTGCTATCTTAGCTGTTGTTCCTGGATACAATATTGTGTTGGGACTTGGGAGGACACAATGAGCTTCGACATTTCTTGTTGTGAATGTACAGATCGATATCATAATTGGATCATGCAAAAGATTATTGACCCCGATAAAGATTGTTTTTTCATGAAGTTGTCTTTAAAGAGGGAAGCCAAGATCACTAGGTGTAAGGTGGAAAACAACAATACCAAACTATTCTAGAAGATTGTCCAGGGATTTATATCATCAGCTCCAGAGAAAGATACTGAAACTTTGTTAGAAGATGATGGAACCATAAATAAGGAAACAATGGATTGTTTCCAAAAGTTATACTCTACAGAGAAGATATTGTGAGACCATTAATTGATGTATTAGGCAGCCAATAATTTCTCCTTAGCAGCTTGGTTAGAAAAGACCTTTTAGGAGGAAGAGGCAAGGAGGGTCGTGCAGGAGTGTGCTAGAGGCAAAGCTCCAGGTCCTAATAGCCTGTTAATTACCATAAAATTAATATTAGATTACAAGTAAGGGTGGGATGAGAATCAGGTTTGGTGAAGGTTAATTTTGCGATCTTTTCCCCAATATTTGCGGACTTTCAGATGCAACAAAACGGCACCATACACAGAGATGCATAGGAACTTGAGAGATAGAGTACTAGGGAATTTTTCATCTATTTTTGGTAAGAAAATAAAATAAAAAATAAAACAAGAAAAAAAAAATAGACATGTCATTAAAAAAAAATTGTGTTTTAGAAGTATTGTAGTCTTATAGACCAAATTTTGAATTGATATGATTGTCTATCAATTCTATTTTTATGCCACAGAGTAAACAAACCACTTTTGCATTGGAAATACTATAAGAAATTTACAATCAGGAAATAATTAACATATAGAACCTATGTCAATGTCAATGGTAATTACATATAAGGAGGGAAAGAATAGTCAATGGTGTAATAAAAGTAAATCAACTTCTTATGGAAGAGAATTACGATAATAATTCTGCAAATAATCTTGGTCAAAATCTTCTTAGAAATCGACTTCTTATTGAAGGTAATCATGATAATAATTCTACAATCAATCTTGGTCAAAGTCTTCTTAGACTGCGACTTCTTATGGAAGGTAATTATGATAATAATTTTGCAATCAATCTTGATCAAAGTCTTCCTTGTATCATGGCTATACAGTTTTTTTTTTTTTTTTTTTTTTTTTTTTTTTTTTTTTTTTTTTTTTTTTTTTGAAAGGAAATATATTAAAAGGATGAGCCAAAAACAGCTACAAAAAAGAAGGGCAATCGCCCAAAACCAGACTTTCCACCGACAGTGGGCAGTCTTCCAACCACACAAATTCACCCTCATAGTTAAGGGCCAACCGAGCAAGGCTATGAGCCACCTTATTTGCTAATCTAGGAACAAAATTAATCGAAAAAAATAAAGAAGACCTTAGGAGGCATCTAATGTCATAGATAATCAAACCAATATCCGCCGAATAAGTTGTCAACGACTCAATATCCTTCACAACTTCAAGAGCATCCGAATCCAACACGGCAGGGAGCAGACCCGACTCTGCAGCCAGCACCAATCCCCTACGAATGGCCATTGCCTCAGCAATTTTGGGAGACAGAACATCCTTAACACTTTGGCAAAGAGAGGCCATAACCAAACCCTTGCTATCTCTAATGACAATCCCAATACCAGCCATTCTCCTTTGAGCATTCAAGGCAGCATCAGAATTGATTTTAAAGACCCCACCTGCAGGCGCTTGCCAACGAGGAGCCACTCTACTACCAGCTGAAGAAGAAGGAGGCAGCTTACTATTGGCATCACGAAACTCCTTCAGAACCCCATCTGCCCAGCTCAACACCTCATCCGCAGACATCATCACACGAGAGTGCACCTGCTTGTTGCGCCTAAACCAGATTTGCCACCAAGTCACACAAAGAAACTCAAAAAACAACAGCTCAACAGAGTCCTTAACTAACAGGACAAAATCCAAAAACGAACCAGCATGCACAACCTTAAGACCGTTCCCAATAGAGCATTCCTGTCGAAGAGAATTCAGTAAAGGGCACATCCACAAAGCATGATAATAATGTCTACATCTTATGTCAATGGTAATTACATATAAAGAGGGAAAGAATAATCAATGGTGTAATCAAAGCAAATCAACTCCTTATGGAAGGTAATCATGATAATAATTTTGCAATCAATTTTGGTCAAAGTTTTCTTAGAAAGCGACTCCTTATGGAATGTAATCACGATAAAAATTTTATAATCAATCTTGGTTAAAATCTTCTTAGAAAGAGACTCCTTATGGAAGCTAATCATGGTAATAATTCTGCAATTAATTTTAGTCAAAGTCTTCTTAGACTGTGACTTCTTATGGAAGCTAATCATGGTAATAATTCTGCAATTAATTTTAGTCAAAGTCTTCTTAGACTGTGACTTCTTATGGAAGGTAATCATGATAATAATTCTGCAATCAATCTTGGTTAAAGTCTTCCTTGTATAATGGCTACAATTTTGATTTCTAACATAATTCAAAAATAATAATTTGTAATGTTAAGTGAAAGTGCATTAATGGAGCCAAATATTTTGAAGATATTGTGTAAGATGTAGTCGGTTGAGTTGTAAATCAGAACAAATTATTACCAATTGTAGTGTATAGTAGTGTGTTAACAAACTGAATAATAATTATATATCAGATTATGTAAAAAGGAAAAACTCAAGTAATTCAAGAAATAAATAAAAATCTAAAGAGGAAAAGCCAAAAAAGTGATAAGTACCGTGGATGTGGTCGCCGATTTAATTAGGATTTCCGATTTCGTTTTCATTCCAAATTAGGATTACTAATTCTTTTCTTATTCGGACAAGGATTATTAATCCCTATAATTACACCTCGGTTTGTTATTACTCTTATTGATCAATAATATTTCTTTTCGTGTAATTAGTTTCGTCTAAGCTAGCTGCTTCATGTTGCGGAAATGCCCAGAAAATTCGATAGAAAAGTGCACACAACACACAAACACAGATATTTACGTGGTTCGGCAATTGCCTACGTCCACGGGAGGCAGCAAACTGATATTATTGGAGAAATTAATACAAATTACAGAAACAGATTTTCTCTCAACTCTCTCTGGAACTCTCTCTGACTTCAGGAAGCTTTGCTTCTTTTCTGATTGCTCTCACTTGCCTATTTTCTTGCTTTGCTAAGGGTCTTATTTATAATGGAAAGGTAGAGACAATCCACCCCCACTTTCCCTTAAACAATTGCATGTAGCTGGAAAGTGGAAGACAATTGTAGCTGAAAGTGGAAGACAATTGTAGCTGGAAAGTGGAAGACAATTGTAGGTGGTTGCCGAAAGTGAAAGTTGAGCCATGTGCCAACAATCTCCACCTTGGCGAGAATTCACCGATCAATGCTGCCTCCATTACGCCCTTAGGCGATACGAGCTCGAGAGATATTGATCAAGTCCAAACAATGTTGGAACTTGATCCCTGTTACCACCTTTGTTAGCATATCTGCAGGATTGTCTGCAGTTCCGATTTTCTGGAGTAGAATGTTCCCTTCATCTACTATTTCTCGAACAAAGTGGTAACGGACATCTATATGCTTGGTGCGAGCATGATGGACCTGGTTCTTTGCCAAACAAATGGCACTCTGGCTGTCGCAGAAAATCTCCACATTTTCCTGAACAATGCCCAAATCCCTGATCAAACCACGAAACCAGATGGCTTCTTTGAAAGCTTCTGTTACAGCCATATACTCTGCCTCAGTAGTAGACAAAGCCACTGTTGACTGTAAAGTCGATCTCCAACTTACTGGTCCTCCTGCCATAGTGAACACATAACCAGTAGTAGATCGACGCTTGTCAAGATCACCAGCATAATCAGAATCAACATATCCTTTGATATGTTTGTCACCCGTCTGATCTCTCTCGAACTTCAAACCAACATCTACAGTACCCTGAATGTACCGTAGAATCCATTTCACTGCTTGCCAGTGGCCTTTGCCAGGATTGTGCATGTAACGGCTCACCATACTTACAGCATGTGAAATGTCAGGTCTAGTACACACCATCGCATACATCAAGGCACCAATAGCATTTGCATATGGAACATGATCCATTTGCCTTTTTTCATCATCAGTAGTTGGTGACATTAGTGCACTCAGTTTGAAATGTGGAGCCAACGGTGTACTGACAGGTTTAGACTTGCTATCAATGCCAAACCTCTGAAGTACAGTCTTCAAATACTGAGTCTGTGTCAAACAGATGATACCTTTTGCTCTGTCCCTTTTGATCTCCATACCAAGAATCTTCTTGGCCTCTCCAAGATCCTTCATGTCAAACTCTGAGCTCAATTGAGCCTTCAACCTGTTGATCTCCACCTTGCTCTTAGATGCTATCAGCATATCATCCACATATAAGAGCAAATAGACAAATGTACCATCTTGGAGTTTGCGGAAATATACACAGTGATCAAAATGGCTACGTGTGTACTTCTGAGTTATCATGAAGCTGTCAAACCGTTTGTACCACTGTCTTGGTGACTACTTCAAACCATACAGGGACTTGTTCAGCTTGCAAGCCCAATTTTCACGTCCTGGGACTTTGAACCCTTCTGGCTGAGACATATAAATTTCTTCGTTCAAAGTACCATGGAGGAATGCGGTCTTCACGTCGAGTTGAGCTAACTCGAGATCAAATTGTGCAACCAAAGCTAATAGGATCCGAATAGACGAATGCTTGACAACTGGTGAAAATACCTCATTGTAGTCTATTCCTTCCTTCTGTGCGTAGCCTTTCGCTACTAATCTGGCTTTATATCTGATGTTGTCTTTGCCAGGAGCACCTTCCTTTTTGGCATAGACCCATTTGCACCCTATAGCTCTCTTTCCCTTTGGAAGTTGTGTTAGCTTCCAAGTTTCATTCTGGTGAAGTGATTGCATTTCCTCATCCATCGCCTTCTTCCACTTGACATTGTCTGTACTGTCCATAGCTTCTCTATAGGTGTACGGGACATCATCATCAGTCACTGGAAGAGCGTATGCCACCATGTCTGTGTAACGGGCAGGCCTCCGAATGTCTCTTTTCGGTCTACTAGTGGCAATAGACTCTGGTTGTTGTCTGATCTCAGATAATGGTGCTGAATCCTCCACCTCAACTGATATCTCGTCCTGGTTATCAAAATCATCATCAGGACAATCAACTGTCGGAGAAGCCTTTTCTAATTTCTTGGGAGTTTCAAACTCCACCTGTCGCAGAGAGTTTGGATTCTCATTCTCTGTGCCTTGAGGTATTTGTTTCAGCATTACAGATTCGTCAAAGGTAACATCTCGGCTTAAGATGATCTTCTTTGACTCGGAATTCCATAGTCTGAATCCCTTGACTCCTTCACTAAAGCCCACGAAAACAGCTTTCTTGGCTCTAGGATCCAGTTTGGATTCAGTAACATGAAAGTATGCTGGACATCCGAATATATGCAATCGATCATAATCAGAAACAGGTTGTCCAGACCATACCTCTTTGGGAGTTTTCCCATCAAGTGCAGAAGCGGGTAGTCTGTTGACTATATGAGAGGCATACATCAAAGCCTCTGCCCAGAATGCCTTCCTTAGGCCAGATTGAGAAAGCATACACCGAACTTTCTCCACCAACGTACGGTTCATCCGTTCTGCTATACCATTCTGCTGTGGCGTGCCAGGAACTGTAAAATGTCTGATTATCCCTTCATCCTGACAGTACTTCATGAAAGGATCTGATTTGTATTCCCCGCCATTATCTGATCTGAGTCTTTTAATCTTTTTGCCTGTCTGAGTTTCAATCATCTTCTTCCATTGAAGAAAGATATCCAGAACTTCATCCTTATGCTTCATGGTGTATACCCAGACATACCTGGAGAAATCATCAATAAATGTTACAAAATAATGTTTACCTCCCAATGAAGCATTTTTGGAAGGCCCCCAAACATCAGTGTGAACATAATCCAGTGTTGCTTTTGTACGATGAATAGCGGTGCCAAACTTGACTCTTGTCTGCTTGCCCATGACACAATGCTCGCAGAAATCAAGTTTACCGGTCTTTGCACCTTTCAGGAGACCTTGCTTCACCAAACCTTGCAAAGTCTTCCCCCCGACATGCCCTAAGCGCATGTGCCAGAGTCGGGAAGTATCAGATGCCTCATCATCGGAACTGCTAGAGACGGCTGCTCTTCCTGTGACTGTGTACCCGTCCAGAAAATATAAATTTCTCTGTCGAGTACCTTTCATTGCCAAGAATGCACCTCGTACAACCTTCAGGACTCCACCTTCCATGGTCACCTTGTAACCGCTGGAGTCTAAGACCCCCAGTGAAATGAGGTTCTTCTTCAGATCAGGGACATATCTAACGTCAGTCAGTCGTCTGATTGTACTGTCGTGCATCTTCAGGTGAACAGTTCCTATCCCTTTTGTCTGGCATGTGTTGTCATTGCCCATAAGTACAACTCCTCCGTCAAGCTCCTGGAAGCTTGAGAACCACTGCCTGTTGGGACACATATGATAGGAACAGCCGGAATCTAGAATCCATCTATCAGAATGGCTTTCTGATGATGAAACTGTAAAAGCTGAATCCTCTTCATTATCAGCTTTACTTGCAACATTCACATTAGATTTGTCCTTTTTTGGACAATCTTTCTTCCAGTGCCCTTTCTGGTGACAATAGGCACATTCATCCTTCGCAGGACGTCTGAATGATGATTCTCCTTTTGGCTTTGAGCGAGATGCTCCTCTTGATTTTGAGCGAGATTTACCACGCTCACTAGGCACTCCAGATCTTCTGTTGTTTGTCCTTCCTCGAGCAACAGTCAGTGCTTCTGATGTTGAGTCTCTGTGATCAAGCTGATCCTTCTTCCGATACTCATTATTCACCAGAGCATTAGAAACGTCTATGAATTTAACCTCATCCTTTCCATATAACAGAGTTGTGGTTAAGTGTTCATAGGTATCAGGCAAGGAATTTAACAACAGTAGTGCCTTATCTTCATCGCTAATTTCAACATCTAAATTTTGTAAATCAGCGAGAATTTTAATATAATTATCCAAATGCTCAATCATAGAAATACCTTTCTTGTACTGGAAACGAAAGAGCTTCTTCTTCAGGTAGAGACGGTTCTCTATGCTTTTCGTCATGTATTTGTCCTCCAGCTTTTTCCAGAGACTTGATGCCATAGTCTCCTTCATGACAAAGTACTTCTGGTCCTTAGCTAAACACAACCGAATTGTGCCACAGGCTTGACGATTTACATACTTCCAATCTTCATCAGACATATCCTTGGGTTTGGAACTCAAAGCAATATCAGATCCTTCCCGGAATAATAGATCCATAACTTCGCATTGCCACATACCGAAGTTGTTGCTGCCGTCAAACTTCTCAATATCAAACTTCGCGTTTGACATCGAGCTTCTTTGCCAAGAACTGCTGGTTGATGCTGATGTACTGCTGGTTGATGCTGATGGTTGAGCTTCAGTTGTTTTTTCCAAAATTTCTCCAGCTTTTGGATCTTCCATCGTGCCTATTAAAGCTTGTCTAAGTAAAAACAGTATTTAGAAGCGGATTTAGCAGAAACTAATGGCACGGTTGCGTCCGGAACGGTCGAAATAGTTGGAAACAGGTCCGACTCGGTTGAAAACAGGTGAAAATTGCACTGAGTTGGGCAAAAAACACTTCTGGACCGAGTTGACTCGGGAATATTCCGTTAGGATAACGGAATATTCTCTGACAGAATATTCTTTATGGACGGAATATTCTCTAACTGTGGGATGCTGACTTGTGCTGACGTGGCGCTGACTGGTGCTGACTGAGCGCTGATGTGGCGCTGACTGGGTGCTGACTGAGCGCTGATGTGGCGCTGATGTGGCGATGACTGGGCGATGACGTGTCGATGACGTGGCGCTGACGTGGTCGTCTTCTTCGTTGAGAAATTTGCAGAAAATTTCTGGAAAATTTTCCAGGTTTGACCAAACTTTGACCGGAGCTAGAGAGTTCGTTAGAGCTCCGATTGAGACGCGGTCAGGTGCGTTGGAATCGTATTTCCGAGAGGAACACAACGGTATCCTCCAAACAGAGATTCGAGCACTTCGAATTTTCTGGACCTGATCAAAACCAAAGCTCTGATACCAATTTGTTGCGGAAATGCCCAGAAAATTCGATAGAAAAGTGCACACAACACACAAACACAGATATTTACGTGGTTCGGCAATTGCCTACGTCCACGGGAGGCAGCAAACTGATATTATTGGAGAAATTAATACAAATTACAGAAACAGATTTTCTCTCAACTCTCTCTGGAACTCTCTCTGACTTCAGGAAGCTTTGATTCTTTTCTGATTGCTCTCACTTGCCTATTTTCTTGCTTTGCTAAGGGTCTTATTTATAATGGAAAGGTAGAGACAATCCACCCCCACTTTCCCTTAAACAATTGCATGTAGCTGGAAAGTGGAAGACAATTGTAGCTGGAAAGTGGAAGACAATTGTAGGTGGTTGCCGAAAGTGAAAGTTGAGCCATGTGCCAACACTTCAATCATGGATAGATTCTCAAAATTACCCAATTTTATTATGCATCACATTATGTCTTACCTTTCCACAAAAGAGGTAGCTCAGATCGGTAGCTTGTCAAAGAGGTGGAAGGGTTTATCAGAATCATTCCCCATCTTTGATTTTAGTGACTCTTATGTTCACCACTTCATGGGAGAGGATCTGGCTTTCGAGGATCTTGATCCAACATTATTCGAATTCTCTGGGGAGTCAATCGAAAGATTTTTTGAACGTATACCTAAATTCATCAACTTTGTTGATGCTTCTTTGTCTCGCTTTTCTGACCTTAACCTCCGTATGCAGAAATTCAGGCTTATGATATGTGTTGTTGATGATGATGTTCAACTAATGTCACCCGTTGTTGAACATTGGATACAATCGGCCTTTCAGTGTGGAGTGGAAGAGTTAGACTTAGATTTCCTTGCCGGAAAATATTCAGGAGTGATCTACACTTTGCCTCAGATTTTGTTTTCAGCTAAATCAACGAATACCATAAAACTACATGGTTGTAAATTGGAGCAGCCCTCTAATAATATTACAAGGTTGCTTTCTCTCAAAGGTCTAACTTTGAATGAAGTCTGCATGCAAGAAGAGACGATTCAAAAGCTCATCGGTCAATGTCCATTGCTTGAAAAAATTTCTTTAAAAGATTGTTGGGGATTCAAACGTGTCTACGTCGACGCTAAAGCTAATTACAAACTCAAGACTATCAAGATTCGTACATCACTGGAATATGAGCTTAGAACCATAAGAATTGTTGCTCCAACTCTTCAAGAGTTTAAACTCAGTTATCAATTACGACAGCCAATAATAACAATCGACATGTCTGGGTGTCCAAATTTGAAGGAGTTACGGTTATCTTTTGTCACTTTTACGTATCAAGAGTTTCATAGCCTTATTTCCAATTTTCCCTTGCTTGAGGTGTTGGATTTGGATACTTGTGAGGTTGAACGGATTACGATTTCAAGTAATATACTCAAGTGCTTGTGCATAAATGATTGTTATAAATTGAAGGCCATTGATATTGATACTCCGAATTTGGTTTCCTTTATTTACAAGGTTAATCAAATTCCTGAATTTTCAATAAATGCTCCATGCCCATGGTACGTTGAGTTTGCAAATAAAAAGAACAATGACATTAAATTTGATCTTGATACAAGTTGGTTCCTTAAGATGAAGGAATTTCTTGAAGAATCCAATCAAATTGAATTTCTAACATTAAAAATCTGGTCGGCTGAGGTAAGTCTATTAATTCCTTATGATTATATATGCGTTTTCGCTTATTTTTGTTACGATTGTTCTAATATATATATATATTTTTGTGATTTATCAAGAACTCATTTAGCTTCGAGGAATTCATACAAAGTTCAGCTTCGCTCCCTTGTAAAGTTGGAACACTGCATCTGCGAATAGATGAACCACAATCAAAGTATGAAGCGATGTTGGATGGTGTTTTTGCCATTTGTTATCCAAGGATTCTCTCCATAATAAAAATGGAAGAATATCACAACAACTTCGTTGAGGTATGTTCATCGATCTTAATCAATATATTTTCATATTTTAGTTTTAGATGCAGCTCCTAATACATTAATAGTTTCTTATTGAACTTGCAACTTATGTATAATTCGTTTTTCTGAATTGCAGTGGCTATGTGAAAAACTGATAAATAAAGATAGCAATTATTGCGAGTCTAATCATGTAAAGTGTTGGCGACATTACTTAAAAGATTTCAAGATTGAAAGGTTTTTCCCGTTATATGACTGTGGAGAGTCATTTCACAATATAGATAATTTAAAGGATGTATGGCCTGAACTTCAACTTCAACCTGGATATCTTCAAATCCTGTTAGATTGGTGTTTTTCTTTTAGCAATTGAGAATGCCCAAGATATATAGGTTGCAAGAGACTTTTCTTACACGAATTATAAATCGAATATCTTACTTTTAAGAATTCATGAATACTTTTTCTACTTTTATGTTTGAAATTATATCATTCAAGCAAAGAAGATCGATTATATACTCATGTGCTAAATTTACATGTCTAATATTTTTGCATAAGAGAAATTGGCCAATCAGTTGTAATGTTGAGTGAAAGTGCATTAAAGGATCTGACGGTGAAAACAGAACAGATCACAACAGAAGCCAACAGACTAACAGAGATGACTTCAATAGTTCAATGGTTTTATGAAAAAGGACTAATTGCACAAAATCGCCCAACATTAGGTCTAATTGCATGCATATGGAATTTTTGTCAAAAATTACACAAACCTCCCTTACTGTTACTGTAGCATTGTTTAAAGTTAACTGGTTGGGGGCAAAAAGGTCTTTTGGTTTGTTAATAAAGATAAAATCATTAATTATATATATATATATATAATACATAATCTCAGCCATATAAAAAATAATTATCAAGATTCAAGACACAAATTAATTCATTAAAAAAAATTATTAAAACACAAAATATATATATATAAATAAATAAAATAAAAAATAAATAAAAAATAAAAACTTATCAGAGATCTAGAAGGAATTTTCAAGATCTCCATCAAACAAAAACAGCTTTTAAAAAAGAAACCTAGAAGAAGAGATCTAGATTTATTTTTTTTTTATTGGGCTCTACAAGCACAGCCCGGACTGAAGCTCCCACAGATGGGGAGAGAGCACCCACATATGGGTGGGACAACACCCACACTATTGGTGGGAAAATTTGCTTACATACATGCATACACTAGGCTTTGAACCTTGGTGGTGGGGGTTTCCAAAGGAAAGGCCCACCACATTAGCAAAAGGCCATGTGAAGAGATCGGATTTTATCAAAAATCAAAATGATTAAATAAAAATTCTTAAAAGAGATCTGGGAAGATCTTTCAAGAGCTCCAATAATAAAATAATAATAATAAAATAAAAAGAAAGCTAGAAGAGATCTGGAAATCTTCCAAGAGCTTCATCAAACATGAAAATTGTCCATCTCAGCAGCACCATCGCCCTCTCAAGGGCGAAAGCGCATCCTGGAAGCACCAGTACCGCCTCTCTCAAGGGCCGAATCATGTCCCTCTCCGGCCGCACACCAACAATGATGCCCGGAGATGAAGCAGCGTGAATGACGCCGCACACCAGTTCGTTGCCTGATTCCAGCCATTATTCTTCTTTCTCATGATAGCATTTTTGTCTTCAGCCATTCTGTCTTCTCGAAGCTCCATCAATGAACCTTGGGGTATTGTGAAGAGAGACGATACAGATATTGTTAACAATTTTTTGTGAATTTTTGTTAGACCAAGGCACTGTGAAAGTGTGAAGGCAACAAAGTCAACATGATGTATTGGTGATAATCATTATAGATTGCAGCTTTTGATCTTCAACAAACTCATTTTGATTGTAGATTTAGGCGAGAAACCTTGGTTTCAATTTACCAAAAATTGGCCTCAACAATTTGTGCAGCTCTATGCTTTTATTTTAAATTTTTATAAAAGATTTTTGGGTTATTTTTTCTGCAATTTGATTGAAGATGAAGATCGATGAAGGGGTTGAGTTTGCTTGCTATTTTTCAACATGAATATTTCTTGAATTTATGGAAGTTTATGGAATTTCTATGGATGAAGATTGAAGTTTATGGAATTTCTACTAAATGATTTTTGCTCAATTGATTGAAGATGAAGATTTTGATTGTTTGCTAATTATTTTTTTTATCATAGAAATTGTGTTTAAATATGAGTATGATGAACAATTCATCGAATCTATGTTATTTTTCAGATTCAATCGTTGAACACAAGTCAATTGTTTCTGAGTTTCAATATGAGAAAAAAAAATCTGGATTTCTTAATTAATTTTTGTTAAATAAATAAATATAATTACAAATAATCAAATAAAAATATAATAAGTAACCAGGGGTATTTTAGTCATTTCGTACTAATAATGTGGTCAATGGTTAGTGTTGACGGAAGTTATCTGATAGTAGGGTATGTTAGTGTAATTTTAAGCAAAAGTTACCTATGTGTGCAATAAGACCTAATATGAGGGGAGTTTGTGCAATTAGTCCTATGAAAAATCATCGAACAAATGTATTAAGCTATTATTATTATTTATTATTAGACCAATTGGCGTTAGTCCCTTGAATTGTATGAGAAGTTGCAATATGCCCCCTAAACGCTTTTTTAGGCGTTAAACCTCTTGAACTATTAGAAATCAGTATAAACTGTTGCAACCTACCCCTGAGTACAGAGGGGTTTTGTCTCTATTCTGTCACTTTCTGTCACTTTCTAACAGTTCGAGGGGTTTAATGCCTAAAAAAAAAATTACGAGGTAGATTGCAATTTCGTGTACAATTCAGAGGGGTCTAGCGCCAATTACATTTAGCTTGTTTGGTACGGAATTCGAGTAAATAAATAAAATTCTAAAACCCAAAAAGAAAATCGTATTTCTTGTTTTCTAATTTAGTAAAAGGGAAAATTGCAGTGGAACCCTTGAGCTTTGGTTAGACCAACCTTGTCTCATATCATCTACGATTAATAAGAAAAATGTCTTAATGAATAAAGTTATTATTTAGGCATTTTAATTTTCTAATGATTAAAAACATGATAAACATCCAGTCGCTAAAACGAAGGTAACTCTCTCCAGAAAACACGGAATCATGAACCGTGAATTTTTTGAAAAATAGGCGTATTGAGCTTTCCGAGGATATGTGATTCTCAACACAATTCATCCTGAGGAATATTTGACGACCTCAAGAACATCGCGGTTCAACATAAAGAGACCATAATTACTTGTGTTAGAAACGGAGCCTGTTCCAGTATAAAACACCCAATGGGAATTCTCAACTGAACCCACTCGGCTCTTCGTCAATTCAACCACGAAGGATCCAAGAATAAAACGACTAGACTCCAAGTTCGGTAAGTAGCCGAGGTAAGTCGATTTATACATGTTTAATCGCACGGTTTTATGTTTATATATATATATATATGTTTATTATTTGTACAAGTGTTACTAACATGCTCAGCACAAAGAGACGAAGCCTAATCAAAGATTCTAAAGGCCAAGGATGGTGTTCAAATATTTATAATCATCTTTGTTATCAAAGATAAACTCGCAGCGCTGACACCTGCCATTGTGGGTGAAGGTGCCTGAGAGGTTGAGAAGTCAGGTGTTAGAGATCTGGCACGCCTGCTAAACTGACTGGGTGCATATAAAGCACTGTTAGCAATCCAGCCACCCCGAAGATGCCGATTTTACTATAGAAAAAACACTCTGGTACGCCATCGGGGAAAAACCTGGTGAGATGCATTTGGCTGTGTTACTACACTAACAATTCGGCCAAACCCTTGTAACCAGATAAAACCAGGAGACATCCTTGGTGACTTGTTTACATGAGAAAAACAGGGAAAAATGGGGCAAGGTTCCTAGAACACTTCTTGGCTGAAGATCCAAAATGGTTGGGAACTATCCTGAATGAGTAATCACGACATGGACCAAATCAATCTCAAGACTCAAGACAGTCGAAAATCATCTTGAGCAAAAAGTCGGGACACCGACCGGTCCAACTGTAAGGAGACCATCAGAAATCGGCACTTGAAGAAAAACTGATCAATTTAATAAGACACTTGTTCATTCTTGAAGCAAAAATGATCAGTTTATTAAGACACTTGATCAGTCCAAAGATGCTCAGTTTAGTAAGATACTTGATCATTCTTGAAGCAAAACCGATCAGTTTAATGAGACACGTGATCGGGTTAAAAAAAGTGATGGGGTTAAAGCATCAAAAAGTCAAAGGAGAAAATTATTCAAATTCCCTTCGTCGAGTTAATAGGGACCCATCTCACGGATTTGAGGGGGTATTGTTATAGAGATTTTTTAATAGCATGACAAGTCAGCATGATTACTTAAAAATACGGTGATATCACCAAAAGTCAGCCAGGAAAGGTCAACCCAAAGTGACCAATAGACGATCTCGAGACTCAATCAGGTTTACCCAAGATGGTCAGGAAAACTATTTGATCAGGAATAGATAACTTGGTCGGGAAAACTAGACGATCAGGAAAAGACAATCTGGTCGGGGTAAAAGAGAGCTAGTCGGGTTAGATAGCCGGTCAGTTAGACGACGCGTGGGAGACATTTAAAGCATCTACAACTCAAATACGTGGAGAAAGACTTTTGTCCAAACAGGGCGTCTTGAAGCACACTCTGATAAGGAAACAAATTTCCTTATAGGTATCAGAGTCTAAATCTGGCAAGAGATCTAACTCCATTAATACATCAGATGCGCGAAACAAGAAAGAAAATAAGGATGACTTCGATAAGCTACTCCTATTAAATATCATCAACTTTCCTTACTTGTATGATAAGAACTAGGGTTCTATGCATGTATAAATAGACCCTAAAACACCAATGTAATAGAGAGTGTGACAAAACGCAGAAAATAGAAGAGAGATTTGAGTGTGTAACCCTAAGCATTCATAGTGAAGATTCTCCCTTGCCGTCTCCAGCAACTGAGGTTTTTTCCCTTTTCGGGTTTTCCATGTAAAATATTTGTACCTTGTGATTAACTTTCTTTTTGTTTTACAGTTCGTTTATTAATTCTTACAAACTTGTTGGATGTGTGGTTAATTCTACGAAATCCAAAAATCACCATCAACAAGAATGTTCCAGTCAAAGGTGAAATTTTTATGAATTCTTCGAAACTAAATAAGTTCTTGATAAATTGCAAAAATAAAAAATAATTGTAACAAAATTAAACGAAAACGTAGATAATTAATCAATTATAAGGAATTAATAGACTTGCCTTAGCTGACATGATACATACGGTTAAAAATTCAATTTGACTGGACACTTCAAGAATCTTAATTATGAACTATTGAGGATGATCCAGTTTAGTCAATGATGTAATCAAAGTAAATCAACTCCTTATGGAAGCCAAGGTAATCACAATAATAATTTTGTGTATATTTTTTTGTATGATGAGTATACATTTATATAATAGCTTGACAACTAAGTATAAGAAATTTACAAGCAGAAAATAATTAATGTCTAGATCCTATGTCAATGGTAATTTACATATAAAGAAGGAAAGAATAGTCAATAGTGTAATCAAAGCAAATCAACTCCTCACGGTGATAATAGTACAAACAATCTTGTCAAAGTCCTCTTACAAAAAAGGAATAAGTAATTATATCGGATTATGTAAAAAAGAAAAACTCAAGTAACTCAAAAATAAATAAATATCTAAACCAAAAAAGGAAAAGCCAAACAAGTGATAAGTACCGTGGATGTGGTCGCCCATTTAATTAGGATTTCGTTTTCATTCCAAATTAGGATTACTAATTCTTTTCTAATTCGGACAAGGATTATTAATCCCTATAATTACACCTCGGTTTGTTTTTACTCTTATCGATCAATAATATTTCTTTTCGTCTAAACCAGTTGCTTCAATCATGGATAGATTCTCAAAGTTACCCGATTTTATCATCCATCACATTATGTCTTACCTGCCTGTAAAAGAAGTAGCTCGAACCAGTAGCTTGTCAAAGAGATGGAAGGGTTTATCAGAATCATTCCCCATCTTCAATTTTCGTGAATCTTATATTCACTTCATGGGAAAGAATCTGGCTTTCATGGATCTTAATCCAACATCAGCATTCTCTAGGGAGCCAGTCGAAAGATTTCATAAACTTGTACCTAAATTCATCAACTTGGTTGATGCTTCTTTGTCTCACTTTTCTGACCTTAACCTCCGTATGCAGAAATTCAGGCTTATGATATGTGTTGTTGATGATGATGTTCAACTAATGTCACCCGTTGTTGAACATTGGATACAATCGGCCTTTCAGTGTGGAGTGGAAGAGTTAGACTTAGATTTCCTTGCCGGAAAATATTCAGGAGTGATCTACACTTTGCCTCAGATTTTGTTTTCAGCTAAATCAACGAATACCATAAAACTACGTGGTTGTAAATTGGAGCAGCCCTCTAATAATATTACAAGGTTGCTTTCACTCAAAAGTCTAATTTTGAAAGGAGTCTGCATACAAGAAGAGACGATTCAAAAGCTCACCGGCCAATGTCAATTGCTTGAAGAATTTTCTTTAAAAGAATGTTGGGGATTCAAACATTTTTACGTCGCTAACGCTTACAAACTCAAGACTATCAAGATTCGTAATGTACCAGAAAAGTTTGGAACCATAAGAATTGTTGCTCCAACTCTTCAAGGGTTTAAACTCAGTTATGATTTACAACGGCCAATAGCAATTGACATGTCTGGGTGTCCAAATTTGAAGGGGTTACGGTTAGCTTTTGCCACTTTTACGCATCAAGAGTTTCATCGCCTTATTTCCAATTTTCCCTTGCTTGAGGTGTTGGATTTGGATAATTGTGAGCCTGAACGGATTACGATTTCAAGTAATATACTCAAGCGCTTGAGCATAAAATTATATTATAAATTGAAGGCCATTGATATTGATACTCCAAATTTGGTTTCCTTTATTTACAAGCATAATCAAATTCCTGAATTTTCAATAAATTCTCCATGCCCATGGGACGTTGAATTTTCGAATGCTCGTGACTGGAAGAATAGATTTGATCTTGTTACAAGATGGTTCCTTAAGATAAAGGAATTTCTTCAAGTGTCCAATCAAATTAAATTTCTAACCTTACGTATCTTGTCAGCTAAGGTAAGTCTATTAATTCCATATGATTATATATGCGTTTTCGCTTATGTTTTCGCTTGTTACCATTGTTCTAATATATATATATATATATATATTTTGTGATTAATCAAGAACTCATTTAGTTTCGAGAAATTCAAACAAAGTTCAGCTTCGCTCCCTTGTGAAGTTGGAACATTGTATCTGCAAATAGATGAACCGCAATCAAATTATGAAGCGATGTTGGGTGGTGTTTTTGCTATTTGTTATCCAAGGATTCTCTCCATAATAAAAAAGGAAAAAACTGACAACAACTTCATTGAGGTATGTTTCTCTTAATCAATATATATTAACATTGATAGTTTAATATTTTAGTTTTAGATGCAGCTACTAATACATTAATAGTTTCTTATGTATAATTCGCTTTTCTGAATTGCAGTGGCTATATGAAAAACTGATAAATAAAGATAGCAATTGTTGCGAGTCTCATCATCTAAAGTGTTGGCGACATTACTTGAGAGATTTCAAGATTGAAAGGTTTTCCCCGTTACGTAAATGTCAAGAGTCATTTCACAATATAGACAATTTTAAGGATGTGTGGCCTAAACTTCAACTTCTATCCGGATACCTTCAAATCCGTTTAGATTGGTGTTTTCCTTTTAGCAATTGAAAAGGCCTAAGATAGGTTGCAAGAGACTTTTCTTACATGAATTATAAATCGAATATCTTACTTTTAACAACTCATGAATACTTTTTCTACTTGTTTTAGAAATTATATCATTCAAGCAAAGAAGATTATTTACACTCATGTGCTAAATTGGCCAATCAATTGTAATGTTAAATGAAAGTGCATTAAAGGAGCCAATAATGATCTTGAAGATTTTCTGTAAAGAGGTTATTTCTGTTTGTAAAAAAATAAATAAAAATAATTTATGAGGTGAAGTATCTGCCAGTAAGATTAGAAAACTATGAGGTGAAGTTTGCATGTTTGAAAGATGATAATCACTTACCACAGTAGCCTGAAACTCGTTCAGAAATTGGATCCCTTCTGCTCTGATCGGTTCAAATCTCTGCTATCTTAGCTGTTGTTGTTCCTGGATACAAAATAGTGTTGGAAGGACACAATGAACTTCGACATTTCTTGCTGTGAATGTACCGATATCATAATTGGATCTTGTAAAAGATCATTGACCCCGATAAAGATTGTTTTTTTCATGAAGATGTCTATAAAGAGGAGATTCTATGGAAACAAGCCAAGATCAATAGGTGTAAGGTGGGAGACAACAATATCAAACTATTAATCCACAAGACTGTCCAGGAATTTATATCGTCAGCTCTAGAGACAGATGCTGAAACTTTGTTAGAAGATGATGGAACCATAAATAAGGAAAAATTGGATTGTTTCCAAAAGTTATACTCTACAGAGAAGATTGTGAGACCATGAATTGAAGTATTAGGCAGCCAATAATTTCTCCTTGGTTAGAAAAGACCTTTTAGGAGGAAGAGGCAAGGAGGGTCGTGCAGGAGTGTGCTAGAGGCAAATAAGGGTGGGATGAGAATCGGTTTAGTGAAGGTTAATTTTGCGATCTTTTCCCCAATATTTGCGGACTTTCAGATGCAACAAAACGGCACCATACACAGAGCTGCATAGGAACTTGAGAACTAGGGAATTGGTTTTTGGATAGAAAAGTGGGCAAATTAATTAGAAGAGTTTAAGGCCTGTCTACTGGTGAGGCTCGGAAGGATAGAAGACATTAGAAGAGTTTAAGGCCTGTCTACTGGTGAGGCTCGGAAGGATAGAAGACGGTGGGGATTAGACAAGTTGGGCATTTCTCAGTTTAATCCTTACATAGCCAGCCTCACAGAGGACACAGATGCACCTATTTTTGATCCCTCTTCAATTATTCGAAAAAAAAAAATAAAAAAAAAAGTTCCTTTAAAGATCAAAATCTTGGTCTGGACAGTGGCCCATGGCAAGCTCAAAACAATGATGCAGCCTGTGCAAGGAGGCGGAACCGGCGGTTCCGGTTCCACCCAAACTTGGAACCGGAACCGCTGGTTCGGAATCGAAACCGAACCGAAACCGCGCTAGGCCTACCTCTAGCTCGCAATAATACGATGCATGCGCTAATGAAACGGTCGAGAACTCCTTGTCTTAGTTTCGCGACCTCAATCTGCAACGAGAGCAGGCACAATTTTTTATATTAAGCTTATAAATTGAGGACTCTAATTATTCTTTTATATTAAGCTTATAAACCTTTTAAAGTTAATGGCACAATTATTTTATTTTTTTATTTTTTTCAGAATTACTATTTTTCCAATGGCATTTTCTGTTAACTTTTTAGGAGTATTTTGATAATCAGATAAATAAAACTCTCAAGAAATTTCAATGTGTTATAATATATGTGGCTTTTACCACATGTGTGTTATACACACAAATATCAACTCCCTAAATATCTCCCATTTGTTCACAGCATCATCTCGTGCAATAAACCCACCGCCTCACTTGATTGTACTCTTTGCTTAATGCTTAAGTACATGATGTAATCAATGATGTTAGAAGGCAAGTGGGTGGCCAATGCTTAGATCAAAGTCTATAAATATATGTTCTCATCTCACTTGTAAAGATTGATCATCTGATATCAATAAAAAGATCAAAGCTCTCTCTCTCACGTTCTCTCTCGTTCTCTTCTCTCCTTTAATGTCTCTCATGTTTATTATTCATTATTTATCTCATCTTTTATTCAATTCTTTTACAACACGTTATCAGCACGATCGTATGTAAGTAAAAAGTATCTCCAGGTGAGTGATTTACTTACGGCTTGATATTCGTGTATATAAGTAAAAGGGATCCCTGATGGGTGATTTACTTACATCTCAATATTCTGAATCTATATATATTTTCGTATGAGATGGCTTATGCCGTTAACGGAACATATATATATAGTTCTGGATTTATTCATTTATTCTTTTTACATCTTAATATTCTGGATCTGTTTATAATTCCGTATACGAGATGGCTTATGCCGTCAACGGATCCTCTATATATAGTTTTGGATTTATTTATATTATTTAAATATTTGCATCCATTTTTATGCATATAACAGGTGAGCTCAGCCTCCTGTAACTGTTTAAATATTCAGTATTTATTTTTATGCAATATATGAGACTGGCTTATGCTGTGTCTCGGGACTGGCTTATGCTGTGTCTCGGGACTGGCTTATGCTGTGTCTCGGGACTGGCTTTATGCTGTGTCTCCAGATAAACTGTTTAAATATTCAGTATTTATTTTTATGCAATATATGAGACTGGCTTATGCTGTGTCTCGGGACTGGCTTTATGCTGTGTCTCAGGACTGGCTTTATGTTGTGTCTCCAGATAAACTGTTTAAATATTCAGTATTTATTTTTATGCAATATATGAGACTGGCTTATGCTGTGTCTCGGGACTGGCTTTATGCTGTGTCTCGAGATAAACTGTTTAAATATTCAGTATTTATTTTTATGCAATATATGAGACTGGCTTATGCTGTGTCTCGGGACTGGCTTATGCTGTGTCTCAGGACTGGCTAATGCTGTGTCTCCAGATAAATTGTTTAAATATTTAGCATTTATTTTTACGCAATATATGAGATGGCTAGACCGACTAACCAGAACTTAAAGTTTCTGGAATTATGATATTTAAGTCGGCACAGTTTTGAAAACTGATGAGAACTTGGAGTTCTGAATCCAGTGTTATAGTCATGAATGTTATACTTCATTATTTGGAACCTGGGG
Organism: Acer campestre; assembly: GCA_954870605.1. Taxonomy (NCBI): domain Eukaryota; kingdom Viridiplantae; phylum Streptophyta; class Magnoliopsida; order Sapindales; family Sapindaceae; genus Acer; species Acer campestre. Next base: position 52,774,442 of record OX940799.1, on the reverse strand, counting down.
TTTCAAATCCATTCAAAATCTGAAGTTTTCTGAATTTTATATATGAACTTATAGTTCATGATCGAACCGGAAGTTCGAAAAATCAATATGATCTATGATTTTATTTTATCACATATATATAAAGTGATATATTTACATATCATTCATTTGAGAAAAAAAAAAGATTTACATATCCAACAGGATGTTGTGGCTATTGTAAAAGAGATTTAAAAATCCTAAACGTATAATGAAATTGAAAATAATATTTTATTTATTTCATACATGCTTGATGCTCATGGAGAGCAATATTCAAAAAGGGATCTACACATCCAACAAGATGTTGTGAGTATCATAAAAATGATTTAAGATCCTAATATCATGTATAATGAAATTGGAAATATTTTTAGAACAAAGAAGAAAAAAGAGGTGTGTGTGCAGAAATTGTGTGAAGAACATCACTATGCAATATTGATCAAACTTTTATATCTCCCTCGTCTAAGATCGGATTGAGCTGAAATTTAGTCAGCACGTTCTACTCTTGTAGTTCTTAAATCTGGCCTATGGGATTATCAATCGGAATTCCCTGTGGTGATTTTTGCAGTTCCGAACAGGGCTGGGAAGAAAACAGGGGAGAAAATTCAAGTATTGCGCAGATTTCAACAAAGAGTGATATCTCTTGGATTTGTGGTCCGATCGGGTTGAAATTTTGTCAGAACGTTCTTCACTCGTCTTTCTACAATCTGTTGGTTAGATTGTTGATCAGGATTTTCTGTAGAGAGATATATACCTCGAACTGAGCATCTAAGTTTGTACTATTCTATCTCTTGTTTCACTTATTGATATTCCATATTATAGGCCATGATTGCTATATGGATGGGATAATTAAATATATCCATGCATTGATGATAGTGCAATGACTAATAAAATTCTACGGAATTATTATCATTTCAGATGAAATATAAAATAACATTACACATAATGTCTATAAAATTTCTAAAAAGAAAAAATATATGTCTTACCGAGAGTGAAACGAATCATATAATTCTGCGGAGTCAGAAATATTTTATGAATTCGACTTTGCTGAGAGCAAATGTTACTAATGTATTAGGTCCAACGGATCAGATAGAAAGCTTAGGAAGAGCCATGATATTGTTATCAAACAGTACTAAATTTTATGGATTTAACTTTACTGAGAGCAAATATTAATGCTATATAAGGTCCAACGGATCTAATGGAAAGCTCTAGAAGAGCCACGATATTGTTATCAAACAATACTAAATTATGTATTAATAATACTTGATATTATTCAAAAACAACATAAAGAAATATGCTTAGTTCAAAGGCATTTAAAGTTAATACCAGATCAAATCTAGAGGATCTGACGAATATGATTAAAGGCTCTAGAAGAGCCATAATCTTATTACCAGATGGTATTCAATTAAGTATCAATGATACTTTATATCATTCAAGCAGAACATAAAAGAAATTTGTTTAGATCAAAGGCATATAACTTTATTATTGTCATATTGAGACCACGAATAATAAGAATGTTGAATATCTATGCGTAATTCAGGCCAGAAGCCGATTATAGAAAAGCTGATTTCTTTATCATCCGGATTATATTGCTGATCAGAAAAGAGATGTATGTGGATATATACATCCACCAAATAAACCATCATATTCTAAAGTTGGTTTTGAATCCCCATCATTCAAGGGGGTATATGTGGATATATTCATCCATCAAATGAATCCTTCCATTTTATGGTACTGATTGATACATCTACGTGGTTGTCACATATTTGTGTATTATCAAACATCTCCAGTTGAGATCGATGTTCAACATCCAGTTTTCGCATATACTCATAATCAGAATGGATCAGCGGAATCACTTATCAAACGTCTCCAGGTAAATACGAGAATTTTAATATTTCGATTCAGTTACCAATTTCTATATGAGGCATTCTATATTACATGATGATGCATTCATCTATTCTCCCTACTTATTATCATTATTTACCATTACAACTTGTAATTGGTCATTGACTTGCTCACATTTTAAAGATATTTGATTGTGTAGTATATCTTCTTATCTCATCTATGGATGATCTAAGATATAAATTCTATATCATTATGAGATTAATGTTGATTTTGATTAATCTTCTATTAGATCATTTAAACTTCTAAGAGTTTATATTTTTACACACAATCTGTATATTATTATATTGATTAATTTCCAAATGGAAAGTTTCTCCAGAAAGAGTAAATGAAAAGTTACTCTTATAAAAAATAGAGATATCAGTTCGGTTCTCTATATATAAATGTGTCTCATTTTAATCTTTGTATCACTCAAATACGAAAGATAATTGATCATCAGATTATTATTAATTTGTTACATGATATATTAAAGGTAACATGATTTTATAAGTTGTCATCTCATAAACCCCGGCCGGGTGATTGTTTTAAAGAATGATCAGAGTAAATGACAACAAATAAATCATCTGATGCATATCATAAGCTTATGGACCTTTTTGAAGGGTATTATTATCAGGATCCAAAAGTAAACAAAACTCGAGTTATAAATAAATCCACTTTCTCTAAATCAACTCTATAAGAGTTTGATATATCTAAAAGAGACACGAGTCTATGAAATGACTAAATCTATTGAAATGGAAAGAAATCTCAACAGAGATACAACTATATTGAAACTAAGAAAATTTCTATAAAGTCCATATAGAGACTAAATCCATTAAAATGGAAGAAATCTCAACAGAGATTCAAGTATATTGAAATTGAGAAAATTTCTATAAATCATATGAGAGAAATGTGGAATCATAAAGAAACAATCATTGATGATATATTTTTACATAGTAGCGCTACTGAAATTATAAATGATAATTATGATATTCATATTATCAATGATTGTATACAAAAGACATGATTGCTTAAGTGAAAAGAAGCAATTCAAGAAGAATTGACTTCATATGCCAAACATAAAGTATTTAGACCAATAGTACTCCAGACACCTGGAGATGTCAAACTAGTTGGATACTAATGAGTCTTTATACAGAAAACGTAATGAGAAAAATGAGATCGTGAGATATAAGGCACGACTCATAGTACAAGGTTTCTTGTAGAAACTTGGTATTCAATAGTGACGAATACAATTACATTTCAAATTTTTGATAAATTTGGTTGCCTTTACAAGGCTTGAAATACGTCCTCTAGACGTAGTAATCATTTATCTATATGATTCACTCAATGCAGATATTCATAATCCTGGAAGGATTTAAAATACTAGAAGCATGTAAATCGAGATCTCGTAATCTGTATTTGATGAACATACAAAACAAAAATCCTTATATGGATTAAGAACAATCTGGACGGATGTTGTATAATATTCTCAGTGAATATCTGATAAAATAAGGGTATAATAATTATATTATATACCCAAGTGTCTTCGCAAAGAAATTAGAATCCGAATTCACTATATTCACAACATATGTTGATGATATGAATTTAATTGGAACTCTTGAAAACTCTTGAATTTTTAGTAAATGAGTTTAAAAGTGAAAAACATGGAAAAGGAAATATTGTCTCGACCTAAAGGTCAAGCATGGATCAAATGGAATGTTTATCCATCAATCATAATATATTTAAAAGATTCTGAAAAGATTCTATATGGATATTACTCCATAAAGCAAGTCTTTGCTTATACTCCCCTCCAATCATTTATGATGTTATTTCATTTCATGAAATAAACATCTGTATACCCCAGTTTAGCAATCTAGAAGAAAAGAACTTTTATCAGGGGGAGCGTCCCATCAGGGGGAGCATATTAAATGAAGTATATTAATTATATTTATTGGGGCATATGTGCACTGTACTCTTTTCCTTACAATCAGGTTTTCGTCCCATTGGGTTTTCCTGATAAGGTTTTTAATGAGGCAATTCTCTAAGCACACCCAAAAATCAATTGATCCACAAAATCATCATAAATATTACATTGATTCAATATATCATTGTATATATGTTATTTTGATCAAAAATATCATTGTAAATATTACTTTGATCTTTCTAATCATCGTATATATATTACCTTGATCCAAAAGATCATCATAAATATTACTTTGATCCGACAGATCAATGAATATATTTGCTCAGGTTTTTATCCCATTGAGTTTTTCCTAGCAAAATATAAATGTGAGAAATGTTTTGAAGAAAACAATAAATTCTGGACATATGTACTATACTCTTTTTTCCTTCGATCAGGTTTTATCCCACTGGGTTTTCCTGACAAGATTTTTAATGAGATGGTTTTGAGAACATCCAGCATCATAAGATCCAGGAGATCATTGTATATATTTTACTTAGGTTTTATCTTATTGAGTTTTTCCCTAGAAAATTAATACATGTGGTATAAATCCAAGGGGGAGTGTTATAATATATGTGGCTTTTACCACATGTGTGTTATACACACAAATATCAACTCCCTAAATATCTCCCATTTGTTCACAGCATCATCTCGTGCAATAAACCCACCGCCTCACTTGATTGTACTATTTGCTTAATGCTTAAGTACATGATGTAATCAATGATGTTAGAAGGCAAGTGGGTGGCCAATGCTTAGATCAAAGTCTATAAATATATGTTCTCATCTCACTTGTAAAGATTGATCATCTGATATCAATAAAAAGATCAAAGCTCTCTCTCTCACGTTCTCTCTCGTTCTCTTCTCTCCTTTAATGTCTCTCATGTTTATTATTCATTATTTATCTCATCTTTTATTCAATTCTTTTACAACACAATGTTAACTTTTCAGGAGTATTTTGATAATTAGATAAATATAAGGGCTAATTGCACAAATGTCTCTAAGGTTTGACAATATTACACGTATATGGTGGTCTTAGGCATATTGACAAAAAAACCTACCCAATGTTTTATAAATGTTGCACAGAAATCCCCTACTGTTAGTTGAGATTTGTTAACTTTTAACGGTCAATGGTGAGGTGTGTAAAAAGCCTAAAACCCTCATTTTTATTTTAAAGATTTTTTTTTTTTTTTGAACTGTTATTTAAAATATATTTAAAAATTAAATAAATAAAAATAAATTATTAAAAATATCTCCATTATTTTTTTCTTTTTCTTACTTTTTTTTTTATTTGGTAAAAAAGAGCATATTGCCCCCAATAGTTTGGAGTTAAAGGTATAAATTTAATGGAAGGGGATATCCGTGTAACATTTATGAAATGTCAGGTAGATTTTTTGTTGTTTATAAATTAGTTAGTTGTTTGTGCAATTAGCCCTAAATGAAATGAGGGTAAACGTGCAATTGATCTCTCACCCCTATCCTTGACTCTCTTCTCTTCTCTCTCTCTCTCTTACACTTCTCTTCTTTCTCTTTTTCCCTCCATCTTTTTTTTTTTTTCTTTTCCCTTTATTTCTCTTTCTTTGATTTTGGTTTAAGTGATTAATGGAGAAAAAAAATAGAAATATATATATATATATACACACTATTGAACCAAAACTCCTCATTGTGAAGGAGATCATTGTACGTGTTTCCGCTTGTGAATAGCCAAACCCCATATAGATTTGGTGTAATTTTCTCTTATTTTATTTTCACAAGTTTTCTACTGAGTGATTAATGGAGGAAAAAAAAAAGAATATATATATATACTATTGAACCAAATCTCCTCATCGTGAAGGAGATCATTGTACGTGTTTCTGCTTGTGAATAGCCAAACCCCATATAGGTTTGGTGTAATTTTCTCTTATTTTATTTTCACAAGTTTTCTACTATGTAAATATTATTATTTTTTTCCCTGTTTTTCTAATGGATATCTAATGTCCTTCCATCTCTGTAGATCCTTACTTTTTTTCTTTTTCTTATCTCCAACGTCCATTTGAGAGCATCCATCTGTGATGATGGAGATTCATGTATTTTTTTTTAAAAATTTCCGTTTATTAAGGAAAAAAAATGAAAGGATGAAAAATACCCTTTCAAAAAGTTTGATCAAGTTTGACTGAAACTATTTCCGCATGTGAAAAGCCAAACCCCCTACTTTCGGTTTAATTTCCTCTTATTTTATTTTTCTCAAGTTTTCTACTATACAACCCAACAAATTAACTCAAAAACTAACAAGAGATTTGTCCTTACCTGATAGTTCAAGGGATGATATAGTGAGTGATATGACGAGATGGGGTTGATTCATTGGTATACCCTTCACACATACATTACGAGGTTACGGGTTCAAGTCCTCCCCCTCCTAAAAAAACTCCAAATTTCTATAATATTTCCAATATATATATATATATATGGTGAATGATATATTAACACACTGTTTGTCACAACAAGATGACAAGTTATTATTATTATTATTTTCTTACTAATTTTGTCAATTGTGTAACATTATTTTATTTTTATTTATTTTTCTTACAAGGGTGAATTGCTAACTTAACTTACCCTGTATTTTGGCAATAAAGTAAAGTATGTTAGGAATGCCCTTAGTTACAAACAAACCTCCTCCTATTAACAGTCAACGGTTAGACTTAACTGTTGACTTTGAAATTCAAGGATAAAATGATCATTTTACATATAAAAAATAAGTATCCTAAACTAATCTCAAAAATTTTAATATATACAGATCTACCTAAATAAAAATTATAAAAAGAACCCATAAATATATGTAATTATAAAACAACCCCAACTAAAAAAAAAAAAAACCCTCCACCAACTATCACCGCTGGTGGAGATTGGATATCTTCCACGACATGAGGGGATCTACTCCCGTCACGGAGGAGATTGACTTCTCTAGACGAGATCGAACGATCTCTCACGAAGGAGATCTAATCTCCACCGCCAGTGGAGTTTGTCCCTTTTTCTAATTTTTTTAATTTTTAAAATTTTTGAACAAGGGTATTTCAGTCTTTTCTTGGAATCTAATTGTTGACTGTTAATTGGGGGGGGGGGGGGGGGGGGGGGGGGGGGGGGAGGTGATGATTGTAATTAAAGGTATTCCTAGCATATTTTGCCTTATTGCCAAAACACGGGGCTAGTTTGTGCATTTCACCTTTCTTACAATGATGCCCGTACTTACATTATCATAAAGACAACGATACCCTTCTGACGCCACCAAAACATGATTGAAAAGAAGGGCATACACGTCATTTCACCAAAACTCAAAAATCTTTAAGCGCAACACGAAATTCAAATTTCCTTCGATCTGTGGTTTAGGGTTTCAAAAAAACAGTCTCTCTATCATCTTAGGCTGCATTGTGATCCCAGCTAAAGAGAGGAAAATAAAAACGAACACAAAATCGCGAAGGTACTCTCTCTCTCTCTCTCTCTCTCTCTCTCTCTCTCTCTAATATATTTATATATTCGTTTACTTTTTATTTATTTATTTAATTTGCGTGCGCGATTGATTAAAATGAAGTTTTGATGCGAAGCTATAATCGGGTTTTTATTTTCCTGTTTGGTTGGTGATAACACTCAAGAAAATGTAGAAGAAGAACAGAGAAAAGAAAATTAGGTTTGAATATTTAAGTTTCGGGTATCTGTATTTAGCTAGTTTGGGTGCTTCTCGTTTTTTAATTGTTGCGGTGTTGATTTGTTTTCTGATTAAGGTAAATTCTCCTCTTGATTGAGCATAATAGAGCTACTGTTTGATTTTATTTCAGCTGAATAATTTCTGTTAAAGTATACTAGATAAGGGTTTGCCTAGATTTGTTTTTCTTTTTCATGTTTGACGTGTAATTTTGTTCGTTATTGAAGAATTTTAGCTTCATAAACCAATCTTGCTATAACCTTTTTTTTATTTGTTATTTTTTGTTTTTGGTTTATTTTGTGCTCTGTTTGTAAATAAACGTGAAAAGAAATTAACGAAATTTATAACCTAGTTGAGACTATATTTTGACCACTCGAACTTCTTATTCATTTCCCCGTATTCACCTGAAGCTATTAGAATTGATTATTTAGTTTTGTGATATGTAGGAGACTATATTTTGACCACCCGAACTTCTCATTCAATTTCCCATATTCACCAGTAGCAATTAGAATTGATTATTTAATTTTGTGATATGTAGGAGACTTCTTACAATGAACTCTACAGTGCATAGAACTCCAAAGTCTGGAAGGAATTCATTGTTTTTCCAAGATTTAGCCTCCCCTATTTCTGCAAGTAGAGGGAAGTTCTCAAGTCCTGGCCAGGCAGCAGCAGTGTCCGCACTATGGCGTGAGAATTTTGGTGGTTCAGATCTTCCACCCCCTCCCATGTACACTTTAGAGGACCGTTCGGATTATTCTCCAGAGTCAGGAATTCTTGATTACCCAGTGTCACCAGAAATCAAGTCGGGTTTGAGAACTCCTGCACAGAGTTCTGGCCGGGATGTCTCGTCAACTCCAGTGAAGGGGAGATCCGAGGCAAGCACTTCTTTTGCTGTCATAGGTGGGCAGCAGAATCAACAAGGTTCGACGAGTGTGAGTTGGTGGTCACCTGGAAAGGTTAGTAGTAGTGAGCAAGAAGAGAAAGGAAGAGGTTCTCCGGTTGAGGGTGTCGTTCAACCTGGTGCTTTGATCACGCTTCCTCCACCGAGGGAGGTTGCAAGACCAGAGATGCAGAAGACTAGCTTGCCTGCAGGGAACCTCAATGAGGAAGAATGGGTTACTGTATATGGGTATTGTTTTGATTAGTCTCTTCAGTTACATATTTGTTCATCGATATATCACCATTTTATCTTTAATAGTTTCTCATCTTATTTGTGGTGTGTTGTCCATTGATTGTCGCCTACAATACAAAATTCAATTGGATATTTAACTTAGCTGGGCAAGTGGCAACTGACATCAATAGGTTGGCATATCAACAGGATTGTTGGATGTCCTACCATTGAAATCAGTCCATTAGGTTTTACTGGACATATTGAATGAGTTCACCTTCATGGTTTTATGTATGTGAAGTTTGATGAATCATAGTGTTTCAAGTAATGAATTCATGAAAAATTTCCATGTTAAGATATGGTGTGCCCATGATATCTTGTAGTTGCAACGGTCTTGGGATTAAACTCCCTCTATATATATATACATACACACACAATTGTGATTTCTCCAACAACAATTTTCAGCATTGAAATCGTTTTTGATAACATTTTCATGAAGCTGATTCAATGTTCCCATGCATGCTATTGATAACAAAATGGAGGGATTTCATTCTAGGCATCCAAAAGGACCAAAACCCCCAGTAGCCTTTAAATAACATACTATGATTACTTTGACACATCAGTTTTCTCTTTTAACACTAATCTTGAATCTTCCAGATTTTCCCCGGCTGATACGAATTTAGTTCTGCGGGAGTTTGAAAAATGTGGTGTGATCTTGAAACATATTCCAGGTCCAAGGGAAGCCAACTGGATGCACATTCTGTATCAGGTTCTTCTTCTCATCAATGAACTGCAATTGATTTGATATTACTTGCTTTTGTGTTTTGTTCAAGCAATCATACCTCTTTATCATTTCAAGATTCAATGTGGGTTAATGGCTTTATCATTTGGTCCATATAATGGCTAAGTCTTGCTTAGAGTTAGAAACACACATGAAAGACAGGGAGGCTGAAAGTTACAGCATGATGATATAACTGTGGTGCTGATTTTAGGAATGTGCTCATTTGCAGTTTATCAATGAAATTTTGATTAGATCTGCTTTCATGCCCTGTTTTCCAAATTGTTTTAGTCGAGGCTTTAGAGTCCAAATAATTATAGAGTTTGGTTGTCATTTCTTAGCCCAATTATGAATGGCTTTGCTTTGCATTAGCCTTTTTGTGATATGGTGTCGTTCTGTTTGTTGTTTCAATAACTTCCAATTACATTAAGTATATTCAACAGAATTGTCTCTATCATAAGAACTGGACTCAACTTGAATCAAAGGAATAGCTTTTTTTTTCCCTCTTCCTTTTTCTCTGAGTTTTAATATAAGAAAAGGTAAGGAGGAACTTTAAAACTTATGCTAGTATGACATATATTTACTCTTATATGGGATACCTTAGGTTGTCAAGCTGTGCCAGTTATTTTGCTCTCTCTCCAGTTAATATCATTTTGAATTTGCATTTGCTGTGATGACGTGATTTGTGCCTGTATTTCCAGCCATAAGTATTTGGTTTTAAAACTTATAGTTAACTTTTTGGTGAGCAGAATCGTGCCGATGCTCAGAAGGCTCTCAGCAAGAATGGAATGCAAATAAATGGAGTACTAATTGTAGGCGTGAAACCAGTGGATCCAATGCAACGCCATGTTTTAAATGAAAGGCTTAACAATCAAGGATTTATGACTTTTCCCCCTCCGTCAAGCAGAAACTCAGAGCTGAACTCATTGAGATCCTCTCCTCGTCCCTATTATCTTCAAAATGGAAGTACAAATGCACGACAGTCAGGAGGTTCCATTGCTTCCCCAACAAAGTCATTGGTGTCGAAAGTCATGGATTTGATGTTTGGCATATAGGTTTATTGTCATAGCTAGATTTGTGTTAGTTGTCATAAGCAAATGTATAACTGTTCTTTCGGCAGTTTCAAATATATAATTGAGAGTTTGTGCTTATCTTCTCTTTGGCTTTGATCAGTATTCTTCCCTAGTATGGGAAATGTTATATCTTCTTGTCACTGAAATTATACAAGACTACAGTGTAACATTCCCTCAAAGTTGAGAAATGATAGAAATGTGGTTGTTGATGGTTGCACAAGAAATATATCATCTCTTGACTATTTGACAGAATATGTCCTTTTTTCCCTGTTTTCAGGATTCTTGTCCAACAACAAGAAGAATTCAGATTGAAATTTAATGTTGCCTGGATTTTTTGGCTTGCAACAGCTATTAATGAATGCAGTGAATCAGTGGCTGATATGCTTTCCCAGTTTTTTTGGAGCCGGCATGCTTTCCAATAGAGGTAATTTGCCTTGCTGGCCATTTGACATCTGGTTATTGTACTCTCTGCACTGTTATGTCTTAATCATCTGTTCACCCACCACTGTCTTGATTTTGTCTTAAAATTTATTACAAAATGATGACTGTTTGTTGGTTTTCTGATGAAGTTAATAATTCTTATTAGGGTTTGTATCTCCTTTATTATTAATTTTGATGTGTGTTTAGATTAGGAGATGATTTATGTCCACCTATTAGAATTGCTTTTTTCTTGTTTGGAAAAAAAAAAATGTAGATAAACGGCTTTAAATAGGATAGGACAAAAGACAGTATTAAAAAATCTAGTCTACATGATTGAGTATTAGAGATTTAGATGGGATTGTATTCTAAATAAATAGGCAATCTTGCATACGAAACATGGCATTAGGCTGAATTAGGAATATCGTTTGACTCGATCATTAAATTTGTGGCTTTAACATCTAACCATCTGTTTATTCGTAATTTGAAGGTAGAGATAATTCCCGAGTTTGGCTCCGTTTACTCTTTTTGGTCTTCGATTTGAATTAAGAGTAAATAAATGATAAGATAGCATTTCCTACTACAATACATCATCAATTGAATTTGATGATTTTCCAAGCTGAATGAATGACCTCACCAATTGGAGGAATTCCACCTTGAAATTCAAGATTTTCAGCTTGAATGATCTCCAAAAGAAAAAAAAAAAAAAAAACTTTAAATGCTGCTTGTGATGCTTGCATTGAAGTTTTTAATGCTCACACATACATATGTTTTGGTCATACTCCTATTTTAGTACTTATCAATTGCCTTCACTTAGAATTTGTACTGATGTGTGTGTCTATTTTTTCAATGCTAATTTTTGTTTGCCTTATCGATTGTTGTTCGTAAAAAATATAAGAAAACGAAGTAGATTTCGAGCGTGTAATCGTAATAATGTTGAGATGTCGTAAGATTACAATAGAATGGAACTATAATTTCTTGTTGTGTAATGGATTTTTGTTTTGTGATCCAAATACAATTCAATTAGTTTTAGAATAACAGTTTCGAAGGAGAGCGAAAAATATGAATGTTTTCCGAAATTCTGATAATGGGCAGCCATGGAGGCAAGTTCTGCTCCATGAAGCACTGATTAAGAAGCTTTGTCGAAAGAAGAGAAATAGTAAAGAAATTATAGTAATCTGGGAATCAGGTCAGTTGATATTCAAGAAACATGAAATTTTGATGTGCATAGGGACTTTCCATATGCGATAATTTTTTTTCAAGTTTTTTTTATGTTCAAATCTCGAATTAATTGCAATAGTTTAAAAATTTTAAAAAAAAAATAATTTATCAACCTTCTTTAATCCTTGACATTAAAATTTTGATTCCATTTCATTTTACAAAATTTTAGTATTTTAGAATGTCTACAATACATTTTGTTAACTTGGAAAATATTTGCATCTCATATAGATGATAGATCAATGTTTTTAAAATCTAACGCAATCAAGTCAAATATCAGAATTTATCAAGCGTAAACACTATACTAGAGGAGTCAATAGAGGTGTAGCTCAGTCGGTAGATGAACGAGTTTAAGGCTTGGGTAAATGATTTCCAGATCAGTGGTTCGAATCTTATCAATGGTGAAAGCTTTAAAAAAAATGCTTGGTTTCGAATGAATAGATATTGTCACCAAAAATAAAAAAATAATAATAAAAAATAATACAAAGGTGTAGATATTTACTCCATTTGACGATTCGAAACAATTTCAATATTTTTTTTAAAAACGTTATAATAATTTGTGATTTGGGGAGGAAGATGGACTCGAATCCTCAACCTCATGTGTAAAAGAGGTGTGACCGTGGAAAAAATCTTCAATTAGACTATTCCAATGAGATTATATCATTTTACTCGATAACATAAATATATATTATTAAACTTTAATTTAGTGCAATCTCATTAAGACGGTTTCATCAAGTGGTAATGAGACCGTCCCATTAAAGATTTTCTAGTGACCGCGTGAGCGATTGGGTCAACCTCATTTTCATTAAAAATGAAATTGAAAACATCCTTAAAAATGATATTGGAGTAAACAATAAAAGGCGGTGATTGTACGTACTTTATACATTTAACAGGATGAAAATCTATTAAACTGCCATTAATATGACCAGTCATTCAGTCAACTACCTCTTTATTTTATTTTTTCAATAAAAAAAATTCTAAACTTTATCTTGATTTAAAAAAATAATAATAAATAAATAAAGAAAAGAAAAAGTGAAAAACTACTACTGTACTACATACTTCTTTGATATTTTTGTTTTTCAGGGATAAATTAGGTTGGGGTTTACATCCATGGTACAAGAGCTCCTGTACCCTGCTCACATCTTGACACATCAGCAATGGAGCCCACCTCTTTGGGCTCATCAGATTTGGTCACATCATAAATGGGTAATTAATGTAAATTGATAGAAGAACATACGATCGAATGGAATGGAGGACATGAAAATGTCAGAAATAAAAAAATTTATTATGAAGCTCATTTGTCCTCACAATATTCGGTTTCGAGTTGACAAGACGAGGTCAGTCCAATGATATACCCTTTATATCTGCACTCTGAGATTATTGGTTCGAATCAAGTTTCTTCCATAAATCTCAAATTATTTTAATATTTTAAAATATATGACACATCATAAGTGTATATCAAACGAAAGAATATTATTCAGTGGTATGTACATTCTCTTTTATGTATTTTTATAGTTGTTTAACTATTTTTAAATGGTTAGTTTTCAAAAATGAAAAACAATATTTTTGATATTATAACCAAAATTTTGAAAACAATTATCTAATTGTTTTTCAATTGATTTCAAAACAACCACGGATTTTATTCCTAAATAATCATTTTATATTTTAAAAAATAATATCAAATACATTTACATCGTTTTCAGTTTTATAAAACTATTATTAACAAAGGCAATTCCATTTTTTTTATTAAGTTTTCAAAAACATTATTTTAAAAACGATACCAACCATGATAAAATGAGATTGGTCCAGTGGTTAAAATTCTCACACCCAAACCACGAGGTTATGAGTTCGAGTCTCTTCACCACTCCTAAAAACTATAATTATTGTAGTATGTCAAAAATAAAAATAAAAAATACCAACCACATCTTATATATATATATATATAACAATATTTGATGAAAAAATCATATGTTTTTTTATATAAAAAAATTAAAAGAAAAAACAAATTATTTCTATAAATTGATGCACACATAAAACAAAAACTCTGTTAAGTAAATAATTTTAAAAACACTTTTTTTTTTTGAAAGAATAATTTTAAAAACACTTTAAAAACAAAACAAAAGTAAAAACAAAGAGAAACACTTTATACCACCGGGGTCACGGCCCCAAAATGGAAAATAAGGAAAAAAACATATGGATCCCACGTATTAATTATATGAATCCCAAGTGTTTTCACTTGTTTTTAGATTACGGGACGTGCTGCGACCCCATTCAAACAAAGGCATAAACATGGGGTCAGTACTCACTACTCAGTCGGTCTCTCACGGGATCTATAATCATGTACGGCCCTCTGAATTATTGCCCCGTGTCGACCCATGATTCGCTGCTGTCACCTACACTGTTTTTCAGATTGGTCAAAACTTTTGAATTCTTTTATGTAAGTCGTGACTTGTCACTTTTACTCATATATACGTATATATATAAATAATATTTTTAATTGACTTTATTTATTGCATTTTTTAAGATTAAAAGTCTTCATTAAAAATGACTAATAATAGTTTACAAAACATACTTAGTAGAATACGACCATTTTTCCTTTTTAAATGGTTTCTAATGGAGGGTTCTTTTAGGCTTTTAGCTTGGACGTATTAAGAAGGATTTGAAAGTTCTAAATTAGAAAAAAAAAAAAAAAAAATTGGAATTTTTAACGAGCATCTGAATTTGAATGAAACACTTGTCTTCATCACAGAGAGAATTTTTTTTTTTATTTTTTTTTATATCTTTTATTAAGTGTCATAAGATTAGAAGGAAAAAAAAATTAGAAAAAGTCACTACTAGTAGAGTAACTCCCTTATAACATGTGTTAACATAATTGTATAGAAAATACGAATTATTAATTCATTTAATTGTAACACATCACCTTTTAATAGAGATGAGTGGTCAAGGGTTCGAGTCTTACCATATACATTTTATAAGTATGTGGGGAGTTTTCTTCCAATTGGTGGGAGTAGTTATCTAAACCGTACATGAATTGTCTCATCTTGATATGTCTCGGCTGTCCTATTGTAATAGTTGTAAATGTAATACTTAAAAAAAAAGCATATATCATTTAATTGTTTTTAATAAAAAAAAAAAAAAAAACCATTTAAAATATTAATTGCATTGACTCCATTTGTGTCTAGGCCGGGGCGAAATTAGGGGGCATGGCCCCCTAAAGAAGAAATTTTTTTCTTGAACTTCAAACTTCCTTGAGATTTTATATAATATAATATATATTCAAATGGCAGTGAGCCCCCCCTGACGGCGGTCATTTTTTTTTTTTTTTTAATCTCTTTAGAACGTGATTGAGTCAATCTTGTTTTACATATTTAAGCATGTTAGTTTTAAATTAAAAATATTAATTATAATATATTAAGGAAAGTCCAATTTTATATATTCCAATTTTACGTATTCCACTTTCTTTTAGAAGAGAAAATATAAACCTTTTAGAATTTAGTTTTATATACATCTTGAATTAGTCTAACCTATATATATACCTTTTTTTTTTTTTTTCTTCCTTTCTTTCTTTCTTTCTAGTTTTTAACTTAAGCAATTTCATTCCTACTGCTACAATTAAATTCTTCATATTCTTTGGTTCATCTATTAGAATATTTCTAATATGAGATTACAAATTAATAAATATTTTAGGTTTTTTCTTATTTTTTTTTTTTAATTTTAAAAACGGTTACATTCTTAGGTTATTAATATGATTTCTTTAATGAATTTTTTTTTTAATATATATATGCAGATTTTTTATTGTCAGTTTGTACTGACAATAAATATATCAAGACGAAGGTTGTGGACCACTAGATTTACATACTTTGACTCAAAGTGTATGCACTTGTCAAAACTTTTCCATAATCTATGGTCCACATTTTTCGTCTTGATATATTTATTTTCATCATCTTGTGGTTAGGGGTTAAAGTCCTACTATACGCATTTTACAAGTGTTTGTGGAAGTTTTCTCCAGATTTGTGGGAACAACCTTCCCTCCGGTTGTGAGAGTTGTAACCCATATGTAACCTCTCTTTGAGATTAGTATTCAGGACCGTGCTTATAGAATCTAATTAATTTCAACAAGTCCCAACAATAGTTGTATTTAAAACAATAAATAAAAAAAAAAAATTGTGGGTGCTATATCTTTCTGTTAGTCATATCCAATTACAACTTAACATTGACTGATCACGAGCTTCAAAAGGTCAAACTGCCCCTAAAATACAAGTGTTAATAGCAATAATAATTAACAACAAAGAAGATTTGTGTTATTTTTTACAAATTTATTTATGTATAATTATATCTAAATCTAGGAAAATAGTTAGTGCAATTTTTTTATTTAAAAAAACTCTGGAAGGAGAGGGAATAAACTATTTTTAATTTATTTATATCATGTAAATCATAACTACAAAAATCTTTGAAACCCAATGATGAAGCTAACCAACATCATCAACAACGTAAAGATTCTTTACACTTGGCTCACACCTACCGCCAAATAGATTTTTTTTTTTTTTTTCCAAAAATTTGGGTTTTATATCATGAAATTCATTTGTAATCTTAAAATAAGATTATGGTAAAATTGACCATTTAATCATCTCTTCACGTCTCCACAACCAAGACTATTTTTAAATTTAATCAATCAAAATTGTAGAATTAAATATAACAATTATTTTTAAAAATTTCACATAAATATATAATTAAAAATTATATATTCTAATCATCCATCTTGATGCAAAAACTTTTTTTTTTTTTAATAAATTTAATCAAAAATATTTTTTAAAACTTCAATCAAAGGCAAAATAAAATAATCGTATTGAAAGCATTAACGGATTAGGAAGGATTAAAAGGATTAAACCCAAATATGACTCGTCAGGTTTAACTGGTTGATTTGTCCGTGACCCAAACTCAATAGTATATAACCAAAACCTTCTAATTTCGTGTTGTACTAAAAAATATAATGGGATTGGCTATGATACACAAGAAAAAGTGTTGATATGATACCAATTATTTTTTGGGAACAACTTTATAATTTACTATAACGTATAAATGGTTTCCAAATATTAAAGTTGTTTTCGAAATTAAGTCAAATCTATTCTTGAATTGTTTCCAAAAATCATTGCTATCGTACACACATAGATATAATAATTAATAGTCAAGTCCAATTTTTTCCCCAAACCTTTTAATTTCGTGTCGTGTCATCGGGGTTGTATTTACGATTGCCACCTAAATTCCAAATAATATAAAATATGTTGTGCTTGGGACACATAAGAGAGGAGTATGCAAAACTTTTGAATGTAAAAAGGACGACTTTCTTTGTAATTTAAGGTGGAGCACCAAAAACATTTAACATAGTTGTTGTTGATGATCATGAACGGCCAGAGAGCACCGGAGGCTTATAAGGTGGCGGCTGACCATCATCACGGTAGTGGGGTTGACCTAGCAGCAGTCAATGGAGGAGGAACAGCAACCCACGTGGCTACGGCGGCGACGATGGCGGCCAGGAAAGGTTTCAGCCGGAGAGCTGAGGTGGCGCTGCTGATCCTCAGGGCGCTAAGTTTGGTGGGTGCTGTGATGGCCTTTTCTTTCATGCTCACTGCTAAACAGAGTGGTGTCGTCTCCGTTTATGGATTCCCGCTCTCTGTTTCTTCACAGTGGTCTAACTCTTCTGCTTTTCAGTAAGTTTTTTTGTTGTTTTTTTTTTTCCTCTTCTGGGTTTGTTGGGTTTTTTGTTTTTGTTTGTGGGTTTGGTTTTGATTCCTTGTTTGGTTTGTGAGAAAGTGAAGGAAAATGAGATAGAAAAGGAGCTTCATTTATACCCATTTTACTTTGTTTTTGTTGTTATTTGGTTTTGATTTAGTAAATGAAGTGAAATGAAGCATACTAATGTTAAGATTTTTAGTTTCTAATTTCCATTTCTGCAATTTCTCATTAAATGAAAGTATGGTCTCTGTTTGGTTGCATAGAAAATCGAGGAACAGACAAGAAAAATTTAAACTTTGGTTCTTGCTGTTTCTTATCTTATCCTTGGGGGATTCCAAGACTTTTTAATCACAAAGCTTGTGATTTGTGATGTTTTTGTCAAGCAACTTCAATCAAACTGAACAATAATTGAGTATTTTATTGACTAAAACAAAAACTCAAACTTGTGTTTGATGAGATTCATCTTGGGTTTGGTGCTTCTTGAGAAAAAAAACAAACTTTTTGTACTCCCTACATTTATGCTGTTTTTTGTTATCTAAATAATGAACAGAATCAGACCCGTGAATGGTGAATGGTTTTTTAATTCATTCTTTTGGGGTGTGTTAATTGACCTTTTTGGGTCCTGGAAAAATGCAAGTTTTCTTTTGGTTCTCTGGTTGATTGCAGCCATGGAAGCTTTGTGATTATTGTTAATTAAATTTTCAAACTGAAAAGAGATTTTTTTAGCCTTAAAATTT
The DNA here is from genome assembly GCA_954870605.1 of Acer campestre. Lineage (NCBI taxonomy): Eukaryota > Viridiplantae > Streptophyta > Magnoliopsida > Sapindales > Sapindaceae > Acer > Acer campestre. Next base: position 52,755,855 of record OX940799.1, on the reverse strand, counting down.
GGGTGAAATATAGAGTCTAACACAGTCCAAAAACTAGTTTATAATCTCACAACAATGAAAATGTGATGATGTTTTGACTGTTTATACTGTGATTCGTTGATATCGGTCTCTTTGATCCCATTAGACATGATTTGTTGGACGATTGTGATAGTATTCAACACGATTGTACACTTTCGTTAGATAACGTGTTGGGGAATTATTACGATACCTTGAAAGTGTGATTTGAATGAGTAAGTTGTTGAAAGTTATGGTTTTGTGTGGAGCAGGTATCTTGCTGTAATGTCGATGATTGCTGCAGCTTACTCCTTGCTGCAATTGCTTATTACTGGATCAAGGCTGCTGAAGAATGCCCCGGTGATTCCCTCAAGAAGACAAGCTTGGCTTATTCTTGCCGTGGATCAGGTGATATGATATAATGTTTCTTATGATTGTTTATGCAATGCTTCTATTACTTCTTATGCTGAGTAAAATTTTCACCATTTTGATCCAATCATTGTGGATTTCTGTTGTGATAGTGTACTGAGTCCCCCGAAACCTGCTCCTCTCTAATGTAGACGTGTTTTGGCTTAAAAAGCTTGAAACCAAAACTGCGATGCAGAAAATATTCGGTCCAGTTGGTACCTAGTTGTTTCAACCACTATTTTCGAGCTTCTCGACAAGCAAAACCCCCAAAATCTGCTTCTCTCTAATGTAGATTTCGTTTTGGCTTAAGATGCCTGAAACCAAAGCTGCAATGCAGAAAATATTGGTCTAGTTGGTCCCTGGTTGTTTCAACCATTATTTTCGAGCTTCTCAACAAGCAAATTTTTTGTGTTGTGTTAGTTATGCCCCCCAAAATCTGCTCCTCTCTAATGTAGATGTGTTTTGGCTTAAAAAGCCTGAAACCAAAACCGTGATGCAGAATTTTGGTCTGTTATTTACTAGATTATTGACAAGCAAATTTTTGTTTATGATTCCTTCCAACCGATTCAATTTGACTGATATTTCAATTTGCAGATTTTTGCATATGCAATGGTGAGTGCCGGGTCAGCTGCATCCGGGATTACGAACCTGAATCGAACAGGAATCAATCACACAGCTCTACCGAATTTCTGCAAGGCTTTACCTAGCTTCTGTGACCATATTGCGGTCTCAATAGCCTTCGCTTTCTTCAGTTTCGTGTCGTTTGCTGCCTCCTCTCTTCAGATTGTAACTTGGCTGTCCTCCTCCAAGTCCTGAACTTTCCTACCAACCTCATATATATGACTTTTGAAAATATATGTGAATCCTTTAGCTAGTCAGTTCCATTTTGTTGTTTTCAATATAATTATGTGAATTTCTAGCCTTTGTAAAGAGCAGGATGGTTTCTCTATTTTATGATCAACATTATTAGATTCTTCTCTTCGTTTTCATGCTTTGGGACTTGGTTTTTGCACCAACATGAAGGGTAATGTTGACATTTTTGTGGATTTCTAGTGTTTTTGGATTTAGTAATGCTATTTACTATCCGATAAATATATTTTTACAGTTCATTTTAAATTTTATTTGTTAATGGCAATTTTAACTTCAATTGAAATTACTAAAAAGGACAATAAAAGTTCTGAATATGTTACAAACTAATTTTAAAATTTAATTTTCTTCTTTTTTAACTCTCACAAGCCCTAAAGTATCTTCGTTTTTTTCAAATATTTTAAATTTTATTTTTCTTGACACCCATAGACCATAGTACAAACTCTACAAAACGGTGATAAATGAAACCAACTATGAGAAGGTCACCTTTCAAATACCTATTAATCTTCTCTAATTCCATTGTCGGGCTATTTCGTGTTTGTTTAAGTTTTCGCTCTAAGAGCTAAGTATACGTAGAGGTGTCAATCAGGTCGAACCGGGCCAGTCTGGCCTATAATTTTCCAGCTCGATCACTGTTTGGACTGGACTGGACTGTAGTCTGAATATTATTCAGATCGGATCGCCCCGGGCCCATTAGAAAAATGAACTTGGATTAGTCTGATTATTAGACAGGATTTCTTTCATTGCAAAAATTGAGCATTGGTTGAATAGACAATTTTATTTTTCATTGTAGATATGAGGGGATCATAGTGGAAACATTGTAACAGCATCGTTTTGTAAAAATTAAAATGGATTTTGTTGTTAACTAGTTATTGAATCTCTGATATCTACTCAAATAAAATGTGATATATCTAGAAAACTTCAACGTATACTTGTAAAATATGTATAGTGGGACTCGAACTTGTATATATAACATCATGAAGACTACTACTCTACTAGTGATCATCTCTCATTTAGTCCCCAATTGATTTCCAGCTCTACTCTAATGTTTTCTCAGTTTTTAATGAATTATGAGGAGTGATATGTGTAATGATGTAGGAAAGTCTAGTAACATCAATACATCATTTAGGCATGCACCAAATTTAGTCGATTATTTGGGTAAAGTAGCATTATTGAAATATGATAGTAATAATGGAGAAACATTAAAACAATAAAATAATGCTTAAAAGAAAAAATTAGAGTTTCTCAACAACCGGAAAGAAAAAATAAAATAAAATAAATAACACAATTATTCATACTCTGCACTCGCCAACAAGATTTTTTCAGCTTCATATTCAGCCTCTTTGACTTCGTCGAATACAAAGTATTGTTCAGCAAAACAAGTAATTTCGTCCTTCTCATCTGAAGAAAGACCTGATATTTGTACTGCTAAGAAATCACGAGCCATCCTTGCGAGTGTGGGAAAATATTGACTATTGACTCGCCACCATTCTAGTATATCAAAATCTTCAATTAAAGGAAATTTGACGCCTTCCAAATACAGATGAAGTTCGGAATTCAGTGACCGAACATGATCAAGATCATGAGAAGATTCACGTGGCTTTCCCGAAGGATCTAGCATTTTGTATGAAATGGATGAATTCTTTACATCGTTGGTGCCCTTTGCATATTCATTGTAAACACCGATAAAGTAAGATATGAATGTTGTAAGTTGTGTCTCACATTCACTGCCATAGATCTTCTTGTACCAATATTTCACATCCATTTTGAACCGCGGATCAAGTACTGCAGCAACTGCTAGAACCAAATTGGATTGGCTCCAATTTCTGTCCATATGTCTTGTGGATGTAAAAAATTGATATTCAAAAAAGTACAAACCAATTTTCTCTGTTTTCAACAACACAAGAGCTTTTTTATATAAGCTACAAAGCATGGGGAAATGCATATTTGCAGTCTTGTAGCTACTCCAATGTTCGAGAAAAGACTCATCAGTTAAGTCTTCATAACACTCGTAAATGTCCCTTATGTGATCCCATTGTTCTTTTGTTAGATTTATGGACTTAAAATCAGGATCCATATTCTCGAACTCAAAAAATGCTTCTTTGAAACCCAATGCAATCTTAAGAAGAACCACAATGCTGTCATTTTCATGATTCCTTCTTTGAGTCATATCCTCTAACTGTTGCTTCGTAGGAATAACTTCAGCAGTCACTTCCTTACAGAAGGACTTAGATCTATCCTTTGCAAACTGAAATGTTTCATTCTTGGATGATGTCTCCGTAATATAGTTAAAAATTTTACTCATACGACTATGTAGAGTCACCTTGATGCCGTATAGAATAGAAGGATAGAGATAAGAGATATCTTCTAAGGAATCAATGCATAGCAACTTGCCATTGAAAAGAAGTGAACCTTGACTGATGAACCGGTTTTCTCTCGCGTTAACATTATCATCATAGTAAGTGTTTTTGACCATGGACGATATATTGTTGTTAATTCCCCATTCCAGAATCACCTTTTCTAAACATTTCGAGGCAATTTGATCATCTCTTGTATATCTGATGAAACTAATAATATTCCGTTTCAATTTCCAATCATCATCAATAAAGCTCACCGTAATACATACATAGTATGCGTTCAATATCAGTCCATTGATTGTTAAACAAAAGCGACACGAGAGTTTCTCAAAATATTTGCGGAGCTTTTTCCTCTCTTCATTGTAAGCGTCTAATTCTTGTGTAGACTGTGGTAACGCAACATGGTAATTAACAATCTTTCTTGTCAAATCCAAGTTATCCAATTGTTGATCCATCACAGATTTTTCTTTGATGGCAATCGGATTCATAGAATTGCCTGCTTCAACTGGTTTATCTCCACCTCCGTTTCTCCTTTTTTGGCAGCTTCTGAAATGATTTCGGAGGTGTGTTGTTCCCTTCTTGCTCGAACCATCAAAGTCCTTGTCACAAAGATTACATCTGGCCCGGTCGTTCCCATCTTTATCTTTATACTTGTGAAAATGCTACCAAACATCTGATCTCAGCTTTCTTTTTTTCATTTGTGAATACGAGCAGCCTAAATCTAAACCCACCGTCTCCTTACCAGCGATATGAGAGCTTTCCTTTCAACACACAAATAATTGATTGATAGGATAAGCAATACAAGTATAGTAAATCCAAGCATGACATGAACGAGTCATGAAACTAAACTTAAATAATTCCAGCTCAAATCAGTATATATATATAAAAGAAGAAGCTAATTATAAGGTAGTTAAATGGGCATGAAAATATAATGGATATTAGTAAAATTGTTAGAGATCGATGTACCTGTCTCTGCTGGTGTGGATTATCATCGGAAAATACTGGTGGTAAGCTTCCACTAGGCAAAGACATAGTCACGCCAGAACAGAGACAGAAATAAACTTCAAAGCCTGTTAAACATAGAGAATCATATATCATCATACATGCCTCTTTAAGTTCTTTTCAAAACAAGTTTGATTGATTCCGATCTTCTTTAAAAAAGAGAAAAAAAAAAAAGACCTTTAAGAATTGACAAACAAGTTAAAGAGATGGATAGATATCAAGAGAACGTTTAATTTACACACCTGAAATTAGTGGATCCTTTCTTTCTTGATTAAGAGAAATAAAAACTTTCTTGGTTGGAACCACGTACGTTTCCTTCCAAATTACAAGTCTAAACTATTGTGTAAGTCTTCTGCAAGTAGAGGAAGATAAAGTCAAAATTGGAAACTCATTTTTCTTGGAAATTATAAGTAGAGGAAGAAGTCGATCTTCTTCATCGACTATATGTAAAGTCAAAATTGGAAGCTCTTTTTTCTTAATTAATTTGTGGACCAAATGTATTATTGTGTGTTCTGTGGTTGTTATTTTAATTCGTATAAAAGGCGGTGATTGTACGTACTTTATACATTTAGCAGAATGAAAATCTATTAAATTACTATTAATATCACCAGTCATTACCTCTTTATTTTATTTTTTTCAATAAATTTAAAATAAAAAATAAAGAAAAGAAAAAGTGAAAAACTGTCACAACACATATATGCAATAAGTGTGTGGCTTTCCACCACATATTTTCTCAATGGCTTACTGAAGAAGCCAATCCACAATTCCACATGGAGGTTTCACATTCTTTGTCTTCAATGAGATGTGACAATAAAATGAAGTCTAGTGGAATCATACGTGCTTACATTGAGAGTGATGTCACCCTTACCAATATATATTGCTTTTTTTTTTCTTTTTCTTTTTTTTGTAAATATTTTGGGATGTTGCTTTTAAGCTGATGTTTTCAGAAATCAACAAAAAGGCAATATAAGGGCGTGTTCGGTGTAGGGTGTCGACCTACAATCGATATGGATCGGATCGTATGTTGATAGGCCCAATACAACTTGGGTTGGATCGTTTAAATGCTGTTGTCGTCTGCTGGATTGACCTGCAAAAGAACTCGGTCGACTGCAAAGAAACTTGGTCGACCGACCTAATAACCTGCAAATATTGAAGAACAGATAAACAATGAAAGAGATAAATTAAAGAGGTGGTTCAGATCGTTAGCCTTAGATACACTTGGGCTGAGCGACGGTTATGATGACTGTGAATATTGAACTCCGGTGATCGTGATTGCTGAATTCTGGTGATCGTGATTCTCGCAAACAGAGTTTTGGTACGCTTTAGTAAGCTTGTTTTCTTCTGCCTTATAAGTGTCAAATGGAGTTCTTTATATAGGAGATTCCAGTGACCGTTTTTACTAAACCACAAATCCATCACGATATGATTCAGCGAGATCTTTGGAGATATTTTCTCCCCGAATATCTCGTTTGCTGAATGTGTTTTTAAACTCCTGGCTGACTTGGTCTTCAAACGACCAAGTCACGCTGCTGGCTTTGTCACCTGGGCTACTTCAAATTGGATCAAAGTTAAAAGGTGTTTGGGCTTTGTACCTTTGGGCCTGTGGGCTATTTTTGGCTACCACAGTTTGTCCCCCACTCTCTAGTGAGTTACCAACGAAGTAGAGAGTGTTTCAGATTCAGTCGACCGTTGTCGAGTGAAAAGAGAAATTAACTTTGGTCGGCTGGATTCGTAGCTAACTTATCGAAATGAGCTCTCAACATCGTTTGAATTCATCATCTTGAATCGACACGATTCCTGATGTTATTTTTGAATCGACACGACCATTGACGTCTACAGAATTTAGTTTCCAAATGTCGTGCGACTAATTCCAACTGTTAGGATATGATGTGAAGCGAACAGGCAAACCAAAGGTCAACTTGAAAAGATATCTTTCGTTTCAGAAACCCTAGTGACATCACGCGTAATTAATTTTGGCGTGCTTACTCTGTTCGAGAAGATTTTTAAATTTCAAAACTCATCATTAGCAGTTGTGTGTGCTAGTAAATTTGCAACTGAAAGATTGCATCTACTTCTGGCAAGGACACGTGGCCAAGGGGGTCATGCAAGGGTTTGGTTATAAATATAACCTCCCAACCCTTTTGGAACCACTTTTGCGAGATATACATCGTTTGAGCCATTTTTGCGAAGAAAACTCAGAGGTCTCCAGCAACTCCTCCAGCAACTCCAACCGGAACTCCATCTCTTTTTCACTTCAAGGTGATTATTCTTCTCTTTATCTTTTAGTTTTTCCTGAAAAAACTTTGCTATTTGAAATAAGAAACAGAAACGTAAAGAAATGTGAATACTTACTTGAATATTTAGAGTTCTGGGTTCGAATGCATTGTTCTTCGTTGTTCATTGTTTTTTGGTTGTCTCTATTGATTTTGATCTTGTTTGCATAGTTATCAATATTGTTCGGTGTTTATTTATTTCATACGACCGATGTAGACTGGAAGCATTATTCGATCAACTTTGTAGGACGTTAGAACTTGTAGAGGTTAGGTTTTAAGACGATGATCTTAGAATAGGATTTTAGAAACCCTAGGTTGTGATTGTAGCGCCACAGTTTCTGACTTGTGCATTTTTTGCCTTGTCAGCTTTAGGAGGAATCATGTCGAACGACGATGTTAGCATGTCGAGTGGAGAAATAGACCTGTCGAGCGACGACACCATATCTGATCCGAAATATAGTTGGACAAGCGAAGGGGATAGTGATGAAGTTGATAGTGGTGTCGATGTCGATCGACGAGTTACACTAGAGGATCCGTCGAACATCGTTTCGATAAATACGAAAAGGATACTAGAACAAGGCGGCGTACGTGCCGTTGCGTCGATAGTCGACCATCCAGAATATATAGACGTAGATGAGGCCACTACGTCTGGTCGACCAGTAGGTGTGCTTGAAGAAAGTCCGTCAAGTTTGGTGTCGGAGGAAAACTTGTGTTTGTTGAGGGAAATTTATGGCATCCCTAGTAGTGTCGAGCTACGTGCACCAAAGGAGCATGAAAAAGCTGACTGGGATATACCAGAGTGGACATGTCTTTATGAATATACCTTCCGTTTGGGGTTTAGGTTCCCCATTCCCCCATTGGTGTGACGAACACTGCTGTACTACGACCTTGCTCCGGGTCAGCTAATGCCAAACACCTGGAGGATCTTGCTAAGTTTGAGTGTTCTTAGTGAGAGATATGACATACCTTTTGGGATGTCGAGCCTCCTTCACAACTATTATTTGAAGGAGCACATATACAACCAGGGTCGCTATATGTTAGTACCTAGAAGCAAGGAGCAGCAGATCGTTACCGACACGACAACAAACGACCGAAACTGGAAGGATACCTATTTTTTTGCAAAAGGTCCTCCAGTCGACGGTCCACGGTTCGTGGATAATGAACAGTATGTTTTAAGATGGACTTGGAATCGATATGGTGAGTGTCGTCCGACTTTTGTCGTAGATAGGTTTTTCTATTTACCTGATTTAACTTTGCTGATACCTAGTTTATTTTGTAGAAATAAAGGGCTTAGAGAGTAAACCGTCGAGCAAAATAGCTCCTGTTCGCACCGCAGCAATGCTAAATATCCCTGAAAAGGATAGAAGCTGTAAGGTGCTATTAACAGAAGGTAAACTTAGGCCTGCCAGGTTATGGAGATGGTCGACTCATAATAGGTCGCGCGACCCTTATCCTCGTGTGAAGGATTTCTTGTCGTATATTTGGATTAGGAGGAGTTTCGAAATTCTCCAATATACAATGAAATTCTTGTCGCCTATTTCTGACAATGAACGTCGTGTTGCAGTGATATCAATGGCAAGCGCAAGGCTAAACATGCCCAATTCGGCCGACGCTTTCAAACGATTAAGAGAGGAGCTGAGTAAGAAAAGAGCAGCATCAAAGAAGAAACAGGCTGCAGAACAGTCGACAGAGGGTGCTGGTGGGCATGTATATACTTCATCCCCTGAAGCATCGCCCAAAAAGAAGAGGCCAAGGAAGGATCCACCGGCCGACAAGGGGAAGAAAGTTGTCGAGTCGACTGCAAAGAAACAGGTGGCTGTTACACAGCCAGATTCGTCGAAAGCACTTTCCCCCAATTTATCATCTTTTGACGAGCCGACCTCCTTCTTGGATAAGTCGTTCGACTATATCCTTCCTGCGGATGAGAAGCATCTGCAGAAGAAGAAGATTGAAGATGTATTCGACACGGCTTTCCTTTCGGCTTTTCATGTGAGTTGCCTAATATATTTTTGTTTTTGAATTTTATGATGTCGTTTTATTTATGCTAACTTTTGTTGCTGTGCAGTCTTTGCAGACGTCGCTGCATTTGCATGGGAGGTACAGGGGACTGAGCGACAAATACGGAAAACAGCGGAAGTTGATTGAAGTTATGAAGCAGGAGAAGGCCAAGGTCGACTCAGCTGCTGAAGAATTGAAGGGTAAAAACTCTACTCTTGAAAAAGAGTTAGAGGATATGAGAGCAGAGAGGGGTCGACATTCCCTGGAGCTGGCCGAAGCCCGAGCCGCCTTGGCCGAAGAGCAGCGCCTTGTTGCTGGTTTGAAAGACCAAGTGATGAAGGTCGCTTCCGTTGCGATGTGCAAAGCGAAGGCAGAGCTTTACAGGGAATATCTTGCAGGCGACCATCGTAACTGGAATCGCGATGAAATGCAAGAGATGGTTGAAGCCTGCGAAGAGATGTGTAGGTTGGAGGAGTTGTCGCCTGGACAAGATGAAGAACAGGCACTTGATGAGAATAAACTCTCTCAAAGTGTTGGTGCTGGCGACAATCCTCTGAACGACCTACCCGTGGTCGATCCATCTCTTGTTGATGCTACTAACGTCGATCAACCTCCTTCTGCTGATGATACTATAAGGCTCGACCCCCCTGTCAACTGAATTTTTATTTTCCTTGGTTTTGTAAAGGATGATCTGGTCGTGTCGACCATTTATTATTTTCTTTTATTTGTCGCATGATATTCTGGTCGTTTCGACCCTTTATTATTTTGTTGACTATTTTGATCGTATCAATATTGATAATATCTTTGCATGTCTCCCAACACTTTTATGGCATTCGTTTGCGTGTGGATGTGATACGACCTTTTGCCTGTGAAAACGATACGACCATCATATGATGGGGTTTACACAGGATTAAGTAACTGAATGAAACAAGCCTGTAAACTTATATTCATGCATAAGTCGAATGATATTATAGAAAATTTGATAAAAACATGGCTGATTCATTTATAGAGTATTCGCGTACATGCGTCATTGTCAAATTACATCGTATACATGCGTTCAATCGACCATTTATCGCGTGCATGCGTTAGTCGTAAATGTACAAAAAATGACTGAATTATACAACTCGCGTACATGCGTCAGTCGACGATTTTTATAGCGCGTACATGCGTTTAGTCGACCATTATCGCGTACATGCGTTAGTCGACAATTACTTTCGTCAAGTGTTGTCCCCGACTCCCAGCGTGCGTTTTATTGAATAAGGATGTTGGGAGTAGGTTCTTGTTGTCGTCGATGCCGGGGCACTGCCAATGCTGTAATAACAAAAGAATTCGTAGCAACATAATACGTCGAAGTCGACCGAAATATGAAAAAATGTTGTGAGTCGTGTCTCGATGAGGATCACTGCTTCAGACCCATAAACAAGGGAGAATGGAGTCTCGCCAGTCGACCGTCGAGGGGTCGTACGGTACGACCATAGGATTTCTGGGAGTTTTTCCACCCATTCATTCTTTTCAGCTTCTAGTCGTTTCTTCAGTGTGTTGATGATGGTTTTATTCGTCGACTCCGCTTGTCCATTTGCTTGTGGATATCGTGGAGTTGAGAAACTTAGCTTTATCCCATATTTGTCGCAGAAGTTTTTGAAGTCGAATGAGATGAACTGGGACCCATTGTCGGTTACTATTTCTCGTGGAACTCCGAACCTGCAAATTATGTTTTTCCACACAAAGTTGCGTACCTCGATGTCGCGTACTTGAGGTAAAGCTTCGATTTCTACCCACTTTGTGAAGTAGTCTATCAATACCAACATGTAGAAGACGCCTCCAGGTGCAGCTGGGAGTTTTCCTACAATATCCATCCCCCATTTCATAAAAGGCCAAGGGGCTGAGATTGAATTTAACATACCTGGGGGAAGATGGCAGACTGGTGCGAATCTTTGACACTTGTCGCATGACTTCACATGATTTTGGGAGTCGGAGCGCATGGTCGGCCAGTAGTATCCTGCTGTGATTGCTCTGTTCGACAAACTTCGAGCCCCCGAGTGATTTCCACATTCTTCATAGTGTAGACTCTTGAGGACGTCGTATGATTCTCGTGGAGTTACACACCTCAAGTAGGGTCCTCAGTTCTGTCTTCAGGTAAAATGTCGGCTCGCAAGTAGTCTAGTAGTGGATCCATCCAATTTCTTGTGTAGTCGACTGGGGCGACTGTTTCTGTTGCTTGGATTGTCGGTGTCGTGAGGTGAATGACTGGAATTGACTTTGATCCGCCTGTCGTTGTCGAGCCAAGATAAGCTAGTGCATCTGCACGTGAGTTCTCCGACCTGGGTATTTGTTCGATGGTGAATTTGTCGAAAGTCGACTGAATCTGTCTGGCTTTGGCCAAGTAGGCGGTCATCCTTTGATCTCTTGCTTCGTACGATCCATTCATCTGTCGAACGACTAGTTGTGAGTCGCTGAATACTTGGAGGCTTTTGACGTTCAGGCTCTTGGCTAGGTCGAGTCCAGCAATCAGCGCTTCGTACTCCGCTTCATTATTTGTCGCCCGGAATTCGCAATGGATGGATTGCTCTATTATGTCCCCGTGAGGGGACGTGAGTACCAGTCCCAGTCCACTGCCTTTTACGTTGCTTGATCCGTCGACTGACAAAGTCCATTTTTCGTCCGACGTCATCTCTGTTAGAGCTATTAGCTCTTTTTCAGCCTGCAAGTTTTCGTTAGGCGTAAAATCTGCAAGGAAATCAGCTAATACCTGCGATTTTAACGCTGTCCTTGGATGATAGTTGATGTCATACTCACTTAGCTCAACGGCCCATTTCGTCAGTCGACCTGAAACTTCAGGTTTATGCAGTATATTTTTTAGAGGGTAAGTCGTTAATACCTTAATTGAGTGGCACTGGAAGTAAGGTCTTAATTTTCTGGCTGCAACGACCAACGCGAGTGCCAGTTTTTCCAGCCGACTGTATCGTGTCTCAGCGTCGAGCAATGCCTTGCTTACGTAATAGACCGGATGTTGTCGATCGCCTTCTTCCCTTACCAATACAGCGCTGACGGCCGTGGTCGACACGGCTAAGTATACGAGTAGTGCCTCGTTGTCTTTAGGTTTCGACAGAAGTGGTGGCGAGGCCAAATATTCTTTAAGGTCCTGTAATGCCTTCTCGCAATCGTCGTTCCATTCGAAGGCCTTGTTTTTCCTCAAGGTGTTGAAAAATGGATGGCATCGTTCAGACGACTTGGAAATGAACATGTTCAATGCTGCTACTCGACCAGTCAATTTCTGTACGTCTTTAATGCACCTAGGCGACTCGATTTCTTGTATCGACCGGATTTGGTCCGGGTTGGCTTCGACTCCTCTTTGTGTGACTAAGTACCCTAAAAATTTTCCTGATGAGACACCAAAAGAACATTTAGTGGGATTTAATTTCATACCGTACTTGTCGAGGACGTCGAACGACTGCCTTAGGTGGTCTATGTGTTGATGAGCCACGAGTGATTTGACCAGCATGTCGTCGATGTAGACTTCCATTGTCGAGCCAAGCATTTTGGCGAACATCATATTCACAAGTCGTTGGTAGGTAGCACCTGCATTTTTCAAACCAAATGACATTACTTTATAACAAAATGTACCTCGTTCTGTTACAAAGGCTGTTTTCTCTTGGTCGTCTGGATGCATCAGGATCTGGTTGTATCCGGAGTAGGCGTCCATAAAACTAAGCAGCTCGTGTCCAGCTGTTGCGTCGACAAGCATGTCGATATGGGGCAAAAGGAATGAGTCCTTGGGGCAAGCTTTGTTGAAAAATTACTTTTAAAAATAAAAATCATGTTTTAAAAATGATGTTTTTAAAAATACAAACATGTTTGGTAGTGTTTTTTAAAAGTAATTTTTAAAAACGAAAATCAACGTAAATATGTTTAGTAATGTTTTTGAAATGGGTAAAATATTTGTTTGGAGGAAAAAGTTGGGAAAAGTTGTGGTTTGTTTTAAAAAACTATTTTGAAAATGGTGAAAAATAATAAAAAGTTGTTTTTAACTTTTTAATTATAACTTTAAAAAAGTTGTTTTTTATTTTCAAAAATAATTTTGTAAAACATGAAACCAAACAACATTAAAGTTGTTTTTTATTTTTAAAAACAAAAAATGGTTTTTAAAAACACTTCCAAACAGCACCTATATTCTCTCGCCTATCTCTCTCGTTTCTCATCTCTTATTTTATTTTGTTTCTATTATATTATCAATTGTTTCAATTTAATTTACAACACTACCTCTTTGATATTTTTGTTTTTCAGGGATAAATTAGGTTGGGGTTTACTTGCATAGTACAAGAGCTTCTGTACCCAGCACAGATCTTCACACATCAGCAATGGAGGCCACCTCTTTGGGCTCATCAGATTTGGCCACATCATAACTGGGTAAATTGATTGATCGAATCCCAATAACATATATTCGAATGGAATGGAGGATATGAAAATGTCAGAAATAAAAAAAATTATTATAATATTCGGTTTCGAATTAAGAAGCCGAGGTCGGTTTAGTGGTATGCCCTTCACATCTACACTCTAAAATTGTAGATTCGAGTCATATTTCCTTCCATGAATCCTAAATTATTATAATATTTTAATATATGTGACACACCATAAGAGTATTTGACAGTGTGGTATGTACATTCTCTTTCACGAAGTTTTACGAGTGTTTACATGTTTTCAAATAGTTGGTTGTTTACGTATTTTTAAATAGTTAATTTTCAAAAAGGTAAAACAATATCTTTAGCTGACGGAACAAAACAAAATATTATAACCAAAATTTTGAAAACAATTATCTAATTGTTTTTCATTGATTTCAATACAACCACAAATTTTATTCATAAATAACCATTTTATATTTTTTTAAAACAATATCAAATACGTTTTCAGTTTTAGAAAATTATTATTAACAGAGGCAATTTCGTTTCAAAAAAAGTTTTCAAAAACATTATTTTAAAAACGATACCAACCGTGATAAAATGAGATTGGCACAATGGTTAAACCTCTCACACCCAAACCATAAGGTTATCCCCACCCCTAAAAACCAGAATTATTGTAATAATTAAAAAATAAATAAAATTACCAACCGCATATAACAATATTTGATGAAAAGTGAAAACAATCATATGTTTTTTATATAAAAAATTAAAAGAAAAAATAAATTATTTCTATAAATTGATGCACACATAAAACAAAAACAATGTTAAGTAAATAATTTTAAAAACAATTTTTTTTTTTTAGCGACGGAATGTTTTTGGTTCCCCATCCCCAAAAATAATCATGACGCATCAACATGTCTGCGTATCAACATACCACGACTGTCATCATCTAGTTGTGATGGTAACTTCTTTGGAATTGATTGTTGAACACCAAACACCACCCCATTGGGTGGTATACCTTTCTGCTGAAATATCCGGAAGCCTGTAAAATGGTTGGAATGAAACGCAAAAGTGGGGTGATTTGCTTCCGACGTTTGGCAATCTTCGTTGTCTTGTGTAATGGATCATAAATACAAACATTTCATTTAAGCAAATCGACTCGACATAAGATCCAATGTCCATCTGGATCCTCAACCGCACACGAGACTAACAACTACAAGAAATGAGTACAAAACATTACTAATGTTTAATGTACTTGCTTTTTTCAACCAACATGAGTAATAATACTTACATGTTGAATAGATGATCAACATGTTCCCCACCAAGGCTTGCCACCGAAAGCATACAACATCCAATCTATCAGACATTTATATGATAGTGCATCGAATTCACATGTCAATGGTGAATCCTCAGACAGTTGGAATTTCTTCCATTCCTCACACAGCTTTACCTACAAATTATATATTAGGAGCATATATACAAGTTTATGTCAATTGAATTTATTTTATTTTTTTTAATAATAAAGTCCTTACAAAAAAATCCAAACATAGCACTGCAACGTCTGATTTATAATCATTCGCTTTCAATCGTCGCTGCTTACATAGTAAACTCATATACGCATCAATATGCAACATGAAAATTTATATAAAAAAATTAGTACGTTTGATAAAAAATTATTCACATTTGTTACAAGATTATATAAGTTTAAAATAAGTAACCTCGTGAGACAACCAACATGTTGGAGATTCCAACTCGAGAAATAATTCCTTTTTTGCATAGTAGTCGGAATTGACGTTTAGCCTGCGTTGAACAGTAAACATAATTAACTTATAAGTTAATGTTAACAAATGATTATATGAACAAGGGTTAATGTTTTGAGAGACTTACAAAATATCTTTGTTGTTTCTCTTAAAATGTGCATAGTGTTTACCCTTAATTTTTTGTTCTCCTTGTCCGCCTCTTAGAAAGGGTCAATGCATGGTGAGGTCATGAATCGAGATCTAATCTTACACTGTTACTCACGCTCATTCTTCATAGTGAGGTAGTCTTGAATTGTTGCATCCCCACGTGTTGAGTCAACTTCCAATGGGGGAAGGGTCTGTACCAACATTCCCTCTTATGCCAAAATGTTATTTACCAAAATCTCAAGCCCCTCACCAATGGTATCATCGCCCCCAACAAGCCCCTCACGAAGAGTGTCATCCTCCACCGCCGCCCCCCCCCCCCCCCAACCAAGGGTGCCATCCCCCTGAACAAGCCCCTCACCATGAAAATACCCATTGACCGTTAAGTTTGAGAAATGGAAAGTTAATGGAGGGACTAATTTGGTACTTTTGAAAATGTTATGGACCAATTTGGTCACTTTTATAAATGTCATAAATTACTTGGAATTATTTTTTTTTTTGAATGGCAAATTTTTATGAGTGACGATATTTACATCCCTCAAAAACTGTATATATACCCAATTTAGTATATTTTTGAAAATTCAATATTATCCTTGAGTAAAATTACTTAAAGGATTAAATAGTTTGTAAGTACACACCAATAATTATTAATTAATTTTATGTCAATTCTTTGTAAAAAAGAAAGAAAGAAAGAAGTTTTCTATTAATTGTTTGATATGATAATTAAAACATTTTTATTTTATCAAACCGTAATTTATATTTTAAATACTAATTTCAATTTCTTTTAAGGAATACAAATTGATTCAGTTGATAAACAATTTATATAATTGAGTGAAACAAAAATCATTATCAACAATAAACTTTCCTATGAACAATTGTTTTTTTGTTTCTTTTTTTTTTAAAAAAAAACTTTCTTAGGAATAAAGGAATTGAGATACATCGTTGTGTATTGAGAGCCACTTTTTACATATGACCCTTCTTCTTGGTTGGTGTAATTGTTGTTTTCTATTAATGGATTTTAAATTAAAAATAATAAATTACAAACTAAAAGAGCTAAAGCAACACATGCATCGGTTACGGTTATAGCTAGTAGTTTTTCAATTCGGTGGAATTGGAGAATTTTGAGCTTTAAAAAAAATATTAAAGAATTAAAAAAAAAAAGTTTTGATGCAATGAAAAGAAATTTTTTTCATACAATTTTTTAGTGACATCAAATGTTTTTGCATGAGTTAGAAATTTTTTCTTAAAGAGAAATTACTTGTTTGAATAAAAAAATATAAAATAAAAAAATTTAAATAAATCTGATTAGATAACAAAATAGTGGTGTCAGGGGTTTATTTACGGACCAGAGATTTTTAAAATATTTTAGGGGTATATTTACGAAAGGGGTGTACATACAGCTTTTGAAGGGTGCTAATATCGCCACTCATTTTTTTTTTTTAAATAGGACAACAAAGCCCAAGATCATACACCAAAAGAGAAAGCCCAAAACAAGACCCAACATCAGGGATGGGAAAACAGCCCACACACGAAAAGCCCGAACAAACAACTACACAAACCCAAAGACAAAAAGGCAAAAACAGCCCAGTAGAAGACCACCACTTACGCGCCGACAAATAGAAACAAAACAAACATAGCATTTTCATCTGGAATATGCTAGCAACGGGTCTTGAAAAAAAAACAGCCAAAACCAATAGCAAAAAAGGGATGGCCCCTACACGCCAACAACAGAAATCACAGAAAAGCTCAGATCCCACTAGATATGAATTTGAACACCAATCTTCTTAATACCTGGAATTTTTTAAAAAGTCGAGGACTAACTTGGTAATTGCCCTTAATTATATGAATAGCAACATATTATCTGGTAATTTCATCATGAAATTAATTACTATTAAATCAATAATTCGATTTAGTATATTTTTTTAGTATATTTTCTAACATATTTTTAGTATATTTTTTTTTCATTATTTTTTTAGTTCAATTATAGAAAAAAAAAATCACTTCAATAATTATATTTAATTCGATTTATAGGTTTTCTTAAGCTAATTTAATTTAAAGTTTTGTAAAGCTTAGATATTGTGGCTTTGATAAAAAGAGATTTTTATGGAGGATGACGCGAGCTTAATCCTGTCACTTCCAGTGAGCAACTGTCAACGGGAGGACTCTCTATCATGGTATCTCTCTTCAAATAATTAGGTTTTATAATTTGTGGGCCTTTATTAAAATATATATATATGTATGTTCAGTGGGTCTATTTTAAACTCATTTATGGGTTTGTTAGTTTTGAAAAAATTATATGTTTGATGGGCCTATTTTAAACTCATTTATTGGTTTGTTAGTTTAAAATCATATATGGGTATTTGACATCAATTTTACTTTTTTTACAATTTAGGTACCCTTAAAGATTGGGAGCCCTAAGCGACTGTCTCATTGGGCTCCCTCAGGGCTGGGCTTGGGTTTGCGTCGCCATGCTCGTCTGGATTGCAGGGTATGGAGACTTGGTGGAAAACCTTATGGAACCTTAAGGTGCCTCCCAAAGTGAATTTTTTTCTATGGAGGGCATGCAATAATTGCATGCCAACGATGGTGAATCTCAACTGTAGGAAAATCTATGTCTGTCCTACGTGTCCAGTTTGTGGGAAATATGCGGAGACGACTACCCACGCTCTTTGGGGCTGCCCGAGCCTGAAGGAGATCAGGCGTGGCTGTGTTTTTATGAAAGGCATGAAGTTTGATGACAGAATTAATTTTGCGGAGTTCTTATGGAATTTGTTTTCAGCACTTGACCAATGGAGATTTGACTCTGATTTGTTTTATTATTTGGTGTCTGGTTTTTACGCAATTCCTTGGTCCATGGGTCGGGTCCTCAAGGAAGGGAGTCTGTTTACGAATGGTTGTAAGATTTTCTAGGAAGTTACCAAGCTGCTACTATTGAGGACAGGTCCCTTCCAGGCTTGGTGGAGCCGAGTACTATCAGATAGAACCTTTGGAGGCTTCTACAAGGTTAACTGCGATGCGGCCATTGATGCACGAAATCATGTTGTTGGTTTGGGGTTTGCCATTCGTAATCACATGAGTCAGGTTATGGCAGCTGGCGCACAGCGTGTGGAAGCATGTTTTTCTCCTCTGATAGCAGAAGCAGTGGCTGTGTTACATGCCATAATTTGGAGCAAGAATTTCTTGCAGGAGTATAGGAACAACAAACCCAGAAATAAGGAGGAGGTGGGGTGGTTAGTGACAACTGACAAGAAGATGACTAGTAGGTGGACTCCGCCGGACAATAATGCCTATAAGGCTAACTGCGATGCTGTTTTTGATTGTGTGAAGGGCCGTGTTGGGGTCGGTATAATCATTCGGAATTCTAGTGGGGAAGTCCTTGGCTGGTGTTCGCAGTTTTCTGATGCTACTTACAGAGGTAAAGTGGCCAAGTATGTGGCCATCCTTCGATGTATGCAGTTTTGCCGTGGTGTGGCATAGCATTAAGTACCATTGAGTCTGGTGAGGCCACAGTGGTGAAATGGATCAATGATGGGTATAATATGGACTCGGTTTTTGGTCCAATCCTATTGAAGATTTCCAGGTTGAGAGGTAAAATGGATGGTGTGACTTTTTGTCATATTCAGAAAGGTGCCAATAAAGTGGCAAAGGGTCTGGCTGACAATGCGCTGAGAATTGATGAGGATGTCTACTGGATGGAAGAGGTCCCCCATTGTATCAGGAAAGATGTTGAGGCTGAAAGGCCTGGGTAGTGGTGTTTTTTCTTCTTTTTCTTTTTCTTTTGTGTGTCGTTTTTGTTTTTCTTTTGTCTTTCCTTGTTTGTGTTTTGCTCTGTTCTTCTTGTCGCTTTGCTTTGTTTCTGGTTTGTGGTTATTGCTGTTTAATCAAAAAAAAAAAAAAAAAAAAAAAAAAAATCAAAAATAAAATAAAATAAGGAGAGTGAATTTTGAATTAAGTACAAATAAGTGAAATTGTTTGTTCCTTGTTTCTTGTTATTAAAACTTAAAACTCTGGTTCTTGTTTCTTGTTTATACAATGTTTCAATTACTTCTTATGCTTAGTAAAATTTTCACCATTTTGATCCAATCATTGTAATGACTTGTGTTGTGATAGTGTACTGAGTCTCCCGAAACCTGCTCCTCTCTAATGTAGACGTGTTTTGGCTTAAAACGCTTGAAACCAAAACTGCGATGCAGAAAATATTCGGTCCAGTTGGTACCTAGTTGTTTCAACCACTATTTTCGAGCTTCTCGACAAGCAAAGCCCCCAAAATCTGCTTCTCTCTAATGTAGATTTTGTTTTGGCTTTAAAATGCCTGAAACCAAAACTGCAATGCAGAAAATATTGGTCTAGTTGGTTCCTGGTTGTTTCAACCACTATTTTCAAGCTTATCGACAAGCAAAAGTTTTGTGTTGTGTTACTTTTTCCCCCCAAAATCTGCTCCCCTCTAACATAGGTGTGTTTTGGCTTAAAAAGCCTGAAACCAAAACCGTGATGCATAAAATATTCAGCGATCGATTTGGTCTGTTATTTACGAGATTATTGACAAGCAAATTTTCGTTTATGACTCTTTCCAACCGATTCAATTTGACTGATATTTCAATTTGCAGATTTTTGCATATGCAATGGTGAGTGCCGGGTCAGCTGCATCCGGGATTACGAACCTGAATCGAACAGGAATCAATCACACAGCTCTACCGAATTTCTGCAAGGCTTTACCTAGCTTCTGTGACCATATCGCAGTCTCAATAGCCTTCGCTTTTGTCAGTTTCGTGTCGTTTGCTGCCTCCTCTCTTCAGATTGTAACTTGGCTGTCTTCCAAGTCCTGAACTTTCCTACCAATCCCCTCACGTACTTATATATATATATATATATTGTAAGCAGCCTCATATATATGACTTTTGAAAATATATGTGAATCCTTTAGATAGTCAGTTCCATTTTGTTGTTTTCAATATAGTTATGTGAATTTCTAGCCTTTGTAAAGAGCAGGATGGTTTCTCTATTTTATGATCAACATGATTAGATTCTTCTCTTCGTTTTCATGGTTTGGGACTTGGTTTTTGCACCAACATGAAGGGTAAAGTTGACATTTTAGTGGATTTATAGTGTTTTTGGATTTAGTAATGCTATTTACTATCCGATAAATATATTTTTACAATTCATTTTAAATTTTATTTGTTAATGGCAATTTTTACTTCAATTGAAATTACTAAAAAAGACGATAAAAGTCGTAAATATGCCACAAACTAATTTTAAAATTTAGTGGTAATGCAACTGGAATGATTATATATATATGTATTAATAAAATGAAAAAAAAAAATATCATATTTCTTCGAAAATCCGGACATCAGATTTATAGCATTACCGGATCGTACGAAACCAGATACAGACCAGATTTGTCCTGCCCGATTGACACATCTAGGTATATGAGAATGAACTGTATTAATCCTCGATCTTGTACCAGTAAGACTAACAATTCATTTCACTTCCATCCAACATTTTGATATATATATGTTTCCTTTAAAAAAGGATCGAATAAAATGAATTGTCTTTACAATTTTTTTTAATTTTAAGTTTTTAGGATAAAGTGTCTTTAGAATATGAGTGTTAACATATAAAATTGGATTGTAAGGATTAATGATGGATTCCGGTTTTGTTAAAGATCCTACTTTTTTGTGAAATGTCACATTTTTTTAATGGCTTTTGACTCTTGTCATATTATCAATTAAAGTGATGTATTTTGAAAAAAATTAGAGACTAAAGTTGCTATAATATGACTGAGAGTTAAAGACATTTAAAAATGTGACATTTTAGACACAAAAAAATAATAGTGACTTTAGTGAAATTTTCCCTAATGTAAATGTTATAATTTAAACAATTTGAAACTAACCACGGTCCAATGTGGCTTGATGGTAGGAGGCTAGGAGCACTCATTCACAATGTCTTAAGTTCGAGTTGCCGGATTACCGCCACACATATGATGAGTAAAATGAAAATAAAATAAATCACGAGCCATCCTTGCGAGTGTGGGGAAATACTGAGTATTGACTCGCCACCATTCTAGTATATCAAAATCTTCAATTAAAGGAAGATTCAGATTCAGATTCAGATTCAGCCTCTTAGGGGTTGTTTGTTTTTTCTACTTAAGACTTAATGGGTCTGAATCATAATTATTAAGTTGTTTTGTTTGTTTTTTTAAATGGTCAAACAACTTAAAAATACCAAAAAACAACTTAAAATAAAAAGTAAAAAATCATGATTTT
Source organism: Acer campestre (assembly GCA_954870605.1). Lineage (NCBI taxonomy): Eukaryota > Viridiplantae > Streptophyta > Magnoliopsida > Sapindales > Sapindaceae > Acer > Acer campestre. The sequence continues at coordinate 52,734,393 of OX940799.1, read as the reverse complement.
TCACTTAATTGTAAATCATTGAATTGTATTAAATGCAATCTAAAATATTTTCTTCCGATACTATCCTCCATATATAACATATTTCCAATTTCATCATAATTATATATTATATAGAAATCTTTATTTTAATATATTGCTTATTTTAAATAGCTTTAAAAATAAAAATAGAACCCTAATCACTTCTCATATTGGTATTTAATATCAATACTTTATTATGATATTAGGGTGATGTATTTATATTATTTTTTTTAGATTGTTTTGTGTGAGTTTTCCTACTCCCCTTTTATTTTATTTTATTTTATTTTATTTTTAAAAAAAACCCTTTTCTTTTCTTAGTAAAAATAAAGTTTGTTTGTAATCGAAGAAGAAGATCATGATCATATGTGTTCATACATAATTATTATTTTTGGATTGCTTTTATTCTATATTATATGTATAATTGTTTAAGATGAATATAGATGTAAAATTACTTCTTTTCAGACAATTTTATTTGTAAAAAACAAACATATTGACAGTACATTCAGATGTGAGGAAAAAAAAAAAACAAACATGTCATTCAGATTCAGGTTTCAATCACTATTCAGTCTTCAGTAAAATTCAGGACTATTCAGTCTTCAGACAAAAAAACAAACGACCTCTTAGTCTTCATCAGATGCCATGTCCTCAGATAACCCATAAATTTCTTTCCACTCATCTGAAGAAAAACCTGATATTTGTACCGCTAAGAAATCACGAGCCATCCTTGCGAGTGTGGGGAAATATTGAGAATTGACTCGCCACCATTCTAGTATATCAAAATCTTCAATTAAAGGAAATTTGACGCCTTCCAAATACAGATGAAGTTCGAAATTCAGTGACCAAACCTGATCAAGATCATGAGAAGATTTACCTGGCTTCCCCGAAGGATCTAGCATTTTGTATGAAATGGAAGAACTCTTTTCATCGTTGGTACCCTTTGCATATTCATTGTAAACACCGGTAAAGTAATTTGTGAATGTTGTAAGTTGTGCCTCACATTCACTGCCATAGATCTTCTTGTACCAATATTTCACAACATCCATTTTGAACCGCGGATCAAGTACTGCAGCAACTGCTAGAACCAAATTGGATTGGCACCAATTTCTGTCCATACGGTCTGCGAATATAAAACATTGATTTTCATACCTGTACCAACCAATATTCTGTTTTTTCAACCATACAAGAGCTTTTTTATATAAGCTACAAAGCATGGGGAAATACATATTTGCAGTCTTGTAGCTACTCCAATGTTCGAGAAAAGACACATCAGTTATGTCTTCGTAACACTCGCAAATGTCCCTTATGTGATCCCATTGTTCTTTTGTTAGATTTATGGACTTAAAATCAGGATCCATATTCTCTAACTCAAAAAATGCTTCTTTGAAACCCAATGCAATCTCAAGAAGAACCACAATGCTGTCATTTTCATGTTTCCATCGAGGAGTCCTATCCTTTAACTGTTGCTTCGTAGGAATAACTTCAGCAGTCACTTCCTTACCCAAGGACTTAGCTCTATCTTTTGCAATCCGAAATGTTTCATTCTTGGATGTTGTCTCCGTAATATAGTTAAAAATTGTACTCGTGTGACCATGTAGAATCCCCTTGATGCGGAATAGCATGGGAGGATAGTCATAAGAGATATATTTTAAGGAATCAATGCATAACAACTTGCCATTGAAAAGAAGTGAACCTTGACCGATAAACGGGTCTTCACTCCTGTAAGTATAATAATAGTTTTTGACCATGGACCATATATTGTTGTTAATTTCCCATTCCCGAAGCACCTTTTCTAAACATTTCGAGGCAATTTGATCATCTTTGATCAAACCGATAATATTCCATTTCAATTTCCAATCATCATCAATAAAGTACACCGTAAAGCAAAAATAGGTGTACAGACCCCATACCAGTACGTCATCGATTGCTAAACAAAAGCGACACGATAGTTTCTTAAAATAATTGCGGAGCTTTTTCCTCTCTTCATTGTAAGCGTGTAATTCTTGTGTAGAGTCTGGTGACGCAACACGGTACTTAACAATCATTCTTGCCGAATCCCAGTGATCCGATTGTCGATCCATCACAGATTTTTCTTTGATGGCAATCGGATTCATAGAATTGCCTGCTTCAGCTGGTTTATCTCCAGCTCCATTTCTCTTTTTTTGGCACCTTTCGAAATGATTTCGGAGGTGTGAAGTTCCCTTCTTGCTCGAACCATCAAAGTCCTTGTCACAAAGATTACATCTGGCCCGGTCATTCCCATCTTTATCTTTAGACTTCTGAAAATGCTCCCAAACATTTGATCTCTGCTTTCTTTTTTTCATTTGTGAAGACGAGCAGCCTAAATCTAAACCCACCGTCTCCTTACCAGCGATATGAGAGTTTTCCTTTCAACACACAAATAATTGATTGATAGGATAAGCAATACAAGTATAGTAAATCCAAGCATGACATGAATGAGTCATGAAACTAAACTTAAATAATTCCAACTCAAATCAATATATATATATATAAGAAGAAGCTAATTATAAGGTAGATAAATGGGCATGAAAATATAATGGATATTACTAAAATTGTTAGAGATCGATGTGTTGGAAAATTCCAACATGTGGGGCCACACATGTAAATATCAAATGTATTGTACTATCTTTGGTTAAGCCTAAATTAAAGTGATCTAATTAAGATTTAAAGTTTTAAGGCTTAAGGGTATAATTGTCATGGAATTAATGTGTAGATACCAGAGTGCTGTATCTAATTTGATGAGGGGCCAAATTAGAAATAGCAAAACTTATATTATATATTAGGGTTATGGTCCCCAAATTACATGACACTTTTTCTTGTCTGCATCCCCATCACAGAATAAGAGAGAACAATTTAGGGTTCATAAAGGTCGTGATAATTTGGAAGATCACAACCCGTTCACCAACCTCCGGTAATGGATTCAGGTACGCTTCCGCTTTCTAATATCTCCATCTTCTCTTGAATTGACAATGGGTTATATAATATATATTTAGGGTTTGATTAATAATGATATAGAAACATGTTTAGGTTTAATTTTCGGATTAATTATATGTCTATACATGTTGATTGTGTGTTTATCGAATATCTAACAATTGGTATCAGAGCCACCCATAATCGATTCTTGAGAATTTGAGGAATTTTTTGGTGATATGTATATTGTTTAATAAATTGATGCTTTGTATCAGATATGTGTTTGCTATATTATTTAATATATATTTGATGTATATCACTGGAGAATCTTTATTGATTTGAAGTTTGGTGTTGACTTCGTGATCTGTGAATTCAGACATATATATTATTGATATCATATATCGGTATTGGTAAAGAAACAAAGAAACAAGTCAAACAACCATTTATTTTGTACATGTTTATATATTATTTAGTATTGTGAAGGACACAGCGTTTTTTTTTTATGTTTCTTTTCTTTGGTGCGTTTTTTTGAACTCTAATTTTTGTGCATATCGTTTGAACTTTGGGTCTCATATAAGACCGAAAATAGTGAATTGGATTTGATGTTTGTTTGAATTTTGTATATAATATTATTTGTGTTTATTTTTACTGGATCCAATTTGCACATGTATTCAGCTTTGTTGTTTTGTCTGTTCTCTCTTGTTCTTGCTTTGGATTCAGATTTGGGATACAGATCAACTGATCTGATTTTTTGTTTTAATTCATTATTATTTTGTTTTGTTTTCTTTGGATCAATGGGTTGTGCCTAGCAAACCCAGTATCCGTCGCCGGATCAACATCCACTTTTCCGGTGGATCTTTGTGCGAATCCCGTGCGTTTGGCGGTGAGGAGGAGATCGGGCAGCCGCCGCACGTTCGACCTTCGTGGATCGATTGCCGGTCATCTCCTCGATCCGCGAGTTGCGGGTTGTGCTTGGCCGCCGTTCGTTGCCTTCAGGTGACATTCTGGTGGCCAAGGCGGCGGCAAACAAAGTCCTAGGGTTTCTAAAAGCTTAATTTTGCTTAGGCCCTTCTCTTGAAAATTTGAAATTTTTGAGGGGCCTGTTTTGTAATTATTTTGGGTCATTATGTGATTTTAATAAAATTTCGGGGCCAATGTCTAATTACCAAAACTTAATGGGCCAGTTTGAAATTTCAAAAGTATTTGGGGCCAAATTATAATTACTGAAAAGTTTCGGTGTCAGTTTGTAATTTTCAAAAATTTTGGGGCCAATTTACAATTATTGAAAATTGATAGGCCATTTTGTAATTATTGAAACTTGAGTGGCCTTTCTATAATTTTACAAAATAAAAGGCAGTTTTGTATTTTTATTTTTAATATGTATATATACATATATATTTGAGGATCAACTCAAATTCAAATATTTTTTGGTATATCTTTTATGGTTAAATAAAGTAGTCCATCATTCTAAATGGGCTAATTGAAACAAGATGTCGCCAAAGTGATCTTTCTTGTGTAGATTGTTCATGAGGGATGTGGGATGTTGGATGTTGGATGTTGGATATTTGTGTGTGTACAAATTCATGCGGGTATTAGCCGGCCCAAAGGAAGGTTAATATTTGGCCGAATTGTACACACACCTGTGATGATAAACATGTGACAATTATAAGGTTTTACATGTGAATAATAAGTCGATCTAAAGATAGATTTATTATTTGACATGAATTATTGTCAATGTTTGATCACTGAGACAACAACACCACTTACATTTAATATTGTGTGTGTAAATTTATGCGGGTATTAGCCGGCCCAAAGGAAGGTTAATATTTGGCCGAATTGCACACACACCTGTGGTGGTAAACATGTGACAATTATAAGGTTTTACATGTGAATAATAAATCGATCCAAAGATAGATTTATTGTTTGACATGAATTATTGTCAATGTTTGATCACTGCAATAAGAGTACCACTTACAATTAATATTACTATCCAAAGACTTGATATTAATGTTGTGCTAGGTATCTTGAGATGGGACTTACCATTATTTGAATTTGTTGATTATTGTATTTGGTTATTAATGTGAGCATATTTGTTTGTTTGTTTTGTTCTCTTTACGGCTAGTGTTTCTATTATATCTGCTAATATCAACTCAATACTTATGCTTAATGAGACCAACTTTAAGGATTTGAAGGAGAACATACTTATTGTTCTCAGCTGCATGGATCTGGACCTTGCACTTCGGACTGAGCAGCTCATTTCTCTTATGGATGTAAGTTCTCTTGATGACAGAAAGAACTTTGAGAAGTGGGATCGCTCAAATCGCATGAGTCTTATGATCATCAAGCGCGGCATTTTGGAGGCATTTAGGGGTGTGGTATCTGAAAAGATAACCAAAGCTAAAGAGTTCCTAGCCGAAATTAAAAAAAAAAAAAAAAAAAAAAACGTTTTGTGAAAAACGATAAGGCAGAAACAAGCATGCTTTTGCGAAGCTTGATTTCTATGAAGTATAAAGGCAAAGGGAACATAAGGGAGTACATTATGGAAATGTCTCAATTGCTTCTAACCTTAAGGCACTGAAGCTCGAGCTGTCTTATGACTTGCTCGTGCATTTAGTATTAATATCACTTCCTGCACAATACAGTCAGTTTTAAGTCAGTTACAACTGTCAGAATGAGAAATGGACTCTTAATGAGCTCATTTCTTATTGTGTGCAAGAGGAAGAGAGATTGAAGCAAGAAAGAATCGAAAGTGCTCATTTGGCTTGCACCTCTAAGGATAAGGGCAAAAAGAGAAAGAATAATGAGGCGCTGAAAACAGCAACTTATATTTTGAACCGAGTGCCAACTAAAGCAGCTGCAAAACACCTTATGAGCTTTGGACAGACAGAAAACCTAGTCTAAAGCATATTCACATTTGGGGATGTCCAGTTGAGGCAAGACCTTACAGGCCACATGAAAAGAAATTGAACTCCAAAACTGTGAGCAACTACTTTATTGGCTACTCTGAGCGATCTAGGGGCTATAAATTTTATGATCCCACACTTAGGTCAATTTTTGAGACGGGAACTGTAACATTTTTGAGGATGTTGAGTTTGGGGGGAGAAATAAGGTTAGAGACATTGTCTTTGAGGAGGAATCGACTTCGATTCCCACTATCGCTTTTGACAATGTGCAGGTTCCTATACTTGTCATTGATCAAGAAGCGAATTTGGATCCTCAACTGAACAATGTTGATCAACCCCCTATTCAAGATGAGGTAATTGTTCCTGAGGAACAAACTCAACAACCTCAAGAACCAGTGCCATTAAAGCGATCCACTAGAGAAATGAGAAATGCTATTCCAGACGATTTTTTCGTATTTCTCCAGGAACATAAGGAAGGCATTGGAATGGTGGAAGATGATCCAATCAACTTCCATCAAGCCATGCAGAGTTCCAACTCTCAAAAGTGGATTGATGCCATGAATGAGGAGTATAAGTCTATGCAAGACAATAAGGTTTCAGAACTTGTCCCATTACCAGAAGGTGCGAAGCCCATTGGTTGCAAATGGATTTTTAAAACCAAAAGGGTTCGAAAGGTAATGTGGAGAGGAATAAGGCTCATCTTGTAGCTAAAGGCTTTACCAAAAAGGAAGGGATTAACTTTAAAGAGACTTTCTCTCCAGTTTCAACGAAAGACTCTTTTAGGACAATCATGACACTTGTTGCACATTTTGACCTTGAGCTTCATTAGATGGATGTCAAGACGGCGTTTCTCAATGGTGACATTGACGAAACAATTTATATAGTGCAGCCAGAAAACTTTGAGTCGAGAGACCCAAAGAATATGGTCTGTAAATTGACAAAGTCTATCTATGGACTTAAGCAAGCTTCTCGTCAGTGGTACCACAAGTTTCATCAAGTGATTATCTCGTTTGGTTTTGAGATAAACGCTGTTGATAATTGTGTATATCACAAGTTCAGTGGGAGTAAGCACATATTCCTGGTTTTGTATGTTAATGATATATTGCTTGCCACAAATGATATAGGCATGTTACACGAAACCAAGAGATTTCTATCAAAGAATTTTGAGATGAAAGATCTTGGTGACGCCTCCTTTGTATTAGGGATCCTGATACAACGAGATCACTTTCGGGGTATTCTTGGATTATCACAAAGAAGCTATATCGATAAAGTGCTCAAAAGGTTTGGCATGCAAGATAGCAAACAAGGTGACACCCCTGTCACTAAGGGAGACAAGTTCAGTCTCAATCAGTGCCCTAAAAATAACCTTGAAGTTAAGGAAATGCAGAAGATTCCCTATGCATCAGCTGTAGGGAGTCTAATGTATGCTTAGGTGTGTACGCGTCCGGATATTGCGTACATTGCTGGTATGTTAGACAGATATTTAAGTAACCCTGTGATGGATCATTGGAAAGCAGCCAAACGGGTTATGAGGTATTTGTAGAGAACAAAAGATCACATGCTCACATATAAGAGATCGGATTAGTTGGAGATCATAGGGTATTCCGACTCTGATTATGCTGGATGCCATGGCAGCAAAGTTTGTAACATGCTATGAGGCATCCAACCATGGGATATGGCTATGAAATTTTGTCACTGGGCTGCGCATTATGGAGGGTATTGAAAGACCACTCAAACTATGTTGTGACAATAAGTCAGCAGTGCTATATTCCAACAACAACAGGAGCTCATCTAGGTCAAAGTATATTGACATTAAGTTCCTAGTTGTGAAGGAAAGAGTGCAGAGTGGACATATATCCATAAAGCACATTAGGACAAACTCCATGATATTGGGATTACCACCCAAGGTCTTTCATGAGCACACTGCTCATATGGGTGTTATTTTGTGTGAGGATATCATATTATAGTGGGAGTTTTGTATTTTATTGCTTTATGTTTGATTTTTTGGACATACTTATGCATTTATGTATTTGGATATTTTTCTGATCAGAAATAAAGTTTTCAGTTTATTTCACTCTATTGCATTGTGTTAAATATTGATCTCACTTAAGAATAAAGTAGGACCAGTTGGAAATAGACATGTATAGATCACATTGCATGTAATTTCCATGCTACGCATCCATGATTGGTCTATGTCATTTGGTTATGTTGCTGTATGTGACCATTGATGGGTTTAGTCACACTAAATGTGACGAAAACCGCTTTGATCCTATAACGGCATAATCAATGGACGAGATTGTTCTGATATACCAAAAAATTATGATAGCAAAATTTTGGAGCTCATAAAGTCATACACATTTGCATAGTTACATATGTGGCCCAGTGGGAGATTGTTGGAAAATTCCAACATGTGGGGCCACACATGTAAATATCAAATGTATTGTACTATCTTTGGTTAAGCCTAAATTAAAGTGATCTAATTAAGATTTAAAGTTTTAAGGCTTAAGGGTATAATTGTCATGGAATTAATGTGTAGATACCAGAGTGCTGTATCTAATTTGATGAGGGGCCAAATTAGAAATAGCAAAACTTATATTATATATTAGGGTTATGGTCCCCAAATTACATGACACTTTTTCTTGTCTGCATCCCCATCACAGAATAAGAGAGAACAATTTAGGGTTCATAAAGGTCGTGATAATTTGGAAGATCACAACCCGTTCACCAACCTCCGGTAATGGATTCAGGTACGCTTCCGCTTTCTAATATCTCCATCTTCTCTTGAATTGACAATGGGTTATATAATATATATTTAGGGTTTGATTAATAATGATATAGAAACATGTTTAGGTTTAATTTTCGGATTAATTATATGTCTATACATGTTGATTGTGTGTTTATCGAATATCTAACACGATGTACCTGTCTCTGCTGGTGTGGATTATCATCGGAAAACAAAGGTGGTATTGCCGGTAAGCTTCCAATAGGCCAAGACATAGTCACGCCAGAACAGAGACAGAAAAAAGCCTGTTAAACATAGAGAATCATATATCATCATACATGCCTCTTTAAGTTCTTTTCAAAACAAGTTTGATTGATTCCGATCTTCCTTAAAAAAGAGGAAAAAAAAGAAACAAGTTAAAGAGCTGGATTGATATCAAGAGAACGTTTAATTTGCATACCTGAAATTAGTGGATCCTTTCTTTCTTGATTAAGAGAAATAAAAACTGGAGGTTGGAACCACGTACGTTTCCTTCCAAATTACAAGTCTAAACTAATGTGTAAGTCTTCTGCAAGTAGAGGAAGATAAAGTCAAAATTGGAAGCTCTTTTTTCTTAATTAATTTGCCGACCAAATGTATTATTGTGTGTCCTGTGGTTGTTATTTTAATCCCAAAATTTTTTAATTTTTTAATTTAAACATATAATATTTAACAAAGGGAGATGCCCAATTCTTATTCCTTCAAAGAAATGTTTAATATAGAAGAATATAGGCGTAACCAACCGAGAGATATACATTTGGAATTTTGGATGCCATTTTGTTGTTATGATTTATTATTATTTTCAAATTCATTTCCATGAATCCATTTTAAGTTAGTGGTCCGTGGGACGAGATTATGCCCTAGATCACGGTATGGAATGTAACTCCCACTCAATGTAAGGTATCTCTACACATTTTGTGATTTAATGGACAAAGATGGGTTTATATTTACAATACCATCCTTGGTGAGATTAGACTCTACTAGCGCAGCCCGGACTACAGCTCCCACAAGCGGGGAGAGAACACCCACAATTGGGATTAAAGGCCAAGGGGAAAAATAATATATATATACATGTACACATTGGGCATTGAACCGTGGTGGTGGAGGTCCCCAAGAGAGGGTCCAACCATATTGGCAAGAGACCCAAGTGTACCATCCTTGGTTTTATAACAATTCAAAGTTGACTCAAAATGGTAGGAGCATCTTGAATAATGTAAATTTTGAAATATAAAAAGGAAATTTACGATATTTTTAAGAATTGTTTTTACCCGCCAATCAAACACTTCTTTATCAATTTACATAATTAATCTTAAACAACCCACTTTCAATCCATTTGGGCATCACCACTGTCCAATGTGATTTGGTAGAAAAGTGTATATATTTGGTACGATAATATTTCAAATTTGAGTTGGCGTCGCCGCTATCGCCACCGCAGGTGGTAATGCGGTATATATAAAAGGAAAAAATCCACTTAGGCATCAAATATAGCTAACTTAATACATAGTTCTGCCCACGACCCAAAATTTTATTTTATTTTTATTTTTTAAATAATGCTATGATAAATTTAAGATAATATATATATTTTTTGAAAGTATCTATCTATCTACCTATTTAGATTATGTATTTTTTTTTTTTTAAGCTTTTGCCATTGGTGGGATTTGAGCCACTGACTTGCGAGTCATTTGCCATTGGTGAGATTCGAGCCACTAACTTGAGAGTCATTTGTCTAGGCCTTAAGTTCGTCCATCTACCAGCTGAGTTATGCCCCTGGTATTGGTATTCGCACAGCGGAAGGGCGATCGGCCCAATTTTTTTAATTTTCTATAAAAACAAAACCATTTAACCGGATCGTTATGATTATATTGATTCTAATATTTAACTATAAATAGCAAGGGAAGAAATCGTTACCCTTGTAGAAATTCCGTGATTCCTTCAAACCAAATTCTTTCACTATTGAATATTCGTGATTACCTCGAACAAAGTTCTTCCACACCGAATCTCCAACACCAAATAACTGACGAGTGGGCGTTTCGGTATTTAATAGAAAAATTTCAACTCTTGAAATTTCTTTTCTTACTATGTGCTCCTCACATGAGACAACAAGGAAAAATATCGAGAGACTTTCTCACAATATTCTCTAAAGGCTTAGTATTTAGAAAACATTTTTCTCTTCTTTATATCTATCGTAAAAACAAAAAAAAACAAAAAAAAAAAAAAAAAAAAATCTTAATATTTTTCCTCTCACCGTCTCTCCTTGTTTTTGTTTCTAAGAGAAACCAAAACCCAAATTAATTTTTCTAAGAGAACAAAAATCTCTTCTCTCTAGCTCGCCAAACACCCAAGCATCTCTCTTTGTTAATGTCTTGTTTAAAAATGTGAGAGTGAGCTAGCTTTTATGTGCTTCCCTTTGTCTCATTTTAAAAAGGGTTAATTGCACAAATATATCATCTATTTATCAAATAAAGCAAATTTCCAAACAAATACCCTATTCAAACACAAACATCCCAATTGGAATATGCTTGGGGTATGGAAAGTCAATAATGCCCTTGGGTAAAAGGGAGAGGTTATTTTGGTGGGTAAATTGCACAAACATACCCTGAATTTATATGTAATTGCATAAATATTTAACTTTGCCAATAACTACACACATATACCCTGTCATCAATTGACTTTTGTTAATTTTAATCTATAACCACATTTATATCCCGAAATGATTAAACTACCCTTGAAAACTTATATATCTTTTCTTTATTATTTAAAAATATTAAAAAATATTTACTCACAAAATTGAAAAAATCGGTACAATTTTTTTGTTGCTTTCTTTCTATCATTTTTTTGACACAATCAGAACCCACAAAACTAGAAAAATGGCTGTGTTTAGTGGGTTTTGATTGTGTTTAGTGAGTTTTGTGGGTTTTGATTATGTTGATTAAATGTAATTGTTGGTGGGTTTTGATTGTGTTGATGAAATGAAATTGTTTGTGGGTTGATGAGTATGAAATTGAATGTTTTGGTGATAAAGTTAGTTTTTGAAATCCGAAAATTTGGTGTTTGAGGACATTGAAAATGTAAAAAAATAAATAAATAAAAAATGATAGAAAGATAAAGAAAATAAAAAGCAACAAAAAAAATTGTACCCAAGTTTTTAATTTTTTAAGTAAATATTTTTTAATGTTTTTAAATAATAAAAGAAAAGATAAATAAGTTTTCAAGGGTATTTTAGTCATTTCAGAATACAAATGTGGTTATAGGTTAAAGTTAATAAAAGTCAATTGATGGCAGGGTATATCTGTGTAGTTATTAGCAAAAGTTGAATATTTATGCAATTACACATAAATTTAGGGTATGTTTGTGAAATTTACCCACCAAAATAACCTTCCCTTTTATCCAAATGCATTATTGACTTTTCATACCCAAGCACATTCTAATTGGGATGTTTGTGTTTGAATATGACATTTGTTTGAAACTTTGCTTTATTAGATAAATAGAGATGTTTATGCAATTAACCCTTTTAAAAACAAACGATAGTCAAAGAAAGAGCTAGCTTAGGGTGGGTGACATAAGGAAGCAGAGATTAGGAGTTGTTTTTAATGTCTGGAGAAAACAAGAAACAAAAATTCCTTGCAATTAAAAAGCAAGAAGACTTTTTGGTATTGTTATGATTTTTTAAGAAAATATCAAGAGAGAGAGACGAGAGATGATGGTCTGCAATTCTTAGTCTTTGCTCTTAAAAAATATAAAGCAAATAATAAAAGAAAAATGGGTAGTTCAACCACTACAACAAAAAATATTAAAAAATAAAACTTAATAATCGTAACCACTCCATTAAACAAATATTCAATGAGTGGTGCACTCTTATTAAGAACAATACATAAAATAGTTTATGTATAGATGATTAATTTTAAATTAATCATTAAACCTCATGATACCTTAATGTTCAATACAGTATTATGGAGATGGTATGGGGACATATGGATCTATAATTTCAAGCTCCAATAAATCTTTAATAATTAATTAAATTCTTTAATTAAATATTAGATTTATTAATTCCAGATTTATTCTACTAAAAAAATGGAACTGCACTCATGTCATTATAGAATTAATTACTCGAATAAGAATCGAACAGTCCATTGATATAATCATTACATATAGATCAATTCTCCATAAACATTTCGTAATATGAGCTAGGTTCAAATCCGTTGACATCTCAATTACATCTTTATCCTTGAGTGCTCGTGATTCTCTAATGAACAATTATTTATGATCTTATTATAAATTGAGCGCTCTATTGTTCAAGACCCAAATCATTTACTCAAGATAACCGTCTTTCTACTTCAATTAAGAAGAAATGGATTCCATCTTGTATATTATCATTCCCAGCTAAGTATATCATCATGTCTCCAAGATATAAGGTTTGTAGGTTTGGCAATATGAGCAAACCATACCGAGTAACTCAAAAGACACAACTCTATAAATAAGAGACTGTTGAATACTCAGGATTAAGATCGTTCCATATATGACCATCTGATTGATAAAAGGGAATACTTTGTTTCAAGACGGAGATTATTAAAGATTACAATTTAGTATATTTTTGAAAATCCAATATTATTCTTGAGTAAAATTACTTAAAGGATTAAATAGTTTGTAAGTACACACCAATAATTATTAATTAATTCTATATCAATTCTTTGTAAAAAAAAAAAAAAGTTTTCTATTAATTGTTTGATATGATAATAAAAACATTTCTATTTTATCAAACCCTAATTTCTATTTTAAATACTAATTTCAATTTCTTTTAAGGAATATAAATTGATTGAGTTGACAAACAATTTATATAATTGAGTGAAACAAAAATCAATATCAACAATAAACTTTCTTATGAACAATTTTTTTTTTAAAATAATAATAATAAAAATAAAAATAAAAACTTTCTTAGGAATAAAGGAATTTAGATACACTATTGTGTGTTGAGAGCCACTTTTTACATGTGACCCTTCTTCTTGGTTGGTGTAATTGTTGTTTTCTATTAATGGATTTTAAATTAAAAAAAAATTACAAACTAAAAGAGCTAAAGCAACACATGCACCGGTTACGGTTATAGCTAGTAGTTTTTCAATTTGGTGGAATTGGAGAATTTTGAGCTTAAAAAAAAATTAAAGAATTAAAAAAAAAAAAAAGTTTTGATGCAATGAAAAGAAATTTTTTTCATACAATTTTTTAGTGACATCAAATGTTTTTGCATGAGTTAGAAATTATTTTCTTAAAGAGAAATTATTTATTTGAATAAAAAGATATAAAATAATATAATTTTAAATAAATCTGATTAGATAACAAAATAGTGGGGTTTGCTAACAAAAATATAATACAATAAAATTAAAGAAAGGGTATTTTTGGCATTAAGTGGGGTTTATTTACGAACTAGAGATTTTTAAAATATTTTAGGTGTGTACTTACGAAAGGGGTATATATACAGTTTTTAAGGAGTACTAATATCGTCACTCATTTTTATTTAAATAGGACAACAAAGCCCAAGATCATACACCAAAAGAAAAAGCCCAAAACAAGACCCAACATCAGGGATGGGAAAACAGCCCACACACGAAAAGCCCCAACAAACAACTACACAAACCCAAAGACAAAAAGGCCAAAACAGCCCACTAGAAGACCACCACTTACTCGCCGACAAATAGAAACAAAACAAACATAGCAATCCATCATCTAGAAAATGCTAGCAACTGGTCTTGAAAAAGACATCCAAACCACACACCTCCCCCCCCGCCCCAAAAAAAAAAAAAAAAAAAAAACACCACACCAATGGCGGGAACACAAAATAAAATAAAGGAATGGCCCTACACTCCAACAAGAAAACACAAAATTGCTCAGATCCCACTAGATATGAATTTGAACACCCATCTTCGCACTACCTGGAATTAATTACTATTAAATCAATAATTTATTGACTATGTTGTAATTTATCCAGATAGGCGGTGGCAAAAATGGATGGAAAGTTATGTGCAAAGCTTTTTTTAAAAGAAAAAAAATTGGGGAGAATTGTAAATAACCCCTAACGTTTGATTAAATGCCAAATCAAACCCTCTGATTTGAACAATCAACAAAAAAAAAACCCCTACTATTAGTTAATAGTTAGTTGACCATTAGTTGACTTTATATAAATCAAATATTACAATTTATATCCTTTATTATAAACAAAATAAAAAATATATATATAATAAAAATATATACTAATAATAATAAAATCAATTTCTTACAAAAATAATTTTTATATTTAAAAATAAATTTTTGTTTAAATTTTATAATGATTTTATTGCTTTATTATAATATATTTTTATATATTTAGTTTTCATTAAAATAAGTTTTTTATTTTTTATTTTCTAACATATTTTTAGTATATATTTTTTTCATTATTTTTTTAGTTCAATTATAGAAAAAAAAAATCACTTAAATAATTATATTTAATTCGATTTATAGGTTTTCTTAAGCTAATTTAATTTAAAGTTTTGTAAAGCTTAGATATTGTGGCTTTGATAAAAGAGATTTTTATGGAGGATGATGCGAGCTTAATCCTGTCACTTCCAGTGAGCAACTGTCAACAGGAGGACTCTCTGTCATGGCATTTTTCTTCAAATTGGGAGTACTCAATAAAGAGTGGTTATAAGCTTGCTGTATACTTAGCAGGGTTTGCGCAGGGCTAGCCTTGAGATTTTCACCCTAGGCAAACTATAGAAAATGAATTTTTGGGGTTCTGATATTTCAAGTTGAGATTTTGTATCTAAAATATGAATTTTCGTAGCAAGATTTAAAAGAATTTTGAAGAACCCTAATTTGATTTTGATTTTTTTATTTTTGTTCGCTGTCTTCTTCTAGTTGTCTGATAAGTGATATAAGTAGTGTTGTACAGTTGTTTTCCTGTTTTAGATATATAAAAGACAATTGCAAGGAATATGATTCAATCAACGTTCAACTTGGTGTAAGAATTTGTGAATAATAATTAGGTTTTATAATTTGTGGGCCTTTATTAAAATATATATATGTTCAGTGGACTTATTTTAAACTCATTTATGGGTTTGTTAGTTTATAAAAATCATACATGGGTTATATTTGAAATCAATTTTACTTTTTTTACAATTTGGGTACCCTTAAAGATTGGGGGCCCTAAGCGACTGTCTCATTGGGCTCCTTCTAGGGCCGGGCTTGGGTTTGCGTCGCCATGCTCGTCTGGACTGCAAGGTATGGAGACTTGGTGGAAAACCTTATGGAACCTTAAGGTGCCTCCCAAAGTGAATTTTTTTCTATGGAGGGCTTGCAATAATTGCGTGCCAACGATGGTGAATCTCAACCGTAGGAAAATCCATGTCTGTCCTACGTGTCCAGTTTGTGGGAAATATGCGGAGACGACTACCCACGCTCTTTGGGGCTGCCAGAGCCTGAAGGAGATCAGGCGTGGCTGTGTTTTTATGAAAGGCATGAAGTTTGATGACAGAATTAATTTTGCAGAGTTCTTATGGAATTTGTTTTCGGCACTTGACCAATGGAGATTTGACTCTGATTTGTTTTATTATTTGGTGTCTGGTTTTTACGCAATTCCTTGGTCCATGGGTTGGGTCCTCAAGGAAGGGAGTCTGTTTACGAATGGTCGTAAGATTTTCTAGGAAGTTACCAAGCTGCTACTGTTGAGGACAGGTCCCTTCCAAGCTTGGTGGAGCCGAGTGCTATCAAATGGAACCTTCGGAGGGCTTCTACAAGGTCAACTGCGATGCGGCCATTGATGCACGAAATCGTGCTGTTGGTTTGGGGTTTGCCATTCGTAATCACATGGGTCAGGTTATGGCAGCTGGCGCACAGCGTGTGGAAGCATGTTATTCTCCTCTGATAGCAGAAGCAGTGGTTGTGTTACATGCCATAATTTGGAGCAAGAATTTCTTGCAGGAGTATAGGAACAACAACCCCAGAATAAGAAGGAGGTGGTTAGTGACAAGAAGATGACTAGTAGGTGGACTCCGCCGGACAATAATGCTTATAAGGCTAACTGCGATGCTGTTTTTGATTGTGTGAAGGGCCGTGTTGGGGTCAGTATAATCATTTGGAATTCTAGTAGGGAATTCCTTGACTGGTGTTCGCAGTTTACTGATGCTACTTACAAAGGTAAAGTGGCCAATTTGATGGCCATCCTTCGATGTATTCAGTTTGGCCGTGACTGTAGCATAGCGTTAAGTACCATTGAGTCTGATGAGGCCACAGTGGTGAAATGGATCAATGATGGGTATAATATGGACTCGGTTTTTGGTCCAATCCTATTGGAGATTTCCAGGTTGAGAGGTAAAATGGATGGTGTGACTTTTTGTCATATTCAGAAAGGTGCCAATAAAGTGGCAAAGGGTCTGGCTGACAATGCGCTGAGAATTGATGAGGATGTCTACTGGATAGAAGAGGTCCCCCATTGTATCAGGAAAGATGTTGAGGCTGAAAGGCCTGGGTAGTGGTGTTTTTTCTTCTTTTTCTTTTTCTTTTTCTTTTGTGTGTCGTTTTTGTTTTTCTTTTGTCTCTCCTTGTTTGTGTTTTGCTCTGTTCTTCTTGTCGCTTTGCTCTGTTTCTGGTTTGTTTTTCTTTTTGTTTTGCACTTTACCCCTTAGTGGGCCGACCCGGTGCGAGTCCGGATTAGTCGGGGTGTGGTCTGGGCTGATTGGACCGTATGGTGGATCCGCCCCACCCGGAAACTGGATGGTGTAAACCAAAAAAAAAAAAAAAAAGGAAAGTGAATTTTGAATTAGGGAAATTATTGTTCTCCCCCTGTAGTTTATCGTATTCTCTAGTCTTCCCCCTCTAGTTTCAAAATTCTCTAATTTTCCCCCTCCTATATCTATTTTTATACGGTGAGATTGGTTGTATTTGTGCATGGGAGGGGGGAAATTAAAAAATTTTGAAACTATAGAGGGAGACTGGAGAATATAGCAAACTACAGGGGGAGAATAATAATTTCCATTTGAATTGAGTACAAATAAGTGAAATTGTTTGTTTCTTGTTTCTTGTTTCTTGTTATTAAAACTTAAAACTTTGGTTCTTGTTTCTTGTTTCTTGTTTCTCATCTTGTCCTTGGGGGTTTCCAAGACTTGTTAATCACAAGCTTGTGATTTGTGATGTTTTTGTCAAGCAACTTCACAAAACAAAAACTCAAAACTTGTGTTTGATGAGATTCATCTTGGGTTTGGTGCTTCTTGAGAAAAAAACAAACTTTTTGTACTCCCTACATTTATGCTATTTTTTGTCATCTAAATAATGAACAGAATCAGACCCGTGGATGGTTTTTAATTCATTGTTTTGGGGTGTGTTAATTGACCTTTTTGGGTCCCGGAAAAATGCAGTTTTCTTAATTTCTTTGAGTGCTATATTTGCACCCCTAAAAAAGGTATGTACACCCCTAATTAATTCATTTTTAAAATTTTAATATTACCCTTGATTAAAATAATTAAAATGATTGAATAGTTGTAAGTATACCCACAAATTATTAAACATATTTTTTATTTGTGAATTATATTAACCGGTTTCCTATTATTTGTATGATTTTTACCTATAAAACTCTTTCTATTTTCTCAAACCCTAATTTCTTCTCTAAATACTAATTGAAAGCGTCTGCATATTGTAGCGCCGATCAGAAGACAATCATGAATTCAAAAAGTCTTTTAAACAACCCACAGTATTATGATAAAGAGGAGGGAAAAAATTCTATACCTCTACCCCTTGCACACACTGCCAACACATTCATAGCAATAACTGTGCATTACACACACTGTCAAATACATAGCAATGACATTGATTGTTTGCTTTGTTTCTATGTATGGCATCTTACATGGCACACTGTATATGTATTTTCTAGGCAAAGTGTATATGTCTGCTAATCTCCCGTTTGGCAGCAAAGGCAATTTGTTGTTGTTGCTGTTATTATTATTATTTTTTTTTTTGTATATTTTTGTATATTTTTGTATTTTTTTTGTATTATCTTCTTTAGTATAATTGTTTGTTTTAAGAGTTAGATTTTTTTTTTTTTTTAAAGAAAACAAGAAAAAAAATAACAAATTTTTAAATAATAATAAAATAGGTGGAGGTGGGGTGTAGTGACAAAAATTTAATGCAATAGAAATAAAGAAATGGTATTTTTGCCATTAAGTGGGTTTAATTACAAAATATATATATATTTAATTTTTTTTAATGGGGTATATTTATGAGAGGTGTGTACATACAGTTTTTAAGGGGTGTAAATATTGTCACTCAATTTCTTTTTGTTCTCTGGTTGATTGTAGCTAGGGCTGTCTTTAGATATTTCGGGCCCAATTAATTTAATGATATTAACAAAAATTAAGGTCCTTAAAAACATTATTATCAACATTAAAATGGGCCCAGAAGATTGTGGGTGTTTCACATTTTCTATTCAGTCTAAAATGGACCCAGAAGACTATGGGTAGTTTCACATTTTCACAAGTCACAATTCAATTCAATCTAGGTCCAAAAGCAAAGAAAGAAGAAAGATTGGGTTCTGAGCAAAAAAAAAAAAAAAAATTATTTAAAAGAAAAAAAAGGGGATTGGGCCAATTGGGGGCCAGCAAAATACTAGGTTTGTTGCCACCTAAGTCCGGCCCTAATTGCAGCCCTGGAAAATTTCTGATTATTGTCTGTTAAATTTTCAAACTGAATAAGATTTTTTTAGGTGAAGTATAGAGTCCAACACAATCCAAAAACTAGTTTATAATTTAACAAAGAAAAGTGAAGATGTTTTGACTTATGTACTATGATTCGTTGATATCGGTTTCTTTGATCCCATTAGACACGATTTGTTGGACGATTGTGATTCTTGAGCAAGAAGTATTCAACACGATTGTACACTTTTGTTAGATAACATGTTGGGGAATTATTACGAAACCTTGATAGTGTGATTCGAATGAGTAAGTTGTTGAAAGTTATGGTTTTGTGTGGAGCAGGTATCTTGCTGTAATGTCGGTGATTGCTGCAGCTTACTCCTTGCTGCAATTGCTTATTACTGGATCAAGGCTGCTGAAGAATGCCCCGGTGATTCCTTCAAGAAGACAAGCTTGGCTTATTCTTGCCGCGGATCAGGTGATATGATATAATGTTTCTTATGATTGTTTATACAATGCTTCTATTACTTCTTATGCTTAGTAAAATTTTCACCATTTTGATCCAATTGTTGTAAGGACTTGTGTTGTGATAGTGTACTGAGTCCCCCGAAACCTGCTCCTCTCTAATGTAGACGTGTTTTGGCTTAAAAAGCTTGAAACCAAAACTGTGAAGCAGAAAATATTTGGTCTAGTTGGTACCTAGTTGTTTCAACCACTATTTTCGAGCTTCTCGACAAGCAAAGCCCCCAAAATCTGCTTCTCTCTAATGTAGATTTTGTTTTGGCTTTAAAATGCCTGAAACCAAAACTGCAATGCAGAAAATATTGGTCTAGTTGGTCCCTGGTTGTTTCAACCACTAATTTCAAGCTTATCGACAAGCAAAAGTTTTGTGTTGTGTTACTTTTTCCCCCCAAAATCTGCTTCCCTCTAATATAGGTGTGTTTCGGCTTAAAAAGCCTGAAACCAAAACCGTGATGCATAAAATTGTCAAGGATAATTAGTTGGCATAATTATAGCAACTGTAGAATCAATTTGCTGTCATAATCTTAGCCATTTATTATAGTCAACTATATTATTTTATGAGATTAGCTCATCATCTGTCAATTGTAATTTAATTGCTAAATTAGTGGGATTGCATAGTTGTAAATGAGATTGTATATAATGTGATAGCAAAACAAAAGAATGGATCCAAGAGAATTCAGAGAACCATTTTTTCCAGAAAATTATTGTTTCTTTGTCATGGTATCAGAGTTTCATTTGACAAAGCAAATTTTTTGAGTGAATTGAATTGCTGCAACAGCATTGCTCTCTCGGTTATTCAGAAACTAATATTACAAGGCATTCTTGGTAGAGTAGTGGAGATATATTTCAGGTATTTGTCGATTTTTTTTTTCTTTGAATATAGTTTGAGTTTATTTTCTCAAATGTCAAAGAAATCAGAAATTTTGTCTGTTAAGTTCAATGGGAAAAATTATTTTTCTTGGGTGTTTCAATTTCGTATATTTGTGAAAGGGAAAGAACTTTGGGGTTATATAGATGGATCGATTCGTAAGCCAAAGAAAGGAAGTGATAGTAGTCAGATTGCTAAGTGGGAATCAAA
The DNA here is from genome assembly GCA_954870605.1 of Acer campestre. Taxonomy (NCBI): domain Eukaryota; kingdom Viridiplantae; phylum Streptophyta; class Magnoliopsida; order Sapindales; family Sapindaceae; genus Acer; species Acer campestre. The sequence continues at coordinate 52,713,534 of OX940799.1, read as the reverse complement.
TGATGCTAAGGTCATTAGTTGGATTTTAAGCTCTGTAGATTCTTATATTATTCTTAATCTACGATCATATACTTGTGCTAAGGATATGTGGGAATATCTTAAGAAGGTTTATCACCAAGAAAATTCAGCGAGGCGATTCCAACTTGAACTTGAGATATCTGAATATTCTCAAGGGAATATGTCTGTGCAGGATTATTATTCAGGGTTCATGAATTTGTGGAGCGAATATAAAGAATTGATTTATGCTAATGTGCCTAGTGAAGGGTTGTCTGCATTGCAGCAGGTGCAAGAAATTTCTCAAAGGGATCGTTTTCTTATGAAGCTGAGACGCGATTTTGAACCTGTCCGTGCAAATTTGATGGCTAGGAATCCTTGTCCATTTCTTGATATATGCTTTGGTGAACTCTTGCGTGAAGAACAGCGGTGCACTACTCAAAATGTGATTGAACAGACAAATGGAGGCTCTAATCCGTTAGATGTAGCCTTTGCAACTCAAGCAAAAGCAAGAGATATGAGCAAAGTCCAATGTTACAGATGTAATGAATATGGACATATAGCAAATCAGTGCAAGAAGAAGTTCTGTAAATATTGCAAGAAATCTGGACATCTAATTTCTGATTGTTGACGCCGACCGCAGAATCGAACATCCCAAGCTTTTACTGCTGTTAGCTCAACATTTACTCCAACAACAATTCCATCTGAGCATGGGTCTAATAATCTCACTTCTGAGATGGTACAACAAATGATTCAATCTGCATTCTCTGCTTTTGGCCTTACAGGTAATAATGTCCCATCTTCTCTTTGGTATATTGATTCTGCAGCCTCCAATCACATGACTTCTTCTTTAGCACCTCTTGCTAATGTAAAACCATATGTGGGAAATATGCAAATTCGTACCGCTAATGGTGAAACTCTTCCGATCAAATCTGTTGGTGATATTCCACATACTTTACCTTTAACAAATGTTTTCCATGCACCAAATTTGACTTCCAATCTTATTTCGGTTGGTCAACTTGTTGATGAAAATTGTAATGTTTCTTTTTCAAAATCTGGCTGTGTTGTGCAAGATCAGGACTCGGGGAAGGTGAACGGGAAGGGACCTAAATGTGGAAGGTTGTTTTCTCTTAGCTTGCTGAACTATCCCAAGAATAAAAACTTGTTTTCATTTTTCTCTCTCACATCTAGTTCTTTATCCAAAATGTGGCATAAACGCTTGGGTCATCCCAATGCCAAAACATTATCGTATCTTTCAAATTATGGTTTATTTTTAAATGATGATTCTATATCTTTTAATTGTGATAGTTGTAAGTTGGGGAAAAGCAAAACTCTCCCATTTCCAATTAGTCATAATAAAAGCAAAAATTGTTTTGATCTGATTCATACAGATGTTTGGGGTGTGTCTCCTTTTCCATCATTCTCTCGCCAAAAATATTTTGTTACGTTCATTGATGATTATAGTCGCCATACTTGGATTTATTTTTTGCATGCTAAATCAGGGGTCTTTGATGCCTTTAAACGATTTCTAGCTTATGTAAAAAATCAATTCTCAACTTCCGTTAAAATTTTGCGATCTGATTCTGGGGGTGAATACACATCTGTTGCATTCCAAAATTTTCTTCAAGATGAGGGTATCATTTCTCAAAAATCTTGTCCAGGTACTCCCCAACAAAATAGAGTAGCCGAGCGTAAAAATCGTCATATTTTAGATATAGCTCGAACACTACTACTCGATGCTTCTGTACCTTCTCATTTTTGGGTGGAAGCTGTGTCAACAACAGTCCATTTAATCAATAGGTTGCCCACTCCTAACCTTCAGCATGAGTCTCCATATTTTCGTTTGTACAAAATGCATCCTGATTATACTCAACTTCGTATTTTTAGGTGTCTTTCTTATGTTCATCTTCCTCTATCGGATCGAAATAAACTTACTGCACAATTTGCTAGATGTGCATTTCTTGGGTATGCACCAGATCGAAAAGGTTTTCTATGTTATGATCCAATTGCTCATCGCATTCGTATCTCTCATAATGTTGTCTTCATAGAGAATCAATATTTTTTTCCAAATACTTATGTCCCTAATCCACCAGCTTCATTCTCTTATCTCTATGATTTTGATGGTAACAACTTCAATGATGATAACAACTCCAATGGTGCTACAAACTCCAATTTTATAAAATTTAAACCTGGGTTAGTTTATCAACGAAGAGGTCAAATCCGCAACCAAGAAACAGAGGGTCCTGACCAAGAAAATTCTCCTGCTCCTGATCCTCCACAAGAAGCTCCTTCTACTGACCTTCACCAAGAGCCTCCACTTCTTAGACGATCCACTCGAATGGTAAAACCACCTGATCGCTTGTCTCTTGTGACTACATTACAATCTGTTTTTGTTCCTACTTCTTATTCACAGGCCAAACATCCACATTGGCAATATGCCATGAATGAAGAATTAGCAGCATTAGAAAAAAATCACACATGGGATGTTGTTCCTTGTCCAGATGGATGCAAACCAATAGGGTGTAAATGGGTTTACTCTGTTAAACTTAAGTCTGATGGCTCATTGGATCGATACAAAGCTCGTTTGGTTGCTCTTGGAAATTGGCAAGAATACGGAATCAATTATCAAGAGACATTTGCCCCGGTTGCTAAGATGACTACGGTTCGTACATTGATTGCCATTGCAGCCTCTTAATCATGGCCTCTATTCCAAATGAACGTGAAAAACGCATTTTTACATGGTGATCTTGAAGAAGAGGTATATATGAAACTTATGCCTGGGATCACAACTTGTTCTCCATCTCATGTTTGTCATCTTCGACGTTTTCTATATGGGCTGAAACAAGCTCCGCGGGCATGGTTTGAAAAATTTGGCAAGACTCTTCATCAACTTGGCTTCAGTCAAAGCACCAATGATCCTTCTATGTTTCTACATCGATCTAAAAAAGGTATCACCATTCTTCTAGTCTATGTAGATGACATTATCATTACTGGAAGTGACAAAGTTGGGATTCAAAAACTTCAAGCTTCGTTGAATTCTTCTTTTCACATGAAGGACCTTGGACATTTAACATATTTTCTTGGCCTTGAAGTGCACCGCTCAGCTGATGGTATATTTGTAAATCAACATAAGTACACTAAAGATTTGATTTCTTTAGCTGGCCTTGAAAATTCATCACCTGTTGATACTCCTTTGGAAATCAATGTCAAATATTCCAAAGATGATGGAGAATTGTTATCTTGTCCTACAACATACAGAAAATTGGTTGGAAGTTTGGTTTATTTGACGATTACTCGACCGAATATATCTTATGCTGTTAATTTGATGAGCCAATTTATGCAGCAGCCTCGACATTTACATTTTGCAGTTGTTAAGCGGATCATTCGTTATTTGCTTGGCACCTCTACTGGTGGGTTGTTTTACAAATTTGGTTCATCTCTAACTTTGCACTCTTACAGTGACTCTGATTGGGCAGGATGTCCGGATTCTCGTAAATCTACAACAGGTTGGTGTATGTATCTCGATGATGCTCTTTTCTCATGGAAATGCAAGAAACAAGAAAGGGTCTCCAAGTCTTCTACAGAAGCAGAATACAGAGCCATGTCTTCTGCTTGTTCTGAAATCATTTGGCTTCGTCGCCTTCTCTCAGAACTTGGTTTTACTCAAACCAGTCCTACACCTCTTCATGTTGATAATACAAGTGCTATATAGATTACTGCAAATCCCGTTTTTCATGAGCGGACCAAACATATAGAGGTAGACTGTCACTATATTCGAGAAGCTTTTGCTGAGCAGGCTATTTCTCTACCTCATGTATCAACCGAGCTTCAAACAGCAGACATTTTTACAAAACCTTTGACAAGGACACGTCACCAATTCTTTGTTGGCAAATTGATGCTTGCTGATCACTAGCATCAATTTGAGGGGGGGTGTCAAGGATAATTAGTTGGCATAATTATAGCAATTGTAGAATCAATTTGCTGTCATAATCTTAGCCATTTATTATATAGTCAACTATATTATTTTATGAGATTAGCTCATCATCTGTCAATTGTAATGTAATTGCTAAATTAGTGGGATTGCATAGTTGTAAATGAGATTGTATATAATGTGATAGCAAAACAAAAGAATGGATCCAAGAGAATTCAGAGAACCATTTTTTCCAGAAAATTATTGTTTCTTTGTCAAAAATATTCAGCGATCGATTTGGTCTGTTATTTACGAGATTATTGACAAGCAAATTTTTGTTTATGACTCCTTCCAACTGATTCAATTTGACTGATATTTCAATTTGCAGATTTTTGCATATGCAATGGTGAGTGCTGGGTCAGCTGCATCTGGGATTAGGAACCTGAATCGAACAGGAATCAATCACACAGCTCTACCGAATTTCTGCAAGGCTTTACCTAGCTTCTGTGACCATATCGCAGTCTCAATAGCCTTCACTTTCTTCAGTTTTGTGTCGTTTGCGGCCTCCTCTCTTCAGATTGTAACTTGGCAGTCCTCCAAGTCCTGAACTTTCCTACCAATCCCCTCACGTACTTAGTTATATATATATATATATATTGTATGCAGCCTCATATATATGACTTTTGAAAATATATGTGAATCCTTCAGCTAGTCAGTTCCATTTTGTTGTTTTCAATATAATTATGTGAATTTCTAGCCTTTGTAAAGAGCAGGATGGTTTCTCTATTTTATGATCAACATTATTAGATTCTTCTCTTCGTTTTCATGGTTTGGGACTTGGTTTTTGCACCAACATGAAGGGTAAAGTTGACATTTTAGTGGATTTCTAGTGTTTTTGGATTTAGTAATGTTATTTACTATCCAATAAATATATTTTTACAATCCATTTTAAATTTTATTTGTTAACGGCAATTTTAACTTCAATTGAAATTACTAAAAAGGACAATAAAAGTTCTAAATACGCCACAAACTAATTTTAAAATTTAATTTTCTTCCTTTTTAACTCTCACAATCCCTAAAGTATCTTCATTTTTTTCAAATGTTTTAAATTTTATTTTTCTTGACACCCATAGTACAAACTCTACAAAACAGTGATAAATGAAACCAACTTTAAGAAGGTCACTTTTCAAATACCTATTAATCTTCTCTAATTCCATTGTCGGGCTATTTCGTGTTTGTTTAAGTTTTCGCTCTAAAAACTAAGTATACGTAGAGGTGTCAATCAGGTCGGACCTGGCCAATCTGGCCTAAAATTTTCCGGCTCGATCACTGTTTGGACTGCACTGGACTATTGTCTGAATATTATTCATATCGGATCGGCCCGGGCCCATTAGAAAAATGAACTTGATTAGTCTGATTAATAGATAGGATTTCTTTCGGACCGGATTGGACTTTGACTGAATTTATGCAATTTTTTTGACAAAAAATAATTTAACATCTGCATTGGCTTTTTATTTATTAATTGTTATTGATGATTAAGAATACTAATAGTGATGTTTTTATAATGATTTATATATTTTAGCGGTAATGCAAAATGAGTGTCAACTGTCAACATAAAAATTGGATTGTAAGGATTGAAGATGGATTATGGTTTTGTTAAAGTTCCTGCTTTTTTTGAAATGTCACATTTTTAATGGCTTTTGACTCTTTTGTCATATCATCGATTAAAGTTACGTATTTTGAAAAAATTAGAGACTAAAGTTGTTATAGTATGATTGAGAGTCAAAGACATTTAAAAATGTGACATTTTGGACACAAAAAATAAAAGTGACTTTAGTGAAATTTTCCTTAATGTAAAGGTTATAATTTAAACAATTTGAAACTAACCACGTACAGCCCAACTTGATGGTAGGAGCACTCATTCATAGTGTCTCAAGTTCAAGTTGTCTTACCGTTACACATGTGGTCTATCATAAAAATAATAATAATAATAATAATAATAATAATAATAATAATAAAATAAAATTGAAACTAATTATAATATACAATGTGATGAGTAAAATGAAAATAAAAAAGAAATGAGAGTGAGAGTTAGAGAGTGCGAAATTGAGCATTGGTTGAATATACAATTTTATTTTTCATTGTAGATATGAGGGGATCATAGTGGAAACATTGTAACAGCATCGTTTTGTAAAAATTAAAATGGATTTTGCTGTGAACCTGTTATTGAATCTCTGATATCTACTCAAATAAAATGTGATATATCTCACATGGGTTTTCTCAGTTTTTAATGAAATATGAGGAGTGATATGTGTAATGATCATTTAGGCATGCATCAAATTTATTCGATTATTTGAGTAGAGTAGCATTATTGAAATATATATGATAGTAATAATGGAGATACAATAACGCTTAAAAGAAAAAATTAGAGTTTCTCAACAACCGGAAAGAAAAAAATAAAATGAAATAAATAACACAATTATTCATATTCTGCACTCGCCAACCAGCATTTTTAAGATTCAGATTCAGCCTCATTGTCTTCATTAGATACAAAGTCCCTAGCTAAACAAGTGATTTTGTCCATCTCAGCTGAAGAAAGAACTGATACTTGTACCGCTAAGAAATCACGTGCCATCCTTGCGAGTGTGGGGAAATACTGAGTATTGACTCGCCACCATTCTAATGTATCAAAATCTCCAATGAAAGGAAGATTCAGATTCAGATTCAGATTCAGTCTCTTCGTCTTCATCAGATACCAAGTCATCAGCTAAACAAGTAATTTTGCCCCTCTCATCTAATGAAAGACCTGATATTTGTATTGCTAAGAAATCACGAGCCATCATTGCGAGTGTGGGGAAATATTGAGTATTAACTCGCCACCATTCTAGTATATCAAAATCTTCAATTAAAGGAAATTTGACGCCTTCCAAATACAGATGAAGTTCGAAATTCAGTGACCGAACCTGATCAAGATCATGAGAAAATTTACCTGGCTTCCCCGAAGGATCTAGCATTTTGTATGAAATGGAAGAATTCTTTTCATCGTTGGTACCCTTTGCATATTCATTGTAAACACCAGTAAAGTAATTTGTGAATGTTGTAAGTTGTGTCTCATATTCACTGCCATAGATCTTCTTGTACCAATATTTCACAACATCCATTTTGAACCGCGGATCAAGTACTGCAGCAGCTGCTAGAACGAAATTGGATTGGCACCAATTTCTGTCTATAATTTTTGTGAAAAAAAGAGAGTAATTTTCATATAAGCCAATTTTCTGTTTTTTCAACCATACAAGAGCTTTTTTATATAAGCTACAAAGCATGGGGAAATACATATTTGCAGTCTTGTAGCTACTCCAATGTTTGAGAAAAGACTTATCAGTTAAGTCTTCATAACACTCGTAAATGTCCCTTATGTGATCCCATTCTTCTTTTGTTAGATTTATGGACTTAAAATCAGGATCCATATTCTCTAACTCAAAAAATGCTTCTTTGAAACCCAATGCAATCTTAAGAACCACAATGCTGTCATTTTCATGATTCCATTGAGGAGTCATATCCTCTAACTGTTGCTTCGTAGGAATAACTTCAGTAGTCACTTCCTTACCCAAGGACTTTGCTCTATCTTTTGCAATCCAAAATGTTTCATTCTTGGATGATGTCTTCGTAATATAGTTAAAAATTTTACTCATATGACCATGTAGAATCCACTTGATGTCGAATAGAATATCAGGATAGAGATAAGAGATATCTTTTAAGGAATCAATGCATAACAACTTGCCATTGAAAAGAAGTGAACCTTGACCGATAAACCTGTTTTCTCTCAGGTTAACATCCCACATATCACTACAATAATCTTTTTTGACCATGGCTGATATATTGTTGTTAATTCCCCATTCCAGAAGAACCTTTTCTAAACATTTCATGGCAATTTGATAATTGCTTGTATATCTGATCAAACTAATAATATTCCGTTTCAATTTCCAATCATCATCAATAAAGTTCACCGTAATACATCTATAGTAGCCGTCCAATAGCAGTTCATTGATTGTTAAACAAAAGCGACATGAGAGTTTCTCAAAATATTTGCGGAGCTTATTCCTCTCTTCATTGTAAGCGTGTAATTCTTGTGTAGAGTCTGGTGACGCAACACGGTACTTAACAATCATTCTTGTCAAATCCAAGTTATCCAATTGTTGATCCATCACAGATTTTTCTTTGACGGCAATCGGATTCATAGAATTGCCTGCTTCAGCTGGTTTATCTCCAGCTCCATTTATCTTTTTTTGGCAACTTTTGAAATGATTTCGGAGGTGAGTAGTTCCCTTCTTGCTCGAACCATCGAAGTCCTTGTTACAAAGATTACATCTGGCCCGGTCGTTCCCATCTTTATCTTTAGACTTGTGAAAATGCACCCAAACATTTGATCTCAGCTTTCTTTTTTTCATTTGTGAAGACGAGCAGCCTAAATCTAAACCCTCCGTCTCCTTACCAGCGATATGAGAGCTTTCCTTTCAACACACAAATAATTGATTGATAGGATAAGCAATACAAGTATAGTAAATCCAAGCATGACACGAATGAGTCATGAAACTAAACTTAAATAATTCCAACTCAAATCAATATATATATATATATATATATAAAAGAAGAAGCTAATTATAAGGTAGATAAATGGGCATGAAAATATAATGGATATTACTAAAATTGTTAGAGATCGATGTACCTGTCTCTGCTGGTGTGGATTATTATCGGAAAATAAAGGTGGTATTGCCGGTAAGCTTCCACTAGGCCAAGACATAGTCACGCCAGAACAGAGACAGAAATAAACTTCAAAGCCTGTTAAACATAGAGAATCATATATCATCATACATGCCTCTTTTAAGTTCTTTTCAAAAGAAGTTTGATTGATTCCGATCTTCTTTTAAAAAGAGGGAAAAGAAAAAGACCTTTAAGCATTTACAAACAAGTTAAAGAGCTGGATTGATATCAAGAGAACGTTTAATTTACATACCTGAAATTAGTGGATCCTTTCTTTCTTGATTAAGAGAAATAATAACTGGAGGTTGGAACCACGTTTCCTTCCAAATTACAAGTCTAAACTATTCTGTAAGTTTATAAGTCTTCTGCAAGCAGAGGAAGATAAAAGTCAAAACACAGCATTCGATTAAAGAATGAGAAGAAAACAAATAGCAACACCACTTTCTGCAAGGCAAGTGGTGTTCTAGGAAACAATAGCCCATTAAAGAAAATATTTTAGAGCAGGTATAGTATATCAGATTCTTCATTGGCTTTTAGAAAAAACAATTTTTTTTCGATGAAAATTTTATGAACAAGAATCTGTCAATAGAAAATATTAAAAATAAATAAATAAATAAATTTCCGGAAAATAAGATTCTAATTTTTTTTTTTTTTACTAAATAGAAATTTTTCAAAAGCAACCACCCAATCGTTATTCATCATCATCACAAAAAATACAAAAATATTCTTCCAGAAAACCACTCTCAGAGTCTCCTCAACCCACTGCACCAAACCCTAATCCACCACCCTAACACCAAATACAAGTTAATTACTCAAAAAAAAAAAAAATTCAAATCAAATCATCGAAAATCCAAACACAAGTTACACAATGAAATCAGAGAGAGAAAGAGATGAAGATTTTAGAGAGAGAAAGAGAGAGTCCAGAGAGGGAGAGAGAGGGAGTCAGTATAATTACCTTACAGCAATGCAAAATGAGAGCAAACTTGTCTTGCTCAAAAGAACAATTATTATTAGAGAACAAAGAAAAATAGCTTCAAAGGAAATGTTGAAATAAAATGAAACAAAATTTCTCGATATGTAGAGGTTGAATGGAGAAGTAATAACTGGGAAATTACATATACAAGCTTTATTTGTTTGGTTGGTGTTTCTGCTACATGGGTCAGGCTACAAATAGCCATTGGATTGTAATAGACTAATAATATCAATCCAACGGTCACAATTCAACGTACAATTCTTCTGATTCTGTCTTGATTTCTCATTTCACATCAACAATCCCAAATTTATTTAATTTTACAGGATTATTTGTGGCCGTTGAATTTGTTAAAAAAAATATATAAAGTAGATCAAGCCAGAATTGATGTGATGGATGATGTCGGCATACAGATAAAGACTCTTGACAATTGAGCTGTCACATATACCGACTTAACTTGGTAACGCAAACGAGCTGTTGAGAAAAATTTATGTTGGACGGTGTCACATGATAAATAGTAAATTGGTTTCAGATTGACAGTTGAATACTATTAAGACACATGTTGCATGAAGTTAAAGTGCAAGCAAACGATTTCATCTGCTATCTTCTTAATTGTCATCGATATCCACATGTTATCCATTAATAATATTAAGGGCAAATTGTACTACCCCTTTAAGGTTTAAGCAATATACACTTAGTTGGAAAAGTTCTGGTATTATACGTTGACACCCATAAAAATTAAATTTTTGACTTTTAAAATACCTAAAATGCCTCTAGTTATATTATTTTTATACTTTATTTTTTTACCTTTTAACCAAAAACTTTATAAACTTTAATAAAATACAACAATTAAATAAAAGATATGATTCATTAATTAAATAAATATTTCTTAAAAAAATAGTTTTAAAAAAATTAAATAAATAAATAGTTTTAAAAATTAAATGAAAAAATAGTTTTAAAAAATAAAGTATAAAAAAAATTAGTCTAATTTAACGGTTCCAAAGGTATTTTTGAAAAAAAAATAAAAATGTTTTAACGTTAGTCCATTTAATATAGACCTGGCAAAATTTTACACGACCCATTAACACAACCCAAATCCATTCAAAAATAGCAGTTGGTGGGTCAAGTTTATCGGATCGAATTGTTAATGGGTCAACCCATTAAGAAACGAAATATAATGGATCGGTTTTGGATTCACCCCTAAAAAAACCGTTAATTCGATAACCCATTTTTTGTTAATGTGTTTTATGAAAGTTATTAAAAAAAATCTTTTTATAGTCACATTATGGAATTTATATATAAAAAATCTAACTATTTTACTAATTAATTTTTTAAAATTTTCTAATTTTTTTCTTTTTTTGAAAGAGGAAAATTTTCTAAATTAAAAACTCTAAAACTCTAAATCAATTATTTCACAATATTATAACCCTAACCCTAACCCTAACCCTAACCCTAAACCTAACCCTAAAACTCTAAAAGTAGCTAGTGAACTTGATTGCATGAGTTTGATCATGCTTTAGTGCTATTTATTTTCAACTTTTTAATAAATTCAAATATAATATTTTGTAACGGGCTGGATCGGGTTACCCATTAATTTAACAAATGGTTTCGGGTTTGTATATTTCAACCTATTTAGCTAACGGGTCGGGTTTGGGTGGAGCAATGTTAACACGACCCAAACACGAAACGACACGAATTTGCAATAACACGACCCATTGTCAGGTCTAATTTAAGATTTGGTCCATCTCGACACCACCAAAATCCAACACAAAATCGAGGGAGGGAGGGAGAGAGAGAGAGAGAGAGAGAGAGAGAGAGAGAGAGAGAGAGAGAGAGAGAGAGAGAGAGAGAGAGAGAGAGATTTTTTTTTGAAAAAGAGATCGATGGATTGAGAGAGAAAGTTGTTATATTTTAAATTCATAATTGATATTTACTATTTTGCCCTTCTATTTTCTTTTCTTTTATTATTATTATTCTTTTGAAAAGTTTTATTTTATTTTATTATTTTAAGTTTTTGTAAGGGTAAAATATTATTTTGACTTCTCTATGAAAGTTGACCGTCAAAAATCTGGCTAGAGAGACCAAATTGAAGAGTTTTAGAAAACATAAGGACCACGCAAGTGAAAATGGAAAAGACAAGTTTTTTAAAAATAAAAAAAAAACAAATAATTCAAAAAAAAAAAAAAAAGAGTAAAATGATAATTTCCCTTAATTAAATTATAATATTTTTGTGAAGTTAATGGATTTTGTCTAACCGGGAGGTAATTATCGATTAATGTTAAAGTTATTTTGGGTCTTAAAGAACAAACCTCAGGCTGTAATTTGTTCTACCAGAAACACGAGATTGGAGTCAGATTAGTCAAAATAGGAAGGACTACAAGTGATTAACATAAAAATAAAAAATAAAAGGAAATTGATTTCAGATTGACTGTTGAGACACATATCGCATGAGTCGAGCACACTAAATTGCAAGCAAATAATTTAACTTGTCATTTGTTATATTTTCAATTTCTGTTCACTGCACTGCTTCCTTCCGTTATAAATATGGGACTCGGATAAACCATTTTTATCATCAATAAACTTTTTAAAAAAGGGAAATTATTATACTCCCGCTGTAGTGTGCCGTATTCTCCAGTCTCCCCCCTAGTTTCAAAATTCTTCAATTTCCCCCTCCCATGCACAAATACAACTAATCTCACCACATAAAAATAGACATGAGAGGGGGGAAATTGGAAAATTTTAAAACTAGAAGGAGGAGACCGGAGAATACGGCAAACTAGAGGGGAGAGAATAATAATTTCCCTAAAAAAAATTAATTAAATTATCAATTTCTCATGGCCATGCTTTTAATTAGATTGGTATACCGAGATAGATGCACTGGTTCAAATTCCTATAATAAATAGTTACATTTTAACATTTTCTTTCATTCAAAATTCAAGTTAAATGCAACTTCAGTATTTATTAGTCCATTTGAATTGAGACCACATGTTCTTTGTTAGCATCATGGGTCTGTTGGAGTCCAAATGCGGGTCGACCATCTTGATTGCTTATATATGTAAAAGCGCCCCGGAAAGGAATGAATTCCCACCGGACGGAAATGTGTATTGCACACACCTTTCCCCTGAAATCCGTAGTTACCTCTTTCCAATTTTCTTTTTAAAAAATTACGGGTACAGTACAATACCAAGAATCATTACATTTTAATTAGAAATTGAAGTTAAATGAAACTTCAAACTAATAAATTATGAAACAATTAAAATAAAATGAAAAGCTTTTATTCTTGTAAGCATTTTAGGCTTGTTGGAGCCCAAATGAGGGCCGACCATCTTGATCACTTAGGGACCGTTCGATAACGTTTTCAAACGAGGAAGAAAGAAGCCTATAAAATAAATGGTGTAATAAATAATGAAATAACGCTCATTATTTGCCGACACATTTGGTTGTTGTTTATGGTCACCACCGCCTGAAAATTCATGACGCGGTAAGTGTGTGTATTTCAATTTTCAATGAATAATGTTTCAATCTGTGCACAATTGCATTCCTTTTCTCTAGTTCAAGACTTCAAGCTCAAAGAAGTATGCTCCAATACTAACACATGGTGATAATGATAAAGTCTAAGGGGCTGTTTGTTTTTTTCCCAATAAGACTTATTACCTCTTATATCTTAAATTAAGATAAATCAGTTTGTTTGTTTTTTCAACTCATATCTTATTTTAAGATATATATGTCTTTTAGAAAAAGTAAAATTTTTTGACTTTTATCTTATTCAAAAAGTGATACAGTAGAGTTTTTTAATAAATTTCCACAAATGTCTTATAACAATTCATACATTTATGATTTTATCCGTACATAATAAAATACTAAAAATCAAATTTCCAAAAATTCCCAATTTTGAAGAAACCCTAACACAACCTAATCAATTTTATATTTGTAATAAGTCATCTAAAATGAAAAAAACAAACATATCATAATATCTTAATTTATAAGACTTATCCATATATCTAATAAATTAAGGTCTTATAAGACTTTAGACAAAAAAACAAACAGTCCCTAACACATGGTGTCTAAATGACGTGGTATTGTTATAATTAACTTATTTAAATTATATAAATATAATATAATTTAAATAAACAGATTATAATGATATCATATCATTTGGATATAATCTTTAATATCAAATTTTAACAAAATAGCATTATTGTGAGTCAAAAGGAAAGATTGAAACTTTGAAAAATCACATCGATATTGATGGTGTTGAGATTTGAGAAAATCATAATCAGAGAATCAAAATCTTTTATGAATAAAAAAGAGTTCTATTTTGAATTTAAAATCTATAATATATATATATATTTTTTCATGTAAGTCTGACCTTGTAGACTGATTCGACACGGTTGACACCACCTACACGGCTACACCTATCCGCAAACCACACACTCTATCACTTTTTCTTTTCTTTTTTCCTGGTCAAAAAGCTACCCACAAAAAGTATGTGGGATACTTTTAAGGGTATTATGAATGGTTTCATTTGAAACTTATTCCGAAATCCTATTAAATTTGTCACGAATGTTTAAACTAATTATCAAATTAGAGTCAGGTCCACCCACTTTTACGAATAGTTAATAATTATTGCATCATTAAGGCCTAGTTTGGCATTACTTTGCTAGGGGGGAAATTGCTTTTGGTTATGTTATAGAGAGAATTGCTTTTAAATTTACTATGAAAAGAATCAGATGAGTGTTTGGTAAACTGATTTTTAAAAGTACTGATAGAACTAAAAGCAAATTCAATGTGTTTGGTAAACTGTAAGTAAAGAGTGATTGACTGTGCAAAATTACTAGAAAACACATAAATGAATATCGAAGATGTTTTGAAAATAAATTATTTGTTTTATTTTTGTGTAACCATAAACTTGTTATAAAATAAATAATTTATTTTGTTTTTGTGTGACCATAAACGTATTATAAAAAAAAAAAAAATTTATTTTATTTTTATATGACCATAACATGTTTTTACTTTTTTTTTTCTATTGCCATATATATTGTGTTTATATATCAATAATCTATTATCTTTTCATTACTGCTTCATGGGAAACAATTTTTTTAAAGCTACAAAAATAGATTCTCAAAACTACTATTGGGGAAGCCAAAAGTGACCCAAAACACTTCCTTGAAATTTTACCAAACACCATAGGCCCAGATCGGAATCACTTTTGGCCTCAAAAGCAGTTCAGGAAACATTCCCATGTTTTATTAAAATTAGGTGATTGACGTGTCAAATGAGATGTCAAGTTTCATTAAATCTACTAGGATGCCACATCATTTGTACATATTTTTTGGATAAATATTTAGGAAGTCTAGCATTACGCTAATTTAATTCCCACACTTGCACCCCCGCTAAAAGTGTATTTACACCCTAAATTTATAATTTTATATATTTTCAAAAAATTTTAAAAAAATTATCCTCAAACTGAAATCATCAATATTTTAATCAAAAGATATTAGTAGCTGCGATGCCAATGCTTTAGCAGGAATATGTGGTTCCCCAGTTACTAAGGACTTGGGTTCTTATCTTGGTGTTCCATTAATTCATGATCGTATTACGAAGGAGACGTATAGAGGGATTCTGGAAAAAACTCAAAATCGGTTGGCTTCCTGGAAGAGTGCTTCTCTCTCTTTTGCAGGTAGGTGTACTCTCATCAAATCGGTGTCAGCTGCGGTTCCGGTTTATGCTATGCAATCCATCAAGTTACCTTCGAACATTGTCAAGAGCATTGATAAGGCTAACAGAGATTTTTTATGAGGCAACACTGTTGATAAAAGGAAAGTCCATCTGGTTAACTGGGAAACAGTGTGTTTACCGAAGAAGCTAGGGGGTTTAGGTCTGAAAAAGACTAAGCTGATGAACCAGGCGCTCCTAGCGAAGATTGGTTGGCGTTTGGCTCGTGATGATAGTGGTCTTTGGGGGAGAATGCTCAAAGCTAAGTACCTCAATGGGGGTAATTGGACCACTATTGATGATCTCAATACTAAGACCAGCTCGAGCACATGGAAGGGGATCCTTTTTGGTGCGCAGATCCTTGTGAAGGGTATGAAATGGAGAATTGGTAATGGGAAAGGTATTAATTTCTGGTTGGATGATTGGTGTCCCGAGTTTGGAATTCTGCAGGGGTTTGCAACTTGTTCTCTTTCTGGCAGCAAGATATCTGAAAAGGTTTGTGACTATATTAGTGAGAATCAGTGGGATGTGTGGAAACTCTCGGATGCCCTCCCTTGGAATGTTGTTTGCAGAATTATCAGTATCTATATTGAAGGCAATCACGGTGTGGTGGATGCGCCTATTTGGGGTTCAACTACAACTGGTCAATTCACTGTTAAGAGTGCTTATGAGGGCCATGTGAAGCATGCTGAAAATGTGTCTTGGCAATGGGGTTTTATTTGGAAACTAAAGCTGCCCCCGAGAGTTCTCTTCTTTCTTTGGTCGCTCCTTCATGGAAAACTCTTAACGAATTCTCAAAGAGCTTGCCGAGGAATTACTTCTGAGACTACTTGTTTGCGTTGCAAGGAGGGATGTGAAGACATTGATCATGTTTTTAGGGGGTGCAGTATTTCTGTTGGCATTTGGGAGAATATTTGTAGAGGGGTGACTATGAATGCTTCTTATCAGGCTGACTGGAATGATTGGATGTGTGAGAACCTCAAATGTAATAATTTGATTATGGGAAGAATTCCTAATTACCTATTGTTTGCTGTTACCCTCTGGTTTATGTGGAAGTGGAGGTGTGACAATATTTTCAATTCTGATATTGGCATGCCTTCATGTCCTGGCAAGATCATTTGGTCGTATGTGGAGGATTGGATGAAGGCTAATTGTGATGAAGCGAAAACAGGGGATAAGAGGTGTTGTTCTGTCTCCTGGAACCCGCCTGATTTGGACTGGATAAAACTTAATGTTGATGGTAGCAGAATCCCAGGTTCGGGCTGCATTGCTGCTGGTGGTGTTGCCAGGAATCACCTTAAGCAATGGCTTGTGGGTTTTGCTCTTAAAAGAGGTACAGGGAGTGTGCTTGAAACTGAGATGTGGGGTCTTTTAGAAGGTCTTCAGCTGGTCTGGAACGCGGGTTTTCGGAAAGTTCTCGTTGAATCTGATTCGCAACTGTTAGTGTCTCTCATTAACAATGATAGCTCTGATCACCACCCTCTTTTTCATATCATCCACGCCTGCAGAACTCTTCTAAGTAACAATTGGAGCTGTAAGGTTCAGCATGTGTACAGGGAAAGCAATAAAGTGGCGGATAGATTGGCTAATTTGGGTCATTCCCTTGAGCTGGGGACTATTGTCTTTGAAATCCCCCCTTTTCAGATTTCTGATAGCTTGGACCACGATCTTATGGGTGCTGTCAGTTCTAGGATTGTTCCTAGTTTTTAGTTTCGTTTCTTTCTTTGTTTCTGGGCTGTCTGGCCCCCTTTGCACCAAAAAAAAAAAAGATATTATAATTGATTTTAACTCTCTCTCTCTCTCTCTCTCTCTTTTGAATTTTTACTAACTAATCTAAAATTAAAAAGTAAAATTAATAAAAAAGAATGAAAATAGATATTAAAATGAAATAACAGGAATCCCAAAAACTTAAAAATGATTATGTTTAGTATTTTTTTTTTTTTTTAATTTTTGAATCAAAATATAATGCGTAATTTATATTGAGTCAAATTATTTTGTCTTATAGAGATGAACACTGAACAAATTTTCGGAACTACTGTATTTTATTATGACAAATGATTATATTTTTGTTTCAAACTTTTGATGATTTTATTTATATTTGTGTTTATAATACTAAACATAATCCTTTTTAAATAAAAAAAAATTCAAAAATAATATAATATAAAAAAACCACTATTCATATTGGACTTGCATAATTTTAAATTATATTTTCTCAAAATAACATTTTTTTTTTGTTTTTAATGTATTATTAAATAGTATTTTCTCAAAATAATGTTTTCTTAAATTGTTTTGTTTTTAATATATTATTTTTGATTTTTTTTATTTAAAAATGATTATGCTTAGTGTTTATTTTTTATATTCTAATAATTTAATGTAGATAATGTTTTAAATAAAGGGCAATTAAGATTTTTTTTTTTTTTTTTTTTTTTTTGTAATAAAGTGCAGGGGCAATTTTGGGCTTTCAAAAAAAAAATCATGGTCAATGGTTATCTTTAACCGAAGTTGACTAACATGAGGGGTTGTTTGTGCAATTAAAGACATTAGTTAAATATTATGCTATAATGGGAAACGTTAGGAAAAACAATTATACTACAAGAAAATATGTTTTCCATAACAGCTCATTCACCACAGGCTTGAAAGGTCTGTTTAGGAAAGTAACATTTATAACGGGCCTTTAAATGCCCGTTGTAGATAATCTCACAAAATTTTTTAACAACGGGTCTTTAAATGCCTATTGTAGATAATCGCTTTATCAACAACGGGCACATAAAGACCCATTGTAGATAATCGTGCAAAATTTTTTAACAACGGGCCTTTAAATGCCCGTTGTAGATAATCGCTTTATTAACAACGGGTACAGTAAAAGGTAAATGGAGGGAAAAAAATTTCAAAACTTTTCATTTCCCACCATTAACAAAAAAACCTTTTATTTATACTTCTCCATTCTTTAAACAAAAAATTCGAAAATCTTCATCTCCCACCATACCAATAACAAAAATCTTTTATTTATACTTTTTCATTCTCTAAAAACTATCACTTTCTCCAAGTGATCACACTTTTGTCTCTCTCTCATTTAATCACTTTCTCTTTATTTTCTCCAAAATTTGTTTCAATATATTCCATATTTCTAGTGCTTTGATTTTCTTGTGTAATTGAAAATTAGTTCTATTATTTTCGGTTTATGTTCTTCTTCTCCTTTGTGTCTTACTCTAACACATACATACACTTCATCTTCAAGATTTAAAAGGATAATAATTTTTATAGTTTGGTTTTTAAGATGTTTGCTTAATTATAAAGAAATTAGTGCTGGCAAAACGGGCCGGGCACTGACGGGCGGCCCGGCCCGGCCCGCTAGCTGGCCTGTTAAGCTAGCGGGCCAGGCCAGGCCCCATGTGTGGAGTTCGTGGGCCGGGCCCGATCCGGCCCGCTAGGCCCGCAGACTCTAAAAAAATTGCAAAATTGGATTCTGGCGGGCCTTAATGGGCTGGCCCATGGGCCTGGCCAACGGACGGCCCACGGGTGGCCTGTCAGGCCCGCCAGAATTCAAATTCAAATTATTTTTTTTTCAAAATTTGAATTTGAGGGGTTGCTTTTGTAATTGGCCAGGTGGCCGTTGGTGACTGTTGGAGGGGTGGAAAAAAAATCCAAAACTTTAAAAATTTACACTTTTTAAAATCTTTTACAATTTTTTCCAATTATACCCTAACCTAACATTTTCCTATAAATACTCCCATCACTCTCACCTCATTCTCTACATTTTCTCTACTTCCCTACTCTCTTATTCTCTCTATTCTCTACAATCTCCAACATCTCTCACTCACTCTTTCAACAATTTTGTAATTTATTTTATTTATTTAATATATTATTTATATACTATATACTATATACTATACACTATACACTATAAACTATACATTATATATTATATATTTACATACCTCCCACTCTCTAGTCTCTACATATTCTAAGGCTCTTACTCAAAGGTATTGTCTTTTTTTTTTTCTTTTTTCTTTTTTAATTAACTTTCATTTGTTATTTAATTCTAGAAGACAGAAGATGTTCATTGGCCCCTGATGCCGTCGAAGCATTAACATGCCTTAAGGATTGGCAAAATACAAGATTCAGACGACAACATCAACTTGAAAATGAAGAACTCATGGATGACTTCTCCACCATGACCATTGAAGAGAGTTCTGGTAGCAACCAGCAGACGAGCTAATGTAATTGTAAATACTTAATTTTTTAATTTTTTTTTTTTTTTTTCCGATTGCACTCTTTTTCCCTTACCAAGTTTTTATCCCATTGGGTTTTTCTTGGTAAGGTTTTTAACGAGGCAATCGTGATTTGTAATTTATACTTTTCAGTTTTCAACACAAATTTAATACGAAATTACAAAAATATTATTCATCGAAAACTAATTAAGTGTTGTATGAAATGAAAAATGTTATATTTCATATTAAAATTATTACATTAATAATTACACAACATTATTAGTTTATTACAATGTATTAAAAAAATGTTTTTTTTAAAAAAAATTCGAAGCTCGTTGGGCTCGGCCCGTTAAGGCCCGTTTGGGCCCGTCAGGGCCCAGCCCGTTAAGGCCGTAACGGGCCCGGTGGCGGGCCCGGCCTGTCCCATAACAGGCTTGGGCCCAGGCCGGGCTCACCATTTCACCTAATGGGCCGGGCCGGCCCGTTAAGCGAAACGGGCCTAACGGGCCGGGCCGGCCCGTTTTGCCAGCACTAAAAGAAATCATATTTTTCTTGGTACTTTGTTTATAAAGTAAGTTAATTTGTTTTATATATAATTGCTATTAAATCTCTTATTTTTATATTATTCATAATTCATAATTTTTATTTTATCATTTTGTTTCAATTATGTAAGTTGTAATTTTGGTTTTAGTTTTTTTTTTTTTTTATGAGTGTGATAATGATTATTTCTTCCCCTTTTTTTAGATTTTTTTTCTCTTTTTTAGGCAACACACAAGATTTCTGCAAAAAAATTATTGATATATAATTAGAGAAAGTATGGGTAAATAAAATGTGGAATCTAGAATCATTTAAATTTCTCCATAAAAAATCATATAAACTTCAATTTCACAAAACAAAAATAAAAATCATAAAATTTCTATAATTTTCAGATGAACAAAATTCTAAAATTTCAATTATTTGTTTAAACGAATTCCAATTATTTGTTTAAACAAGCTATGTATAAAATCAATAAATTAATTTTGTTTTTTTTTTTTTTTTTTTTATAAAAAAATTCATCGACTACGGGCAATGCACAATAACTGTTTTCAATAATGCATAGATAAAAGGCAATGCCCGTCGTTGAAAAGTGCGTTTTTCCACTATTGCTCCATCTATAGCGGGCACAATGCCCGTGATCGATACACATCTACAACGGGCATTGCCCGTTGTCGTTAAGTGTTTTTCTTGTAGTCAATACATAATAAAAGAATGAAATAAAATTAGGTGTGGATATATATATATATATATCCATATTATTATGAAATCATTTATATATAAAATAAAAATAAAAATCAGTACAACCAAATTTGAAATGAATTCGATCAAAAAAATGAAAAAAAAAAAATTTCCCAATACCACCCATCTTCAATCTTAACCATCAGTAGAAAATATTTATATAAAAAATCCAGAAAATAAGATTAAAAGCTTTTTTTTTTTTTTTTTTTTACTTAATAGAAAATTTTCAAAAACAACCACCCAATCCTTATTCATCATCATCACCAAAAATACAAAAATATTCTTCCTGAAACCCACTCTCAGAGTCTCTTCAACCCATTGCACCAAGTGACCAAACCCTAACCCACCACCCTAACACCAAATACAAGTTAATTACTCAAAAAAAAAAAATAATAATAATAAAAATCAAATAATCAAAAATGCAAACACAAGTTACACAATGAAATCAGAGAAAGAGAAAAAGAGATGAAGATTTTAGAGAGAGAAAGAGAGAGTCCAGAGAGGGAGATAGAGGGAGTGAGTAATATTACCTTTAGAGCAATGCAAAATGAGAGCAAACTTGTCTTGCACAAAAGAACAATTACTATTAGAGAACAAAGAAAAATAGCTTCAAAGGAAATGTTGAAATAAAATGAAACAAAATTTCTGGAAATGTAGAGGTTGAATGGAGAAGTAATAACTGGGAAAATTATAATAAAAGCTTTAGTTGGTGTTTCTGCTACATGGGTCAGGCTACAAATAGCCATTGGTCTGTGAGTATGTAGTATTGAAGAGTTTTTTGATACGGGTGCCATGTGGAGAGATCCTGTCCGTCGAATTGTAAACCTACGTGGCAGGCAGTGTCTTCTGCTCTTCCATGTATGTTTAGTGCCGCGTACGACATGGGCCCAACCAATGTTGGTCAAATCAGGACCGAATCAGAAAATCAAAGCTGGATCAGGCACGTTTGATTAGCTTAATCAGACCTTTTTTTTTTTTTTTTTTTTTTTTTTTTCTTTTACAAATAAAAATATATATATATATATATTTTTATATCTCATAAAAGATTCATTATTTTAATTTCGGTAAGGACCACTAAGAAATCACATTACTTTGAATGAATTTTAATTTGAATTTTTTTATGGATGATAAGTTCATTGAAATCTATCTATGAATAAAATTTGAAAAAATTTCAAACACTGAAACCATTTATCTCAATTTTTTTAAATATGAAGACATCAAAAATGGGTGAAATATAAAAAAATTCAAGAAAAATAGTTCTATTATGAAAAATTCTTAAATTTTATTCATATGTAGATTTCGATAAACTTATTATTCACAAAAAAATTCATATCAAGATTTATTTAAATCGATGTGATTTTATGGTTGTTTTTGCCAAAATTAAAATAAAGAATCCCTTGTGAGAGATTATATATATATATATATATAACCAAAAAACCAAAAAAGTTCTTTCCACACTCGTATCAAATATTTGAATGTTAATAATTTTCTTTCTACACATGTATCAAAATTTCAAAACTAACCTTATATAGTTATATTAAATAATGACGTTAAAAAAAATTTGTTTATCCGAAAAACATTTGATAATGGATTACAAGCCTTCGTGGCCTCACCCGCAGGTTGCATCGCAACCACCAAAAAACCAAAAAATTGAGGAGTGTGAGAGCTCGTAGTCAAGCCTCTATCATCTGTATTTGTATTAGAATCAAACTGACATGGTAGTTTAGCGATTTGCATAACATATATATATACATTCCATTTTTTCCTTTCTTTTTATAGTACTTTTAACACACACCCATTGAATTGAAATTGTTTGTTTCTGTAATTTGTTTGATTAGAGTTTTAATTAGGATTTACGATGGAGTGTGGTTGATGGAAGTGAAAAGTCATTTTTATTTTTTAAGAAATAATTTAGGTTTTGTCTAAGAGTGGTGCTACTGGCAACCCTATAATGATCTAATAATACCTCATTTTTAAAAATTAAAAAATTATTTCATTTATTTCCAATATTATCTTTTTTATTTATTTTCCAAACTTAACTCACCCCATAATCATATTATATATATATATATAACTCACCACAACTGCTCTTTATATATTCTGTAACTTTGTAAAAAACAAAAAGAAAAGAACTTTGTATTTTTTTTTCATCCATTTATTTTACTCACATCCAACACCCCTTCATTGCATTTTCTTTTTTGTTTTTTTTTTCCCCTTCATTTCATTTATCATATTATAGAAGATAAATTTTTTTTTTTTGATCATATTGTGTGCATTATAGCGGAAAAAAAAAACCTTAATGACAAAGAAAAGAAAAAAAAAAAATACTAATAACTTCAAACTTACCTTAAAATAATTATTACCTTGAGATGCATGATGTTGTTATTAGTTTCTTCAATAACGAGTGGTATGAAAGAAATTAACCAAATAAAATTTAGGTTTAAAGGGTTAAAAAAAAAAAAAGAAGCTTTTAGAAATCAAAGCCCATAATTTTTATTATTATTATTATTATTAATAATATGAGTTTATTATTATTATTATTATATATGATTTTGTTTCCCTTTCAATTTATGGGATTTGATTTTCTATGTTTTTTTTTTTATCAAATTGAAATAATATATTTTTTGAAAACAAAAAAAAATCCAAAAAAAGAAAGAAAAAAAAGTTATAGGCTTTGATTTTCTGGGTTTCCTTTTGGTTTGTTATTTTCTTTTTCATTTTCATAAATATGTTTTATATATTATTATTAAATATGAGTTTATTTTAAATTATATAAACAAATTTAAATTAGTTTAAACAAATTATATAACTATATATACATTTAAATCAACAATTCTTCAATAATAAGCTAGAGTAGCTCAGTTGGTTGAAGCTTGTGACTTTTAACCTTAAGGTCGGAGGTTCTATCCTTGATGGAGGCATTTTAATTTTTTTTAGGGGTTGACCAGCTATTATTGAAACTAGAGGGACTAAAAGTAAAAATTTAAAAACAACAATAAAGGGTAAAATTGTATTTTTACACATTTTGTTATAGTTGATCGTTAGTTTTTTGGTCAAATGGACTAAAGTGATGTATTTTGAAAAAAATAAGGGACTAAAGTGACTAATATGACAAAGACGTTTAAATAGGTGACAATTTATAAAAAAGTAGGGACTTTAGTGATAATACCCCCTTTTACAAATAGTGAATAATTAATGCACCATTAAAGCTTAGTTTGACATTACTGTTTTGTGGGGGAAATTGCTTTTGATTCTGCTGTGGGGAGAATAACTTTTAGATTTACTGTGAGAAGAATCAGCTGAGTGTTTAGTAAAATGATTTTTAAAAGTGTTATGAGAACCAAAATCAATTTCAACGTGTTTGGTAAACTGTAAGTAAAAAGTGTTTGACTGTGTAAAATTATTAGAAAGAATATGAATGAATATAGAAGATGTTTTGAAAATAAATAATTTGTTTTATTTTTGTGTAACCATAAATATGTTATAAAATAAATAATTTGTTTTATTTTTATGTGACTATAAACATGTTATAAAATAAATAAATAATTTATTTTATTTTTATATGACCATAGCACGTTATTACTTTTTTTTTTTCCTATTGCCATTTATATTGTGTATATATATATCAATAATCTATTATCTTTTCATTACTGCTTCCTGGGAAGCAGTTTTCTAAAAACTACAAAAAATAGCTTCTCAAAACTACTGCTGGGGAAGCCAAAAGTGACCAAAAGCACTTCTCTGAAATTTTACCAAACACCCTAGGTCCAGTTCAGAATCACTTTTGGTCTTAAAAGCAGTTTAGGAAACATTCTCATGTTTTATTAAAATTAGGTGATTGACGTGTCAAGTGAGCTGTAAGTTTCATTAAATCTACTAGGATATCACATCATTTGTACATATTTTTTGGACAAATATTTAGGAAGCCTAACATTACTCTAATTTAATTCCCACAGTTGCACCCCCTCTAAAAGTGTATTTACACCCTAAATTTATAATTTTATATATTTTCAAAATTAAAAAAAAATTATCCTCAAAGTGAAATCATCAATATTTTAACCAAAAGATATTATAATTGATTTTAACTCTTTTTTTTTTTGTTTTTTGAATTTTTACTAACTAATCTAAAATTAAAAAGTAAAATTAATAAAAAAGAATGAAAATAGATATTAAAATGAAATAACAGGAATCCCAAAAACTTGAAAAAAAAAAAAACTAGAGGAAGGCTGCTTCCTCCATTCTGGATTTGAAAGGATGAGGATGTTGCTGCCTCCGTCGTCTTAGATTTAAAAACCATGAGAACGTTAAAAGAGGAGACAACCAATGGGGCTAATCTTGTTTACCCTCAAATTATCTTGTTTTGTTCTATCATTATTCATCAAGCTCTAACCCTCAAGCTTTATTATCTATTCAATGGATAAATATTTACTTTCGTTCCAGAAATTATATAAAGAAAAGCATGTTTTGATTCTCTTCCAACAAGATGGTAGTGTTCGATCATCAATTAAAACAACCATAAAGAATTATTATCAAATATTTTAATGCCTATATGTTTGTTGTAAAGAATGTGAGGTTCTAAGGCCAAAAGCATCATAAATATGAAAAATGACAAGCACAAAGAAAAGTGTATGCAACTTTTGAATAGTAACATAACATAAAACAAAATATATTGCAACACTTCCATCATTGATAATAAAACCTAACTCTCAATGTATCTAAGCTGTGCCAAAAAAAAAATAAAAAAAAATCAAGTACATTGCGAAACATTGAATTGATAAAAAGGTCCACAACTATCTCATAATTATAAAATAGGGTGAAAATGGAAACTAGCCATAAATTAAGGAGGTTTATTGTTTTTAGCCAACATTAGTATTTTGATTGTTTTTGTCAAACAATCCACTAAACATCCAAAATTGCCCCTCATTAATCCATTTTATTTTTTTTATTTTTTTTTTCCCTCTGAATACTGACTGTTCTCTGTCTTCCTCATATGAGTAAAACGAGTCAACACCACCATTGGTTTCCTCCTTTTGTGAGAACCACTACTCCACATTCTTTTGTTACTTTTATTCTCCCTTCAATCTCCACGACTCCACCATTTTCTGTGTTCGTTATCTCTCTCTCTCTCTTTAATTTTCTGTGTTCATTCTCTGTTTGGGCTTGGTTTTTTACGGATTCGGTGTCGTTTCTGACGAATTTGGGCATCGTATTTCATGAATTTGGTTTCGTATTTCATGATGATTCGAGATGATCCAGGTCCTTCTTTCGGTGGTATGTATTTGGAACCCTAATTTAATTTGTTCCATGATTTTAGGTTGAAGAAGATTGGTTGCAGTGGTGTGTATAATTTTTGATTGTCTGGTGTGTTTAAATTTTTTTTTTCGGGGTGTGTTTAGTCATTTTTACCTGGTATGTTTAGTCAGTTTTGCCTAGTGTGTTTAAATAATTTTTGTTTGATGTGTTTAATTCCTATTTGTCTGGTATGTTTAGTCATTTTTGCCTTGTGTGTTTAGTCATTTTTGTCTGGTGTGTTTAATTCGTTTTTACCAGGTGTGTTTAATTCCTTTGTGCCTGATGTGTTTAGTCGTTTTTGCCTGGTGTGTTTAATTCGTTTTTGCCTGGTGTGTTTAATAGTTTTCGTCTGGTGTGTTTAATTATTTTTTGGCAGGTGTGTTTAGTTATTTTAGCCTGGTGTGTTTAGTCTTTTTTGTCTGGTGTGTTTAATTCCTTTTTTCCTTGTGTGTTTAATTTATTTTTTTGCGGTGTGTTTAATAGTTTTCACCTGGTGTGTTTAATAGTTTTCGCCTAGTGTGTTTAATTATTTTTTGCCTGGAGTGTTTAGTTGTTTTTGCCTGGTGTGTTTAGTCTTTTTTGCCTAGTGTGTTTAATTCCCTTTTTCCTAGTGTATTTAATTTTTTTTTGCCTGGTGTGTTTAATAGTTTTCGCCTGGTGTGTTTAATTATTTTTTGTCTGGTGTGTTTAGTTGTTTTTGTCTGGTGTGTTTAGTTTTTTTTACCTGGTGTGTTTAATTCATTTTTCCCTGATATGTTTAATTGTTTTTTCCTGGTGTGTTTTGTCTTTTTTGCTTGGTGTGTTTAATTTCTTTTTGCCTTGTGTGTTTAAATCGTTATGCTTGGTGTGTTTAATTTTTTTTTTTTTTTTTTTGCCTGATGTGTTTAAGTTTTTTTGCTTGGTGTGTTTAATTGTTTTTTCCTTGTGTGTTTAATTGTTTTTTACCTGATGTGTTTAATTCCTTTTTACTTGGTGTGTTTAATTGTTTAGCCCTGGTGGTGTGTTTAATTCCATCACCAGGCGAACATGGTAGTAAGATTAGGTACTGTACCATCTGCAAGAAATTTGTCCACAATAGACAAAACTGTCGAAACCCCCCTGCCGATCAGCAACTCAATGGTCCAGACCCACAAACAGTTCCACCACCACCTCCCCAACGTCGTAAGTGCAAGTCATGTAAACAAGAGGGACACAACATAAGGACGTGTCCAACACGGCCATATGATAACCTTACGGATCTAGAAAATGATGTTGAATGAGATATGATCACTTATCAGGATTAATGAAATGTTATTTAGCGTAATGTTATTTTTTTAAAAAAATTTCAATGAGTCATCTTTGATCGACTTTTGAATGATTTTTACAGGGTAATATTTGTTCCAACGTCATTTACCTGCTACTTGAAATGGACAACTTAAAGCTTCAAGTAAATGGCAGCATCTTGAAACACTTTATTGGATTTTTATTTTCTTTGCATTGGATTTTCTGCTTTCAGTATTGGGTGTATTGGATTTTTATTTTCATTGTACTGGATTTTCTGCTATCAATATTTGGTATATTGGATATTTTTTTCATTTTACTGGATTTTATGTTATATTTAATTAAATAAATCATTCGGGTGTAAACAAGTCAAATTTCTCATTGGTGGAAAGAAACAGTTAACAGCTTCTCAACAACTAAACACACCGGGCAAATCAGATTAAACACACCAATGACTAAACACACCAGACAAGTCAGATTAAACACACAAGTCAAAACTGACTAAACACGCCAGGCATGATGAATTAAACCCACCAGATGAAAACAACTAAACACATGAATTAAAACGACTAAACACACTAGGCAAGTAAGATTAAACACACTAGTCTAAAACGACTAAACACATCAGACAAAAACAACTAAACACACCATGCAAGTTAGATTAAACACACTAGGCCTAAACGACTAAACACACCAGACAAAAACAACTAAACACACCAGGTAAAACGACTAAACACACTAGAAAAAACGACTAAACACACCGAATACAAAATGACTAAACACACCAGGTATGATGAATGAAACACACCAGGCAAAAAAGACTAAACACACCAGGCTTGATGAATTAAACACACCAGACACAAAATGACTAAACACACCAGGCTTGATGAATTAAATAAACTAGGCAAAATGGACTAAACACACCAGACACAAAACAACTAAACACACTGGGTATGATGAATGAAACACACCAGGCTTAATGAATTAAACACACCAGACATGATGAATTAAACACACTAGGTAAAATGGACTAAACACACCAGACACATAACGACTAAACACACCAGTGTAAATGAATTAAACACACATGTGTTTCTGAACCCATTAAACACATTACTTAATAATTAAACACACTATTATTCAACAATTACACCACACTGCTACTCAACAATTAAACAGTAATTCAATCATAACATTGTCTCAAACAATGCCTCCATTATGCAAAGTAAAGCAAGAAGGTATCAGTGTATCCCAAATATAGTTAGGAACACAATAGAGACCTAAAGTGTAGCAAAACCATTTAAACACACCAGGCAAGAAGGTATCAGTGCAAAGGAATTAAACACACCAGACAAATAACAATTAAATACACCAGGCAAAACCATTTAAACACACCAGGCAAAAACATTTAAACACATAAGACAAATAACAATTAAACACACCAGACAAAAAGGAATTAAACACGTCAGGCAAAAAGGAATTAAACACGCCAGGCAAATAACAATTAAACACACCAGACAAATAACAATTAAACACATCAGGAAAACTTCCACAAAATTTATTTTTTTTGAACTGCAGTATTATAATAGGCCGAGAAGCCAAAAGGCAGAGCACCCCAAACAGGGGAAAGCACAACAAATCCCACAGCCCCAACAAACCCACACCACAACAAATCTAGAAAAAACAAAACACAAGCCTACAAAAAGCAAACAGAAAAGGTAGAACAACAACCATAACATAACAACAGAAAAACAAGCCAGCACAAGGCAAAAAAATAAGCACAAAGACACCAGCAGAAACACGACATCAGAAAGCATCCCAGATAACACAATCTCATCCCTATTCGATCCACAAATTTGAATCACCAAGTCACATATATATATATATATATGTACATGTTATGTCTATGCATGGCACACAGTTCTACACATTAACTACAATTAAACCAGAATATATTGATTGATGATTAGGTTGCATAATTGACTGTTTAACTGTATTTCTCATTGTTTTGATTAGATAAAAATTATAACTAGCTACAATCAAAAGATAATTCGTATATGTGACTTGGGCCACTTGGCTTAACATTGAAGGATGGTTTACACAGTTGCTAGCTGTGTGGCACTGTACATAAGCATATATATACGATATTGACAGTAATTTGAGGCGATATTTCATATCTGATTTTCATACTCAGATTACATGTTCTCGTGATAGAAATATTAGAGAGTACTAGTCATGATCAATTCTAGGTCTACCAAAAATTTCAAACCAAGTAAAAATTAGTCGACAAATTATATACATGAAGAAATGGATCACAGAATCCATCTAGGATTAGGCCCTATCTTGATGATACTTCTCTTGGCTCACAGCAGTTAAAGCACTCTGATTTAGACAATCTGTTGTATAATGGCTCAATTTTGAAAGAGAGGAATAGTACAATGCCAAATAATTGGGTTATGATTGGAGCATGGGATGTAGATGGTTTTGGTTATAAGGATAGTTTCATCACACAAGGAAAATGTCTAAATCAGGTCATCAACAAGGGACGTGATTCTAAATGAACTCATAGATATTTCATTCTCTTCTCCATTTACAAAAACTTAACTTCATAAGCATCTAAAATTCCACTACACGATCCTATAAATAATCATATACAGAACAACAATTTATCATAGCTGCAAATTGCTAGTGTCATTCAAAAAAAAAATTCATTTTGCAATCGGACATCATATCGATGATACATAACTTAACTGTACTCTACCATTTCACAGCGTCTAAGTATCTTTTTGCACCATGAAGCCTATCAAAAGCTGGGAAAGCAATGACTGGTGATTCTTTACATGTCTTTTATGCATATACAAACATTGTTTTATCAACTAAGTTGTTTGCTGTCAACACTTGGACAAGAAGCAAATTGTCCAGTGAAATATATACAATTGCCAAGTACATATACAATTGCCAAGCAAATTATCAACAAGGGACGTGATTCATCAAGGGGTCACAAGAAGAACTACCTCAATGAGATTACAAAACATCTAAAAACCCAATTCAAATTTAATAATCCAAAAAATTAGAGATTCATTAACAAATTAAACATATATATATTTCAAAGAAGTTAAAACCTCCTCAATGAGATTGCAAAACATCTAAAAACCCAATTCAAAATTAATAATCCAAAAAATTAGAGATTCATTAACAAATTAAACATATATATATTTCAAAGAAGTTAAAACCTCTCTAGCAACTTATTCTCCAGTAGCAACCTGTTCTCCCCCAACTTGTTCTCCCCCAGAAAGGCTCGCCGTCGGTGGTTCATTACTCGCCGTGGCTCCCCCAAAAAGGCTCGCCGACGGTAGGCTCGCCATCGGTCATTCGTTCCTCGCCGTCGGTCCGTCGTTCTCCGCCGTCGGTCCTTCGTTCTCCGCCATCAATTTCTTCACGCAGTGGGTCCTTCGATTTCTCCACACAGTAGATCCTTCGTTCTTCGTTTGGCT
The DNA here is from genome assembly GCA_954870605.1 of Acer campestre. Taxonomy (NCBI): domain Eukaryota; kingdom Viridiplantae; phylum Streptophyta; class Magnoliopsida; order Sapindales; family Sapindaceae; genus Acer; species Acer campestre. The sequence continues at coordinate 52,682,652 of OX940799.1, read as the reverse complement.
TCGTTGATTTCCTTTGAATTCAAAATCAAGGTTTTCTCTCTTCTCTCTCTTCTCTCTCTTCTTTCACAAACGTAAAATAGAAAACTGAAGACAACTGTTTAGTTTCAAATTTTATTTGCACGTTTTTGGATTGTTTTTTAATGAAGGGCGTTTTTGTCCAAATAGTGTTTTTTTTGACAAATACAATCACTTTACTAATTCAGGCCAAAAACAATAAAGGCTCTTAATTTGTGGTTAAAAAGGCCTATTTCCTCTATAAAATATATCTTACATTTCCAGATCTAGAGTATAGTTTCAGATATCAGCAGAGAAGCCTATTAGGATGCATCCAACATTATAAGCTCTAGCAACTACGCTTAAGGTAATTCGAATAGCAGATGCGATCATTTGTACATGTTGTATCATGTGTGGTCTCAATACTTGTATTGCTATCAAAGGATGATAAACATAGTTATTATATTAATCTTTTGGACAGAGCAATTACGATCAAACCGGACAATGGTAGATGATTTCTTTGTTGATTTTCTTTCTTTTCCTTTTATTTATTTATTTTAGAAATCTTCATTCTTCTCTGCAAATAGAAGGTATATACTACGTTTTGTCACAGTATCACTACATATATGTAAAGAAGACAATAATAAAACTATAAAAACAAATACAAAATAAAAGAATAAAATAAAATTAGCTGTGGATATATATATATATATATATATATGTCCATATTATTATGAAATCATTTTTATAAAAAAAAAAAAAAAAAAAAAAAAAAATTCAGTACAACCAAATTTGAAATGAATTCGATCAAAAAAATGAAAAAAAATATATATATTTCCCAATACCACCCATCTTCATTCTTAACCAATAACCATCAGTTGAAAATATTTATAAAAAAATCCAGAAAATAAGATTAAAAGTTTTTTTTTTTTTTTTTTTACTCAATAGAAAATTTTCAAAAACAACCACCCAATCCTTATTCATCATCACCACCAAAAATACAAAAATATTCTTCCTGAAAACCACCCTCAGAGTCTCTTCAACCCATTGCACCAAGTGACCAAACCCTAACCCACCACCCTAACACCAAATACAAGTTAATTACTCAAAAAAAAAAAAAAAAAAAAATCAAATCATCAAAAATCCAAACACAAGTTACACAATGAAATCAGAGAAAGAGAAAAAGAGATGAAGATTTTAGAGAGAGAAAGAGAGAGTCCAGAGAGGGAGAGAGAGGGAGTGAGTAATATTACCTATACAGCGATGCAAAATGAGAGCAAACTTGTCTTGCTCAAAAGAACAATTATTATTAGAGAACAAAGGAAAATAGCTTCAAAGGAAATGTTGAAATAAAATGAAACAAAATTTCTGGAAATGTAGAGGTTGAATGGAGAAGTAATAACTGGGAAATTATATATAAAAGCTTTAGTGGGTGTTTCTGCTGCATGGGTCTGCAGGCTACAAATAGCCATTGGTCTGTGAGTACGTATGTAGTATTGACTAGTTTTTTGATACGGGTGCCATGTGGAGAGATCCTGTCCGTCAGATCGTAAACCTACGTGGCAGGCAGTGTCTTCTGCTCTTCCATGTATGTTAAGTGCCGCGTACGACCTGGGCCCAACCGATGGTGGTCAAATCAGGACCGTATCAGAAAATCAAAGCCGGATCAGGCACGTTGGATTAGCTTAATCCGACTTTTTTATTTTTATTTTTTTTAGTTACAAATACATAAATAAATAAAATATATATTTATATCTCATAAAGGATCCATTGTTTTAATTTCGGTAAGGACCACTAAGAAATTACATTGCTTTGAATGAATTTTGATTTAAATTTTTTTATGGATGATAAGTTCATTGAAATTTACCTATAAATAAAATTTGAAAAATTTTCAAACATTGAAATTATTTATCCCAATTTTTTTAAATATGAAGACATCAAAAATGGGTGAAATATAAAAAAATTCAAGAAAAATAGTTCTGTTACTTGAAAAATTCTTAAATTTTATTTATATGTAGATTTCGATGAACTTCTTATTATTCACACAAAAATTCATATCAAAATTCATTCAAATCGATGTGATTTTATGGTTGTCCCTACCAAAATTAAAATAAAGAATCCCTCGTGAGAGATTCAATATATATATCTATATACCAAAAAACTAAAAAAGTTCTTTCCACACTCGTATCAAATATTTGAATGTTAATAATTTTCTTTCTACACACGTATAAAAAGTTCAAAACTAACCTTATATAGTTATATTAAATAACGACGTTAAAAAAAAAAATTGTTTATCCGAAAAACATTTGATAATGGATTACAAGCCCTCGTGGCCTCACCCACAGGCTGCATCGCAACCACAAAAGACCAAAAAAGTGAGGATTGTGCGAGCTCGTAGTCAAGCCTCTATCATCTGTATATATATTCCATTTTTTCCTTTCTTTTTATAGTACTTTTAACACACACCCATTGAATTGAAATTGTTTGTTTCTGTAATTTGTTTGATTAGAGTTTTAATTAGGGTTTACGATGCAGTGTGGTTGATGGAAGTGAAAAGTAATTTTTATTTTTTAAGAAATAATTTAGGTTTTGTTTAAGAGTGGTGCTACTGGCAACCCTATAATGATCTAATAATACCTCATTTTTTAAAATTAAAAAATTATTTCATTTATTTCCAATATTATCTTTTTTATTTATTTTCCAAACTTAACTCACCCCATAGTCATATTATATATATATAAAAACTCACCACAACTGCTCTCTATATGTTCTATAACTTTGTAAAATAAAAATAAATAAATAAATAAATAAAACTTTGTATTTTTTTTCTTCCATTTATTTTACTCACATCCAACACCCATTCATTGCATTTTGTTTTTTGTTTTTTTTCCCCTTCATTTCATTTATCATATTATAGAAGATAAAAAAAAATTATTTGATCATATTGCATGTGTGCATTATAGCGAAAAAAAAAAAGACCTTAGTGAAAATGAAAAGAAAAAAAAAATACTAATAACCTCAAACTTACTTTAAAATAATTATTACTTTGAGATGTATGATCTTGTTATTAGTTTCTTCAATAATGAGTGGTATGAAAGAAATTACCAAATAAAATTTAGGTTTAAAGAGTTTTTTTTTTTTTTAAAAAAACACGTTATTTGTGGATATGAGGTTTTATTAGAATTCAATTTGTATAAGAGTTAATATTGAATTATATGTCTATTTTAATAATTTTGATAAAGATATACACAGAACATTAAAAAAATTTAAAATGCGGGACATTATTAGCTCAATAGAGGAGTGCTAATAGCATTCTTTTTCTAATTAAATAATAATGTCCTTCTAAGTAACTCAACTTTTAAATATTTAAGTAATAAATAATTTTCATTAAAAAATTGGGGAGGAGAGAACTTTCTTTGGTGGGCCTTTAGGCCCAAAGACAACAAAATCCATTTTAACTCTGACAATCGAAACGATGTCGTTAAAAGTGTTTCCTCTGAAATCCCCTCCTATCTACTACAACTTTCAACAGAGCACAGAAGCTCTGTTGTTTCTATACTTACTACTTCAATGTCGATTCAATCAATGCTCAATTTTCGAGTCATCACACTCTCTCACTCTCATTTCACGATGTAAGTCTTTTTTTTTTTTACATTTTACTCATCTCATTGTACATTATAATTTGTTTCAAATTGTTTAAATTATACAATTTAAGTACGTTTTCATGGCTTGTAACTTCTCTTTTAGTTCTTCACTGTCATTTGATTTTATTCCCACAAAACCCAAATCCAGAAACCCTAGAAACCCACAAAAGTTTCAACTTTTCCCTTCATTTTCGTGCAAAAACCAAGTCCCAAATCATGAAAACGAAGAGAAGAATCCCAAAACCCAAAAAACCCATTTGAGTCTTTTAACGGTACCTATAACTCTGACTATAATCTCCACTTCACTTGCAACAAATCCTTCTTTCGCTGCAACAAAAGTTGCCTCAGATAAAAAGAAAAAAACCCAGAAAAAAACCCAGAAAAAACCCCAAGAAGCTTGGACACCAGAACAGATAAAAAAGTGGTCAAAGGATTTACCTGTGGTGTCTAGTAGGATTGCATACACTGAGATTTTGAGTTTGAAAAATGAGGGTAGGCTTAAACATGTGATTAAATCACCTAGTGCTAGTTTAAGACAGAAAGCGGAACCGGTTTTGGTAGTTTTGGAGGATTCTAGAGTGTTGAGAACTGTTTTACCATCATTGGATAGTAATAAGAGGTTTTGGGATTCTTGGGATGAGTTGAAGGTTGATTCTTTGTGTGTTAATTCATATACACCTCCGGTTAAGAAGCTGGAAGTGCCAGCACCGTATTTAGGGTTTTTGTGGAAATTTCCTGAATCGATGTTGTCATTTTTTAAGCCTAAGAAAGAGTCAAAAAGAGCTTTGGAGATTAGGAGGGTGAGAGAGGAGTTTAAGATGCAACGCAAGGAGGAATCGGAGAGGTTGCGGAAAGAGAGGGAAATGATTGAGAAGACCATAAGGATACAAAAGAAAGAGGAGGAGAGGAGAAGGAAGAGGGAGACGAGGAAGAAAAAAACCCAGGAGTCATTGGCTGATGCAAGGGAGAATTCTCAGTATATGGCAGATGTGTGGGATAACTTGGCACAAGATTCAAATGTGGCAACTGCACTGGGGATAGTGTTTTTTGTGATATTTTATCGGACTGTTGTGTTAAATTATAAGAAGCAAAAGAAAGATTATGAGGATAGATTGAAGATCGAGAAGGCAGAGGCGGAGGAGAGAAAGAAGGTGAGGGAGTTGGAGAGGGAGATTGAGGGGATTGCAGATGATGATGATGAAGAAGTTGATGAGAGTGAAAAAGGGAAAGGCGAGCAGAATGAGTATTTGAAGATGGCTAAGCAGTTCATGAAGTCAGGTGCACGCGTGCGACGTGCACATGGTAAGAGGCTGCCACAGTATTTAGAGCGGGGTGTCGATGTGAAATTCACGGATGTTGCTGGACTTGGGAAGATTAGACTCGAGCTTGAGGAAATTGTGAAGTTTTTCACTCACGGGGAAATGTACCGAAGAAGAGGGGTTAAAATACCAGGTCAGGTTTTCTGAAACCCTGATAATTTAAGTTGATTTTTGTTTGTTTGTTTGTTTGTTTTTTATTTTATTTATTTTTTTAATTTTTTATGTTTTTTGTTTTTTTCTGTTGTTTGAGTTCCTGCTCTGAAATTATTACTAATAAGCCTTTTAAAGGAATAGGGGTGCGGGTGCCTCACCAGTCATTTTATATTTGATTGATTGGTGACAGTTCCTGAATAGGAGAGCTGTTTTAATTTACAATTAATAATTAATTTGAAGCTTTTGGATCAGATGATTCAGTTTGCTTTTTTTGTTTGTAGTGAGATCATCAGGACATGGTAGTAATTAGCTAACTAAATTTGAGAGGAGACTTGTTGGAGCAAATATTTTGTGAGTCCAATATCAGGCCTTTAGCAAGGATTTTGTATTACTGTTGCTTATTGATGCTTGAAGATTGCTAGTGAATAGGCATGCACAAACAAATGCTAGTACTTCATAGTGTCTACAAATCCATTTGAAGTTCAGCTAATAATTCCATAGTAATTGATATTTGTTTGATTTTGGGATCAAAGATGTGCAATTGTGCATGTTTTCTGATGTGGGGAAGGGGTGCTGGCTGGTGGGACTTGGGAGGGGTTGTGGGAGATAAGGGTAATTGTTGTCATACTTTCTTTCATGTACCAAACCATGCTTGTTTGCGCTGCTAGTGTCCATATAACCTCTTTTCACCTAATCTTGTATGCTTGTCAAAACTCTATTGGTAGACAATAAGTATTATGAGGATCTTATTAACTGATAGAGGCGGTTGTAGTTTACAGATTAAGTTTTGCTGGCTCAAACGCTTTCTTCTCCTGCTATTCTTAATCAGGTGGCATACTTCTTTGCGGCCCTCCTGGTGTAGGGAAGACATTACTAGCAAAAGCTGTGGCTGGTGAAGCAGGTGTGAATTTCTTCTCTATTTCTGCCTCTCAGTTTGTGGAAATATATGTTGGGGTCGGTGCTTCTCGTGTTCGATCACTTTACCAGGAGGCCAAGGAAAACGTAAGTAATGTTTTTTAACTGCTTTTTCAACACCACATCAGTCTCAGACATTGTTATAACGTGTTGTAATCTGATGTTGATCTTCACAGGCTCCATCTGTTGTTTTTATTGATGAGTTGGATGCTGTTGGAAGGGAGCGTGGTTTGATTAAGGGTTCTGGTGGGCAAGAACGTGATGCCACTCTTAATCAGGTAAGTCAGAACAATATTTTGTTTCTGGTATTTAAAACCGTCTGTGCTGATTTTGGCATATGAGCCTTTATGTGGAAATTGATATTCATTGTTGTTAATGTACTATAGCTTCTTGTCTCCTTGGATGGATTTGAAGGAAGAGGGAATGTGATAACTATTGCCTCCACAAATAGACCAGATATTCTAGATCCAGCCCTTGTGAGACCTGGACGGTTTGACCGTAAGATTTACATCCCTAAGCCTGGCCTTATAGGTCGTATGGAAATTTTACAGGTAATGATTCATTTTATTTTGTAAAATATGCAGATGTTTGGTATCAATTATGACATTGCATATCCTCTTTTTAGTTCTTATAATTTTGACTACCATTTCTTGGTCATAGGTCCATGCTCGTAAGAAGCCAATGGCTGAGGATGTGGACTATCTGGCTGTAGCTGGTATGACTGATGGAATGGTTGGAGCAGAGCTAGCCAATATAGTCGAAGTTGCTGCTATCAATATGATGCGTGACGGGAGGACGGAGGTAGTAGCTACTCCTCTGATAACTGCTGTTTGCTTGTAATCCAGTTTCACTTTATTTTTGTGAAAACATTAGAAAACATGCCAGTTCCAATGTGGATAATTTTGTTGGTTCTAATAAGTTTATTCAATTCATTATGGAAATGCTTAGCTGCAGTTTTGATAATTGCATTACTGAGTACATTTTCATTCTTGTAGATTACAACCGATGACTTATTACAAGCTGCACAAATAGAAGAGCGAGGAATGCTAGATAGAAAGGAGAGGAGCCCTGAGACATGGAGACAAGTAGCTATCAATGAAGCAGCTACGGCTGTTGTAGCTGTGAACTTTCCCGACCTAAAAAATATTGAGTTTGTATGGTCCTTACACTTTATTCTTCTTACATGTTTTTTTCGATACACTGTCTTATGCATGGCCAGTTACAGAAACATGGTACAAGTTTACCCCATAAACTCTTAAGCTAGTAAATTTTAGATGCATCTTAACATCTTTAATTCCACATCATATCATTTGATGAGCATATCTAACTTCTCTAGTTGGCTGCTTTTATAGCTATGGAAAGACGATAGTTGGTTGTACTACAATTTTTTGCTGTCATGTCAGTACTTACGGATGTTGAAAATACAATCAAGTTTTCATATTACAGAAATTTAACTAAGAGAAGTTTTCCTGCCATTTCTGTCATAGGTATATTCTTGATCTTCCAACCCTCTGGGTTGTGGGTGTTTCCGCTTTGGCAAATACAAATATGAGAATTAGTAGATCCAGAATGAGCAATAATCAACAATATGAGGCACATTATTCAACTTATTGGTGCCTTGACATTAAAAGAGCCAAGTCAGTTCTACCATCTGCACCAGTACTTTCTAAGGATACAACAAGCACAATGACTTGCACCTCACAGGGACTTGCACTATTGTTTTGTGTAGTGAGGCACGTTACTCGTGCTGTGTCTCAAGGAATTTTTGCTTGTTGTATCCTTAGCAAAGTGACTGGTGCAGATGTAAAGAAGAACTATTGCAGATCCTGGGCTAAGTTTTTGGTATTTCATTGATTCATTGAAGTTAGTTTCGCTGGTTTTATCACAAAGTAGTAGGAAAACATTCATTATCGGCAAGTAGCTCTCATTGGTCTTCTAAGCAAATAAAGGAGGAACCTGATAGTTCATATGGGATGAACTTCAGGGAAGTTTCTGTTTTACAAAGTTGAATTTACCATAGTGTGTGATAAAAAAAAAATCCTTCTAAACATACAGTAGGGGTTCTAGGAGTAACTTTACCACCTTGCTACCTCTGTGGATTATTGCTCTTATCTCTCAGGAAATAATATATTTACCTGATTTAATTGTTACGTCCAAGATGTGCGTTCTTGTTTCATGTTCTCTTGTACATAAAATACTAATGGTTTATTGCTTTGGAGCAGGTCACTATCGCTCCTAGAGCTGGTAGGGAGTTGGGTTATGTTCGGATGAAAATGAACCATTTGAAGTTCAAGGAAGGATTGCTGAGGTATGTCTTGCTTAAACCATTTGTTTCTTTGCATTTTTTGAAATTGTTATCAACACTATCAAGAAAGCCAAAAATAGTGCACAATATTTTCTAATTGTCAGTACAATAGTGAACCCAGAAAGGATCTGTCTTCAAGTATTGTGTTTCTGCCCTTAGTAGTTCTATTTCCTTTTCTCTTGTTGCTTATGTATTTGCATTATCAGATTATATTGTTCGTCTTTTATTCCTTTCTTTTAACAATGTCTATTTCCTGGCATCACGCAGTCGGCAATCCCTGCTCGATCATATTACTGTTCAACTAGCACCACGTGCAGCCGATGAGCTTTGGCATGGTGAGGGTCAGGTAAGAAAAAAATATTTCATCTTTGTTTATTTCATGGGGCATGTACCAATTGGCCGTTAGGCAATGGATATCGTTCCTTCACTCTCTGCATTGCTTCGATTGTAATCTTTATCAGTTTTATGAGGTCATGGGAGTTGTTCTATATCATCTATAGGAACTAGGTGTTTGTAGATGCTATTGCTGTATCGTCTTTAATTCTGTATCATTTGTCGAAGCTGACTCAAAATCCCTGCATGCATCTAATTATTCCAGTTGAGTACAATATGGGCCGAAACAGCAGACAATGCTAGGTCAGCAGCTCGGACCTTTGTTCTTGGTGGCCTTTCTGAGAAGCATCATGGGTTATCGAACTTCTGGGTTCCACATCGAATTAATGTAACAGATACATTCTTCTTTTACATATCATCTTTTATTTACCTAGAAAGTTATTGATTACAACTGCAATTCCTGATACACCTTGTGATGTAAATTTTAATTTCCAGGAAATTGATTCCGAGGCATTGCGGATTGTGAACTGGAGTTATGAGCGTGCAAAAGAGGTACTTCATAAATTATAAAAGTACTTTGTTGTCACTGTCTACTATTCGTATCTGTACAAATCGCTCTTTTTTGTCATATCAGATCCTTCAGCTTAATCAAAATCTCATGGATGCGGTGGTCAATGAGCTTGTTGAGAAGAAAAGTTTAACAAAACAAGAATTCTTTCATCTGGTTGAGTTGCATGGCAACCTTCAACCCATGCCACCTAGTATACTCGACATCAGAGCAGCCAAGCGCGCAGAGTATCAAGAAATGATGCTAACAGCTATAGGGAACAACCCATGATCGGAATTCCTAGAGGAAGTCATTTGCCGGTTGCTAAATTTTGATCTAACAACACCAACGCGTGTTCCAAGCTCATCGGCTGTAAGGACAGTTGTTACCTGCACGGAATAGCTGAATTATCTGTGTGCCGGTGGCTGAGAGTGCCTCTCTAGAGATAATAGATGTATATACGGTCGTAAAGTGATCAAATGTTGAAGCTTATTTGATGGTAAACCATGCAACAGTCATGGTTGGCTGAAGCCATGGTTACATTCCAGGAGCAATTTCAACCAACCCATCATTCAATGTCATTTCTTTGCCATCTTGTTACATTTTATTGGCTTGATTAAAATTCAATGTACTATACTACTATAACCATTTTTTTTTTTTTTTTTTACTGGAAAAAATAAAATATCTTGTTTGTTGTGCTCCTAGTATATTCCTTGTGGGATCTTTCCATGAACATTTAATCATTTTTTGTTTTCTTTAATCAATTTTAAGTATGAAAATCCCTAAATTCACAAAAAAAAAAAAAAAAAAAAAAAAAAAACCCACTTTCCCCACATTTTATTCCATTCAAAATGTTTGACTAATTCTTCAACATTTTAACAGCGACCAGCCAACTACTTTACACACGTTCATGTTATAACTGTCAATATATAACTACCAATAACCGCTACAGGCCCTCCTCATCTTTTAAACTCAACTGTTCACTCTTCTTCAATCACACACGTTACACTGCAGAAAATCTCTGCTCAATCAACTCTAGCAGGAAAGGAAAAAAAAAAGAAAGGAAAAGAAAAATGAATCAGAGAAACATGGTGTCTCTTTTGAGTCTCTTGTGCAGTGCTTTTCTGCTGTTCTCTGCAGCTTCCATGCATGGTGTTGAAGCAGTGAAGGAGTTTAAAGTTGGTGATGATTTCGGCTGGCAGGAGCCTGGGAACAATAACACTTCTGTTTACAGTCAGTGGGCTGGAAAGAACAGATTCCATGTTGGAGATTCTCTCTGTGAGTTCATTTATGTGTTTTACATCAATTCTTTCTGATCTCTTTCATTTTTCATTGGAAATTTTGATCAATCTAGTAGTCAATTTGTTGTAGTTTATGTGTGTTTTTGAACTAAATTTAAACGCTTTCTGAAAAAGTATCCATATGTGTGTTTTTAAATTAAATTAATAGGCTTTTTTTTTTTGAAAAAGTATCCATATGTGTGATTGTGTGTGTGCAGCATTTGAGTACAAGAATGACTCCGTACTTCTAGTGGAGAAATGGGGATACTACCACTGCAACACAAGCAAAGCCATCATATCCTTCAACAATGGCAACAGTTCGATGAAGCTTGACAGGCCAGGTCCTTTCTACTTCATCAGTGGCACCTTTGATCACTGCAGAAATGGCCAGAGATTGCTTGTTGAAGTGATGGGTCTACACCAGAGTCCTCTCTCTCCACCCTCCACCATTGCAGCTCCTCCTGAGACCTTGTTGGGTCCTGGACCTCTTCCAAGTTCATCAGCAGCACAATCACTTTTCTCTGATGTCACATTTTACACTCTCTTTGTGGCTCATATTTTTATGTTATTTGGTATTTGTTGTTTTTATTAGATTCCAGCTTTTTTGGAATCTTTTGTTTCTGAGAATCTTATTATGTTATTTTTAAAAAAAAGATATTATGTTATTCATTTTGGAGATTGTTGTTGCCTTGTTGGTTTAATTTATATTGGAGTCTGTATGTTTCGATTTGTTATTTGATTTTTAATTCTTGATAAACTTTGCATAATTTTTTATAAAATTTTCTTTGGATCCCAATTTACTATGGCGGAGCTTCAATATTTTTATTGGTTTCTAAATTAATTATAAAGACATAAATAATGAGTCGAATCTATTTTGAAATGATAGAATTCAAACTAATAAAAAAAATGATATATATTTAGGATTCTACTTCAGAATTTTATGACAAAAAGTTGAATATTTATAGAAAATTTTGATCTATTAAATTATAAAAATGTTTATAACTTTAAAAAAAAAAAATTGTTTTAATAAAATCAATTTTTTTTTTTAAACGGGGCAAAAAAATATCCAATGAGCTTGGTATACATCTTCAATAAAAAATTGAGTAATGCTACATTGCCCAAATTTGGTGCCCAAATGATGTGGCAACACTTTGAGCCATTCATTTAAATAATGCAAATCTAATACAATTTAAATGAATGGTTAAAAAGTGTTGCCACATCATTTGGGCACTAAATTTGGGCAATGTAGCATTACTCTAAAAAATTATATACAAGGATGGGACATATCTCCAATTAAATATTAAATGCAAGAAATATGAGAAGACCAACATCAAGAAAAAGTTAAATCTATAAAATCTGAAATAGTGAAAGTTTGTTCTAAACTTCATATTCCACAATTATACCTAGTCATTTCTTCCCAAAATAAAACCTTATTCTTCGCTCAACAATGCTCAAAGACTTGAAATTTATTTACACAAAACAAAGAATCCCTAATCACACCGTCCGCCGTTGCCAAATGGGTAATGGAGCAATTTCAACTTTCAAAAGTCCCAACACAAGGAACCATCAGCAACATAAGGTACTTCGAGGTATATAGTTCGAGATCATGACAACCGGGAAAAAACAGGTTGTACTCCGAGGTATACAGTTCGGTATACAGTTTATAGAGAAATAAGTAATCCTCGACGGGGATGTATTTGAGGCGATATGTTACTATATATGTATTTTGTTGAAACTTAAATATATATATATATATATATTTGAGGGCATATGCACTAGCAATGAAGAATCTCTATAGCAGATTTTCTCAACTGTTTGCTGGAAATTTTTAAGACCACGACTTGAATGAGACAACTTTGTTTTGCATACACTTTGGAGTTTGGAGCCAAAGAAAGAGTTAAAATTTGCTAATTTTATACTAATTTATGCGGCTCATCCAACAGGAATGAATCCTGTAAGCATCCAGTTTAAATTTGTAACCTTTTAAATTAATATTGCATTAAATTCAACAATCATTAATTAACTAGCCGAAAGAAACGTTTAGGTTAAGTAAAAATAGTAAAAACAGTGAAAATAGAATTATCTTATACATTGTCATGAAAAACAGAGCTGAAACATGAAACCAGAGCAACAAACTAATCCCAATCACAACGAAGTTGTTTTAAATTTGTTGATAAATCAATAATATTGATACAGCTAGTTACAAAAGAAAAAAAAATATTATACTGGCAATCCGGCAATCCGCTGATTTTATATCTTGAACATCAATATTCAATACATTACAAGAAACTGGATGGTTCAAAAAAAAAGTTTAAATGGCAAACACCTAATATCTTTGATTAAGCCGTCAAAGAATAATCCATGAATTCTTCTCAAAACTTCAAGAACATTCCGCAACTCACCTTCACTCTCAATCTCATCGGTCTTCATCTCTGCTTGTGATTTACAATTCTGATGACGATTGGCAAAGTAGTTATATTTTTGAATTGTGATCAAATTGTCTAAATGATCGCTCCATACACTTTTGGTGTCATCAATGATAATAGTCCCACACTCTTGTCCAAGAACCAAATCCAGGTTCTTTTTTGATTTTTCCTTGAAATCTTCACGTGCAATAAACCGAGAGTCGAAGAAGTTACCTTCCGGGTCAAGAAACTCAGCAACCTTCTTCACGTAGTATCTGCTACCCATTGAACAAACATAAATTTCGAACATGGAACTTGCTTCTTTTAAGAATGTCCGGACAAAAGGTCTCAACTTCACCAAGTAAGCATCATCAAGAACGAACAAGCTCCCATCTGATGTATTCAAATCCGTCTGTTTCTTCAAATACAACTCGTCTGGTGTCAGCTTCTTGAATGCTTTACTGTGAATAAGCGTGTGGTCCAAGTCAAGAACCAAGTGAAGCTTCTTCTGGGCAAAAAGCTTGTTGGAGTTGGCAACTTTCAAACGAGAAATCTCATCGAGGGTCAGCCTTAAACCATCGAAAATATAATCAAAACGGATGCCGTAATCGGAAGCCATTGGTCGATCACAGTGCAGGCAGACTCCATTGATGACAGTGGAATGTTTACAATTGAATCCAAGAAAAATCGACTCATCAAATATCTTCAAACGTATACGCGGGGCCTTGGAACATGAATCTAACCCCAATGAGCGATGGAGGGTAGATGTGGGAGTGATTTTGCTTCGAACGTGGTAGTGGGTTGATGTGGGTGGACGAACAGAGACGGCAACCATTTTTGTTTTTGTTGTTTTTGTGTGTGTGTTTAAGTTTAATTAGTGTAAAACTGATATTTATAGCTGTAATATTTCCTAAAGTGAGTCGATTTCCTTGTAAATTCAGTTTTAGTTTTTATTTCCTATTTTGGTTTCCTTTCTACAGTAGGATTGCATTTAAAAAATAATAATTTTGAATTATTTACTTGATTTTAAATAACTTATTTTACTTCAAACTAATTTAAATTTATTAGTTCAATTTAGGAAACTTTAAACCTATCAATTTAGAGGCTGTTTTTGTCAAATAATTATTTCTTGGGGATAAATAATCTGGGACAATTTCTTCAAATAGCCTGAATCACTAAATAGAAAACTTTATCCCCACGAAATAATTGAAGCCAATCCCAAGTCTAAAAATCAACTCAAACTTTTTCTTGTTCAATCAACTCAAATTGTTTGAGCTCAAATCATAACCAATACATCTAAGATAAGTATTCCTGATCGAGCCCAACATGGGCAGGGCAATCAACATAGGCTTGTGTCAGGCCAACTACTTTGTAAATTCAGAAAATGGGCTGGGCCTACCATCATTCCCATAAGAAAAAGTTTCTTTACTTATGATTTGAGCTATTACAATTAGTTCGGAATTTGTGGGAGAGGGACATGACTAATTTCAATGGTGTACCCGTGAGAGGGCATATTACTAATCAAACCTCATCTCATCACGTAGATGATAGAAGAGGGTGAAAAGTGCGTAAAATGCTGATGCAACGATGGATGCTGCATGGTGATTTGGTGTGATTGAAACAGTCATCATGCCATAGTATGTGTGAAGTAGAGAAAGGAGAAAAATGTGATGAACTTTGATAGTGCCCATTCAAAGCTCACAATTGCATACACTATGAGAGAGTAATATGTGGTTTGAACAAATATGTATGGTATTTCAACAATCATCTGCCATATGCGATTGTTAAAACTTCATCAATTAGACCGAAAATGAAACACGTTTAGAGTTTTGGTTTTGTGCCATTTCTAGATTATTAGTAAAACAATTATGTTGGTCATAAAGTCTTTTCCCCTGACCTTTAGTAAGGTATATGGTAAAGCTGAGTACATTCCAGTAGCTCTTTCGCGACAAAAGATTGTTCTTTCGACTGCTACAACTGGCAATTGTTGATTCCTACGAATAGGACAGAAACATACATGGCTCCAATTATCATGGTTAGATCAATTGAGTTCTTCCTGAATACAAAAATTGAATAAAGTTTGTAAAGTGCTACAAGTTAAAAGTTGGAAAATCATGAAATGGAGTAGGCATGTACACTGACTGACCTTTTAGTGCCAACCTGCCAAAAGATTGTGCCAAGAACAAGAGCAGCTACGAAGGTGAAGCCGAACCGAACGAGATTGTAATCAGGACTTCTCCGGTAAGTCCACCATTGCTTCTATAGGCAGGACTTGAAATGCTCCCATGTGGATTTAGAGTATTGAGTATAAAAATAGAGACCTGTTGCTGCTTCTGGTGTACTTAAATCCTTCACTAGAGCCTTAGTTTGCCTGTGCACAAACGCCACATATGTTACCTATAAATTTAACAAGATGGTTCTGGTTTTACAGTTTATTATTAGTACTGCACTTACTGATACAAGGTTGATGATTTGTGATGCTCAGCAAAATCAATTCCAAGTCGAACTTCAGCTGTTTCGGAACTTGCTTCTAGCATCCATGCTGCTGGATTTTGGTATTCTCTAATTTTAGAAACTCCTGGAATATCACCTCAACCTAAAATTTATTCATAGGAATCAACAAGAACCTCAGAATTAAAAAAATAAAAATAAAGAATTTCTTACCGTAGAAACATAATAGAGAATACATATTGTTGCATTTTGAGCATCCTCTATTCTCAATATCTTTCGGTCTGTGTTGGATTTTGTTTTTCTCAACTAGCTCCATCCATAAAACCTGCAAAGCATATATCTAACAAGTCACTTCCGTTTGAGACCAAATTCTAACACCAAATCAAGTGAAAACAAGAGGTTCATCATCTATTTCTATTGGAAGTCTTAAGAAATATGAATATATGATAAAAGAATTCTCACATATGTTTCTTGCTTTTTGGGGAACCCATAAATTCTGATATTGCCGTCAATGTATGCACCAGTTTTTCCTCTCGCCAGAACATCCATCCGTGTAGTCTTTCCAGCTCTACTGACTCCACCCATTAGTGCAGTTAGGACTCTAGGCCTAAATGCTCCAGTCACTCCCCCAAGAAATTGTAACCACTAGAGCTTTGATTTCCTGTAAAAGATGATAACATTAGCTATTCATGTAGTGTAGATTGTGATACTAACAATAGTGCGAAAACAAATAAATTCTCACCAAAGTAATTTACATTGTCAAAACACATTATGGATAGTATATCATATACATTAAAACAGAGACGTTATATAAATAATCAAATTCAAACCCAACATTCAACAAGCAAGAGTTAACCATTTGGGGAATGAGTAATCAAATTCAAACATAAGATTCAACAAGCAAGAGTTGAGATTGAATTGTAAATAAATATCACCAGTTGTTAAACAAGAGCGCGCAGTTCATGTGTTTTCATGTAAAGAGCAATTTTTATTTATTTGAGCATTACCTGATTCACAGTATTCAGTAATGGAAACAGAGAGTAGCTACTTAAACACATGGACTGATTTTCAGAGTTAATTTGGTCTGACTATAATCTAAGTTCAAAATTCTTTTAAGATTAATTAGCAATAAGATTTAAGTAATTAATTAATAAAAGAGAAGAAAAAATGAAAGAGATTACCGGGCTGCATAATCATGGTCTCTACTCTCTACTCCTCATTGCACCTCTCTATTTTTTACCATTATCCCCCGATCTATCCCGCTGTAACGTTCTTTTTTTTTTTTTTTTTTTTTTTTTTTGGGGGGGGGGGGGGGCGGGGGGGGTGGGGGGTGGGGGGGGGGGGGGGGGGGGGTTGACATGGAATTTTTCTACAACAAAGATTTAGCTAGCCACACCTAAGGTGCTAACATTGTCTGAGGCCTAACTTAGAGAATGCATTACATACTACTTTCATTCATCCAATATATTGGAGAAAGCATCTTCACCAGAAGCATTGGACTAACACTTTCATTATTTCCATTTCCCCTGAAATAATCATTAGGAGCTTAATAATTAATTTTGATGGAAAGTTAACTTGATCATACTGATTGGTGTACTGTGTGGCGGAATCTCTTGCTGAGGAAATAGTGTTTGAAGATCAAAAGGTCTAGTCTGCACCAGACGCGTACCCCTGGGCTTGTCACATCTATCAAGTACGAAGCAATGCTCTTCACTTTGCTGCACTTTGACAGATCAAAGAAGAATTTGACCTCCACGGTTGCAATGCTCATTTGCTTCCTCTTCTGATATGATTGGTTGTGGATTTCCAAGAGCTATACAAACACAAGAAATTAATAAAAATCTAAGCAGGATTCTGTAAAAAAAAAACCTTTAAGAGGTTGGAATAGAAATTAATCAGAACAGGTATGTTATGTCATAGACTGTAATAATATATAAGTAACCAAATTGAAACCCAACATTCAACAAGCAAGAGTTGACAATGAGTTGTTAAAAAAGAGCACTCCATGTATTTTCATTACCTGATTCACAGTAATAGGAAAGAAGTAACAAAACAGAAGTGATTTTGATAGTTATTGTCAATCTAGTCTGTTTTCAAGAAATTAAAAACACGATTCACATTATATTACAAGTGATTTTCAGAGTTAATTTTTGTTGAAGCAAAATGATTCATATGATATATAGGATGAATATGTTGCGGAAATGCCTAGAAAATTCAACAGAAAAATGCACACAACACACAAACACATATATTTACGTGGTTCGGCAATTGCCTATGTCCATGGGAGGCAACAAACTGATATTATTAGAGAAATTATACAAAATAAAAAATTTCTCTCAGATTCTCTCAACTCTCTTGAAGCACAGAATACTAAATTGCTTCTTTTGCTGCTTGCTCTCCTCTCTTTGCTTATGGTCTTATTTATAGGGGAAAGGCAGAGATAACCCACCCCCATTTTCAACAATATTAATTGCCATGTAGGTGGTAAGTGGAAGTTGAGCCAATTTGTAGGAAGTAGGTGGAAGTTGAGCCAATTTGTCAATAATCTCCACCTTGGCGAGAATCTACCAATCAATGCTGCCTCCATTTCGCCCTTAGGCGCTACGGGCTCAAGAGATATTGATCAAGTCCAAACAATGTTGAAACTTGATCCCTATTACTACCTTTGTTGACATATCTGTAGGATTGTCTGCAGTTCCGATCTTCTGGAGTAGAATGTTCCCTTTATCTACTATTTCCCGAACAAAGTGGTAATGGACGTCTATATGCTTGGTGCCACTGTGATGGACTTGGTTCTTTACCAAACAAATAGCACTCTGACTGTCGTAGAAAGTCTCCATATTTTCTTGAACAATGCCCAAGTCCCTGATCAAACCACGAAACCAAATGGCTTCTTTGAAAGCTTATGTTATAGCCATTTACTTTGCCTCAGTAATAGACAAAGCCACTGTTAACTGTATCTCCAACTTACTGGTCCTCCTGCCATAGTGAACACATAACCAATAATAGATCGACGCTTGTCAAGATCACCAACATAACCAGAATCAACATATCCTATGATATGTTTGCCAATCGTCTGATCTCTCTCGAACTTCAAACCAACATCTACAGTACCCTTAATGTACCATAGCAAATTAATTTATTTTTATTATTTTTTTAACAAAACAAATAACATTAAAATCACATAGCAAATTGATTTCAATGTTTTTGGAATTTGTGACTAAACTTTTCTCTTACGGTCTTTGATTAAACAGCAGGACTTCTTTCCTTTACCAATACCCTCTAGCCGTAAATATTATTAGAAATCAATGGATTGCTTTAATTAATTTATACTTGAGCTGAGAGTTATAAATAACTAATTTTGTTAGAGTTGCGATATTTGCACATCTAAAAAATTGTATGTGTCCCCATTTTTGTATGAACACCCCATTAATTGAAAAAAAAAAAAAAAACATATATCTGCTAAGCACATCCCGCAAATTACTAAATATATCATTTATTTTAATTTTTTTAAAAATACACATTATAAATAATTAAAAAGAAAAACAAAATGAGAGAAGCCACACCCAGATTTGGAAGGAGGTGGTGCCTGCAGCCTGCCTCCATCTTTTTCAATCTAGTCTAGGATGGTGGAGGACACGGGCAGCTGCATTCTTCATCCTTTTAGGATTTGCCTTCTTCATCCTTTTAGGGTTGGTCTTCTATCAAGTATTCGATGTAGTTTTTGTTTTTTCTTTATTAATTTTATTTTATTTCCTTTTCAAAAAAATATTTTTTTAGTTTATTCCTCTTTATATTAAGTTTAGTCGGTAAAAAAAAAATAAAATAAAAAAATTGCTTAAAATATTAATAATTTAGTATAATAGTAATGTTGGAATTTTAAATTTTTATAAATTTGGGGTGCATACCGTTTTAAAGGGGTATAAATATCGCCACTTTTTTTTTTTTTTTTTCCTCTTGAGCTTTACCACTAAAATCAACCTCATCTTGTATTGTTTTGCTTTTTTATTGATAATTTTACTAAGTCTATCATATTTTAATTAGACCCATATCATTTGATCAAGGGTAGATCGACGTTAGAAGTCAAATTAAGAAGATTTAAACATGATAATAATAAAAATAAATAATATTAAATCTATATCAGTAGACACATTTCCATTAAGGTATATATTTAGAGCATCTCTAATGCAAGCGTGATTTGTGAAAAAAAGAAATGCCACATAGGATAAATAAACGTTATGTTAATAATTGTGTCTCCAATGCAACCGTGCATATTCAACCTCAAGTTGGTAAAAAAAAAAAATTAGACATTGTCAACATGACCGTCCACTTTCAGACGATCTGTTGCACAACTATTTTTTAGGTTGATTCTGTAAACATTTAAAACTGACATTAATTTTTCATATATTTTTTGTAAGAAAAAAAAATAAAAAATAAAACGGGAAAAAAAGATGGACACATCATTAAAAAAATTGTGTTTTAGACGGAAGCATTGGATACCAAATTTTGAGTTGATTGTCTATCAAATCTATTTATATGCCATATAGGAAGCAAGTCTCTTGACATTATTGTCATGTCAACAATTATTGGTATACAAGCCACTTTTACATTGAAGATGCTCTTATCATTCTGATAATTTTGTTGGGCACACATAGTGGAAATAGGGGGAAATATACTTCCTATTTCTGTTGATTTTTAAGAGTAACACTAGTTTAATAAGTTAAGTTTAAATGAACAAAAATACCCTCATCGCTTTCTTTTATTAAATTTTTACCATTTTTAGGTGTTTTTTCTTTTCTTTTCAAAAACCTCCATTGATGGAGGATCAATGGAGTTCCTCCATCAATGGAGATGGATGTAGGTCTGTTCTTCATCAACCTCCAATGGAAGTCGAAATCGACCTCCATTGGAGGTTGATGAAGAAGATGAACAGAAAGAAAATTGGAAAATTTTAAATATACTTAATAAGTCTCGGAAACTACAAAACAAGTCTTGAAAAAAAAAAAAAAAAGCACGAGAGTTATTTTTATGAGTGTGTTTTAAAGGTATTTTATCAAATCCATACTTTAGGTGCTATTAAAACTTAAGTTATTAAGTTGGTGATAGTCTTAAAACTCACTGTTTAAAGAGTGCTATTAAATTTTCGAGCATGGCTTACAGAATGTACAATTTTGAAGCCATTTTACGTCACATTTGGAAGGAGTAGTAATTCTTGTAGGCGATGTTTGGTTGGTGGAATTAGGATAGGAAAAGGAAAGAGAATCATTTTACATTGTTTGTTTCTCCTTAATTAACCAAGAAATTATGATTCCATTAGAATGGCTAGAATGGATTCCTAACCCCATCGCGATGACAAATCCTCATTGCGATTTGCGATGGAGGATTTGTTCACCTCTATCGAAAGAGGACTCCATCCTCCATAGAGACGTAACCAGGATTCGACACTAAGGTGGACTAGAATATATATATATATATATATTTATCTAAATTTCGATGGTACAAAGAACCTTTGATAAATTGGAAAAGAAAGATGAACACGTTTAAACCTACTCTTAATAATTTTGGCATGAAAAATATATTTAGTAAAATTTTCAAAAGTGATTATTTGATAATTTGGATGGACTTGACAGCAATTTTAAGAAGCAGATGGAGGTTACTTTTACAAAGTAATTATGAAATAATTTGCTGTCAGATAACTCTTCTAAAACTATATACTATACAGTATTTGTCATTTTCATTATATTATATGTATTGTTTTGTCCATAGTAATGTCGTATTCTATTAGTTGACGATAAATAGATATAATTAATATTGAACTAAAGATTGATTTTCAATTTTTATGGCCGCACATTGTACAAGCTGCAAATTAGTACCTAATAAAATAAAGGCAAAATGAATAATTAAGTAATAAAATTATAAAGCTATAAAAAAAATTGATTTGGATGTTACTAAGCCACCAAGTGTGGTCCAAAAAATGTCACCTAATATTTATTAATGGGTATAATTATAAAACGAATATTTTTTTAAAATAAATAAAAAATAAATATTAGGTGATGTGCTATTTTATATAATCCTTTTAATACAAATATATATATATATATAATCCTTTTAATAAATATTAAGTGACAATTTTTGTAGCATGCCAATCAATTTTTTATTGTTTTATAATTTTATTAATCAATCATGCATTTTGTCTTATTTGGTCTACATGCTTAATTATAATTTAAAAACAGTAAGTTGTAAAGATGTCATTGCATATTGTTGAAATTAATCTAATGTTTCATCTGTCACATCAACAATAGTTTTAAGCTTTAGAACTTTCAATTATTGAACTCGGTCTTGTTCACTAACGGAAGGGAGTCTACTTGTAATTAAAGGTATTTATTGAATAATTTTCGATAATCGGATGTATTACGCAGCAATACACCCGCTGCACGAAAGATTTTCTCCTTAAATAAGAAGAGGCCGAGCTGTTTTTCTTCAATGTAGATCCAAATCTTCAATTCCCTGCTCCTGTACTAGCTGATTTCTTGTATAGAGTAGCATTTATCATCACTAGGATCTATTTCCAACCAAGCCTGCTTGTAGCTCAAATATCTCCAAACCCAAAAACATGGAAGCTCATGATCTTGATGTGTACCAAAAAACCCTGAAAAGGTTTGAGGAGTTAGTCCCAACGCTGCCCAGAAGAAAAGGTTGGATGACTGACCATCTAGTTCAATACCAAGGCTTTTGGCTAATACCTACTTCCCCTTTAAAAGCTGTGATTTTGATGGAAGATGGTCACTTTAAACCTCAACCCACTGATATTTTCTTGTCCACATTCCCAAAAGCAGGCATTACTTGGCTCAAAGCCCTCATTTTCGCTACCATTAACCGAAAGAATTTTGATTTTTCCAAGCACCCTTTGCTCACTACTGGTCCCCATGACTGTTTTCCTTTATTGGATTCTCTCAACTTTTCTGAAATTGAATCCCTTCCTCCTCTTCGCCTTCTGTCCATTCACTACCCTTTCGCCTTCTGCAAACAAAATTTATTATTATTAAACGAGATCCTAGGAGGATCAGATCTAGGCGAGATTCTTGATGAATTGAGTTTTCATACATTTATGGTGCAAGGATCTTCATTCCTTGTGGGAGTATTCTTTTGAATTTTCACATTTATTACTGGATTTGTCAACTGCTGAATTGTTGGTGATTGTCTCGCCTAATCCAAGGCCAAATTGTGTGGAAGATATGTTGAAGCCCGATTTTATTGATGATATTTTATTTTTGTTGCATGAGTGGCGAGCTCGTGTCAATTCGCCCATTTGGGGGTTCTTTGGTGAACATGTTCCTTTTTAGGCTACTTGATCTTTGCTTTTCCATTCGCCATTGTTGCACATGGCTAGTCGAGCTGACGTGGCCTGATGTCATAGAGGTTTGGTTTTGTAAAGCCTAGGCTCTGTGCTAGTGTGTTGAGTCGAATAAAATTGGTCTAAACAATACTCCATAAATCTGCGAGGAGGGTTGTTGGCGAGTTACTTCTTTTGGCAAGTTAGCAACTCTTCAAAGTGGATTTATTGAGATCTTTGCATTTAATGCGGCATTAACATATTGTTCTATGACCAAAATAACTGTGTTTTATTGATGACCTTTCAAACATTTGAAATGCTAGATTGACGCCCTTTCGTTTTATGTGACGCCATCCTACTGACTCTTGATGTGTCGTCACGTTTCATGATTTGACAAATTCATGGTTCTTGCTCATTTCAAAAAATGAAGTGTACCGTCCTTGAAACGACTATGCTCCCTGTCGTTTATGCCTATATCTTGAATTTTTGCAGTAATTAGTGTTAAAAAAAAAAAAAAATTGCACTAATTCCAACTGGTTAAAATTCTAAAAACCTGACGAAAAATTTTAGGACAAAACCTGACTAGAGAACTATTTGTATTTGTTGTACCTCTCAATAATTTTAAATTTACATTTTTTTTTTATATTCTATTTAAATTACATTTCAATATCTAATATTCCATTTACTCTTATATTAAATGGTAAGAGACTAGATTGAAAATAATAAAATGTATTTTTTAAACAAAAATAATAAAATGTTACATATTCAATTGTTTTTCTTCACTATAAGACTTATTACCTCTTATATCTTAAATTATGATAAATTGATTTGTTTGTTTTTCCAGCTTATATCTTATTTTAAAATATATATGTCTTTTAGAAAAAGTAAAAAATTTTAACTTTTATCTTATTCAAAAAGTGATACTGTAGATTTTTTTAATAAATTTCCACAAATATTCTATAACAATTCATACATTTATAATTTTATCCGTATATAATAAAATCCTAAAAATTAATTTTCTAAAAAATCTATATTTATAATTAGTCATCCAAAATGAAAAAAAAAACAAACATATCATAATATCTTAATATATATATATATATTGTTGATGCAAGGATATGTTACCAAATAATTATATTATGTGCAACGGAGTAGAGTTTCTTGTTTTGGCATAGACAAGTGGGGTTTTAATTATAAAAGATTTTTGAATTTCTTTTATTGGATTGACTTTGAAGGTTTTTTTATTTTTATTTTTTTTTTAATATTTTTTATTACAATAATTTGGGGTTTTGGGACAGGGGACATGACTCGAACCCACAACTCCATGGCGTAGGTGTTAGGGGCATACCACTGGACCAACCTCATCATGTCGGATTGACTTTGAGGTTGATCGATTATTTTCTTGTTTATTGGTTGACTGTGTTTCCATTTTTGACCTCTTTAATTTTATAGATAAAATCTTCATATATTGTCAAGTTCATAAGCTTGAACACTGTTTTTTATTTTTGTGAAGAAAAATTATTATATATTAATGGTTTTCTCATATGTTTAGCCGTTTAGGCGCTTTCGAGTTCTTATTGCACTGATAGTAAATCTTAGAGTTAAGTCATTAGTTTTGTTTTTTTTTTTCTTTAATTGTATCCATCATAGTGTTCATAAAGTTAAACAGAGAGTTTCAATGAAAGAAAAGCCTAACATATATGCATTGCAGAACCTTTTGGTTGCAGTGAAACTCAGTTGAGCTGAATTGCATTGTAGTTATTGATATTATGAGATGATTGATCATTAGTTAGAATCAGACTCTGAAGGAATCAATCCTGGAATTTTTTTAATGCTTCTGTGCATTGTTCAAGCTCTGTTATTACCCTTGCCCTTAGTCAAGCCATACAAAATTATTTCCTTCTGATATAGATGTTTCAAAGTTTATATTGTCAGTCATTTATTTTTATTGGTTTCAGGTTCTTTATTATTGATTGGTGGTGATCTTGGTTTTGGCAAGAGTACACTGTTGTTGCAGGTGTCAATTTTTTTTTTTGTAAGGGTACATTTTGTCTTGAATAGCTTTACTAATGCCGAAAAATATGATTTTCTGTTCCTTGATTTCATGCCCCATTCTTGTCTGTTACCAGCAATCTTCTCATGTTTTATGTCTGAATTGGATTATGGCTGCAATGATAGCTGAAGGGTGTGATCTTGGTGACCCTGCTCCTGTTGTCTATGTATTAGGTGAATCGATCAACATTACCAGGTTGATTGGTACTTTTCTCAAGGTGTGACTTTGTCATATATTGTATTAAATTCCCAACTTTCTGGTCTTTATTATGCATATGTGCTTCTTTGTTTGTTAGGTGCTTTGTAGGGAGTGTATGAAATGAAAAATTTTCCACTTCCAAAGGATCTTTAATGAAATTGTTTGTTGCATAGTTTACTTTGGCAGTCATCTCCTTCTTTTATGGTTCCCTGTTTTTTCTCCTTAACCTTCCTCGAAATGAAATATAGAAATTTTCGCTTTCACAAATTGCTAGCTGAAAGTTTGCTCTTAACTCACTTAGATGGGAAACATGGCTTGAAATGTTGTTAAAGTAAAGCTTGAGTTTGTTGATTCTGGCGTAGTATCTAGAAGCCTACTATTAGCATCTAGACAGACAATTCTTGCACTTTTCTATTGTTGAAGGTTACAACTGTGGTTTCATTGTGGATATGCAAATCCCATGGCACTTTCATTATGACTTTAGATCTAACTTGTTTCACTATGGCTTCCTCCTTGTGGCAGTGCCAAAGTGTTGGGCAATTTGGAACGGAGCTGACCGTATGAGGATTGGCGCAGAAGAACTTATCTTGTATTCTAGTACAGATATTGAGGTGCATATTTCTGGACTTATGACCATTGATTGTTGATGTTGTGAATGATCATTCTGATTTTGACTTCACACTGTTATGCTATTGTACTTGTAGATTCCCATGACTTGACTGATATAATTAAACTCACTGCTGAAAATTGTCTTCTTGTAATATTTCAGTTACATGTCAACCTGCATGCTTGTATGGATGAGGAGTGCTTCATTTCTGTTGCTCTGGTCTGTTTGGGGTGTGCTTACGGTTGAAATTAAGTGGACAGACAAATGAACTGAAGGCAGTTATTGAGGGAGTATCTTAGGGTTAGTGTCTGCAGAATGTATATTAGAAGTCTGTTTTGATGTCTCCTTGTTGAGGTTAAGCTGGTAACTTGTAGAAAAGGTTGTAAAGTAAAACAAAATGGAAAGTGGAAACAGATAGAAGAGGAGAAAAACAACTGATAAAATTTCTGGGAAAATGGACAATAGAAACCTAAACAACTAGTGTTTTGAATTTGTCAATTTTAACCTTGGAATTGGATGTTAGGGTGCTGTAGATAATTTGGTATTTTTTCTGATCATATTTCATGATCCTGTAAGACTAGGCTCTATAAGAAAAGACTGAGCTCTAGTTTATTTTGAACTGCTTGTTATTCCTTCATTCTTTTCTTCATGTTGATCCACCCATGTCATTGCATTAAATCAACGTTCGTTAAAACAAAATTTTTGGATTTTTCTCATCTTAAGAAGTTTAGCTTATGAAATCTTTGAAATTTGTCATATTTGCTTCGTTGAACTTGCTGTGGATTCAACAAAGGAAATCAATTCAAGCATATCCTTTTCCTTCACATTTTTTCTTTTCATTAAAGAAGGCAGCACTTTGCAGGTTTATTGGTTGACTTGTAACTTAAATAATTTACTTCTTGCTTATGTCAAGCTAGCACAAACTGAGTTTATGAAGATGAGGATTCTTGTTTCTCCTAAACTAAAATAGGAAGTGCTTTTGCTTGGTAGCACTTTAATGGGGTGCTTTTCTAAAGATATCTCATAGGTTCTTTTCTATAAAGCAGATTAATCGCTTCTTTGGTCATAAAATGTACTCTTGTTTATTTGTATCGAACATTATGTAATAGATATGAAAAAGTTTTTAGCTATATCAAATTCATCCTTATTTGGGATCACTGAATTGATAGAGATGATAACTAGGAGCCGTATCAAAACTTTGTGAAAGTGATTGGATAACTTCTAAACAACTAATATAACATTTTCATCTTACAATTCAATTTAGGCAATCGAGAAAACATATGTATTAGGGTTGGCAAAATGGGCTGGGTACAGAGGGTTTGGCCCTTACCCGCATGATGTGGTCCGGGTTTAAACCCGGACCGCATCATTAAAAAGCCCACTTTCAGCCCTTTATTATAAGCCCATATGAATGTGGGCCGTTTGAGGGTTTTACCCAGGTTAATTTAAAGCCCGCAAAAAACCCTCTTATGTTTAACGGCAACTTGAATTTCTGTCTTCTTTCTCCTTAACGCCTATCTGCATCTATTCTTCAATAAATGAGACAACTTCTCAGCTCTCATCATCGGTGGCCTCTACCCTCTTGCCGCCGTGCCGCCGTGCCGCCATCGTGTCGCCTTCGCTTCCGGTCGCCACCAGTCGCTTCCGACGAAGGTCGCCACCAGTCGATTCCGACGAAGCTTCTCGCCATCAACAGGAATTGCTTGAAACCCACATTTAGTGGTAAGTTTTCCTTTTTTTTTTTTATGAGTTAAATCATCTTAAATGGTAAAGAATTGGTCTTCTTTAGAACATTATCTGGGTTTATCACATAAATTTGATTAATTAGAATATTCATCTCTATTAATTAGAATATTTTCTGGGTTTGGTATTTCTTGAGTCTGATTTGATAGAATATATTGCTTTCATGAATAGAATGCTACTACCTTCAACATATCTTAAACACATTCAATTTTGTCAATGCTTACAGTGGTTATAGTTCTAATTTGCTTTATAATATACTGTTAAGGAAACCTTGCAAAAACTTTCGTAGTATATATATTGATTGTAACAATAAAGTGGGGGATTTGTCTAGGAAAAATGCACAGACTATAAATTTTGTGGTCAATGCTTGGCAATGAAATATAGAAACTGCAATGAAATATTTGAAATTTTAAATGCTTGGCAATGAAATATAGAAACTGCAAAAGTATAGCTAATATATATATAGAGGTATTTGTTTTATGATATCCCCAATGCAGTATGCTTAATTCTATTGAGACATTAAGTTATTTTATGCTGGTATTGCTGATGAGAAACTTACAAAGCTTTTATCAGCAAAAGGATGTCTTATATACCAGGATTTACATTGTTGCAAATCTTTTTCAGGACAGCAGTTGTTTACTGTAATTTTAGATGCAAAAGTTTTAGGACTGAAATGTGTTGTTTAATGCTTTTTTCCTTATCTTAGAACAGTCATGTGATCAACCCGGCTAGATTTATTCTTTGTTTGAGTCAAGAGTCATTGGTAGCACAATGCAAGGAAACCCAATCTTTTTTGTATGTAGTGTGTGTCAAGAATTGTGATTACTGATTCTTGTTTGAGTCTTCAAGTTTCTTCTGGTAGCTGTGAAGACCACAATGTTGATAATTGTCATTCATACCAGTCATGCCAGCATCATAGGTAATTCAATCTTCTGATTTTTGGGTTGGTTTTCAAGCCATTGCTGAAGCTCTTGGATTGGCTACTGTGAAGGCGGTAGTTGCCATCACTGCTATAATTGCTGGTGGACGCTTGGTAACTGGTAAGTCTTGATATTAATCAAGATATCCTAATCCTAAATTATTAGATTTGCTTAAGCATCTTTTTAACTCCCATTGATGCTTTTGTATCTTGATCTTCCAATTATATATTTATATGGCCTGATAAGTAATTGTGTACTTATATTCCTTTTATGCGGTTGTGCACCTGCTTCGACCAATCTATAAGCAAATTGCGGAAAATCAGAATGCAGATATATTCTCTGCCAATACACTCCTTGTTATTTTGGGGACTAGTCTTCTAACAGCCAGGGTATGTCAATGCATTTTATAATTTCTGTATCATCTTGGCTATTCCCATCTCTACGGTGGCTTCCGAGTCTGCTTTTAGTGCTAGTAGTAGATTTTTGAGTCCACATCGTAGAAGATTGCATCCGGACACGTTGGAGGCCTTGATGTGTGCACAAAATTGGATATGGGCTCCTCTTCGAGATATGAAAATTTTCAAATTATGTTATACTTTTATATAATATTAGTTACCATTGATGTTGATTATATTTTTTTGCTTTTTATTTTATTTTATTATTATTAGGTCGCATCCCAGAAGAAGAAGTATATGCTACAGAAAGAGTAGACGACAAAGAGCCGGTAGCGCTGTCTTGATTTATTGTTGTGTTTTGAATTTTTGGATTTGGGTTATTATTAATTTTAGTAGTATGTAAAAATTGTTTTATTTGGATTGAGTTGTAAAAATTGTTCTATTTGGATTAATTGTTTTAATATAACTTTTAATATGGGTCAAAAAATATATGTTAAAAATATGGGTCAAAAAATATATTTAAAAAATATATGTTAAAAATATGGGTCTCAAAATATGGGTATAAAATTCAGGTTAAAATCTGGGTTAAAATTTGGATCCAAATCCAAACATAATATGGGTAACAATGAGGGTCAAAGGGTGGGCTTGGGTAAAGCCCTATTTATTGCAGGCTTGGGTAAAGCCCTACCCGCATGCATACAATTTTATTTGGGCTGGGTTTAAGCCCTTTAAAATTATGAGGGCTTTTTGAGGGCTTAGGTCCAGTGCGGGTTTGGGCCCTCAAATTGCCAATATGTATGGTCCGAGAAGAATTTATTCTAGAACTTAATTCTCAACTACCATCTTGTGGACTTACAAAAAGTAATAGAACAATTTCTAATTCATCTTAAAAAAAGGTATTCGAAATTTCTATGAAAATTTTGAGAAGATACTTGGAAAGCATGATGCTATAGTCAAAGTCAATTGGAGACATTAAGTACCATTTTGCATGTAGGGACATGACATATTGTTGTTGAATATTCATCCTAATTTAGCATTAGAAATTTCTATGAAATTGTTGAGAAGCTATTTAGAAAGCATGATTCTGTAGTCAAAGTCAACTGGAAACTGTAAGCCAAGTTCTCAAAGTCTGTTTTGCATCATTATTGCATATTTTTAGATTTCTCAGTTGTTTCCGGTTGAGACTTTTGAAGCGATTACAAGAGCTTAGCTATAAAAAGCCTTGTGAGGAGTGTAATTGGTTCTCCTGAGCAAAATATTATATTTTTAAAGACATGGATCGAAGGATTTTTTGTGCGATTGTGGAGAATGACCTCCCCTCTTTTACTAGATTAGTTCAAGAAGATGAAGGAATTCTGGATCAAAGAACCATCGGTTCCTTGAACACTGTACTGCACCTTGCTTCAAAGTATGGTCACATTAACTTGGTAAGGGAAATCATTAAATTGCGTCCAGAGATGGCTGCAGCCGAGAATAAGAAGTTGGAGATTCCACTGCACGAAGCCTGTCGCCAAGGGGACATTGAGGTTGTGATGCTACTATTAAAAACCAACCCATGGTTGTCTTGCAAGTTTAACTCTAAAAATCAGAGTACATTGTTCATTGCTTGCAGTAGCGGGAATCTTAAAGTGGTAAAGCTTTTGCTGAATCAGCCCTGGTTTGTGGGGATAGATGAAGATGAGACTCAGCTAAATTCGCTTCACGTGGCTGCTTCTAATGGTTATGCGGGTTAGTAGAAAATCTTATCTCAGCTCAACTCTATCCATAATTCCAGATAAATCATATCCGTGGGTAAATTTGAGAGGTTATATTGTTTGCTGCTTCTAGTTCTTTACAGGTAATAAATTTAATTTACCATTTGTTGCAGATATAGTGGGGCATTTACTGAATCTGTGTCCAAACATGGCTCATAATAAGGATGTAAATGGATATTCTCCTTTGCACTACGCCTGTAGTAAAGGGCATGTATCAATAGCAACAATGCTGCTAAGGTTTGATTTGAACCTCGCCCTGCAATTTGATAACATTGGTTACACCCCGTTACACTTAGCTGCTATGAATGGTGATCTTGCAATCCTTCAAGAATTTGTAGCATTGGCTCCTGCTTCTTTTCAGTTTCTCACAACATGCGGAGAAACAGTGTTTCATCTTGCTGCAAGGTTCAATCATTATATTGCCTTCATTTACTTGGCAACGGTTTTCTGTGACACCTATTTGTTCCATCAACCAGACAAATTTGGCAACACCATTTTACATATTGCAATTTCCGGAGGACACTATTATGTATAGCTCTCTCTCTCTCTCTCATGTTATTTTCTTTGCTTTTTGGTTGAAGTATGTCTCCTGACGGACCTTTCAATGCTTGTTCCAGTTAGCTGAGAAAATCATTCACGAAACAAAAATGGAAATCAATTATCGGAATTATGAAGGACATACGGCTCTTGACATTCTCAAGCATGCTCAGAGCACTTCGGAAGTTCAGCATCTTAAAGACCAGATGAAGAATGCTGGTGGTAAAACAGACATTGAACTTCTTCAGACAACGGTAATTGAAAGCCCCAGAGATGCACTTGAGCGAACATATGAACAGCTCCTAGAAACTATAAGTCCTCAAAATGAACATTCAGGGCCTCTAGACCATGTAGTGGATAACACGCCAACACAGCAATTGCCTAGACTGAAAATAAAAAGGCGCTCAAGGGCGAATGCAGTTAGGAAACATTATGAAAAGAAACCAGAAGTTCTGGACAATGATGTATTTGAACCTGACTCGTCATCATCAAGGAGTTATCAGACCAACATGCGCGAAAGGAAGCATGAGAGCCTGAAGCACCGGAAAGAATTAATTGAAATTTACAACCGATGTCACACTAAGCAACATGATGCGTATATAGAGGCACTACAAAATGCTCGGAACACAATCACACTAGTTGCCATTTTAATCGCCACTGTTACTTTTACTGCAGGCATTAGTCCTCCGGGTGGTGTCTATCAGGAAGGACCAATGAAGGGAAAATCAGTAGTGGCTAGAACAACGGCTTTCAAGGTTTTCACAGTTAGCAACAACATTGCACTTTTCACATCTTTATGCATTGTTATTGTTCTAGTCAGCATCATCCCCTTTCGAAGAAAACCACTGATGAGGCTTTTAATGATCGCTCACAAGGTCATGTGGGTGGCTGTAGCATTCATGGCAACGGCTTATGTTGCAGCCACATGGGTGACCATGCCGCAAAATGGTAATATGTGGACATTTGGGGTCCTTGTGTCCATTTGTAGCGGTACTCTGGGATCTGTCTTTATCTGTTTTGGGGTTATGTTGGTTAGACACTGGTTGAGAAAGTTGAAATGGAGGAGGGAGGCGGGGAAAGCACCTAATGATGACGATGAAAATCAGTCACATTCCAGTAACTCTGATGTACACAGTGCCAGAATGTTAGGATATCATGCCTACTGAACAATTTTGTTCTGGTAAAATGAAAACTCACTTCTTGCAATTAACAATTTTATACTCACTTCTTGAGTACAAGGATGACTCAGTACTTCTAGTGGAGAAATGGGGATACTACCACTGCAACACAAGCAAAACCATCATAGCCTTCAACAATGGCAAGAGTTCGATGAAGCTTGACAGGCCAGGTCCTTTCTACTTCATCAGTGGCACCTTCGATCACTGTAGAAATGGCCAGAGATTGCTTGTTGAAGTGATGGGTCTGCACCAGAGTCCTCACTCTCCACCTTCCACCATTGCAGCTCCTCCTGAGACCTTGCTGGGTCCTGGACCTCTTCCAAGTTCATCAGCAGCACAATCACTTTTCTCTGATGTCACATTTTACTGTGTTCTTTGTGGCTCATATTTTTATGTTATTTGTTGTTTCATTTTGGAGATTGTTGTTACCTTGTTGGTTTAATATATATTGGAGTCTGTATGTTTTTATTTGTTATTTGATTTTTAATTCTTAATAAACTTTGCATAATTTTTTATAAAATTTTCTTTGGATCCCAATTTTCTTCCAATATTTTTATTTGTTTCTAAATTAATTATAAAGACATAAATAATGAGTCTAATCTATTTTGAAATGATAGAATTCAAACTACCAAAAATGATAATATTTAGGATTCTACTTCAGAATTTATGATGAAAAGTTGAATATTTATAGAAAATTTTGATCTATTAAATTATAAAAAAAATTTATAACTTTTCAAAAAATAAAATAAAAATTGTTATAATAAAATCATTTTTTTTTAAACGGGGCAAAAAACCATCCAAAAAATTTATTGAATATTAATGCAATCAGCATAAAGTTAGAAACAATATTTCTGAAGAAAAGAAGGGCTATCTTCTATATATTAAAACCCTAGTAGCAAATTTTGACCCAAAAAAAAAAATGAGCTACCTAATTTTGTTTTCTAGAATGAAACAACAATTAACACCTTTGAGAGGAGTTGTATATATTTACATTATCTTCAAAATTTCATATAAAAATAAAAAATAAAAATTGTCCCATTATCTTAGGCGTGGCGTCACCTTTGAGAAAACAATCCTATAGTCGATGTTCTGGATGAAGAGATCAATGAACCATGCTACCAGCACGAAGCCATCAGCTAGGCCTAGCATGAAGATGGTTCTGCAAACATTGCTCAACTATCCGATAATTACTCTAAAGAAGAATGCCGAAAGCAAGATGATGATCCTAGTTTGGCATCTTTAGTGTGACCTTTAGTTGGTTGAATCTTAGATTTGTAAGTGACCAGTTTATAGAGAAATAAGTAATCCTCGACGGGGATGTATTTGGGGCGATATGTTATGTATTTTGTTAAAACTTGTATATACCAGTTAAGTAAAAATTGTAAAAATAGTTAAAGATTTTGTCGAGATCAATAAATATATGCCTGACCTGAATACCGAAAACAATTTTACTCACACATACTTGTAAACATGTATAATGAGACTTCAACCTTCATCACAAATATAGAAGAAGAGGAGTACACTACATAACCATGACATATATAATTAATTTAATTCAATCTTAGATTTTACTAAACAAATAACTAATTTCTTCTAGGCCAATTTAATCCATTCCCAATCACAACGAAATTGTTCAAATTTGTTGATAAATCAATAATATTAATACAGCT
This sequence comes from Acer campestre, assembly GCA_954870605.1. NCBI lineage: Eukaryota > Viridiplantae > Streptophyta > Magnoliopsida > Sapindales > Sapindaceae > Acer > Acer campestre. Next base: position 52,648,918 of record OX940799.1, on the reverse strand, counting down.
AGTTACAAAAGGAAAAAAAAATTATACTAGCAATCCACTGATTTTATATCTTGAACATCAATATTCAATACATTACAAGAAATTGGATGGTTCAAAAAAAAGTTGAAATGGCAAACACCTAACATCTTTGATTAAGCCGTCAAAGAATAATCCGTGAATTCTTCTCAAAACTTCAAGAACATTCCGCAGCTCACCTTCACTCTCAATCTCATCGGTCTTCATCTCCGCTTGTAATTTACAATTCTGATGACGATCGGCAAAGTAGTTATATTTTTGAACCGTGATCAAATTGTCTAAATGATCGCTCCATACACTTTTTGTGTCATCAACGATAATAGTCCCACACTCTTGTCCAAGAACCAAATCCAGGTTCTTTTTTTATTTTTCCTTGAAATCTTCACGTGCAATAAACCGAGAGTTGAAGAAGTTACCTTCCGGGTCAAGAAACTCAGCAACCTTCTTCACGTAGTATCTGCTCCCCATTGAACAAACATAAATTTCGAACATGGAACTTGCTTCTTTTAAGAATGTCCGGACAAAAGGTCTCAACTTCACCAAGTAAGCATCATCGAGAACGAACAAGCTCCCATCTGATGTATTCGAATCCGTCTGTTTCTTCAAATACAACTCGTCTGGTGTCAGCTTCTTGAATGCTTTACTGTGAAGAAGCGTGTGGTCCAAGTCAAGAACCAAGTGAAGCTTCTTCTGGGCAAAAAGCTTGTTGGAGTTGGCAACTTTCAAACGAGAAATCTCATCGAGGGTCAGCCTTAAACCATCGAAAATATAATCAAAACGGATGCCGTAATCGGAAGCCATTGGTCGATCACAGTGCAGGCAGACTCCATTGATGATAGTGGAATGTTTATTATTGAATCCAAGAAAAATCGACTCATCAAATATCTTCAAACGTATACGCGGGGCCTTGGAACATGAATCCAACCCCAATGAGCGATGGAGGGTTGATGTGGGAGTGATTTTGCTTCGAACGTGGTGGTGGGTTGATGTGGGTGGACGAACAGAGACGGCAACCATTTTTTTTTTTTTGGTGTGTGTGTTTTAATTTGTGTAAAACTGATATTTATATTATAGCTGTAATATTTCCTAAAGTGAGTCGGTTTCCTTGTAAATTCAGTTTTAGTTTTTACTAGTAAAATGGCCCGCGCTCTGCTGCGGGAGTATTATACCGTTTTATATATTATTTTCAATTTTAATAAATTTATTGATCTAAATTATGAAACAAACAAAATTAAAATATAAAAAATATATTAATAAAAAATAAAATGCAAATATATTTTCAAATGTAAATCCATCGTCCTCTATCTCTTCTTCAACTCTTGACCATCCACCATCTCTACCAAACAATTTTTTTTCTCTCAACAATCAACTCATCTCTCATCTAAATCATCTTTTTTATCTTTGTTTTTTTTTCTCTTTCAGACAGAGAGAGAATAATTATTCATTAAAAAAATTTAAAAAGTAAATAAACCATTTAAAACAACCAACCGCTAGGACGCTGTCACAATAATTCTATGAACACATCATGTGATTTGACAAATATAAATAAGATATAATTACTTTGGTGGATATCTATTTAGTTAAACTCTATCAAAATGGTCATTAGATTGGAAATTTGTTTCAAAATGACTATTTTGGCAAACAATAACCATTTCCATCACACTATTTGTCAAAATAGCCATTTTGATAGGTAATAACCAAATGGGTGGTCACCAAGGTAATTATCCCTATAAACAAATGAAGATGAGCACACCACATATATCAAAAAATTCTTAGTAAACAGAAAATCAAAATATCAAACATCCAAACGTTATAAAAATCACTCCATCAGTTGACAACTATGAAAATATTCCACAAAAGTCTCGTAACAAAGAGAAAGATAATGATAAGCTTACAGCTTGGAGTTGTGAGCTTTAGTGTCCGAAAGCAAATATCATATAGGGCTTTATTGTCCAAAACCATACATTCATCTACATTTTCAACCAACTGGTGAACAAAGAGGGTTGCATTGTATGGTTCGACAACAATGTTGGAAACCTTCAAGGATGGGAACACCAAGAAAGTGAGTATCATTCGGTTTGAGACAAAAATTTCCTCACTTCGTTTTTTCCCTCATAATTTTTTTTCTCGCAAATCGAGACTTATTTTGTAAATCTGAGATTTATTGGGTAAAATTCGAGACTTAGTCTGTAAATTTGAGACTTACTTAGGCAAATTCGATACTTATTTTGATAATTCGAGACTTATGGGGTATTTTTACAAATTTGAAATTTACACAGTAAAAATAAGAATTTTTAAAAAAAAATATTTAGGTCGTCTTCTTCATCCATCAATGGAGGATGACACTGTTTCTAGATCGACGATGAAGGCTTGATTTTTTCTCTAGATTTCAACTTCTCAAGTGTTCGTCGAATAGTTTCTTATCTAATTTCAAATTTTGTCCAGCGAGAAGGCTACTCGCCTACTCGAGCCTTTGTCTCCAAAATAGCTACTCGATCGACGAAATCCAGCGAGAAGAAGTGACGAAGGCTCGATTTTGTCTTTGGAGACTACTCGTCTAATTTTGTTGTGCCTTCGTTTCAAGCTAAATTTTGTCACCGGATTTTATCACGCGAACCAACGAAGATGATGCTGTTTCTAGGCAATGACGGAAACTCATGAAGCTGCTCAACAAAGACGATGAAGGCTCCGATTTTTGGAGCTCCTCCATTGATGGAGCTTTGAAATCCATTGATGGAGGTTTTTGAAAAATAAAATAAAAAAGGGACTAATAAGAGATAATTATTGAAAAGTGGGGGTATTTTTGTCCAAAATCAATCTTTGGTGCTATTTAAACTCGAGTTATTAAAGCGATGCTAATTCCAAAAGTCACTCTTTAAAATGTGCTATATTATATATATATATATATATATATCACATGCTATGAGATGATTTGAATCTGAGACATTGTTAGGCTGAATGAGCGTTCTAATCACCAAGCCACATTGGGTGATGGTATATTAGAAAGTTTTGATGGTTGAGATTTTATCTTATATATAATTTTCATATTACATTAGTTATTTATTTTCGAATGATTAAGAAAAAAAAATGATAACTAATTAATAATTTACATAGAAATATATTAAAGTTGGTTAGTATTAAAAAAGATGGAGAGATTTATTCAAAAAAAAAAAAAAAGATGGAGAGATTGAGAGAAAGAGAGGACGGAGGGTGGGGAGAGAAAAAGAGAGTGAGGGAGGTGGTGAGAGTACACCTGCTATCTTTTTTTTTCTTTTTTCTTTTTTTCTTTTTTTTTTTTATTTTTTTTTATTTTTTTTTTTTTTAACAACACATCAATGGCATTTTTGTAAATAAATTGAAATCCCCTCAATTTCACTGTTTATGTGAACAGTGCAATTTCATCTCAAGTTTTAGTATATATATAATTTCCTATTTTGGTTTCCTTTCTACAGTAGGATTGCATTTAAAAAATAATAATTTTAAATAATTTATTTGATTTTAAATAACTTATTTTACTTCAAACTAATTTAAATTTATTAGTTCAATTTAGGAAACTTTAAACCTATCAATTTAGAGGCTGCTTTTGTCAAATAATTATTTCGTAGGGATAAAGAATCTGGGACAATTTCTTCAAATAGCCTGAATCACTAAATAGAAAACTTTATTCCCACGAAATAATTGAAGCCAATCCCAAGTCTATATCTTGTTCAATCAACTCAGATAAGTATTCCTGATTGTAAATTCAGAAAATGGGTCGGGCCTACCATCATTCCCATAAGAAAAAGCTTCTTTACTTATGATTTGAGCTATTACAATTAATTCGGAATTTGTGGGAGAGGGACATGACTAATTTCAATGGTGTACCCATGAGAGGCATACTACTAATCAAACCTCATCTCATCACGTAGTTGATAGACGAGGGTGAAAAGTGCGTAAAATGCTGATGCAACGATGGATGCTGCATGGTAGGGGTGACGCGGTTCCGGTTCGGTTCCGGTTTCGGTTCCGAACCGGCGGTTCCGGTTCCTCGGTTGGGTGGAACCGGAACCGGAACCGGAACCGAAACCGATTTATACCGATTCCGGTTCCGGTTCCAGTGGAACCGGCGGTTCTGAAACGGAATTTTTTTTTTTTTTTTTTCCTTTGTTAATAAAAAATAATAATTTAGACTTGTATAAATGTACAGTTGTATTATAAGTTGTAGTTGTAAATAAAGTATTAAAACAAAAATAAACAAAATGACAAATTACAAAATTAAATAAAAATAAAAATAAACAAAATGACAAATTATAATATTAAATAAAAATAAAAATAAACAAAATGACAAATTATAAATTACATTTCATTGGGTATTTGGGAATTAGCCAATTAGGTCACCCGAAATTCGATAATAAATAAATGACAAATTACAAAATTAAATAAAAATAAAAATAAACAAAATGACAAATTACAATATTAAATAAAAATAAAAATAAACAAAATGACAAATTATAAATTACATTTCATTGGGTATTTGGGATTTTGGGAATTAGGTCACCCGAAATTCGATAATAAATAAATGACAAATTACAAAATTAAATTAAAATAAAACTAAAAATAAATGTAAAGTTATTAGCCTTGCACTTAATTTTTACCACAATTAAGTTGCCTACGTATCCTCTTGGGGGATTTAGAGGAATCAAAGGCCACGTAGTTCTCTTACCTTTTATTGCATGTTTGGCGCCATCTGTATTCTGTAGTCTATAGACTTTGTACTCTGTAAGTCTGTAGAGTCTGTTATATGTACTGTAAATCTGCTATTCCGGCCCCGCTGCTCCTGTATCAGGTTCGTCGTCTTTGAAGAAGTCGTATGTTGGGTCTTGTTGAAGTTCTTGTTGTCTGTATTGTGCTTTTGTCCAATCATCTACACAAACTTGCATTTGTAGTGATTTTGGAGTTAAGCAAGAACGCTGTTCATCTAGAATATTTCCTCCAGCGCTGAACTCTTGTTCCACTGCCACTGTAAAAACTGGTGTTGAAAAAATATTTTTGGCTATCATAGCCATGATTGGATAGTACACTGCGTGCTCTTTCCAATATTGTAAGATTTCAAATTTTTTCCCTAACCCATCTTCTATAAACTCATAAGGAGTATTTAGATAAGATTCCAGCTCGAAATACTTATCGGTGTTTGATGAAGAAGCACATCTAGGTTTTTTGGATTTTTTTGGATAACATACTATACCCTAACCCTATAAATCCGGAGGAGGAGGATTTTGGGGCCTGAGATGTAGTTTGTGTATGTGTAACATCTAAGTTCAGTGACGATCCATAAATTGTAAAATATTCATCATATAAATCATACAATAATTTCTTAACTCTAACACAACATGCTTCAATATCATATTTCATTTTTAAACCTTCGACCCCATAATAACCTTTTAGATAATAAGACATACTCTCTAATTTACAACGTGGATCAAAAATCATGGCAATCAAATAAATATTTGGAATCTCCGCATAATAATTCAACCATTTTAGCTTCATAGCACGAACGGCTTCCCCTATTGTTATGTTGGATTCACAATGACAAAATGCACCAGCAATATTAATACTTTCAAAAATAAATAAATGAGTTGTAGGATAATAAACACCAGATAAATTTTGTGTAGCATTATTAAAGATGGATAACAAATTGAAAACGTTATAACAAGCATCCCAATGTGATTGATAAAGTTGAAGGTGGGTAACATGAAATTGAATAAAAGAAACTAATAAATCCCTATATTCATAACTTTAAGCAAGCAATTTAAAAGTAGAATTCCAACGTGTTGGAACATCACGAGAAAATCTAACGACATGTCTACCATTTTGTTTACAATATTTTACCCATTCATTCATTGTAGAAGAATGTTTCCACAAATACATTAGAGCTTTTTTAATAGGTAGAATAAAATGTTCAAGAGTTTCTAATCCTTTTTGAACACATAAATTTAAAACATGGCATGCACATCTTTGATGAAAAAATATACCACCAAGATAAGGTTTGCATAAATTAAGTAAAGATGGAATAGCAGCGGTATTGGCAGAAGCATTATCAAAACCAATTGCAAAAATTTTGCTTTCAATTTTATATTCTGCAAAAATAATTCTAAGCTGTCTAAAAATATTATGAGCAGTGTGTGTATCATCAAAAACTCTAAATGCAAGAATTCTTTTTTGAATAGTTCATGTATCATCCATAAAATGGCAAGTGACACCCAAGTATGAATGCGATTTCCAATGGTCAGTCCATATGTCGGCACATACGGAAACACGACCGATATATTTTTCAAAAATTCTTTCTAACTTCTTTTTTTCTTTAAAATAAATCTTTTCAAGTGTTGATGTGAGCGTGGTTCTAGGAACACGGCATGCAGTAGGGTTTAATGCTTTTCGACAATAATTAACAAAACCAACCCTTTCACCAAAACTGAATGATAGGTGTTCTACTGCTACCATTCTTGCCAATTCTTCTCTATTTTGTTCATCAGTATAACGAAATAATTGTTGGTTAGGAGTAGCGTACCTGGGAATTTGTGTTTGTGACCTCGATCTGGTCTCTGCTTCTGGATGTTTAGTTGAAATATGCTTCCGATAACTGCCATGTCCTCCAGATTTATGCCACTTATATACTTTGTTGCAGTAATTGCAAGCCACTGCAAAGCTCCCATCTTCTTGCCTAATTTTCTTCATATGTTTTGTGAAGAGATCAGATTTGCTCTGCCTCTGTATCACATCTTCTTGCTCTCCTGGTTCCTGAACTTCCTGTGGATCAAATCTAAAATCTGTAGGTGTATCAATATAAGGCATATTATCTGACTGGCTTGTCAAATTGGGGCCGGGGGGGTGGGGGTCATCGGGATCGGGTTCTGAAATTATTAGAGGGGGAGTAGGAGAGTTTAGACCTAGGTCTTCAGCATAGGCCCGGCGTTGCAAATATTCGTGATAGGCGGTGTCGTCACGACCGAGATTATCGATCATAGGACCCTTACCTCTCATCGAAATTGAACGCCTAGGACCGTCACGGCCATGACCCCTTCCACTTCCACTTCCACTTGCCATTTAAAAATTGAATTGTAAAATAAATTGGAAATAAAATTAATTGCAAATAAAATTAAATGCAAAATTGCAATTAAAATAAATTGGAAATAAAATATATTGCAAATGAAATAAATATTAAAAACTTAGTAATTGACAATGAATTGGAAACTTGGAGAGTTGGAGAATAGAGAGAGAAATTAGAAATTTAGAATTAGAAATAAAATAAATTGGAAATAAAATTAATTGCAAATAAAATATATCGGAAATAAAATAAATTGGAAATAAAATATATTGCAAATGAAATAAATATTAAAAACTTCGTAATTGACAATATTAAATATTTGGAAACTTGGAGAGTTGGAGAATAGAAAGAGAAATTAGAAATTTAGAATTGGCAATAAAATAAATTGCAAATAAAATTAATTACAAATAAAATATATCGGAAATAAAATAAATTGGAAATAAAATATATTGCAAATGAAATAAATATTAAAAACTTAGTAATTGACAATATTAAATATTTGGAAACTTGGAGAGTTGGAGAATAGAAAGAGAAATTAGAAATTTAGAATTGGCAATAAATTAATTGCAAATAAAATTAATTACAAATAAAATATATCAAAAATAAAATAAATTGGAAATAAAATATATTGCAAATGAAATAAATATTAAAAACTTACTAATTGACAATATTAAATATTTGGAAACTTTGAGTTGGAGAGTTGGAGAATTGAGAGAGAAATTAGAATTAGAGAGAATTGGGAGGAAAAATGAAAAACGGGGGGGGGGGGGGGGGGGGTGATTTATTAAAAAAAAAAAAAAAAAAAAAAAAGGAACCGGCAGGTTCCTCCGGTTCGAACCGGAACCGGGTCAGGTCTACTGCATGGTGATTTGTTGTGATTGAAACAGTCATCATGCCATAGTACGTGTGAAGTAGAGAAAGGAGAAAAATGTGATGAACTTTGATAGTGCCCATTCAAAGCTCACAATTGCATACACTATGACTCTATGAGAGAGTAATACGTGGTTTGAACAAATATGTATGGTATTTCAACAATCACCTGCCATAGACGATTGTTAAAACTTCATCAATCAGACCGAAAATGAAACACGTTTAGAGTTTTGGTTTTGTGCTATTTCTAGATTATTAGTAAAACAATTATGTTGGTCATAAAGTCTTTTCCCCTGACCTGTAGTAAGGCATATGGTAAAGCTGAGTACATTCCGGTAGCTCTTTCGCAACAAAAGATTGTTCTTTCGACTGCTACAACTAGCAATTGTTGATTCCTACGAATAGGACAGAAACATACATGGCTCCAATTATCATGGTTAGATCAATTGAGTTCTTCCTGAATACAAAAATTGAATAAAGTTTGTATAGTGCTACAAGTTAAAAGTTGGAAAATCATGAAATGGAGTAGGCATGTACACTGACTGACCTTTTAGTGCCAACCTGCCAAAAGATTGTGCCAAGAACAAGAGCAGCTACGAAGGTGAAGCCGAACCAAACGAGATTGTAATCAGGACTTCTCCAGTAAGTCCACCATTGCTTCTATAGGCAGGACTTGAAATGCTCCCTTGTGAATTTAGAGTATTGAGTATAAAAATAGATATCTGTTGCTGCTTCTGGTGTACTTAAATCCTTCACTAAAGCCTTAGTTTGCCTGTGCACAAACGCCACATATGTTACCTATAAATTTAACAAGATGGTTCTGGTTTTACAGTTTATTATTAGTACTGCACTTACTGATACAAGGATGATGATTTGTGATGCTCAGCAAAATCAATTCCAAGTCGAACTTCAGCTGCTTCGGAACTTGCTTCTAGCATCCATGCTGCTGGATTTTGGTTTTCTCTAATTTTGGAAACTCCTGGAATATCACCTCAACCTAAAATTTATTCATAGGAATTCAAATCAACAAGAACCTCAGAATTAAAAAAATAAAAATAAAGAATTTCTTACCGTAGAAACATAATAGAGAATACATATTGTTGCATTTTGAGCATCCTCTATACTCAATATCTTTCGGTCTGTGTTGGATTTTGTTTTTCTCAACTAGCTCCATCCATAAAACCTGCACAGCATATATCTAACAAGTCACTTCCGTTTGAGACCAAATTCTAACACCAAATCAAGTGAAAACAAGAGGTTCATCATCTACTTCTATTGGAAGTCTTAAGAAATATGAATATATGATAAAAGAATTCTCACAAATGTTTCTTGCTTTTTGGGGAACCCATAAATTCTGATATTGCCGTCAATGTATGCACCAGTTTTTCCTCCCGCCAGAACATCCATCCGTGTAGTCTTTCCAGCGCTACTGACTCTACCCATTAGTGCAGTTAGGACTCCAAGCCTAAATGCTCCAGTCACTCCCCCAAGCAATTGTAACCACTAGAGCTTTGATTTCCTGTAAAAGATGATAACATTAGCTATTCATGTAGTGTAGATTGTGATACTAACAATAGTGCGAAGACAAATAAATTCTCACCAAAGTAATTTACATTGTCAAAACACATACATTAAAACAGAGAGGTTATATAAATAATCAAATTCAAACCCAACATTCAACAAGCAAGAGTTAACCATTTGGGGAATAAGTAATCAAATTCAAACATAAGATTCAACAAGCAAGAGTTGAGATTGAATTGTAAATAAATGTCACCAGTTGTTAAACAAGAGTGCGCAGTTCATGTGTTTTCATGTAAAGAGCAATTTTTATTTATTTGAGCATTACCTGATTCACAGTATTCAGTAATGGAAACAGAGAGTAGCTACTTAAACACATGGACTGATTTTCAGAGTTAATTTGGTCTGACTATAATCTAAATTCAAAACTCTTTTAAGATTAATTAGCAATAAGATTTATGTAATTAATTAATAAAAGAGAAGAAAAAATGAAAGAGATTACCGGGCTGCATAATCATGGTCTCTACTCTCTACTCCTCATTGCACCTCTCTATTTTTTACCATTATCCCCCGATCTATCCCGCTGTAACGTTTTTTATTTTTTTGGGGGTGGGTGTTGATATGGAATTTTTCTATAACAAAGATTTAGCTAGCCACACCTAAGGTGCTAACATTGTCTGAGGCCTAGCTTAGAGAATGCATTACATACTACTTCATTCATCCAATATATTGGAGAAAGCATCTTCACCAGAAGCATTGGACTAACACTTTCATTATTTCCATTTCCCCTGAAATAATCATTAGGAGCTTAATAATTAATTTTGATGGAAAGTTAACTTGATCATACCGATTGGTGTACTGTGTGGCAGAATCTCTTGCTGAGGAAATAGTATTTGAAGATCAAAAGGTCTAGTCTGCGCCAGACGCGTACCCCTGGGCTTGTCACATCTATCAAGTCCGAAGCAATGCTCTTCACTTTGCTGCACTTTGACAGATCAAAGAAGAATTTGACCTCCACGGTTGCAATGCTCATTTGCTTCCTCTTCTGATATGATTGGTTGTGGATTTCCAAGAGCTATACAAACACAAGAAATTAATAAAAATCTAAGCAGGATTCTGTAAAAAAAAACCTTTAAGAGGTTGGAATAGAAATTAATCAGAACAGGTATATTATGTCATAGACTGTAATAATATATAAGTAACCAAATTGAAACCCAATTCAACAAGCAAGAGTTGACAATGAGTTGTTAAAAAAGAGCAGTCCATGTATTTTCATTACCTGATTCACAGTAGTAGGAAAGAAGTAACAAAACAGAAGTGATTTTGATAGTTATTGTCAATCTCGTCTGTTTTTAAGAAATTAAAAACACGATTCACATTATATTACAAGTGATTTTCAGAGTTAATTTTTGTTGAAGCAAAATGATTCATATGATATATAGGATGAATATGTTGCGGAAATGCCTAGAAAATTCAACAAAAAAATGCACACAACACACAAACACAGATATTTACGTGGTTCGGCAATTGCCTACGTCCACGGGAGGCAGCAAACTGATATTATTAGAGAAATTATACACAAAAAAAAAATTTCTCTCAGATTCTCTCAACTCTCTTGAAGCACAGAATACTGAATTGCTTCTTTTGCTGCTTGCTCTCCTCTCTTTGCTTATGGTCTTATTTATAGGGGAAAGGCAGAAATAACCCACCCCCATTTTCAACAATATTAATTGCCATGTAGGTGGTAAGTGGAAGTTGAACCAATTTGTAGGAAGTAGGTGGAAGTTGAGCCAATTTGTCAATAATCTCCACCTTGGCGAGAATCCACCAATCAATGCTGCCTCCATTTCGCCCTTAGGTGCTATGGGCTCAAGAGATATTGATCAAGTCCAAACAATGTTGAAACTTGATCCCTGTTACCACCTTTGTTAACATATCTGTAGGATTGTCTGCAGTTCTGATCTTCTGGAGTAGAATGTTCCCTTTATCTATTATTTCCCGAACAAAGTGGTAATGGACGTCTATATGTTTGGTGCCACTGTGATGGACTTGGTTCTTTACCAAACAAATAGCACTCTGGTTGTCATAGGAAGTCTCCATATTTTCCTGAACAATGCCTAAGTCCCTGATCAAACCACGAAACCAAATGGCTTCTTTGAAAGCTTCTGTTACAGCCATTTACTTTGCCTCAGTAATAGACAAAGCCACTGTTAACTGTATCTCCAACTTACTGGTCCTCCTGCCATAGTGAACACATAACTAATAATAGATCAACGCTTGTCAAGATCACCAGCATAACCAGAATCAACATATCCTATGATATGTTTGCCAATCGTCTGATCTCTCTCGAACTTCAAACCAACATCTACAATACCCTTAATGTACCATAGCAAATTAATTTATTTTTATTATTTTTTTAACAAAACAAATAACATTAAAATCACATAGCAAATTGATTACAATGTTTTTGGAATTTGTGACTAAACTTTTCTCTTACGGTCTTTGATTAAACAACAGGACTTGCTTTCCTTTACCAAATACCATCTAGCCGTAAATATTATTAGAAATCAATGGACTGCTTTAATTAATTTATACTCGAGCTGAGAGTTATAAATAACTAATTTTGTTAGAGTTGCGATATTTGCACATCTAAAAAATTGTATGTGTCTCCCTTTTTGTATGAACACCCCATTAATTAAAAAAAAAAAAATACATATATCTGGTAAGCACATCCCGCACATTACTAAATATGTCATTTATTTTAATTTTTTTAAAATATATATTATAAATAATTAAAAAGAAAAACAAAATGAGAGAAGCCACACCCAGATTTGAAAGGAGGTGGTGCCTGCAGCCTGCCTCCATCTTTTTCAATCTAGTCCAGGATGGTGGAGGACACGGGCAGCTGCATTATTCATCCTTTTAGGATTTGCCTTCTTCATCCTTTTAGGGTTGGTCTTCTATCAAGTATTCGATGTAGTTTTTGTTTTTTCTTTATTAATTTTATTTTATTTCCTTTTCAAAAAAATATTTTTTTAGTTTATTCCTCTTTATATTAAGTTTAGTCGGTAAAAAAAAAAAAAAAAATGCTTAAAATATTAATAATTTAGTATAATAGTAATGTTGGAATTTTAAATTTTTATAAATTTGGGGTGCATACCGTTTTAAAGGGGTATAAATATCGCCACTTTTTTTTTTCCTCTTGAGCTTTACCACTAAATCAACCTCATCTTGTCTTGTTTTGCTTTTTTATTGATAATTTTACTAAGTCTATCATATTTTAATTAGACCCATATCATTTGATCAAGGGTAGATCAACGTTAGAAGTCAAATTAAGAAGATTTAAACATGATAATGATAAAAATAAATAATATTAAATCTATATCAATAGACACATTTCCATTAAGGTATATATTTAGAGCATCTTTAATGCAAGCATGGTTTGTGAAAAAAAGAAATGCCACATAGGATAAATAGACGTTATATTAATAATTGTGTCTCCAATGCAACCGTGCATATTCAACCTCAAGTTGACATGGTAAAAAAAAATAAAAAATTAGACATTGTCAACATGACTGTCCACTTTCAGACGGTCTGTTGCACAACTATTTTTTAGGTTGATTCTGCAAATATTTAAAACTAACATTAATTTTTCATATATTTTTTGTAAGAAAAAAAAAATAAAAAATAAAACGGGAAAAAAAGATGGACACATTATTAAAAAAATTGTGTTTTAGACGGAAGCATTGAATACCAAATTTTGAGTTGATTGTCTATCAAATCTATTTTTATGCCACATAGGAAGCAAGTCTCTTGACAGTGTTGTCATATCAACAATTATTGGTATACAAGCCACTTTTACATTGGAGATGCTCTTATCATTCTGATAATTTTGTTGGGCACACATAATGGAAATAGGGGGAAATATACTTCCTATTTCTGTTGATTTTTAGGAGTAACACTAGTTTAATAAGTTAAGTTTAAATGAACAGAAATACTCTCATCTCTTTCTTTTATTAATTTTTTACCATTTTTATGTGTTTTTTTTTTCTTTTCAAAAACCTCCATTGATGGAGGATCAATGGAGTTCCTCCATCAATGGAGATGGATGTAGGTCTGTTCTTCATCAACCTCCATTGGAAAATTAGAAAATTGGAAAATTTCATTTTCGTCCAATAAGTCTCGAAAAATTTTAAATATACTTAATAAGTCTCGGAAACTACAAAACAAGTCTTGAAATAAAAAAAAAACGAAGCACGAGAGTTATTTTTATGAGTGTGTTTTAAAGGTATTTTATCAAATTCATACTTTAGGTGCTATTAAAACTTAAGTTATTAAGTTGGTGATAGTCATAAAACTCACTGTTTAAAGAGTGCTATTAAATTTTCGAGCATGGCATACAGAATGTACAATTTTGATGCCATTTTACGTCACATTTGGAAGGAGTAGTAATTCTTGTAGGCGATGTTTGGTTGGTGGAATTAGGATAGGAAAAGGAAAGAGAATTATTTTCCATTGTTTGTTTCTCCTTAATTAACCAAGAAATTATGATTCCATCAGAATGGCTAGAATGGATTCCTAACTCCATCGCAATGACAAATCCTCATTGCGATTTGCGATGGAGGATCTGTTCGCCTCTATCGATAGAGGACTCCATCCTCCATAGAGACGTAACCAGGATTCGACATTAGGGTGGACTAGAATATATATATATATATATTTATCTAAATTTCGATGGTACAAAGAACTTTTGATAAATTGGAAAAGAAAGATGAACACGTTTAAACCTACTCTTAATAATTTTGGCATGAAAAATATATTTAGTAAAATTTTCAAAAGTGATTATTTGATAATTTGGATGGACTTGACAGCAATTTTAAGAAGCAGATGGAGGTTACTTTTACAAAGTAATTATGAAATAATTTGCTGTCAGATAACTCTTCTAAAACTATATACTATACAGTATTTGTCATTTTCATTATATTATATGTATTGTTTTGTCCATAGTAACGTCGTATTCTATTGGTTGACGATAAATAGATATAATTAATATTGAACTAAAGATCGATTTTCAATTTATATGTCCGCACATTGTACAAGCTGCAAATTAGTACCTAATAAAATAAAGGCAAAATGAATAATTAAGTAATAAAATTATAAAGCTATAAAAAAAATTGATTTGGATGTTACTAAGCCACCAAGTGTGGTCCAAAAAATGTCACCTAATATTTATTAATGGGTATAATTATAAAACGAATATTTTTTTTTTAAATAATTAAAAAATAAATATTAGGTGATGTGCTATTTTATATAATCCTTTTAATACAAAACAAAAAATATATATATATAATCCTTTTAATAAATATTAAGTGACAATTTTTGTAGCATGCCAATCAATTTTTTATTGTTTTATAATTTTATTAATCAATCATGCATTTTGTCTTATTTGGTCTACATGCTTAATTATAATTTTAAAACAGTAAGTTGTAAAGATGTCATTGCATATTGTTGAAATTAATCTAATGTTTCATCTGTCACATCAACAATAGTTTTAAGCTTTAGAACTTTCAATTATTGAACTTGGTCTCGTTCACTAACGGAAGGGAGTCTACTTGTAATTAAAGGTATTTATTGAATAATTTTCGATAATCGGATGTATTACGCAGCAATACACCCGATGCATAAAAGATTTTCTCCTTAAATAAGAAGAGGCCGAGCTGTTTTTCTTCGATGTAGATCCAAATCTTCAATTCCCTGCTCCTGTACTAGCTGATTTCTTGTATAGAGTAGCATTTATCATCACTAGGATCTATTTCCAACCAAGCCTGCTTGTAGCTCAAATATCTCCAAACCCAAAAACATGGAAGCTCATGATCTTGATGTGTACCAAAAAACCCTGAAAAGGTTTGAGGAGTTAGTCCCAACGCTGCCCAGAAGAAAAGGTTGGATGACTGACCATCTAGTTCAATACCAAGGCTTTTGGCTAATACCTACTTCCCCTTTAAAAGCTGTGATTTTGATGGATGATGGTCACTTTAAACCTCAACCCACTAATATTTTCTTGTCCACATTCCCAAAAGCAGGCACTACTTGGCTCAAAGCCCTCATTTTCGCTACCATTAACCGAAACAATTTTGATTTTTCCAAGCACCCTTTGCTCACTACTGGTCCCCATGACTGTTTTCCTTTCTTGGATTCTCTCAACTATTCTGAAATTGAATCCCTTCCTCCTCTTCGCCTTCTGTCCATTCACTACCCTTTCTCTTTGTTACCAGAATTGGTTACTGCTACTGTTGGCTGTCGTTTTGTTTACATGTGTCGCAATCCAAAAGATGTGTTTGTTTCTATGTGGTTGTTCTCCAATAAGACGAGGCCCAAAGAAGAGCCACCTCTTTCACTAGAAGAGGAGTTTGAGATGTTCTGTGAAGGGGTTTCAAATCATGGACCATTTTGGGACCATGTGTTGGGTTATTGGAAAGCAAGCTTAGAATCTCCGGACAAATTCTTCTTCTTAAAATACGAGGAAGTGAAGAGGGGTCCCTCAGTTTGTGTCAAGAAAATGGCTCAGTTTCTGGGTCAGCCTTTTTCAGCAGAGGAAGAGAATCAAGGGGTCGTGGATGAAATTGTTTGGATGTGTAGCTTCGATAACTTGAGCAATTTGCAAGTAAATAAAACTGGACATGTTGTTCACATAAGCCATAACTTTGATGTCATTGTTAACAATAGTGTCTTCTTTAGAAAAGGTCAAGTTGGGGATTGGGAGAATCATCTTACTGCTGAGATGATACAGCGTTTAGATCACATCACCAATGAGAAGTTAGACGGTTCTGGATTGACATTTGATAGTTAGACAGTTTTGTTCCCAGAGTCTGTAAATCTGTAATAGGGCGGCTCGTTTTGCTTTATCTCTTGTTGATTATGTTGTTTGGTTTGATGTTTTTCCATATTGACTTGACTTGTTAGACAAATCTGATCTGAACTATGTTGTTCCTGGTTTTAGTCGAATGAAAATTATTGGTAATTTTACTTAGAAAATTTTAGGTACTAATGAGGCCCAAAATTCAAATTCTCTCCCTAATTAAAAATAATAATAGTGAAATTTAAATGTATATATATATGGCTAAGAAAAAATAATTTTTTGATGTAACTTAATAGTTTAATTTGAATCAATCGACAGAGAGTAACGGATCATCTTTTCTTTTTAAGATCTTTTAAATTATTGGTTTCATGTCATTATTTATTGTGTGTATGTATATATAAAAATTGAATTGACAACAGTGAGTCACATCGAATTTTGGTTGATCTAATCAATAGTGACACGTATGCACATCAGCATCCAGTGCAACTAATGAAGTGTAACTAAGCTGCCTCATTGATAAGTATATGAATTAATGAATACAATAAATAAAAGATGAACGTAGAGATAATAAAGACACTATGATTTTTACATGGAAAACCCTAAATTAGGAAAAAACCATAGTCATTGTAACGACAGAGAAAATGAAATCTTTCATTATGTAGGAATGATTATAGTTACAAATGATGTATTGCTTGTGCTGCCTCTTCTTTGCTTGATACATGTGTTTATATAAGGGGTTAGGTTGATGCCCTAGCCCTTGGCATGCAAACAAAATTTATTATCATTAAACGAGATCCTAGGAGGATCAGATCTAGGCGAGATTCTTGATGAATTGAGTTTTCATACATTTATGGTGCAAGGATCTTCATTCCTTGTGGGAGTATTCTTTTGAATTTTCACATTTATTACTGGATTTGTCAACTGTTGAATTGTTGGTGATTGTCTCGCCTAATCCAAGGCCAAATTGTGTGGAAGATATGTTGAAGCCCGATTTTATTGATGATATTTTATTTTTGTTGCATGAGTGGCGAGCTCGTGTCAATTCGCCCATTTGGGGGTTCTCTGGTGAACATGTTCCTTTTTAGGCTACTTGATCTTTGCTTTTCCATTCGCCATTGTTGCACATGGCTAGTCGAGCTGACGTGGCCTGATGTCATAGAGGTTTGGTTTTGTAAAGCCTAGGCTCTGTGCTAGTGTGTTGAGTCGAATAAAATTGGTCTAAACAATACCCCATAAATCTGCGAGGAGGGTTGTTGGCGAGTTACTTCTTTTGGCAAGTTAGCAACTCTTCAAAGTGGATTTATTGAGATCTTTGCATTTAATGCGGCATTAACATATGGTTCTATGACCAAAATAACTGTGTTTTATTGATGACCTTTCAAACATTTGAAATGCTAGATTGACGCCCTTTCATTTTATGTGACGCCATCCTACTGACTCTTGATGTGTCGTCACGTTTCACGATTTGACAAATTCATGGTTCTTGCTCATTTTAAAAAACGAAGTGTACCGTCCTTGAAACGACTATGTTCCCTGTCGTTTATGCCTATATCTTGAATTTTTGCACTAATTAGTGTTAAAAAAAAAAAAAAAAATTGCACTAATTCCAACCGGTTAAAATTCTAAAAACCTGACGAAAAATTTTAGGACAAAACCTGACTAGAGAATTATTTGTATTTGTTGTACCTCTCAATAATTTTAAATTTACATTTTTTTTTATATTCTATTTAAATTACATTTCAATATCTAATATTCCATTTACTCTTATATTAAATGGTAAGAGACTAGATTGACAATAATAAAATGTATTTTTTAAACAAAAATAATAAAATGTTACATATTCAATTGTTTTTCTTCACTATAAGACTTATTACCTCTTATATCTTAAATTAAGATAAATTGGTTTGTTTGTTTTTCCAGCTTATATCTTATTTTAAAATATATATGTCTTTTAGAAAAAGTAAAAAATTTTAACTTTTATCTTATTCAAAAAGTGATACTGTAGATTTTTTTAATAAATTTCCACAAATATCCTATAACAATTCATACATTTATAATTTTATCCGTATATAATAAAATCCTAAAAATTAATTTTCTAAAAAATCTATATTTATAATAAGTCATCCAAAATGAAAAAAAAACAAACATATCATAATATCTTAATTTTTAACAAACAAATTAAGATTTTATAAAACTTTAGGTATAAAAAAAAACAGCCCCTTAATCTAGGTGATACCGTTATAATGCACATTTCTTTCACGTTTATGGCGAACACATTTTAGAAGTACAAGGAGTTATTATATATTAAAAACTTTCGCGGGTTCTTTCATCTTAAAAAGAAATTAAAAAAATAATAATAACAAAACCCTAATTGGGTCTGTTTGATATGCAATTTGCTGAAATGAAATCATTTCTCAGGTCCTTCAACTTCTCCGAAGCATCTCCTGCCGCTCCTCCACACCACCCACTCTCTTTCCCGCCAATTTCCCGCCAATTTCACTCCACGAGCCTCCGTCTGTTTTCCGCCGAGGAGCCCAGCCTCGACTCTCCCAGTCCCACCGGAGCCCAAAGCACGCCTCGAAGTCGGAGTATTAACGGTCCCGCTACTGCCAGTCTGGATACAAGTAGCGGAAGTGGAGAGCCGGAGCCGGAGTCAAGTCGTGATGGTGGTGACGATTTGGGGAAATTGAAGAAGGACCGGAGCTCATGTGATTCGGAGAGAAACCAGGTGAGAGGGAAGACTGATTACACGGTCGAAGATTTGGTGAGAGTCAAAAGGAAAGGGTAAGAGCAGCAGAGTGACTTGGGTTTGCGCCGATCGGACGGGCAGTGGTGGGGCGAGTGTTACTCGTGCCACAGCGTGGGGACGTTGAAGAAGTTTTCGGAAGTGAAGAGTGATGAAAGACATGCCGAGCAGAGGACTTGGCTGCCGCAGAAGACAGAGGAGGTGCAGCCAATGCAGTTGCAGGGATCAATCAGCAGGATTGGCGAATTCCTTTGTAAGTTATCAATATTTCAAGCGACTTAGATGATCTTATTTTATCATTTTTTTTATTTATATTTACTATAGATGAATTTGTTGGTTTATTTATACCGGGCATTGTTGTGGAGGATTTTGATTATGTGTGTGGGACTCGGTGGATCAAAGAATTAAAATTTCAAATTAGTTTAGAAGTACTTGTTAGGTTTTTGAGTAATGTCTCTGTAAGTTCTCATGTATATAGATTTTGGTTTTTATACTTTTTTCTTTATATATATATATATATAGAGCGAGAAGAACACATAGTGAGATTTTAAAATGTGGAATTTTTGTGTTTTTTTTCTATATATATATATATTGTTGATGCAAGGATATGTTACCAAATAATTATATTATGTGCAACGGAGTAGAATTTCTTGTTTTGGCATAGACAAGTGGGGTTTTAATAATAAAAGATTTTTGAATTTCTTTTATTGGATTGACTTTGAAGGTTTTTTTTTTTTAATATTTTTTATTACAATAATTTGGGGTTTTGGGACAGGGGACATGACTCGAACCCACAACTCCATGGCGTAGGTGTTAGGGGCATACCACTGGACCAATCTCATCATGTCGGATTGACTTTGAGGTTGATCGATTATTTTCTTGTTTATTGGTTGACTGTGTTTCCATTTTTGACCTCTTTAATTTTATAGATAAAATCTTCATATATTGTCAAGTTCATAAGCTTGAACACTGTTTTTTATTTTTGTGAAGAAAAACTATTATATATTAATGGTTTTCTCATATGTTTAGCCGTTTAGGCGCTTTCAAGTTCTTATTGCACTGATAGTAAATCTTAGAGTTAAGTCATTAGTTTTGTTTTTTTTTTTCTTTAATTGTATCCACCATAGTGTTCATAAAGTTAAACAGAGAGTTTCAATGAAAGAAAAGCCTAACATATATGCATTGCAGAACCTTTTGGTTGCAGTGAAACTCAGTTGAGCTGAATTGCATTGTAGTTATTGATATTATGAGATGATTGATCATTAGTTAGAATCAGACTCTGAAGGAATCAATCCTGGAATTTTTTTAATGCTTCTGTGCATTGTTCAAGCTCTGTTATTACCCTTGCCCTTAGTCAAGCCATACAAAATTATTTCCTTCTGATATAGATGTTTCAAAGTTTATTTTGTCAGTCATTTATTTTTATTGGTTTCAGGTTCTTTATTATTGATTGGTGGTGATCTTGGTTTTGGCAAGAGTACACTGTTGTAGCAGGTGTCAATTTTTTTTTGTAAGGGTACATTTTGTCTTGAATAGCTTTACTAATGCCGAAAAATATGATTTTCTGTTCCTTGATTTCATGCCCCATTCTTGTCTGTTACCAGCAATCTTCTCATGTTTTCTGTCTGAATTGGATTATGGCTGCAATGATAGCTGAAGGGTGTGATCTTGGTGACCCTGCTCCTGTTGTCTATGTATTAGGTGAATCGATCAACATTACCAGGTTGATTGGTACTTTTCTCAAGGTGTGACTTTGTCATATATTGTATTAAATTCCCAACTTTCTGGTCTTTATTATGCATATGTGCTTCTTTGTTTGTTAGGTGCTTTGTAGGGAGTGTATGAAATGAAAAATTTTCCACTTCCAAAGGATCTTTAATGAAATTGTTTGTTGCATAGTTTACTTTGGCAGTCATCTCCTTCTTTTATGGTTCCCTGTTTTTTCTCCTTAACCTTCCTCGAAATGAAATATAGAAATTTTCGCTTTCACAAATTGCTAGCTGAAAGTTTGCTCTTAACTCACTTAGATGGGAAACATGGCTTGAAATGTTGTTAAAGTAAAGCTTGAGTTTGTTGATTCTGGCGTAGTATCTAGAAGCCTACTATTAGCATCTAGACAGACAATTCTTGCACTTTTCTATTGTTGAAGGTTACAACTGTGGTTTCATTGTGGATATGCAAATCCCATGGCACTTTCATTATGACTTTAGATCTAACTTGTTTCACTATGGCTTCCTCCTTGTGGCAGTGCCAAAGTGTTGGGCAATTTGGAACGGAGCTGACCGTATGAGGATTGGCGCAGAAGAACTTATCTTGTATTCTAGTACAGATATTGAGGTGCATATTTCTGGACTTATGACCATTGATTGTTGATGTTGTGAATGATCATTCTCATTTTGACTTCACACTGTTATGCTATTGTACTTGTAGATTCCCATGACTTGACTGATATAATTAAACTCACTGCTGAAAATTGTCTTCTTGTAATATTTCAGTTACATGTCAACCTGCATGCTTGTATGGATGAGGAGTGCTTCATTTCTGTTGCTCTGGTCTGTTTGGGGTGTGCTTACGGTTGAAATTAAGTGGACAGACAAATGAACTGAAGGCAGTTATTGAGGGAGTATCTTAGGGTTAGTGTCTGCAGAATGTATATTAGAAGTCTGTTTTGATGTCTCCTTGTTGAGGTTAAGCTGGTAACTTGTAGAAAAGGTTGTAAAGTAAAACAAAATGGAAAGTGGAAACAGATAGAAGAGGAGAAAAACAACTGATAAAATTTCTGGGAAAATGGACAATAGAAACCTAAACAACTAGTGTTTTGAATTTGTCAATTTTAACCTTGGAATTGGATGTTAGGGTGCTGTAGATAATTTGGTATTTTTTCTGATCATATTTCATGATCCTGTAAGACTAGGCTCTATAAGAAAAGACTGAGCTCTAGTTTATTTTGAACTGCTTGTTATTCCTTCATTCTTTTCTTCATGTTGATCCACCCATGTCATTGCATTAAATCAACGTTCGTTAAAACAAAATTTTTGGATTTTTCTCATCTTAAGAAGTTTAGCTTATGAAATCTTTGAAATTTGTCATATTTGCTTCGTTGAACTTGCTGTGGATTCAACAAAGGAAATCAATTCAAGCATATCCTTTTCCTTCACATTTTTTCTTTTCATTAAAGAAGGCAGCACTTTGCAGGTTTATTGGTTGACTTGTAACTTAAATAATTTACTTCTTGCTTATGTCAAGCTAGCACAAACTGAGTTTATGAAGATGAGGATTCTTGTTTCTCCTAAACTAAAATAGGAAGTGCTTTTGCTTGGTAGCACTTTAATGGGGTGCTTTTCTAAAGATATCTCATAGGTTCTTTTCTATAAAGCAGATTAATCGCTTCTTTGGTCATAAAATGTACTCTTGTTTATTTGTATCGAACATTATGTAATAGATATGAAAAAGTTTTTAGCTATATCAAATTCATCCTTATTTGGGATCACTGAATTGATAGAGATGCTTACTAGGAGCCGTATCAAAACTTTGTGAAAGTGATTGGATAACTTCTAAACAACTAATATAACATTTTCATCTTACAATTCAATTTAGGCAATCGAGAAAACATATGTATTAGGGTTGGCAAAATGGGCTGGGTACAGAGGGTTTGGCCCTTACCCGCATGATGTGGTCTGGGTTTAAACCCGGACTGCATCATTAAAAAGCCCACTTTCAGCCCTTTATTATAAGCCCATATGAATGTGGGCCGTTTGAGGGTTTTACCTAGGTTAATTTAAAGCCTGCAAAAAACCCTCTTATGTTTAACGGCAACTTGAATTTCTGTCTTCTTTCTCCTTAACGCCTATCTGCATCTATTCTTCAATAAACGAGACAACTTCTCAGCTCTCATCATCGGTGGCCTCTACCCTCTTGCCGCCGTGCCGCCGTGCCGCCATCGTGTCGCCTTCGCTTCCGGTCGCCACCAGTCGCTTCCGACGAAGGTCGCCACCAGTCGTTTCCGACGAAGCTTCTCGCCATCGACAGGAATTGCTTGAAACCCACATTTAGTGGTAAGTTTTCCTTTTTTTTTTTATGAGTTAAATCATCTTAAATGGTAAAGAATTGGTCTTCTTTAGAACATTATCTGCGTTTATCACATAAATTTGATTAATTTGATTAATTAGAATATTCATCTCTATTAATTAGAATATTTTCTGGGTTTGGTATTTCTTGAGTCTGATTTGATAGAATATATTGCTTTCATGAATAGAATGCTACTACCTTCAACATGTCTTAAACACATTCAATTTTGTCAATGCTTACAGTGGTTGTAGTTCTAATTTGCTTTATAATATACTGTTAAGGAAACCTTGCAAAAACTTTCGTAGTATATATATTGATTGTAACAATAAAGTGGGGGATTTGTCTAGGAAAAATGCAGAGACTATAAATTTTGTGGTCAATGCTTGGCAATGAAATATAGAAACTGCAATGAAATATTTGAAATTTTAAATGCTTGGCAATGAAATATAGAAACTGCAAAAGTATAGCCAATATATATATAGAGGTATTTGTTTTATGATATCCCCAATGCAGTATGCTTAATTCTATTGAGACATTAAGTTATTTTATGCTGGTATTGCTGATGAGAAACTTACAAAGCTTTTATCAGCAAAAGGATGTCTTATATACCAGGATTTACATTGTTGCAAATCTTTTTCAGGACAGCAGTTGTTTACTGTAATTTTAGATGCAAAAGTTTTAGGACTGAAATGTGTTGTTTAATGCTTTTTTCCTTATCTTAGAACAGTCATGTGATCAACCCGGCTAGATTTATTCTTTGTTTGAGTCAAGAGTCATTGGTAGCACAATGCAAGGAAACCCAATCTTTTTTGTATGTAGTGTGTCAAGAATTGTGATTACTGATTCTTGTTTGAGTCTTCAAGTTTCTTCTGGTAGCTGTGAAGACCACAATGTTGATAATTGTCATTCATACCAGTCATGCCAGCATCATAGGTAATTCAATCTTCTGATTTTTAGGTTGGTTTTCAAGCCATTGCTGAAGCTCTTGGATTGGCTACTGTGAAGGCGGCAGTTGCCATCACTGCTATAATTGCTGGTGGACGCTTGGTAACTGGTAAGTCTTGATATTAATCAAGATATCCTAATCCTAAATTATTAGATTTGCTTAAGCATCTTTTTAACTCCCATTGATGCTTTTGTATCTTGATCTTCCAATTATATATTTATATGGCCTGATAAGTAATTGTGTACTTATATTCCTTTTATGCGGTTGTGCAGCCGCTTCGACCAATCTATAAGCAAATTGCGGAAAATCAGAATGCAGAGATATTCTCTGCCAATACACTCCTTGTTATTTTGGGGACTAGTCTTCTAACAGCCAGGGTATGTCAATGCATTTTATAATTTCTGTATCATCTTGGCTATTCCCATCTCTACGGTGGCTTCCGAGTCTGCTTTTAGTGCTAGCAGTAGATTTTTGAGTCCACATCGTAGAAGATTGCATCCGGACACGTTGGAGGCCTTGATGTGTGCACAAAATTGGATATGGGCTCCTCTTCGAGATATGAAAATTTTCAAATTATGTTATACTTTTATATAATATTAGTTACCATTGATGTTGATTATATTTTTTTGCTTTTTATTTTATTTTATTATTATTAGGTCGCATCCCAGAAGAAGAAGTATATGCTATAGAAAGAGTAGACGACAAAGAGCCGGTAGCGCCGTCTTGATTTATTGTTGTGTTTTGAATTTTTGGATTTGGGTTATTATTAATTTTAGTAGTATGTAAAAATTGTTCTATTTGGATTGAGTTGTAAAAATTGTTCTATTTGGATTAATTGCTTTAATATAACTTTTAATATGGGTCAAAAAATATATGTTAAAAATATGGGTCAAAAAATATATTTAAAAAATATATGTTAAAAATATGGGTCTCAAAATATGTGTATAAAATTCGGGTTAAAATCTGGGTTAAAATTTGGATCCAAATCCAAACATAATATGGGTAACAATGAGGGTCAAAGGGTGGGCTTGGGTAAAGCCCTGTTTATTGCGGGCTTGGGTAAAGCCCTACCCGCATGCATACAATTTTATTTGGGCTGGGTTTAAGCCCTTTAAAATTATGAGGGCTTTTTGAGGGCTTAGGTCCAGTGCGGGTTTGGGCCCTCAAATTGCCAACCCTTATTATGTATGGTACGAGAAGAATTTATTCTAGAACTTAATTCTCAACTACCATCTTGTGGACTTACAAAAAGTAATAGAACAATTTCTAATTCATCTTAAAAAAAGGTATTCGAAATTTCTATGAAAATTTTGAGAAGATACTTGGAAAGCATGATGCTATAGTCAAAGTCAATTGGAGACATTAAGTACCATTTTGCATGTAGGGACATGACATATTGTTGTTGAATATTCATCCTAATTTAGCATTAGAAATTTCTATGAAATTGTTGAGAAGCTATTTAGAAAGCATGATTCTGTAGTGAAAGTCAACTGGAAACTGTAAGCCAAGTACTCAAAGTCTGTTTTGCATCATTGTTGCATATTTTTAGATTTCTCAGTTGTTTCCGGTTGAGACTTTTGAAGCGATTACAAGAGCTTAGCTATAAAAAGCCTTGTGAGGAGTGTAATTGGTTCTCCTGAGCAAAATATTATATTTTTAAAGACATGGATCGAAGGATTTTTTGTGCGATTGTGGAGAATGACCTCCCCTCTTTTACTAGATTAGTTCAAGAAGATGAAGGAATTCTGGATCAAAGAACCATCGGTTCCTTGAACACTGTACTGCACCTTGCTTCAAAGTATGGTCACATTAACTTGGTAAGGGAAATCATTAAATTGCGTCCAGAGATGGCTGCAGCCGAGAATAAGAAGTTGGAGATTCCACTGCACGAAGCCTGTCGCCAAGGGGAGATTGAGGTTGTGATGCTACTATTAAAAACCGATCCATGGTTGTCTTGCAAGTTTAACTCTAAAAATCAGAGTGCATTGTTCATTGCTTGCAGTAGCGGGAATCTTAAAGTGGTAAAGCTTTTGCTGAATCAGCCCTGGTTTGTGGGGATAGATGAAGATGAGACTCAGCTAAATTCACTTCACGTGGCTGCTTCTAATGGTTATGCGGGTTAGTAGAAAATCTTACCTCAGCTCAAATCTATTCATATAAATCATATCCCATGAGTAAATTTGAGAGGTTATCTCGCTTGCTGCTTCAAGTTCTGTGCAGGTACTAAAATTAATTTACCATTTGTTGCAGATATAGTGGGGCATTTATTGAATATGTGTCCAAACTTGGCTCATAATGTTGATGAAAATAGGTATTCTCCTTTGCACTATGCTTGTAGTAAAGGACATGTATCGATAACAACAATGCTGCTAAGGTTTGATTTGAACCTTGCCCTGCAATTTGATAACATCGGTTACACCCCGTTACACTTAGCTGCTATGAATGGTGATCTTGCAATCCTTCAAGAATTTGTAGCATTGGCTCCTGCATCCTTTTATTTTCTCTCAACATTCGGAGAAACTGTGTTCCATCTTGCTGCAAGGTTCAATCATTATATTGCCTTAAATTACTTGGCAACGGTTTTCTGTGACACCGATTTGTTCCGTCGACGAGACAAATTTGGTAACACCATCTTACATATTGCAATTTCCAGAGGACACTATCAGGTAAGATCTCTCTCTCTCTCTCTCTCTCTCTCTCTCTCTCTCATGCATCTGTATGATCCATGATTGAATCTCAAATGTCCTGATGAAAGAAGCCTAGGAGCTAAAAGGATGCATACCTTGTGTATAAAAGCTTAAATGTTATTGTTTATCGGCTTAGGTTTTTGGGTGTAATGATTATTAACATGGTATCAGTGCTTGGTTTGTCCTAGGAGCCCTGGGTTCTAACCCCTCATGTGATTATATTTGAATTTGTTATTTGTTATCTGAATTTGCTGTGTGATTGTGTGTGTTTTGACTTAAGTTACGTGATAAGCCTGTTGGTCTTGCACATGTGAAGGGGTTAGAGTACTTGAAATACCATTGTCTATTAGCTAAAGCTTTTGAGTTTGTTGGTTACTAACACCTTACTATGCCATCCATTAATTCGGGGTTTTCTGGGGAGAGGAGATGACTCGAACCCGCAACCGCATGGTGCAGGTGTGAGGGGTTTTACCACCGGACCAACCTCATCTCGTACACCTTACTATGCCATCCAATATCTTTACACATTTTTATACTTCATCATTCATCATCTTCTAAGGCTTTTGTTATTTTCTCTGTTTTTTGGTTGAAGTATGTATCCTGACTGACCTTTCAATGCTTGTTCCAGTTAGCTGAGAAAATCATTCATGAAACAAAAATGGAAATCAATTATCGGAATTATGAAGGACATACGGCTCTTGACATCCTCAACCAAGCTCAGAGCACTTCGGAAGTTCATCATCTTAAAGACCAGATGAAGAAAGCTAGTGGTAAAACAGACATTGAGCACCTTCAAACAACGGTAATT
This sequence comes from Acer campestre, assembly GCA_954870605.1. Classification (NCBI taxonomy): domain Eukaryota; kingdom Viridiplantae; phylum Streptophyta; class Magnoliopsida; order Sapindales; family Sapindaceae; genus Acer; species Acer campestre. Next base: position 52,621,317 of record OX940799.1, on the reverse strand, counting down.
GAAAGCCCCAAAGTTGCACTTGAGCGAACATATGAACAGATCCTAGAAACTGTAATTCCTCAAAATGAACAAGAATGGCCTCTAGACCATGTAGTGGATAACATGCCAAGTTCGCCAACACAGCAATTGCCTAGACCGAAACTGAAAAGCTGCTCAAGGGCGAATGCAGATAGGAAACATAATGAAAAGAAACCAGAAGTTCAAGACAATGACTTATCTGAACCGGAGTCCTCATCATCAAGGAGTTCTCAGATCAACATGCGCAAATCGAAGCGTGAGAGCCTGAAGCGCAGGAAAGAACTAATTGAAATTTACAACCGACCTCACACTAAGCAACATAATGCATATACAGAGGCACTACAAAATGCTCGGAACACAATCACACTAGTTGCCATTTTGATCGCCACTGTTACTTTTACTGCAGGCGTTAGTCCTCCTGGTGGTGTCTACCAGGAAGGACCAATGAAGGGAAAATCAGTAGTGGCTAGAACGACTGCTTTCAAGGTTTTCGCAGTTAGCAATAACATTGCACTTTTCACATCTTTATGCATTGTTATTGTTCTAGTCAGCATCATACCCTTTCGAAGAAAACCACTGATGATGCTGTTAATGATTGCTCACAAGGCTATGTGGGTGGCTATAGCGTTCATGGCAACAGCTTATGTTGCAGCCACATGGGTTATCATGCCGCATAATGGCAATATGTGGACATTTGGGGTTGTTGTGTCCATTTGTAGCGGTACTCTGGGATCTGTCTTCATCTGTCTTGGGGTTATGTTGGTTAGACACTGGTTGAGGAAGTTGAAATGGAGGAGGGAGGCAGGGACCGCAGCTAATAATGTAGATGAAAATGGGTCACATTCCATTAACTCTTATGTAGGCAGTTCCGGAGTGCTTGGATATCATGCTTACTGAACAATTTCGTGATGAAAAATGAAGAATCACTTCTTGCAATTGAGAAAACCCATGCTGGTTTGCAGGTTTGTCACAGGATAATTCGGTGGAGCAGATCAGGAAGAGACGAAGAGTATTGCTTCACTTTCTGTCCCCTATATATATTCGTGTAGTAACTGTTTGCTGATGTTTAATTGGTTGATGATCAATACAAAGAGTTGAAATTCATATGACCTGTTCCTCCACTTGATTAAATAGGCTGCACTGAGCGTATAATGTTTTGTTTTTGTTCTTTCTTTACAAAATTACTTCACATTTTATGTTTTGATAAACAAATTTAGATAAAGTTCCGTTGTTGGTCCATATTTTAAAATATTTAAACTATTCAGATTTGAAAAGAACGGAGTGATAAGGGTAGGATGAGTCACCTCTTTATTGTCTTTGGGATTCTTACGACCTCAAAAAACAGTCATAAAAAGCTTCATGTAAGGGCTCCAGGAATCATCATCAATTGTTAGCCGGTTGCATTTGTTTGATTCTTGTAATCAAGTATCAATAGTACTAGAATGCATTTAATCTGAGTATCTGATTAGATGCTATTAGAGTTGATTAGATTTCGATCTTTGCTGATAATGTCATGATAAAATTCAAGTTTATTAATCAAAGATTTGGAAACAGTTTACATTTCTCTGTGTTTTGTAGATGAAACAAATATACTTGTATATAAAACTTTTATATTCTTTGAGTAACAAGTCTTAAAAGCACTTAACCAGATACTTCCCTCAAATTCTGCTTCTGGGAATCTGCTTTTCTTTTCTCCATTCAATTGCTTTCCACTTTTGCATCAGATTCCTAGTCTGAAGGAAGCAATGGCCAATATGTCTTAAGGAAGCAAGGATTTTCACTTTGCTTGTTAGGCTAAATATTCCCTGGCTTTCTTCTTCCATGGACTATAAATCTTCAGAGGAAGCATGAAAGCATTTTCACAACAGCAAACACATTCAGCAACTCATTTTAAATCTCTCCATTTCTCATTCAATTACCTTCTCTGAGTATGGCTGCTGAGGCAATTGTTTCCGCTGTCTTGGAGCAACTGACTTCAATCATTGGTCGAGAAATACAACAAGAGGTGAGGCTAGTAGTGGGTGTCGACAAAGAAGTAAAGAAGCTCACCAGCAATTTTCAAGCCATTCAAGCTGTGCTCGTTGATGCGGAGCAAAGACAAGTTAAGGAGACAACTGTACGGGTTTGGTTGGATAAGCTCAAAAGCGTATCTTACGATGTTGATGATGTGTTGGATGAGTGGAACACTGCAATTCTGAAACTGCAAATTGAGGGAGTCGAAAATACTCTAATTCCAAAGAAGAAGGTATGTTTTATCTTCCCCTCGCCTTGCTTTCGTTTCAAACAAATAGCTTTACGTCATGACATTGCTCTTAGAATCAAAGAAATAAACGAAAATCTTGATTTTATTGCCAAAGAGAAAGATATGTATCATTTGAATACGATTAGGAGCATTGAACAACCTCAGCGCTTAGAAAGTACCTCTTTCGTTGACATATCTAAGATATGTGGTCGTGAGGTGGAGAAAAACACTCTAGTAAGCAAGTTGTTATGTGAAAGTAGTGAAGGAAAAGACCTCCCTATCATCTCACTTGTTGGGATGGGAGGAATCGGGAAAACAACTCTTGCACAACTTGCTTACAACGATAGAGATGTAATGGAAAAATTTAAGACGAGAATTTGGGTTTGTGTCTCCGACCCTTTTGATGAGTTAAGGGTTGCCAACACAATCTTAGAAGGTCTGATAGGCGTTTCCTCTAAATCAATAGGATTGCAATCTGTTTTACAAGATATTAATAGATCTATTGATGGAAAGAAATTTCTTCTTGTTTTAGATGATCTATGGACAGATGATTACAATAGATGGGAACCAATGTATAGCTGTCTTAAGAATAGTGTCTATGGAAGTAAAATTTTAGTTACTACACGTAAGGAGACAGTTGCACATATGTTAGGTTCAACTATTGTCCATGTTACAGAATTGTCTAAAGAGGCATGTTGGTCATTGTTTACTCAACTAGCTTTTTTCGGTAGGTCTCATGAGGAGAGAGAAAATTTAGAAAAAGTTGGAAGAGAAATTGTAGGCAAGTGCAAAGGCTTGCCTCTTGCTGCCAAAATTATTGGGAGTTTCTTGCGTCTAAAAAGAACTAGAGAAGATTGGAAAAATATCTTAGATAGTGAGTTGTGGAAATTAGAGTTCGAGAAAGGTATTTTCCCTCCTCTCTTACTAAGTTATAGTGATTTACCTTTCATGGTAAAGCAGTGTTTTTTATATTGTGCCATCTTTCCAAAAGATGACTTGATTGAAAAAGATGAATTGATTAGATTATGGATGGCTCAAGATTATCTTAAGTCGGAACAAAATCAAGAGATGGAGATAATTGGTCGAGAGTACTTTGATAACTTATCAACACGATCTTTCTTTCAAGAGTTTGAAAAGGATGAAGACGGAAATATCAAGCATTGTAAGATGCACGATATGGTACATGATTTTGCACAATTTCTCACTAAGAATGAATTTATTGCAATAGAAGTCTATGATAATCTTGAACCAATTCGAACTTTGTACGAGGAGAAAGCTCGTCATTCAAATTTAATATTTCATGAAGGGGCTTCATTTCCTAACTCATTTTATAGTCTCAAAAAGTTGCGCAGCCTTTTAGTTAGTAATGAATGTGGTGATGATTTCAGAATCGATAATGTCCTTCCAAAGTTATTTGATGAGTTGACAGGTTTAAGGACATTAGACATGTGTGGGTATCCTTACAATTTGATTGAAAAGATTCCAAATGAGATAGGGAAATTGATACATTTGAGATACCTTAACTTGAGTTATGTGAGCATAAAAGAACTGCCTGAGACAGTGTGCCAATTATACAATTTACAAACCTTAGATGTCAATTGGAGTCGAACCCTAGAAAAACTTCCTCAAGGAATGAGAAAGTTAGTCAACTTGAGGCATCTAGTAAATAGAGGAAATGAATATTCACTGAAATACATGCCACAAGGAATTGAGAGATTGGAAAATCTTCGAACATTAGAACTACTTGTAGTGGGTGATGGTGGTGAGGATAGCACGGCATCGGCATGTAGTATTGGATGTCTACAACACTTGAATAATCTTCGAGGGACTCTTTCTATATGGTGGCAGGGAAATGCGACAGACTTGAATGGGGCTAGGAAAGCTCAACTCAAGAAGAAGGAAAGTCTCTCACGTTTAGAATTAACTTTCAAAATTGATGGGAACAATGAAGAAGAAGAAGAAGAAGAAGAAGAAGAGAGAAGGATGTTGAGTAGGAGGGACAATGAAGAATTTCTTGAAGCCTTACAACCATCTCCAAATTTAGAGTATTTGAGAATACGTTTATACAAGGGTACCGTATTTCCTGAATGGATGATCTCATTAAGCAATCTAAAGAAGTTAGAGTTTCGTTTGTGCAACAATTGTGAGCGTTTACCTCCATTGGGAAAATTGTCATGTCTCGAATCACTCGATATACTAGAAATGAGAAGCTTGAAAAGAGTGAGTAACGAATTTTTGGGAATAGATTCATCTTCTTTAATAGATATTGCTTTTCCCAAATTGAGATCTCTCAAGTTTTATGGCATGTATGGATGGGAGGAATGGGATGGTGAGAGTATCACCAACAAGGGAGAAGAAGAAGATGCTGATATTGCAATCATGCCAAATCTTTCTACCTTGAAAGTTTACAGCTGCCCAGCATTAAAAGCATTGCCAAACTACATTGTTCAAAGCACAAGTTTAAAGGAATTGATCATCTCCCGCAATTGTAAGATGCTTGTAGATCACTACTCAAGAGAGACGGGAGATGACCGGCACAAGATCTCTCCTAATATCGAATTTCATTATTGATATTCCTCCACCAACCAGTAGGCTACCACAGGTAATTTCTACTCCTTGTTTCTCATCTTATTATTATTATTGATATCATTATTTGAACAATTTTAAAAAATTCGGAATTTGAGGTTAAGAAATAACTCAAGCTTACAATCTCAAGATTTATGAGTGAGCTAGGGGTGTATATATCAATGTGTCAATCTCATCTCATTTCATATTATTTAAATAATGTACGTATGTACGAACGATACGTAAATATGACTTCATTCATAAACAAATTTAACTTTTATTATGTCTATATAAAATGTTGAATATTCAAATTTAAATTTAATATATTCTCATAAAATTTAACAATTTTTTTTTTTAAAAAAAGTTTCTATTACATAAATAATTCTAATCACAACATTACAAAATTAAAATCTTTTTGTAAGGGCATGGTTCAGAATGATTCCAAAAAACTTTAATTTACACTTAAACTTTAATTTCCCCAAAATCCTAATTGGGTGTGTGTGGTATGCAATTTGCAGAAATGAAATCAATTCAAAGGTCCTTCCAATTCCCAAAGCATCTCCTGCCGCTCCTCCACACCACTCATTCTCTTTCCCGCCAATTCCACTCGACGTCTGTTCTCCGCCGAGGAACCGAGCCCCGACTCTCCCAGTCCCACCGGATCCCAAAGCACGCCTCGAAGTTGGAGTATTTACGGTCCCGCTACCGCCAGTCTGGATACAAGTAGCGGAAGTGGAGAGCCGGCGTCGGAGTCAAGTCGTGATGGTGGTGACGATTTGGGGATTTTGTGGGAGCCAATAAGAAAGGGAAGAACAGCAGAGTGACTTGGGTGTGCGCCGAATGCGGCCACTCGGATGGGCAGTGGTGGGGCTCGTGTCGCTCTTGCCACAGCGTGGGGACGTTGAAGAAGTTTTCGTTAGTGAAGAGTGGTGAAAGGCATGCGGAGGAGAGGACTTGGCTGCCGCAGAAGACGGAGGAGGTGCAGCCAATGGGATCAATCAGCTGGATTGACGAATTCCTTTGTAAAGTTGTCAATATTTCAAGATAGTCTTATTTTATTCCTTTGGATTGACGAATTCCTTTGGTGAATTTGTTGATTTATTTATACCAGGCATAGTTGTGGGGGAATTTGAATAATGCATTTCCCCAAATTTTTAAAAACTTTCCCAAAAAAAACTAACAAAACCCTAATTGGGTGCTTGCAGAAATGGAATCAATTCTCAGGTCCTTCCACTTCCCAAAGCATCTCCTGCCGCTCCTCCACACCACCCATTCTCTTTCCCGCCAATTCCACTCAACGAGTTCTCCACCGGATCTCAAAGCACGCCTCGAAGTTTGAGTATTTACGGTCCCGCTACTGCCAGTCTGGATACAAGTAGCGAAAGTGGAGTCAAGTCGTGATGGTGGTGACGATTTGGGGATTTTGTGGGAGCCAAAAGGAAAGGGAAGAGCAGCAGAGTGACTTGGGTGTGCGCCAAATGCTGCCATTGGCGGGCATGGGGACGTTGAAGAAGTTTTCGGAAGTGAAGAGTGGTGAAAGACATGCGGAGTAGAGGACTTGGCTGCCGCAGAAGACGGAGGAGGTGCGGCCAATGGATCAATCAGCTGGATTGACGAATTCCTTTGTAAGTTGTCAATATTTCAAGATGGTCATATTTTATTCTTTTTTTTCTTTTTTTTGTTTATATTTACTATAGGTGAATTTGTTGCTTAATTTATACCAGGCATAGTTGTGGGGGAATTTGATTATGTGAGTGGAACTTGGTGGATCAAAGAATTAAAATGTCAAATTAGTTCAGAAATTCTTGTTATGAATTAAGAATCTTTAGTACTTTAATTTTTTCATCTGACATGAACTGGGAATGGGATGAACTGCAATCATGCCAAATCTTTAATCCTTGAAATTTTCTGAAACTGCCCAGCGTTAAAAGCATTGCCAAACTACCTTGTTGAAAGCACAAGTTTAAAGATATTGCACATCATCAAAATCTCAAATGATTATCAATCCACAGGTAATTTCTCCTCCTTTCTCCGCTTACTTTTTACTTGTAATTTTGAATTCAATTATAGGTTTTGTTACTGTTATAGCAGGTAATATGTATGAATAATTTTCTTTTAAAAAAAAGTATTAGAGAAATATTTCACTCTGGATTCAAAAACAATTTTTTAAAATTAAGATACTACCAATAAAAAGAGCTTGGCTCACTGCACTCACGTCAATAAAATCATTGGTTCAATTCATGTCTCCTCTTCCAAAACTCTTAATTGTAATAGTTATGAACAAAAATTAAGACGGAGAACTGAATTTGATGTTTTTAAGATTTGGAAACACTTATGGTAGAGTTTTTCTAACAATAGTTTATAAGACCAGAAACATTAAAATGCTCCGGAGTAGCTTACTTGCTCGTATGTTGTCACTTTTTTTTTTTTTTGAAAGAGCTCATATGTTATTACTTGTTTGATTACAAACGACCTATGCCTCTCGATTTTATTACGTGTAAAACAATTAGATATGCAAATATGACATAGGACTGATTTTTGCTTTTCTTCTGTAAGTTTCAGCTAGTTTTTCTTTTATAAAACCAATCAAAAATTCATTTATTTATTTGGTATCCAATCATGTATGAGATATGTTTGGTTGTATCTACAATTCAATCCAATTCATGTTGTTAAATATAAGAATAATTTTATTATTTGGTTGCTTTCAAGTGAATATTAATCTACTTCTCTGTAATGAAAATATGTTTGTGGGATTTTTGGAAATATTCAGTTAATTGTTTTGGTGATTGATAAGAGTCTAGGTAACCTTATAATGGAACACCTATGGATCTTATTTTTTATTTTGATGTCTTTATATTTGGGTTTGGATCCTTCGGAAATGAAGTTGCTAGAGTGCTTGGGGGTGGTCTTGTACCAGGTTACTTTGTTTAGGATAGGTAATATTTATTAGCTAATAGTTTCTGAAGGTATCATATATAGTCAAGTTCATAAGCTTGAACACTGTTTTTTTTGGTTGAAGAAAAACTATTATATGTTAATGCTTTTATGATATGTTTAGGCGCTTTCCAGTTCTTATTACACTGATTCATTAAATTGTAGAGTTAAGTCATTAGTGTTTCTTTTTTTTTTTTTTTCTTCCTCTTTAATTTTATCCCTTGCATTCAAAAAGTTAAAAAGGGAGCTTCAATGTAAGGAGAGAGGAGGGGTGAAGCAGTTTCTTGATTTTATACTTCATAGTAAAATATGGCCTAACATATATGCATTGCAAAACCTTTTGCTTCCAGTGAAACTCAGTTGAGCTGAATTGTGTTGTAGTTATTGATATTTTGAGATGATTGATCATTAATTAGAATTAAACTCTGAAGGAATCAATCTTGAAAATGTTTTGATGCTGCTGTGCGTTCTTCAAACTTTGTTATTACCCTTGCCCTTAATCAAGCCATTCAAAAAAAATACCATCTGATATGGATGTTTCAAAGTTTATTTTGTCGTCATTTAATTTTATTGGTTTCAGGTTCTTTATTTTTGATTGGTTGTGATCCTGGTTTTGGCAAAGTACACTGATGTTGCAGGTATTAGTTTTTTGTAAGGGTAAATTTTGCCTTGAATAGCTTTACTGATGCCAAAAAATTTAATATTCTGTTCCTTGATTTCGTGCCACATTCTTGTCTATTACCATATACCAGCAATCATCTCATGTCGATTTTATGTCTGAGTGTCACTGAAGTGTGTGATCTTGGTGACCCTGCTCCAGTTGTGTATCTGGTGAAGAGATCTACATTATCAAGGTTGATTGGTGCTTTTCTCAAGTTGTGACTTTTTCATATCTTGGATTCAATTCCCAACTTTCTGGTCCTTATTATGCATACGTGTTTCGTTTGATACTTGTTTGTTAGTTGCTTTGTAGGGAGTGCATGAAATGAAAAAATTTCCACTTCCAAAGGATCTTTAATGAGATTGTTTGTTGCATAGTTTACTTTGGCAATAATCTCTTTCTTGTTTGTTCTGTGTTTTTTCTCCTTAACCCTCTTCGAAATGAAATACAAAAATTTTCATTTTCACAAATTTCTAGTTGAGACTTTGCTCCTAACCCACTTAGATGTGAAACATGGCTTGAAATGCTATAAAAAGTAAAGCTTGAGTTTGTTGATTCAAGCGTATTATCTAGAAACGTACTATCAGTATCTAGACAGACAAATGTTGCACTTTTCTGTTGTTTAAGGTTGCAACCGTGGTTTCATTGTGGATATGCAAACCCATGGTGCTTTCCTTATGAATTTAGAATTTAACTTTTTTCACTATGGCTTCCTCCTCGTGGCAGTGCCAGAGTGTTGGGCGAATTGGAAATGGAGCTCACTGTATGAGGATTGGCGCAGAAGAACTTGTCTTGTATTCTAGTACTGATATTGAGGTGCATAATTCTGGACTTATGACCATTGGCTTTTGATGTTGTGAATGATCATTCTGATTTTGTTTTCACACCATTATCTGTTTTATTTGTAGATTCCCAGGACTCAACTGATATAATTAAACTCATTGTTGAAAATTGTCTTCTTGTAATATTTCAGTTACATGTCAACGTGCATGCTTCTATGGATGAGGATTGCTTCATTTCTGTGGCTCTCAATCTCTCATCTTTGTGGGGTGTTCCTATGGTTGAAAATAAGTGGACAGATAAATGAACTGAAGGCAGTTATTGAGGGAGTATATTAGGGTTAGTGTCTGCAGAATGTATATTAGAAGCCTGTTTTGATGTCTCCTTGTTGAGGTTATGCACTTATGCTGGTAACTTGAAGAAAAGGTTGTAAAGTACAACAAAATGGAAACAGATGGAAGAGGAGTAAAACAACTGATAGAATTTCTGAGAAAATGGACAATAGAAACTTAAACAACTGGTGTTTTGTGCTTGTCGATTTTAACCTTAGAATTGGATGTTAGGTTGCTGTAGATAATTTGGTGATTTTTTTTATCATGATCCTGTAATACTAGGCTCTATAAGATAAGACGGAGCTCTGATTGATTTTGAACTGCTTGTTATTCCTTCATACTTTTCTTCATGTTGATCCACCCATGCCATTGCATTAAATCTACATTCATTAAAACTAAATTTTGGGATTTTTCTCATCTTAAGAAGTTTAGCTTATGAAATCTTTGAAATTTGTCATATTTGCTTCATTGAACTTGCAGTGGATCAATTCAACTAAGGAAATCAATTCAAGCATATCCCTTTTCCTTCACATTTTTTCTTTTCATTAATGAAGGAAATAATTTGCAGGTTCATTAGTTGACTTGTAACTTACATAATTTAAACTTTTGTTTATGAAGATGAGGATGCTTGTTTCTCTTAAACTAAAATAGGAAGTGCATTTGGTTGGTAGCACTTTAATGGGGCTCTTTTCTGAAGATATCTGATAGGTTCTTTTCCGTATTCTTTTCCGTAAAGCAGGTTAATCGTTTCTTTGGTCTTAAAATTTACTCTTGTTTATTTGTATCGAACATTATGTAATAGACATGAAAAAGTTTTTAGCTGTATCAAATGAATCCTTATAGTTATTGTGGATCAATGGATTGGTAGAGATGCTTATTAGGAGCCGTATCATAGAAAGTGATTTAGTAACTTCATTGAATCTGTCTTTCAATGGAGATCTAGTGGAGATCTCTTTTCACCTGGTTATGATGGATCAAAAAAAAAAAAAAAAAAAAACTTTGTATATGCAATTGGATAACTTTTCAGCATATGTATGGTGTGGGAAGAATTCATTCTCAATTACCATCTTTTTTACTTGAAAAAAGTAATAGAAATTTCTATGAAACCTTTGAGAAGATACTTGGAAAGCATGATGCTATAGTCAAAATCAATCGAAGAATATTCATCCTAATTTCGTATTTTGACGTGTAGCGACATTGTTGTTGAATATTCATCATAATTTAGCATTAGAAATTTCTATGAAACCTTTGAGAAGATACTTGGAAAGCATGATGCTATAGTCCGAGTCATTTGGAAAGTACTCAAAAGTCTGTTTTTCATCCTAATTATAAATATTCAAAGGATGCATCAAAGCATTTTCACAACAACAAACACATTGATCAGCAACTCATTTTCTCTCCATTTCTCATTCAATTACCCTCTTTGATTATGGCTGCCGAGGCAATTGTTTCCTCTGTCTTGGTGCAACTGACTTCAATCATTGGTCGAGAAATACAACAAGAGGTGAGGCTAGTAGTGGGTGTCGACAAAGAAGTAAAGAAGCTTACCAGAAATTTTCAAGCCATTCAAGCTGTGATCGTTGATGCGGAGCAAAGACAAGTGAAGGAGACAACTGTACGGGTTTGGTTGGATGACCTCAAAAGCGTATCCTTTGATGTTGATGACGTGTTGGATGAGTGGAACACTGCGATTCTGAAATTGCAAATTGAGGGAGTCGATAATACTCTTATTCCAAAAAAGAAGGTATGTTTTGTCTTCCCCTCGTCTTGCTTTCGTTTCAAACAAGTTGCTTTACGTCGTGATATTGCTCTTAGAATCAAAGAAATAAATGAAAATATTGATTCTATTGCCAAAGAGAAAGATATGTATCATTTGAATACGATTAGGAGCATTGAAAAACCTCAACACTTAGAAAGTACCTCTTTTATCGACATATCTAAGATATGCGGTCGTGATGATGAGAAAAACACTCTTGTAAGCAAGTTGTTATGTGAAAGTAGTGAAGGACAAGACCTCCATATCATCTCACTTGTGGGGATGGGAGGAATTGGGAAAACAACTCTTGCACAACTTGCTTACAACGATAGAGAGGTGATGGAAAAATTTGATGAAAGAATTTGGGTGTGTGTCTCTGAGCCTTTTGAAGAGTTAAGGGTTGCCAAAACTATCTTAGAAGGTCTAAATAAGGATTCCTCTAAATCAATAGGATTGCAATCTGTTTTACAAGATATTAATGGATCTATTGATGGAAAGAAATTTCTTCTTGTCTTAGATGATCTATGGACAGATGAATACAATAGATGGGAACCTTTGTATAGCTGTCTTAAGAATGGTGTCTATGGAAGTAAGATTTTAGTTACTACACGTAAGGAGACAATCGCATGTATGTTAGGTTCAACTATTGTCCATGTTACAGAATTGTCTAGAGAGGAATGTTGGTCATTGTTTACTCAACTGGCCTTTTCTGGTAGGTCTCAGGAGGAGTGTAAAAATTTAGAAAAAATTGGAAGAGAAATTGTAGACAAGTGCAAGGGATTGCCTCTTGCTGCAAAAATTATTGGGAGTTTCTTGCGTCTTAAAAAGACGAGAAGATTGGCAAAATATCTTAAATAGTGAACTGTGGAAACTAGAGTTTGAGAAAGGTGTTTTCCCTCCTCTTTTACTGAGTTATAATGATTTACCTTCCATGATAAAAATGTGTTTTTTATATTGCGTCATTTTTCCAAAAGATTACAAGATTGAAAAAGATAAATTGATTAGATTATGGATGGCTCAAGGTTATCTTAAGTTGGAACAAAATCAAGAGATTGAGATAATTGGTCAAGAGTACTTTGATATCTTATCAACACGGTCTTTCTTTCAAGAATTTGAAAAAGATGAAGATGGAAATATCATACAATGCATGATATAGTACATGATGTTGCACAATTTCTTACTAAGAATGAATTTATTGCAATAGATGTCGATAATAATCTTGAACCAATTATAAATTTGTCTATAGAGAAAGCTCGTCATTCAAATTTAATTATTCGTAAAGGGGCTTCATTTCCTATCTCCTTCTATAGTCTTAGAAAGTTGCGTAGTCTTATAATTCAGAAGGAAAGCTGGGATAGTTTAATGGTTAATAATGTCCTTCCAAAGTTATTTGATAAGTTGACATGTTTAAGAGCATTAGACATGAAAGAAAATATCTTTAGAGAGATTCCATTTAGTTTTACTGAAGAGATTCCAAAAGAGATAGTGAAATTGATACATCTAAGGTACCTTAACTTTTCATGGTCGAGTATAAAAGAATTGCCTGAGACATTATGTGAATTATACAATTTACAAACCTTAGATGTCAGATTTTGCAATAAACTCGTAAAACTTCCTCAAGGAATGGGAAAGTTAGTCAATTTGAGGCATCTAGTAAATGGAGGAAACTATGATTCACTGAAATACATGCCGCAAGGAATTGAGAGATTGGAAGGTCTTCGAACATTAGAACTACTTGTAGTGGGTGATGGTGGTGAGGATAGCACGGCATCGGCATGTAGTATTGGATGTCTACAACACTTGAATAATCTTCGAGGGACTCTTTCTATAAAGTGGTGGGGAAATGCGACAGACTTGAATGGGGCTAGGAAAGCTCAACTCAAGAAGAAGGAAAGTCTCTCACGTTTAGAGTTATATTTCAAACAGGATGAAGAAGAGGAAAGGATATTGAATAGGAGGGACAATGAAGAATTTCTTGAAGCCTTACAACCATCTTCAAATTTAGAGTATTTGAGAATATGGTCATACAAGGGTACCGTATTTCCTGATTGGATGATCTCATTAAGCAATCTAAAGAAGTTAGAGATTGGTCGGTGCTACAGCTGTGAGTGTTTGCCTCCATTGGGAAAATTACCATGCCTCGAATCACTCGATATAATTGGTATGACAAGTTTGAAAAGAGTGAGTAATGAATTTTTGGGAATAGATTCATCTTCTTCAATAGATATTGCTTTTCCCAAATTGAGATCTCTCATGTTTTATGACATGTCTGGATGGGAGGAATGGGATGGTGAGAGTATCACCAACAAGGGAGAAGAAGAAGATGATGATATTGCAATCATGCCAAATCTTTCTACCTTGAAATTTCTCCACTGCCAAGCATTAAAAGCATTGCCAAACTACATTGTTCAAAGCACAAGTTTAAAGGATTTGATCATCTCCCCCGAATGTAAGAGGCTAGTAGATCGATACTCAAGAGAGACGGGAGAGGACCGGCACAAGATCTCTCACATCCCTAATATCAAATTTGGTTATTGATATTCCTCCACCAACCAGTAGGCTACCACAGGTAATTTCTACTCCTTATTTCTCATCTTATTATTATTATTGATATTATTATTTGAACAATTTTAAAAAATTCAGAATTTGAGGTTGAGAAATGATTCAAGCTCACAACCTCAAGATTTAGGAGTGAGCTAGGGATGTATCAATGTGTCAATCTCATCTCATCTCATATTGTCCAAATAATTTGTGCACAAATGATACATAGATATAACTCCGTTCATAAACAAATTTAATTTTTAGTATGTCTTTGTTGTTTCTTTCAATCATTTTAAATTTGCATTTTTTTTAATATATAAGATTATATTGAAATTTAATATATTCTCATAAAATTTAAGTTAATATATTCTCACTGACAACACAAACAACAATTTTTTTTTTTAAAAAAGTTCCTATTACATAAATAATTCCAATCACAACATTACAAATTTAAAATCTTTTTGTAAGGGCATGGTTTATAATGATTCGAATATATATATTTTGAGAATTAATGATTTGATTATTATTAGAAGATATGGTTAAACAATTTATTAACTCTATAATTTTTTAACCAAATGTATAATTTTTAAAATTTGAAACTGATTTTTATAGGCCCAATGGATTTATGACTTAATTGGTGTCATATTTAAATTGTCATATTTAATGGAACGATGTTTTTTGTTGATTGGGTTTGATTTATCATTTGATCAAACATCTTTAGCTATTTACAGTTCTCTATTTCTCCCTTTTTTATTTTTAAAAATCTCCTCAACTTATATTTTTCTTTTATTTTGAAAATTCTTTAATTTTTTTTTAAAAAGACTTTATTTCACACATTTTTTTTTTAAAGCCTTTAGTTTACACTTAAATTTGAATAATGGTGTTTTTCCCCACATTTTTAAAAACTTTCACAGGTTGTCTCTTAAAAAGGGGAGAGATAAAAAAGGGAAATTATTATTCTCTCCCCTTTAGTTTGCCGTATTCTCCGGTCTTCCCCCTCTAGTTTCAAAATTCTCCAATGGGTCCCCCCTTTAGTTTCAAAATTTTCCAATTTCCCATTGGAGAATTTTGAAACTAGAGGGGGAAGACCGGAGAATACGGCAAACTACATGGTAGAGAATAATAGTTTATCCTAAAAAAAAATAACAAAACCAGTTAAGAAAAAAAAATACTTTATTCCGATTAAAATAATTTGGAATTTGCAAAGGAGACACGACTCACACCCATAATTTACAATCTTGCAAGTTTGCTATTATATTATATGTTTACTTGTTTAGTAGGGTGTATATAATTTTACTTTTTACTTATAACACTACATTGTCAAAAAAACGTATATATTTAAAAACATTTAATGTTATTTTTGACAATTTACAGTAATATTATTTCTCCACTTATTTATTTTTTTTTATAAAAAAAAAATCTTTAATTTACACATTTTTTTTTTGAACTATTACACAAAAATTTGAATAGTGGTGCATTTCCCCAATTTTATATAAACTTTCGCGGGTTCTTTCGTCTTCAAAGAAAAAAAAATTCAAATAAAATAACAAAACCCTAATTGGGTGTGGGTGTGTGTGATGTGCAATTTGCAGAAATGAAATCAATTCTCAGGTCCTTCCACTCTCCGAAGCATCTCCTGCCGCTCCTCCATACCACCCGGTCTCTTTCCCGCCAATTTCCCCCATTTTCCCGCCAACTCCACTCGACGAGCCTCCGTCTGTACTCCACCGAGGAGCTCGGCACCGACTCTCCCGGTCCCACTGGAGCACAAAGCACGCCTCCAAGATGGAGTATTTACGGTCCCGCCACCGCCAGTTTGGATACAAGTAGCGGAAGTGCAGAGCAGGAGCCAGAGCCGGAGTCAAGTCGTGATGGTGGTGACGATTTGGGGAGAGAGAAGAAGGACCGGAGCTCGCCTAATTCGGAGAGAAAACACGTGAGAGGGAAGACTGGTTACGCGGTCAGGGATTTCGTGGGAGTCAGGAGGAAAGGGAAGAGCAGCAGAGAGACTTGGGTCTGCGCAGATTGCGGATACTCGGACGGGCAGTGGTGGGGCACGTGTCGCTCTTGCCACAGCGTGGGGACGTTGAAGAAGTTTTTTGAAGTAAAGAGTGGCGAAAGACATGCGGAGGAGAGGGCTTGGCTGCCGCGGAAGGGGGAGGAGAGGACTTGGCTGCCACAGAAGACATAGGAGGTGCAGCCAATGCGGTTGCAGGACGTCAACCGCGGGATCAATCAGCAGGATTGGCGAATTCCTTTGTAAGTTGTCAATATTTCAAGCGACTTAGATGGTCTTATTTTATTCTATCTTTTGTTTATATAATTATATTTACTGTAGGTGAATTTGTTGATTTATTTATGCCAGGCATGGTCGTGGAGGGTTTTGATTATGTGAGTGGGACTTGGTGGATCAAAGAATTAGTTAAGAAGTACTTGTTTTTAATTTAGATTCTTTAGTACTTTAATTTCTCATTGGACATGAGCTGGGATGATCAATCGTTGTTATTGAGTAATGTCTCTGTAGGTGTAAAATGGGGAATTTTTGTGATCTCTATAATTTATTTTGTTGATGCAAGGGTATGTTACAAAATAATTTTATTATGTTCAACCTAGTGGAAGTTCTTGTTTTGATATAGAAGCGTGGGGTTTTAATTATAAAAGATTTTTTAATTTCTTTGCCAAATTGACTTTGAGGTTGATCGATTATTTTCTGGTTTGTTGGTTGACGGTGTTGTAGTATTTGACCTCTTTAGTCTTTTGGATCATAATCTTTCATCTTTAAACATTTTCTTTTGCATATGCAATAAAACTCCAACGTTTCTCTTCTCATAAAGGTGATTCTACTGTTTTGTTGTTATAACTTCATACATGTGAAATAGAAGAGCATATGTATTATTTTTTGTTGCTTTTGAGTGAATATTATCTAGTTGTTTATAAGGAAAGTTATTTGTTGGATATTGTTTGTAACCTTATAGGAAGAGATCTTTGTCTTATTATGTTACACCATTTTCTTTGGTGTCTTGATATTTAGGTTTGGATCCTTCGGAAGTGAAGTTGCTAGAGTGCTGGGTGGTGGTATTTTACCAGGTTTGCTTAGGCCATTTATATTCTTAATCTTTGTCAATATGTCTTTTCTATTAGTTAATAGTTTTAGAGGTATAATATATATATATAGTCCTATTTTACAAGCTTGAACTTGGGATTACTTGTTAAAAAACTATTGTATGTTAATGCTTTTCTGATATGTTTAGGGGCTTTCAGGTTAATAGGCTATTATTACTCTGATTAAGAAAATCATAGAGTTAAGTCCTTAGTTGTTTCTTTTTTCCTTTAAATGTGTTCTTTCATTGCTTTAAAAAAAAGATGAAAAGAGAGTTTTACTGAAAGGATAGAGAAAGAGAGGAGTGGGAGGAATTTTCTTGATTTTATACTTCAAGGAAAATATGCTCTTAGGGATATGCAATAGAATTAATTGTGTTTGCAGTGAACTCAGTTTAGCCAAATTGCATTGTAGTTATGGATTTATGGTCATTATGAGGTGATTGATCATTATATAGAATTTAATTGTGAAGGAAATTATCTATAATGACAATTTCTGAATGTTCAGTGCATTGTTCAAGCTTGTTAGGACCCATTCCCTTAGTCATGTATATTCAAGTTTTGGTTCCATGTGATACGGATGATTCAAAGTTTAGTTTTTGTTATTTATTTTTCTTGCTTGTAGGTTCTTTAGTTTTGATTGGCGGTGATCCTGGTGTTGGCAAGAGTACACTGGTGTTGCAGGTATGAACCTTTTGTAAGGGTAAATTTTGTCTTGAAAAGCTCTATCTGTGGGCATACATATGAACCATGTTCTACCAAGTACCAAAAACTTTTGATTTTCATTCCTTGATCTGGTGCCACATTTTGGTCTATTACTAGCTGTCTTCTCATGTCAATTTTACATCTGAATTGGAAGATGGCTGCAATAATAGCTGAAGGGCGCGATCTTGGTGATTCTGCTCCAGTTGTTTATGTTTCTGGTGAAGAGGTCAGTATTACCAGGTTGATTGTGGTGCTTTCTCGCAAAGGCTGACTGTGTCTTATACTCATATCATATATGGCATTCATTTCCCAGATTTCTAGTCCTTATTATGCATATGCTTTTTTTGCTGTTAAGGGCTGTGTAGTGATGGCATGAAAATTAAAAATTTCCTCTTCTTTAGGATCTTACTTTGTCAATTGTCTCGCTTTTGTCTTGTTTCTTTCAATATTTTTATTTTTCTCTTCTTGTTTTTTCCGCAACCCTTCTTTGAAATGAATATAGAAATTTTCGTGTCCATGAATACCTAGCTGAGAGTTTGCTGGCAACTCAGTTAAATGGGAAACATGGCTTGAGATGTTTTTAAAGTAAAGCTTGAGTTATTGATTATTTGATTATAGGGGTAGTAAAGCTTGAGATGTTTTCTATGGATGAGGATTGCTTCTTTTCTGTGGCTCTCAATCTCTCATCTTTTAGTGGTGTGCCCATGGTTGAAATTAAGTGGACAGATAAAAGAACTGAAGGCAGTTATTGAGGAAGTATATTAGGGTTAGTTTTCTGCAGAATGTATATTTGAAGCCTGTTTTGATGTCTCCTTGTTGAGGTTATGCACTTATGCTGGTAACTTGAAGAAAAGGTTGTAAAGTACAACAAAATGGAACGGATGGAAGAGGAGTAAAAAAACTGATACAATTTCTGGGAAAATGGACAATAGAAACTTAAACAACTGGTGTTTTGTGCTTGTCGATTTTAACCTTAGAATTGGATGTTAGGTTGCTGTAGATAATTTGGTGATTTTTTATCATGATCCTGTAATACTTGGCTCTATAAGAAAAGACCAAGCTCTGATTGATTTTGAACTTGTTATTCCTTCATTCTTTTCTTCATGTTGATCCACCCATGCCATTGCATCAAATCTACATTCGTTAAAACGAAATTTTGGGATTTTTCTCATCTTAAGAAGTTCAGTTTATGAAATCTTTGAAATTTGTCATTTTTGCTTCATTGAACTTGCTGTGGATTGATTCAACTAAGGAAATCAATTCAAGCATATACTTTTTCCTTCACATTTTTTCTTTTCATTAATTATGGCAATAATTTGTAGGTTCATTAGTTGACTTGTAACCTACATAATTTAAACTTTTCTTTATGACGATGACTCTTAAGCTAAAATAGGAAGTGCTTTTGCTTGGTAGCACTTTAATGGGGTACTTTTCTGAAGATATCTAAATATCTGATAGGTTCTTTTCCGTATTATCTCACTCTTCTTCTTCAATCACACGTTACACTGCAGAAAATCTCTGCTCAATCACTCTGGCAGGAAAGGAAAAGCAAAAGTAAAGAAAAAGAAAAATGAAGCAGAGAAACATGGTGTCTCTTTTGAGTCTCTTGTGGAGTACTTTTCTGCTGCTCTCGGCAGCCTCCATGCATGGTGTTGAAGCAGTGAAGGAGTTTAAAGTTGGTGATGATTTCGGCTGGCAATAGCCTGGAAACAACAGCACTTCTGTTTGCAGTCAATGGGCTGGAAAGAACAGATTCCATGTTGGAGATTCTCTATGTGAGTTCATTTATGTGTTTTACATCAATTCTTTCTGATCTCTTTCATTTTCACTGAAAATTTTGATTAATCTAGTAGTCAATTTGTTGTAGTTTATGTGTGTTTTTAAACTAAATTAACTCGCTTTCTGAAAAAGTATTCATACATGTGTTTTTGAATTAAATTAACAGGCTTTCTAAAAAAGTATGTGTGCATTTTTGAACTAAATTAACATGCTTTCTGAAAAAGTATCCATGGGCGTTTTTGAACTAAATTAACACACTTTCTGACAATACCCCTTTCTGAACTAAATGAACTAAAGTAACATGCTTTCTGAAAAAGCATCAATTAAGTGTTTTGAAGAAAAATACCCCTTTATATATTTTTTTATTGTGAAATTGTTTATGCTTTTGACACTCTTTTAACATTTTCATGTGTGATTGTGTGAGTCTGCAGCATTTGAGTACAAGAATGACAGGAGTTTGATGGGGATACTACCACTGCAACACAAGCAAAGCCATCATAGCCTTCAACAATGGCAGGAGTTTGATGAAGCTTGACTGGCCAGGTCCTTTCTACACCAGAGATTGCTTGTTGAAGTGATGGGTCTACACCAGAGTCCTCTCTCTCCACCTTCCACCATTGCAGCTCCTCCTGAGACCATGTTGAGTCCTGGACCTCTTCCAAGTTCATCAGCAGCACAATCACTTTTCTCTGATGTCACATTTTACTGTCTTTGTGGCTCATATTTTTATGTTATTTGGTATTTGTTAGATTCCAGCTTTTTTGGAATCTTTTGTTTCTGAGAATCTTATTATGTTATTTAAAAATAAAAAAAAAGATATTATGTTATTCATTTTGGAGATCGTTGTTGCCTTATTGGTTTAATATATGTTGGAGTCTGTATGTAAAAAATTGTCCCATTATTTACATTTCTCCTCCAACCTTTGAGAAAACAATCCTATAGTCGATGTTCTTGATGAAGAGATCAATGGACCATGCTACTTGGATGAAATGAGTACAGTTTTCAAACTTGCATGCAGCCATCAGCTAGCTAGGCCTAGCATGAAGATGGTTCTGCAAACGTACTGCTCAACTATCCAATAATACTCTAAAGAAGAATGCCGAAAGCAAGATGATGATCCTAGTTTGGCATCTTTAGTGTGACCTTTAGTTGGTTGAATCTTAGATTAGTAAGTGACCAGTTTATAGAGAAATAAGTAATCCTCGACGGGGATGTATTTGAGGCGATATGTTACTATGTATTTTGTTGAAACTTGTATATATATATATATATATATTTGAGGGCATATGCACTAGCAATGAAGAATCTCTATAGCAGATTTTCTCAACTGTTTGCTGGAAATTTTTAAAATCACGACTTGAATGAGACAACTATGTTCTGCATACACTTTGGAGTTTGGAGCCAAAGCAAGAGTTAAAATTTGCTAATTTTATACTACTTTATGCGGCTCATCCAACAGGAATGAATCCTATAAGCGTCCAGTTTAAATTTGTAAACTTTTTAATTAATATTGCATTAAATTCAACAATCATTAAGAAATGTTTAGGTTAAGTAAAAATAGTAAAAACAGTGAAAATAGGCTGATAAATTGTCACGAAAAACAGAGCTGAAACTTGAAACCAAAGCAACAAACTAATCCTCCCGAAATGTCAAAAATAACCATAATATACCGGTTAAGTAAAAATTGTAAAAATAGTTAATGATTTTGTCGAGATCGATAAATATATGCACGACCTGAATATCTACTTTTACAATATCGAAAAGAATTTTACTCACACGTACTTGTAAACATGTATAATGAGACTTCAACCTCCATCACAAATATAGAAGAAGAGGAGTACACTACATAACCATGACATATATAATTAATTTAATTCAATCTTAGATTTTACCAAACAAATAACTAATTTCTTATAGGCTAATTTAATCCATTCCCAATCACAGCGAAGTTGTTCAAATTTGTTGATAAATCAATAATATTGATACAGTTAGTTACAAAAGAAAAAAAAAAATTATACTGGCAATCCACTGATTTTATATCTTGAACATCAATATTCAATACATTACAAGAAATTGGAAGGTTCAAAAAAAAAGTTTAAATGGCAAACACCTAACATCTTTGATTAAGCCGTCCAAGAATAATCCGTGAATTCTTCTCAAAACTTCAAGAACATTCCGCAGCTCACCTTCACTCTCAATCTCATCAGTCTTCATCTCCGCTTGCGATTTACAATTCTGATGACGATCGGCAAAGTAGTTATATTTTTGAACCGTGATCAAATTGTCTAAATGATCGCTCCATACATTTTTGGTGTCATCAACGATAATAGTCCCACACTCTTGTCCAAGAAAAAAATCCAAGTTCTTTTTTGATTTTCCATGAAATCTTCACGTGCAATAAACCGAGAGTCGAAGGAGTTACCTTCCGGGTCAAGAAACTCAGCAACCTTCTTCACGTAGTATCTGCTCCCCATTGAACAAACATAAATTTCGAACATGGAACTTGCTTCTTTTAAGAATGTCCGGACAAAAGGTCTCAACTTCACCAAGTAAGCATCATCGAGAACGAAAAAGCTCTCATCTGATGTATTCGAATCCGTCTGTTTCTTCAAATACAACTCGTCTGGTGTCAGCTTCTTGAATGCTTTACTGTGAAGAAGCGTATGGTCCAAGTCAAGAACCAAGTGAAGCTTCTTCTGGGCAAAAAGCTTGTTGGAGTTGGCAACTTTCAAACGAGAAATCTCATCGAGGGTCAGCCTTAAACCATCGAAAATATAATCAAAACGGATGCCGTAATCGGAAGCCATTGGTCGATCACAGTGCAGGCAGACTCCATTGATGATAGTGGAATGTTTACAATTGAATCCAAGAGAAATCGACTCATCAAATATCTTCAAACGTATACGCGGGGCCTTGGAACATGAATCTAACCCCAATGAGCGATGGAGGGTTGATGTGGGAGTGATTTTGCTTCGAACGTGGTGGTGGGTTGATGTGGGTGGACGAACAGAGACGGCGACCATTTATTTTTTTGTTTTTTTTTTGTTTAAGTTTAATTAGTGTAAAACTGATATTTATAGCTGTAATATTTCCTAAAGTGAGTCGGTTTCCTTGTAAATTCAGTTTTAGTTTTTATTTCCTATTTTGGTTTCCTTTCTACAGTAGGATTGCATTTAAAAAATAATAATTTTAAATTATTTATCTGATTTTAAATAACTTATTTTACTTCAAGGGTGAAAATGGAAACTAGCCAAAAATTAAGGAAGTTTATTGTTTTTAGCCGGAATTAGTATTTTGATTGTTTTTGTTAAACAATCCATTTTTTGGACAAAAGTGCCCTTCATTTAGAAATGATTAAAAAAATCAAAAACTTTTTTTTCTCTCTCTCTCCTTTTTTCTCATTCACGCATCTCTCCTTCTCTTTTTCTCTCCTCTTCTCTCCTCTGTCTTCTTCTTCTCTCATTCTTCTTCTTTCATGTTTTTCTCTCCTTCTTCTTCTCTTTCTCTTTCATGTTTTTTTCCAGCTTATTAAAAAAATTTCAGATTTCGTTTTTTTTTTTCAAAGAAAATTTCCAGATTTGAGGGTGGTTGTTGTGTTCATAAATTGTGGGAGTTATGTTTGGGTTTGGGTTTTGTTAAAAAAAAAACCAGATTTTTATTTTAAAAAAAATTTCAGATTTGATTTCTAGATTTTGGTTGTTGATTTTATGAATGGTGTGTTTATTTCCAGATTAAACACACCAAGGCAAAAAAAATTAAACACACATGGACAAAAAGTATTAAACACACCAGGCAAGAATGACTAAACACACCAGGCAAGAATGACTAAACACACCAGGTAAAAACGACTAAACACACTAGGCAAAGTGAATTAAAAACACCAGGGCAAAACGAATTAAACACACCAGACAAAACGAATTAAACACACCAGGCAACGGTGTGTTTAGTTCCTTTTTGGTTGGTGTGTTTAATTTATTTTCACTGGTGTGTTTAGTCGTTTTTGCCTGGTGTGTTTAGTCGTTTAAATCTGGTGTGTTTAATTCATTTTCACTAGTGTGTTTAGTCTTTTTTGTCTAGTGTGTTTAGTCATTTAAACCTGGTGTGTTTAATTCATTTTCATCGGTGTGTTTAGTCTTTTTTGCCTGGTGTGTTTAGTCATTTTTTCCAGGTGTGTTTAGTTGAACAAAATCTGGAAAAAAAAATTTCAAACATGATCTGAAATTTTCTACTTCAGCACGAAAATCTGGAAAAAAAAAACAAAAAACAACTCCCACCGTTTATAAAAACAACCACCACACTTGTAAATTTTGAAAAAAAAAAACGAAATATGGAAAAAAAAAATTGGAAATTTTTTTAACAAATCTAGAAAAAAATTTAAACATTCAAATCTAACTAACACTCAAATCCAAACATTCACAACCACAACCACCCTTAAAATCAACAACTAACACTCAAATCCAAACATTTTTTTTAATTTGAAAATTTTTCAAAATTAAAAAAAAAACATATATTTTTTTTTAAATAATCTGGAAAAAATTTTATAAAAAAAATAATCTGGAAATTTTTTTTAACAAACATAATTAGAATTTTTTTTTAAAAAAATCTGGAAATAATTTTAAACAAAAACAAAATCTGAAAAAAATAAAAAATAAAAAAAAAATTCTGAAAATTTTTAAAAATATTGGAAAAACGTGAAAGAGAAAGAGAAGAGATCGAGGAGAGAAAGAGAAGAAGAAGAAGGAGAGAAGATCGGACAACCGAAGATCGGAAAGCCACCAAATCTGAAAATTTTTGTTTTTAAAAAATCTGAAATTTTTTTAAAAATCTAGAAAAAAAAGGAGAAAAAGAAAGAGGAGAAGAAGAAGAAGAAGAAGAAGGAGAGAAAGTGAGAAGATGGAGGAGAGAAGAGGAGAAAAAGAGAGAAGAAGGAAAGAAAGAAGAAGAAGAATGCGTGAAATGAGAGAGAGAAAGAGAGAGGAAAAAAAAAATTCTGCACAAATGAGAGAGAAAAGGAGAGAGAAGAGTTATTTAAAAAAAATGAGGGGTAATTATGTCTTTACAGTGGATTTTTTGATAAAAACAATCAGTTTACTAATTCCGGCTAAAAACAATAAAAATCCTTAATTTTTGGTTAAAAAGGGGTATTTCCTCTTACTGGAAACTAATTTAAATTTATTAGTTCAATTTAGGAAACTTTAAACCTGTCAATTTGGGAAACAAATTTAGAGGCTGCTTTTGTCAAATAATTATTTCGTGGGGATAAAGAATCCGGGACAATTTCTTCAAATAGAAAACTTAATCCCCACGAAATAATTGAAGCCAATCCCAAGTCTAAGGGGTTGTTTGTTTTTTTATCAATAAGACTTATTACCTCTTATATCTTAAATTAAGATAAATCAGTTTGTTTGTTTTTTCAACTTATATCTTATTTTAAGATATATATGTCTTTTAGAAAAAGTAAAATTTTTTGACTTTTATCTTATTTAAAAAGTGATACAGTAGAGTTTTTTAATAAATTTCCAAAAATATATTATAACAATTCATACATTTATGATTTTATCCGCACATAATAAAATACTAAAAATCAATTTTTCAAAAATTCCCAATTTTGAAGAAACCCTAACACAACCTAATCAATTTTATATTTGTAATAAGGCATCTAAAATGAAAAAAACAAACATATCATAATATCTTAATTTATAAGACTTATCCATATATCTAATAAATTAAGTTCTTATAAGACTTTAGACAAAAAAAGCAAACAGCCCCTAAATCTTTTTCAATCAACTACGAATAAAAAAAAATTGTTTGTGTCCAGCCCACATCTAAGATAAGTATTCCTGATCGAGCCCAACATGGGCAGGACAATCAACATAGGCTTGTGTCAGGCCAACTACATTGTAAATTCAGCAAATGGGCTGGGCCTACCATCATTCCCAGAAGAAAAAGCTTCTTTACTTACAATTTGAGCTATTACAATTAATTCAGAATTTGTGGTAGAGGGACATGACTAATCTCAATGGTGTACCTGTGAGGGGCATATTACTAATCAAACCTCATCTCATCATGTAGTTGATAGAAGAGGGTGAAAAGTGCGTAAAATGCTGATGCAAACGATGGCTGCTGCATTGTGATTTGGTGTGATTGAAACAGTCATCATGCCATAGTATGTGAAGTAGAGAAAAGAGAAAAATGCGATGAAGAAGAACTGGATGAACTTTGATAGTGCCCATTCAAAGCTCACAATTGCATACACTATGAGAGAGTAATATGTGGTTTGAACAAATATGTATGGTATTTCAGCAATCACCTGCCACAGACAATTGTTCAAACTTCATCAATCAGACCAAAAATGAAACATGTTTAGAGTTTTGGTTTTGTGCCATTTCTAGATTATTAGTAAAACAATTATGTTGGTCATGAAGTCTTTTCTCCTGACCTGTGCTAAGGCATATGGTAAAGTTGAGTACATTCCAGCAACTCTTTCATGACAAAAGAATGTTCTTTCTACTGCTACAACTGGCTGGCTGTACAATCGAGCAATTGTTGATTACTACGAATAGGACAGAAACATACATGGCTCCAATTATCATGGTTGGATCCATTGAGTTTTCCCTGAATACAGAAATTGAATAAAGTTTGTATAGTGCTACAAGTTAAAGTTGGAAAATCGTGAAATGGAGTAGGCATGTACACTGACTAACCTTTTAGTGCCAACCTGCCAGAAGATTGTGACAAGAACAAGAGCAGCTACGAAGGTGAAGCAGAACCGAACCAGGTTGTAATCAGGACTTCTCCAGTAAGTCCATCATTGCTTCCATAGGCAGGACTCGAAACGCTCTCATGTGGATTTAGAGTATTGAGTAGAAAAATAGAGATCTGTTGTCGCTTCTGGTGTACTTAAATCCTTCACTAGAGCCTTAGTTTACCTGTGCACAAACGCCACATATGTTATCTATCAAAGACTATAAATTTAACAAGATGGTTCTGGTTTTATAGTTTATTATTAGTACTGCACTCACTGATACAAGGATGATGATTTTTGATGCTCAGCAAAATCAATTCCAAGTCGAACTTCAGCGGCTTCCGAGCTTGCTTCTAGCATCCATGCTGCTGGATTTTGTTTTTCTCTAATTTTGTGAACTCCTGGAATATACTTCGTTAATCAAAGCGGCTTCAAACAATATCCACCTCAACCTAAAATTTATTCATAGGAAATCAAATCAACAAGAACCTCAGAATTAAAAAAATAAAAATAAAGAATTTCTTACCGTAGAAACATAATAGAGAATACATATTGTTGCATTTTGAGCATCCTCTATTCTCAATATCTTTCGGTCTGTGTTGGATTTTGTTTTTCTTAACTAGCTCCATCCATAAAACCTGCAAAGCATATATCTAACTAGTCACTTCCGTTTGAGACCAAATTCGAACACCAAATCAAGTGAAAACAAGAGGTTCATCATCTATTTCTATTGGAAGTCTTAAGAAATATGAATATATGATAAAAGAATTCTCACATATGTTTCTTGCTTTTTGGGGAACCCATAAATTCTGATATTGCCGTCAATGTATGCACCAGTTTTTCCTCCCGCCAGAACATCCATCCGTGTAGTCTTTCCAGCACTACTGACTCCACCCATTAGTGCAGTTAGGACTCCTGGCCTAAATGCTCCAGTCACTCCCCCAAGCAATTGTAACCACTAGAGCTTTGAATTCCTGTAAAAGATGATAACATTAGCTATTCATGTAGTGTAGATTGTGATACTAACAATAGTGCGAAGACAAATAAATTCTCACCAAAGTAATTTACATTGTCAAAACACATTATGGATAGTATATCATATACATTAAAACAGAGAGGTTATATAAATAATCAAATTCAAACCCAACATTCAACAAGCAAGAGTTAACCATTTGGGGAATAAGTAATCAAATTCAAACATAAGATTCAACAAGCAAGAGTTGAGATTGAATTGTAAATAAATATCACCAGTTGTTAAACAAGAGCGCGCAGTTCATGTGTTTTCATGTAAAGAGCAATTTTTATTTATTTGAGCATTACCTGATTTCACAGTATTCAGTAATGGAAACAGAGAGTAGCTACTTGAACACATGGACTGATTTTCAGAGTTAATTTGTTCTGATTTTCATTCATCCAATATATTGGAGAAAGCATCTTCACCAGAAGCATTGGACTAACACTTTCATTATTTCCATTTCCCCTGAAATAATCATTAGGAGCTTAATAATTAATTTTGATGGAAAGTTAACTTGATCATACTGATTGGTGTACTGTGTGGCGGAATCTCTTGCTGAGGAAATAGTATTTGAAGATCAAAAAGTCTAGTCTGCACCAGACGCGTACCCCTGGGCTTGTCACATCTATCAAGTACGAAGCAATGCTCTTCACTTTGCTGCACTTTGACAGATCAAAGAAGAATTTGACCTCCACGGTTGCAATGCTCATTTGCTTCCTCTTCTGATATGATTGGTTGTGGATTTCCAAGAGCTATACAAACACAAGAAATTAATAAAAATCTAAGCAGGATTCTGTAAAAAAAACCTTTAAGAGGTTGGAATAGAAATTAATCAGAACAGGTATATTATGTCATAGACTGTAATAATATATAAGTAACCAAATTGAAACCCAACATTCAACAAGCAAGAGTTGACAATGAGTTGTTAAAAAAGAGCAGTCCATGTATTTTCATTACCTGATTCACAGTAATAGGAAAGAAGTAACAAAACAGAAGTGATTTTGATAGTTATTGTCAATCTCGTCTGTTTTTAAGAAATTAAAAACAAGATTCACATTATATTACAAGTGATTTTCAGAGTTAATTTTTGTTGAAGCAAAATGATTCATATGATATATAGGATGAATATGTTGCGGAAATGCCTAGAAAATTCAACAGAAAAATGCACACAACATACAAATACAGATATTTATGTGGTTCGGCAATTGCCTACGTCCACGGGAGGCAGCAAACTGATATTATTAGAGAAGTTATACAAAATAAAAAATTTCTCTCAGATTCTCTCAACTCTCTTGAAGCACAGAATACTGAATTGCTTCTTTTGCTGCTTGCTCTCCTCTCTTTGCTTATGGTCTTATTTATAGGGGAAAGGCAGAGATAACCCACCCCCATTTTCAACAATATTAATTGCCATGTAGGTGGTAAGTGGAAGTTGAGCCAATTTGTAGGAAGTAGGTGGAAGTTGAGCCAATTTGTCAATAATCTCCACCTTGGCGAGAATCCACCAATCAATGCTGCCTCCATTTCGCCCTTAGGCGCTACGGGCTCAAGTGATATTGATCAAGTCCAAACAATGTTGAAACTTGATCCCTGTTACCACCTTTGTTAACATATCTGTAGGATTGTCTGCAGTTCCGATCTTCTGGAGTAGAATGTTCCCTTTATTTACTATTTCCCGAACAAAGTGGTAATGGATGTCTATATGCTTGGTGCCACTATGATGGACTTGGTTCTTTACCAAACAAATAGCACTCTGGCTGTCGTAGAAAGTCTCCATATTTTCCTGAACAATGCCTAAGTCCCTGATCAAACCACGAAACCAAATGGCTTCTTTGAAAGCTTATGTTACGGCCATTTACTTTGCCTCAGTAATAGACAAAGCCACTGTTAACTGTATCTCCAACCTACTGGTCCTCCTGCCATAATGAACACATAACCAATAATAGATCGACGCTTGTCAAGATCACCAGCATAACCAGAATCAACATAACCTATGATATGTTTGCCAATTGTCTAATCTCTCTCGAACTTCAAATCAACATCTACAGTACCCTTAATGTACCATAGCAAATTAATTTATTTTTATTATTTTTTTAACAGAACAAATAACATTAAAATCACATAGCAAATTGATTACAATGTTTTTGGAATTTGTGACTAAACTTTTCTCTTACGGTCTTTGATTAAACAACAGGACTTGCTTTCCTTTACCAATACCATCTAGCCGTAAATATTATTAGAAATCAATGGATTGCTTTTATTAATTTATACTTGAGCTGAGAGTTATAAATAACTAATTTTGTTAGAGTTGCAATATTTGCACATCTAAAAAATTGTATGTGTCCCCCTTTTTGTATGAAAACCCCATTAATTTAAATAAATAAAAATAATAAAAAAACATATATCTGGTAAGCACATCCCGCACATTACTAAATATGTCATTTATTTTAAATATATATTATAAATAATTAAAAAGAAAAACAAAATGAGAGAAGCCACACCCAGATTTGGAAGGAGGTGGTGCCTGCAGCCTGCCTCCATCTTTTTCAATCTAGTCTAGGATGGTGGAGGACACGGGCAGCTGCATTCTTCATCCTTTTAGGATTTGCCTTCTTCATCCTTTTAGGGTTGGTCTTCTATCAAGTATTCGATGTAGTTTTTGTTTTTTCTTTATTAATTTTATTTTATTTCCTTTTCAAAAAAATATTTTTTTAGTTTATTCCTCTTTATATTAAGTTTAGTCAGTAAAAAAAATAAAAATAAAGGGTTTTTAGCAAAATTGCCCTATTTTAGGGACTGAATTGCAAATCTACCCTAATACCCAAATTAATTGCAAAATTTCCCTAAAATGACATCAATGCCCTTTACCATAACTACACCCCATTTACTAACCATATTAATTACATTTACTAACCACCAACCTACCATTAACCAACCCTAAAAAAAAAAAAAAAAACTAACAATTGACCAACATCTAACCTTTTTTTTTCTCTACATCATCTAACATTTATTTTTCTCTACATCATATAACTTTTTTTTTTTTTTCTATACATCACATTTCCTTTACATATTTGAAGTTTTACAAACACTGGGGAATGGTTTGAAGTTGTTTGAAAGGGTAAGTATTACTTTGTAAAATTATTTTTCCAACCTCCCAATTTTTTTTTCTTTAATCCGAATAAGGTTTAAAATTTTTGAAAAAACCATCGGGTCGGGGTGGCCCGACATCGGATCAACCTGACCCAATGGAATTTTCCATCGGGCCAGGGTGACCCGACGTCGGGTCACCCTGACCCGATGGTTTTTGTGAAGTTTGAAAATTCAGATGTCACCCTGGCCCGATGAAAAAATTCATCGGGTCAAGGTGGCCCGACATCGGGTCGGCTTGACCCGATGGAATTTTCCATCGGGTCAGGGTGACTCGACGTCGGGCCACCCTGACCCGATGAATTTTCAAACTTCACAAAAACCATCGGGTCAGGCCGACCTGATGTCGGGCCACCCTGACCCGATGATTTTTTTCATTGGGCCAGGGTGACCCAACGTCGGGCCACCCTGACCCGATGATTTTTCAAAGTGTTTGAAAAATCATCGGGTCAGGGTGGCCCGACATCGGGTCGGCCTGACCCGACATCGGGCCACCCTAACCCGATGGTTTTTCCAACAGTTTGAAAAACCATCGGGTCAGCCTGACCCGATGTCGGGCCACCCCGACCCGATGGTTTTTCAATATGTCCGATTTTTTTTTTTTTATGGTTAATTTTGTTTTCTCCATTTATGTTCTTTGAAATAATAAATATTATAATAATTGATAATATGATAATATTTGTTTAATTATTTTTCAGGATTGACGATGAAGAATGTGCATGTGGTTTTGAATTGGGGTGGAGAATGGAAAAATCATCATGGTGAGTATTGGTATGAAGGTCAAAGAGCGAAGGCGTTTACATTTTCAAGGGATTCAAATTATGATCAACTGTTAGATAAAGTGTACAATGTAACCAGAATTGATAGAGATCATTATCGAGTTAGTATGACGACTCTTCCACAAACTTTTCGTCCTAGCATGCCAATTGAGATTGTTGATGATGAGGACGTTGCATTGTTGCTTGGTCGAGAGAATGTTAACCCATTAGTTTGCATCGGTGTTGAGGAAATTGGCCATGAGTCTCCTGAAATGAAACATAAACCACCAGAATCGTCTCACAACCTACACTATACAACTCCTCACCATGAATTTCATCATACAAACAATATACATGTCAATACTATGAATGAGTTTCAAAGGTCGGATGTACCTAACATGGCTGCCCATTTAGATGATATTTGAGAGGGATTCACACCAACCATCAATATCGACACATCTCATTCTCATCATTTGAGTTTTCAAGATACTACGGGTAACCAACATATTCATGACCATAATGAAACAGAACCACAGTTTAATTACAATCGTGAGGGAGCTCCCAATCGGTATGATGAGCAGTTTGCCCATGTCCAAAGGCTTGTTCCACCTCCATGTGCATTTTATTCTATTAATTCTGGTGAAGTTGCACCCAGACCGATTACTATGCGTCTTGAAGTGGGTGAATTGTTTCCAAGCAAGAAATAGCTACAATCGCAAGTAGGTAGTTATGCCCTTAACAACGGGTTCCAGATTAGGGTGTTCAAGTCCGATACAACACGGTATCAAGTTCGATGCATTGTTGAGGATTGTGATTGGAGACTATGTGCGACTAAGGTTCACAATTCAGATTATTTTCATATTAGAAAATTTGACAATCAACATACATGCTCAACAGAAGCACGATTTTCGCATCAAAGGCAAGCAAGTGCACGAGTTATAGGGGAACACATACAGGAGAAATTCCGTGATCACCGTTTATACAAGCCCAAGGAAATTATACATGACATGGAAAGGGAGTTTGGCATCTCTTGTAACTACCACAAAGGGTACCGTGCTAGACATATTGCCTTAGAAGAGGTTCAAGGAACACCAGTTGAGTCATACAGTATTTTGCCATCATATTTATACATGTCGGAGCAAGCAAATCCTGGGACTGTTACAGACCTCCACACAGATTCGTCTAACAGGTTCATGTATATGTTCTTTTGCTTAAAAGCTTGTATAGATGGTTTTCTATCTTCAATTAGACCGGTCATTGCTATTGACGGGACATTTTTGAAAGGTCCTCATAGAGGGGTCTTATTTGTTTCTGTGTGTATGGATGGCAATGATCAAATATTTTCTCTAGCTTTTGGTGTTGGTGATTCAGAGACAAATGAAGCTTGGGAATGGTTTTTAACTAGGTTGCATAAAGCCGTTGGCGAAGTTGATGATTTGGTTATCGTTTCTGACAAAAAAGGCGGTATCACTACCGGTGTAGAAAAAGTGTTTCCAAATTCATTCAACGGGGCATGTGCGGTACATTTAGAACGGAACATGGTTGGTTACTATGGTAGGAATAAGGCACTTAAACAGTACTTCAGACGGGCAGCCAGAGTGTATCGGGAAAGTCAATTCTTGCAGCGTATGGAACAATTGAAAAATATTAATCCCGAAGCAGCTCAGTATGTCATGGATGCCGGGATTGAGCATTGGACGTGAGCATACAGTCCAAGAAAAAGGTACAACATAATGTCAACCAACATTGCAGAGTCCATGAATAATGCAATTAAAGAATGCAAGGAATTGCCTATTACTGGAGTGATTGATTACATCAGAGGGGTCCTTCAGTCTTGGTTTCATGATCGACGCACAGCTGCACTTAAACTTACAACTCAGTTGACAACACATGCGAATGTAGCCATCAGTGTCAAGGATGAGGAAGCATGATATATGCGGATCTACCCCATCACATTTTACACGTTCCTTGTTAAAGATGGGGATTTAGATGAGAACGTGGATTTGACAGCAAAAACTTGTACCTGTAAAGAATTTGATGTCGACCAACTTCCATGTGCACATGCATTAGCTTGCATTAGGTTACGGGGATTTTCATTTGTTGATTATTGTTCTCCTTATTACTCTAGTGCGTTCTTGGTTGCAACATACAGTGGGGAAATACATCCTGTTGGACAACCCAGTGAATGGTTGGTTCCTGAGGATATTGCATCCAAAATTGTTCACCCACCAGTAGGTCGTCGTGGTCCTGGAAGACCTAAAAAGAATCACACTCCGTCATTTTGCGAGGAAGTAACTCAAAGGAGATGAACTACTTGTCATCGTGTTGGTCAGAATAGCCATACATGCACCTATCCGAAGTCAAGTAGACCATCAAGTAGTATGGGAAGTACTAGTGAAATTGGTGAGGCAAGTGGATCACATGATGTTGTTGCATAAGTAATGTACTTGAATTATCTTTTATTTTAACATGTGTTATGAACATGTATTATTATATTATCTTTGGACATGTGAACTTTTGTTGTTATATTTGTTATATCATGTGTAATATTGCAATGGTAGTATTGACATGTATCAAGTGTACGTTTAATGTGAACTTATTGTACTATATTGTGATTAGTAATGGGTAGTATTGATATGGTAGTATTTACATGGCATATTTAAGACTTAATACATTATTTATGAAATTTTGACAAAGTTTTATTTGAAATTTCAACAAATCCATATATTTTTTTGGTACCTGCAAATTTAACACTTCTAGTAGCAACACACGTCTCTACACCATTCACACAAATCACAACCACAAGTCTCTACATCAAGTTGCACAACAAGTATTGTGTAAAGTATACTTATACCAATCATTCATCATTTACATAAAAAGTTCTATCCTTTACATAAGGTACTTCTTTTGAATTTTGGAATATTTCTGTTGCTATTTTAACTCTAAAGGGTTCTCCGTCCTTTCCATCAAAGTCGAATTGTTTTCTTGCCCATAGATACTCCAAGAATTTCAGTGTAAAAACCCCACAATCGGACCTATTTAAAAAAAAAAAAAAAAAACATTCATTATTAACAACAATCATGTAAGACAAACTATAACCATCAAGAAATAAACAAATACATACTGATTTCCTTGACGTGGAACCCCTTCTTCAGGTCGTTCGACCGTAAATGATGGAGGATCGGTATATGTCTCTGGCATCACATTCACCAACAAAGATGACAACATCTTTCTAAGACAAGTCGCCCACTTTAGAATTTCATTAACACTATATGCGTCCGACTTTGGGTCATATGCTTTGATGATCTGCTCATTCAAGTCCACCTCTACCGCAACCCAATGATTTTGATTCACATTCGCAGGAAACAATATCTGAAAAATCAAGAACTAGTCAGATGAATGTGTACTAAAAGTTGTGTAACAAAGGAATGTAATATGAAAATTACTTACAGTGTTAACTGTCCGCCAATGTACTAAAGCATGCAAGGGGTATTTTCCAGTAACGTAGTCTATCATTGTATTGTCCCATTGGTAGGTTTCTTGCTTGAATTGTTTTTTTACCCTTAGTTGCAGTTGCCCACCTTCCTTGAATTTTAATCTACAAAGCATATAAATTCAAATAGGTAAATGAGAAAAAGAAATGATAAACGTTGTTGTGAAAAATGTATTTCAATACCATAAATGTGTAATCCAATAACACAATGTTCTGCTTGTATAACTGATGATTGTAATAGGCACGCCGCCGCATTAAACGACAATATGTCTCAATATGCTGTCATTAAACAAATATGTGTTACCAAAAAATTAATAAAGTAGAGTAAATAAAAGAAATGATATACGGTGTATAACTTACATCTCCCTCTAGCCACCCCTTTGGAGATAGCAACCGTTCAAACCAAGCAGGCTTAGCTTCGAGCAAACCCGTATTCATGCTACAGAAGTTCATACAATTATAAACTTGTTAAAGAAATCGAAGTGGGGATTACAATAATAATACATTATTTAACTTACCAAGTATTCTTGTTGTCACTCATCCATGCTTGCATTGAACATAGAATTTCATCATCCATTTTGCTATCACTTACGAATTCGGGCAATTTTGGTTTCCGAGGCCTCTTCACCGTGGGATCAATATACGGGCTCACGATAACGACGGCCCGCTTACGATCTCTAGGTACTCTTATGGTCAGCTTCGGTGGTCTTGTCAACTCCTTAACATCTGCACTTGTCACTTGTCTCAGACACGATGACAAATTTAGGAGACTTAACACCATGGGGAACCGAAGATTGATAGTCTTGGATGTCATCCTCGTGGCTAAAATCGGTGGTATTTTCTTCATTTAACTACATCAAATATAAATCATACTTGTTAGAACCAATTACGTATTTAAGGAATTTACAAATTAAACCAATATGTACCTTTTCAGCAACTTTGTTCAAACATATAAGTTCTGTCAACCGAAGGAATCCCATTCGCATCTCGTCCATCAAGGAATTTTGCATGGAAATCATCTGATCTTGTATAGCTTTTTGTTGTGCTTGCATAGCATTCAACCTGTTGACAACCTCCTCAAGTGTAATCGGTCATTTCTTTTTTCCTCCCACTTCAACTTTTTTAAATGTTTTGGTTGGATGATCTCCATCAATATCATCATGAATAACATCATCAACGTCATCCTGAACATCATCCCGAACATCATCCTCAGCATCATCCTCAACATCATCCTCACAGTCACCGATACAACCATCAACATCAGGTGATACATGACAGAGTTTATCCACACCTGTCCAATACGGCATCATTCTTTCTTCATCAGTAGGGCCAAGAGTTCTGTATATGGTTATCTGAATTTTTTTTTCAAAATATATTATTAAGGTGTAATCCCTAAAAAATAACAAATCCAAATAATTTTAACTAAAACAACAATATTCAATACTTATGTTTTTGAATTTAAATAAGGTTTTTTGAATATCTGCATATGAAGGAGTTCTCATGCATTGCCAATTCAAAATTCTGGGGGCAACATTGTTCACTCTAATGGCGTAGCCAAGTGTCACCCATTTTGGTACTGCTTCGACCGCCCACACCTGAAAATGAATCAAAAATCGATAGTTCAGTTAGTGCATGGAAACATGCTTACTGCCTAAAATGTATTTTATTAAAGTTCATCAATTAACATGCATCACCTGAAAGGCCGTCAGAAACCCATAAACGTTGTACTTCTCCCCTTTCCGTCTAACTGGACCATCGACATTCTCCTCCAACTTATTATCAGTGAACTTAATCTTGAATTTATCATCACGGCCATGAAGACAAGTAGAAAGGGAGTTAAATGTCCTCGCGTATATGAATGAACCCCACGGAAACTTATTAAAAGCCTCTAAGTCATCAACTAATTCTAATGCCCAATATAGAATGGTAGTCCTATCGTCCTTCCCAACCAACGTCATCTCCAAAAAAAGTATTAATGCCAACTTCACAACATCATCATCACTAATTTTATTATTATGACCCAAATTCCTAAACCAATCAACAATCATTTTAACCTTCACTTTACTACCTTGGAAGTAGATTCGACGGAGTCTACTATTCGTTTGTTTGAAAAGCTCTGATGTGGATTCACAATATTCTGCAAAGGCTAGTCCACTAACCAAATAAAACTCCACTGGACTAAACCGTATCAACCAATTACCACCATGGTACCATAAAGAAGATGCATTATCATCGGCATTCTTAACATGACACTCCCTAAGCAAGATATGGTGGCAAAATTGCCTAGACAACACCATATCACTGACGTCCAAAAATTGACCGAAACATGTCGCTTTAAACATCTCAAGTTGTTTTGGTGTGAGATGCGACTTAATAAGCCTTACTCTCCCAATTACAATGCCCACTAACTCGAGAAGGAAAACGATCACATTCCTTAATCTTGAGGGATTCAAGTAATTTGTTCCCACTCATAATTATCAACCTAAAGACATTCCATAATAAGCATGTTGTTAAAACAATTTTTCTAAGCATGTATAAAAATAAATATTACAGGTAGTATTTACATGACAGTATTATATAACAACAGATATAACCATGTAGCATTATAATGGTAGACAATTGTTATCCGAAAATCGTTTCTGGGACATAATTCCAAATAACAACTTTAAGAGGACCAAGACCGTGAATGATCTTGGTCGGAGGGGTATCACGTAGTTTGATACCGACTATGTCCCTATCAATGCACGTACGAAACGAGACTATGAAGATTAAATAATCATGAACTTTTATTGATTGCTGCTTTGCATTACAGTATGCGAACTCTTTTTTATTCGGGTTACAATGGTGTATGGAGATCTTACAAAGGTAACGGAGATGGTGATGGTGGCAAAACTGTGCCTGTCGATAAGTAGTGTGTAGGGTTTTCTTTTCTTTTTTCTCCCCCCTTTTTGGTGAATTAGTTGATATATATATAGGTCCTGTTTGCTTGCCGTGCACTCCTACAATCTCGGACTAGGGTATGGCAGCTGCAGGATCCTCTTCTTTTTAGGAGATAATCTCGGAGTTTTTCGTACAGAATCCAGTCCTTCCTTTCCAGGAGGAATCAATCTCTAGTAGGATTTTTACTGTGTTGACTTGCTCAAAATAGGACTCTCTGGCGGGAAGGAATGTTACTCCTATGTACGGTGGTGTTTTATTGGATCTTTTATGGAGCTTTAGTTTCTGATGTAAGAATCTTGCTTCCTGGTGTCCTTCTGCTAGGTGGGCTGTCTACATCCAGAAAGCGTGCTACTGACGGAGTAAGGGGATATGTAGCTGATATTGTAGCGGGATGCTCAGTAGTACTTCGTGTCGGGGTGCTGCGGGGTTCCTAGGAAGCCCGGTCATTGGATCCCGTTGTGAGTTCTAGTGAGTGGTCCGGCTCGCGGCCATACTTTTGGGTTAAGATGCTGACGAGGTCCTAAAAATCTGGAGGAAGGCTGGGTTTGACCCCGTTGGAGGGGATGTGCACTCGAATCAGTCGGGGTCGATCTGTCGGGGTAACCAAAGGGTGTTCGTTTCTCCTATATCCTTCTTGTGTTGAGGTGGAAAATTCTTCTTTGGCCCTTCGCCAATTTTGGCGGTTAACAACAATGAAGCAACATCTTGATCTAAAAATATATGCAAGGCAACCACTCAAATACATATATAAAAAAACAAATAAGATTATGGTTGCAAAACCAATTCTTGATTAATTTGCCACAGTATTTCCAAAAGTGCTTTAACATTTTAAATACCACTCACACCAAGATAGATCATTTTTAGAAGAGTAAATATAAAAATATTACTCAGAGATCAGGTTAACTAACGTCCCAATCACTGCAGGAACAAAAACAAAATTTGAAATACGAAAGTGAATAGGGGGTTTGATTTAAGTATGAGATCACCCTAGACTAAAGTCAAGAGTTCCACAATAGACTACAGAAGTTCAAATACAGAAAAATTACTATAGAAACAATTTTAAATTGGAATACTATAAAAACAATTAAAGATTCTCTATCTATCTCTCTCTCTTTTGGCTGCAAACTTTCCAAGCCTTTTGGAGTTTATTTTATTTTATTTTATTTTTTTCTGTCTAGGATCTTTAGTTTTGTCTGTTCTTGCATAAATTACATGCCCACTCACCAATTGTATATAATTTATATTCATTTCCAATTCTTTCTTGTTATTATTTTCTTAAAAAAATAGTAACTGAGTTTTAATTTTCCTTAGGCAACACATGAAAATGCATGTGAGATAAAAAATTAAAAATAAATAACTTGTTATATGATTAATTTAGCATGCTATGTGTTATGAGTTTTGTCTTTTATCAACTTTTTTCCTTATGCAATGGCACAGCTTGGATGGTAATCTTCATCAACTCACATTTTTTCAATAGAATTTTTACTTTTCCATTTTGTTTCCAAGTAAAATTCCCCAGCAGTGGGTGTCCAAATTCAATTCTCAGCCTAGCAAAAGTACTTGAGGGATGCATACAAAAATATAATTTAGCACCATATGTTAAGCTTGATATATGTTACCTTTTCTATTTTCCATTTCAGGGGTCCTGGTGTTGCTATATTAGTCTTATCATGGATCATCACTCTATACACACTATGGTAAATGGTTTTTTTTTTTTTTTTTTTTTGAAACTGCTTTATTATTATAATAGGAGCAAATCACTCCAAAATTACATCACCAAGCTACAGCAAAATAAAAGTCGAAATAGAAAACTAGAACCCAAACAATCTAGGAAACATAACATTAACCCAAACTAAGTTGGTGCTTTGCCAAGCCATGTTCAGCTGGCTGCCACAGCTTTGCCCATCACAGGAACCAATTCTGCACCAAAGAAGATTACCAAACATGAACTAGGTGATGTAGCTGGCATAGCTTCTACATCAACAGCTAGTGGTGGTAAATTCGATAAAAAATTGCCAGGAGAAAAGGCTCCCAAAAAACAAGGAAAGCATCGCAAGTACCTACCGGCCGGTAGTGGAAGGGAGAGGAATTTCCCAAGAGAAGGAGCAAACTGAGAAAGTTCTGAACAAATTAATGTCTAAGCATTCACACGAGATACTTAATGTTGACAAGGCCATTAACATGTACAACGTGAAGAGAGAGAAGAAACTGAGGAACAGGAAACCAAAGAATGAACAAGAGAAGTCTTCATCGAACTCAAGCAAGTTGAAACCAAACAAGACACTCGATAAGAAGTCGGTAAAGAAGGGATCGTGGTCGAAGAAAGGGAAAGCAAAATGAAATCATTAAGTTGTTGTAAGCTTGTAGAATTTTGGGTTGCTCTACAGTTTATTAGTTTTTGGAACAAGAAAAGGCATTATGATATTTATTATGTATTTCATTTATAATTTGCTAATGATTGTCAAAAAAAAAAACATTAACCCAAACTACAAACAGAAAATAAGAACCCACTCAAACTAGGAAACATAACATTAACCCCAAACCGCCAACAAACACCTGAAACACAGCCAAAACTAACCAGGAACCAAAACATAAATCCAAGCAGCAGACTTCAAACAGCATAACCAAACAGCAGACATCTTAGGCGCACCATGACAAGAAATTCAAAGACCCCACTCAAGCCTTTACTCTTGGAGTTCACACCCACTTTTGGCAAATGGTTGAAATGCATGAAATGGTTCCGGGAAAACGGTTTGACAGATACCACGAACTGGGGAAACATGCCTTTGGAAATTGATTACATAAACCAAAGCAATTGATTAAATAAAACAGATACATCAAAGGGATTACCAACAATGTAACTCAAAATTGATTAAATAAAGCAATGTATCTCGAAATTGATTACCAAACACAAATTCAACTTCGAATCTCTTCACAATTAACACTGTTTCTTTCAATTAACACATGACCCAACATCATTTGCATTTAAGAAACCTTAATCTAACATTGAATAGCACATACAAGCACTAATCAAGTCAAGTTCATCACTTTTAGGCACAAAATCAAAATCCCTAAACCCTAACTATTGAATTTCAATCAAATGAGAGGATTGAAGAGGGGTTTTCACTCAAATCTTATGTACAAAAAATTAGATGGAATGGGAAGGAGACATGCATTCAATTATTCAAATGAATTAAACAATTGGAAAACTTTGTACTGAAACACCAACCAAATCTCGCAGCCGACGATGATGTCCTATTGAGGGAGACGATGGTCGTTGATCTTCGATCAACAACAGTTGGAGAAGTCACGGCGGGGCCGGCAACTCGACGGCAAACTCTGGATGGCAAGTCGACGGCCAAGGGGATGGCAACTCGACAGCAACTCCACGACGGCAGCGTGAAGGCAAGTCGACAGCAAGTCGACGGCAAGGAAGCCTGACGGTTTGGGATCCACCAAGGTAGGAAGATGGTTTGGTTTCGGGCAAGGTAACCCGATGGTTTTGTATCGGGCAAGGTGGGCTGATGATTTGTGATCGGGCAAGGTGATCTGATGGTTTGGGATCGGGCAAGTGGTCTGATGCAGCTTAAATGACTGAATTTGTTCCAATTTAAAATAAGGGTATTCATGTCATTTTAGGGAAATTTTGCAATTAATTTGGCCATTAGGGTAGATTTGCAATTCAGTCCCTAAAATAGGGCAATTTTACTAAAAACCCAAAAATAAATTGCTTAAAATATTAATAATTTAGTATAATAGTAATGTTGGAATTTTAAGGGTGTGTCCTGTAACGTTTTTCAAAGCTGTTTTTGTTTTTATTTTTCAAAAATAAAAATGAAAATGAAAACAGTGTTTTTGGTTTCCGTTTTGAA
Organism: Acer campestre; assembly: GCA_954870605.1. Lineage (NCBI taxonomy): Eukaryota > Viridiplantae > Streptophyta > Magnoliopsida > Sapindales > Sapindaceae > Acer > Acer campestre. Next base: position 52,579,935 of record OX940799.1, on the reverse strand, counting down.
ATTCAAAAAATGCGTCTGGTTGCATATCCTGGAACCTGTATTCCGAATATGAAAACATTAAAAACACATTCGGTAGACTAACCGAAAAATATCAAAAAATATTAATAATTCATCCCAAATAATTATCAATTGAGTCAGATATTTTATTAACTAAAAATTTATAATATTAAACATTAATCAAAAGAAAGAAAAAAATTGATTGAACCAATAATTTGTGTCTAGATTCTAGAAACCTGGAAACCTGACATTCACAAAGTTTGGACAAAAATTCTGGACACATTTATGCATTTGTGTCTAGAAAACTGTTTGGTCTTAAGTTTTATTTTGTGAATTTGTGTCCAAACTTTGTGAATTTGTCCAGATTTTGTTTGGTCTCAAGTGGATTTGTTAACCAAGAAACAAGATGCCGATGTCAAAGGAAAATAATACCGATCTGTAACAAAACCTAAGCCTGATTCCATGACAAATTGATTTTCACAAATTGAAAAAAAAAAAAAAATGAGCCGTCGATCTGCTCTTGGAGGAGCAAATCTGCGGTTCCGACGCCGACGTGAACTACTCTCTAAAGTTTGTCATGGAGAAGAAGAAGATGAAAAGGAAGAGTGAAGAAGAAAATGAAGATGAAGATGAAGATGAAGAGAGAAGAAGAAGGAAGAAGAGAAGAAAGAAGAAAAGAAGCAGTTGAAGAACGAGAAGAAGAAGAAGAGAAGCAGCTGAAGAAGAGAAGAAAGAAGAAAAAGAAGAAGAATAGAAGCGGTTGAAGAACGAGAAGAAGAAGAGAAGCAGCTGAAGAAGAGAAGAAAGAAGATTTGTTACCAGACACGAATGGAGAAAAGAAATGGAAAGATGTGGGTTATTTTTTTATTAAAAAAATCAAAGTGAAAAACAAAACGAAAAACAAAATGAAAAACATCTAAAAGTTGTTTTAGAAATTTTTCACTTTTAACACTGATATTGTTTTTGTTTTAAAAATAAAATGAAAAACAAAATGGAAAACGGTAATAAACTCGTATTCCAAATCATTTTCGAAAAATGAAAACGAAAATGGGTTTGTAAAACAGTACCGGACAGCCCCTAAATTTTTATAAATTTGGGGTGCATACTGTTTTAAAGGGGTATAAATATCGTCACTTTTTTTTTTTTTTTCCTCTTGAGCTTTACCACTAAATCAACCTCATCTTGTCTTGTTTTGCTTTTTTATTGATAATTTTACTAAGTCTATCATATTTTAATTAGACCCATATCATTTGATCAAGAGTAGATCGACGTTAGAAGTCAAATTAAGAAGATTTAAACATGATAATAATAAAAATAAATAATATTAAATCTATATCAGTAGACACATTTCCATTAAGGTATATATTTAGAGCATCTTTAATGCAAACGTGGTTTGTGAAAAAAAGAAATGTCACATAGGATAAATAGATGTTATGTTAATAATTGTGTCTCCAATGCAACCGTGCATATTCAACCTCAAGTTGACGTGGTAAAAAAAAAAAAAAAAATTAGACATTATTAACATGACCGTCCATTTTCAGACGGTTTGTTGCACAACTATTTTTTAGGTTGACTCTGTAAACATTTAAAATTGACATTAATTTTTCATATATTTTTTGTAAGAAAAATAAAATAAAAAATAAAACGGGAAAAAAAAGATGGACACATCATTAAAAAAATTGTGTTTTAGACGGAAGCATTGGATATCAAATTTTGAGTTGATTGTCTATCAAATCTATTTTTATGCCACATAGGAAGCAAGTCTCTTGACATTGTTTCCATGTCAACAATTATTGGTATATAAGTCACTTTTACATTAGAGATGCTCTTATCATTCTGATAATTTTGCTGGGCACATATAGTGGAAATAGGGGGAAATATACTCCCTATTTCTGTTGATTTTTAGGAGTAACACTAGTTTAATAAGTTAAGTTTAAATGAACAAAAATACTCTCATCTCTTTCTTTTATTAAATTTTTACCATTTCTAGGTGTTTTTTTTTTCTTTTCAAAAACCTCCATTGATGGAGGATCAATGGAGTTCCTCCATCAATGGAGATGGATGTAGGTCTGTTCTTCATCAACCTCCAATGGAAGTCGAAATCGACCTCCATTGGAGGTTGATGAAGAAGATGAACAGAAAGAAAATTGGAAAATTTCATTTTCGTCCAATAAGTCTCGGAAAATTTTAAATATACTTAATAAGTCTCGAAAACTACAAAAAAAGTCTTGAAAAAAAAAAAAAACGAAGCATGAGAGTTACTTTTATGAGTGTGTTTTAAAGGTATTTAATCAAATCCATACTTTAGGTGCTATTAAAACTTAAGTTATTAAGTTGGTGATAGTCTTAAAACTCACTGTTTAAAGAGTGCTATTAAATTTTCGAGCATGGCATACAGAATGTACAATTTTGATGCCATTTTACGTCACATTTGGAAGGAGTAGTAATTCTTGTAGGCGATGTTTGTTTGGTGGAATTAGGATAGGAAAAGGAAAGAGAATCATTTTCCATTGTTTGTTTCTCCTTAATTAACCAAGAAATTATGATTCCATCAGAATGGCTAGAATGGATTCCTAACTCCATCGCGATGACAAATCCTCATTGCGATTTGCGATGGAGGATCTATTCGCCTCTATCGATAAAGGACTCCATCCTCCATAGAGACGTAACCAGGATTCGACACTAGGGTGGACTAGAATATATATATATTTATTTATTTATCTAAATTTCGATGGTACAAAGAACTTTTGATAAATTGGAAAAGAAAGATGAACACGTTTAAATCTACTCTTAATAATTTTGGCATGAAAAATATGTTTGGTAAAATTTTCAAAAGTGATTATTTGATAATTTGGGTGGATTTGACAGCAATTTTAAGAAGCAGATGGAGATTACTTTTACAAAGTAATTATGAAATAATTTGCTGTCAGATAACTCTTCTAAAACTATATACTATACAGTATTTGTCATTTTCATTATATTATATGTATTGTTTTGTCCATAGTAATGTCGTATTCTATTAGTTGACGATAAATAGATATAATTAATATTGAACTAAAGATTGATTTTCAATTTATATGGCCGCACATTGTACAAGCTGCAAATTAGTACCTAATAAAATAAAGGCAAAATGAATAATTAAGTAATAAAATTATAAAGCTATAAAAAAAAATTGATTTGGATGTTACTAAGCCACCAAGTGTGGTCCAAAAAATGTCACCTAATATTTATTAATGGGTATAATTATAAAACGAATATTTTTTTAAAATAAATAAAAAATAAATATTAGGTGATGTGCTATTTTATATAATCCTTTTAATACAAAACAAAATATATATATATATATAATCCTTTTAATAAATATTAAGTGACAATTTTTGTAGCATGCCAATCAATTTTTTATTGTTTTATAATTTTATTAATCAATCATGCATTTTGTCTTATTTGGTCTACATGCTTAATTATAATTTAAAAACAGTAAGTTGTAAAGATGTCATTGCATATTGTTGAAATTAATCTAATGTTTCATTTGTCACATCAACAATAGTTTTAAGCTTTAGAACTTTCAATTATTGAACTCGGTCTCGTTCACTAACGGAAGGGAGTCTACTTGTAATTAAAGGTATTTATTGAATAATTTTCGATAATCGGATGTTTTACGCAGCAATACACCCGATGCATAAAAGATTTTCTCCTTAAATAAGAAGAGGCCGAACTGTTTTCTTCGATGTAGATCCAAATCTTCAATTCCCTGCTCCTGTACTAGCTGATTTCTTGTATAGAGTAGCATTTATCATCACTAGGATCTATTTCCAACCAAGCCTGCTTGTAGCTCAAATATCTCCAAACCCAAAAACATGGAAGCTCATGATCTTGATGTGTACCAAAAAACCCTGAAAAGGTTTGAGGAGTTAGTCCCAACGCTGCCCAGAAGAAAAGGTTGGATGACTGACCATCTAGTTCAATACCAAGGCTTTTGGCTAATACCTACTTCCCCTTTAAAAGCTGTGATTTTGATGGATGATGGTCACTTTAAACCTCAACCCACTAATATTTTCTTGTCCACATTCCCAAAAGCAGGCACTACTTGGCTCAAAGCCCTCATTTTCGCTACCATTAACCGAAACAATTTTGATTTTTCCAAGCACCCTTTGCTCACTACTGGTCCCCATGACTGTTTTCCTTTCTTGGATTCTCTCAACTATTCTGAAATTGAATCCCTTCCTCCTCTTCGCCTTCTGTCCATTCACTACCCTTTCTCTTTGTTACCAGAATTGGTTACTGCTACTGTTGGCTGTCGTTTTGTTTACATGTGTCGCAATCCAAAAGATGTGTTTGTTTCTATGTGGCTGTTCTCCAATAAGATGAGGCCCAAAGAAGAGCCACCTCTTTCACTAGAAGAGGAGTTTGAGATGTTCTGTGAAGGGGTTTCAAATCATGGACCATTTTGGGACCATGTGTTGGGTTATTGGAATGCAAGCTTAGAATCTCCGGACAAATTCTTCTTCTTAAAATACGAGGAAGTGAAGAGGGGTCCCTCAGTTTGTGTCAAGAAAATGGCTCAGTTTCTGGGTCAGCCTTTTTCAGCAGAAGAAGAGAATCAAGGGGTGGTGGATGAAATTGTTTGGATGTGTAGTTTCGATAACTTGAGCAATTTGCAAGTAAATAAAACTGGACATGTTGTTCACATAAGCCATAACTTTGATGTCATTGTTAACAATAGTGTCTTCTTTAGAAAAGGTCAAGTTGGGGATTGGGAGAATCATCTTACTGCTGAGATGATACAGCGTTTAGATCACATCACCAATGAGAAGTTAGACGGTTCTGGATTGACATTTGATAGTTAGACAATTTTGTTCCCAGAGTCTGTAAATCTGTAATAGGGCGGCTCGTTTTGCTTTATCTCTTGTTGATTATGTTGTTTGGTTTGATGTTTTTCCATATTGGCTTGACTTGTTGGACAAATCTGATCTGAACTATGTTGTTCCTGGTTTTTAGTTGAATGAAAATTATTGGTAATTTTACTTAGAAAATTTTAGGTACTAATGAGGCCCAAAATTCAAATTCTTTCCCTAATTAAAAATAATAATAGTGAAATTTAAATGTGTATATATATAGCTAAGAAAAAATAATTTTTGATGTAACTTAATAGTTTAATTTGAATCAATCGACAGAGAGTAACGGATCATCTTTTCTTTTTAAGATCTTTTAAATTATTGGTTTCATGTCATTACTTATTGTGTGTATATATATAAAAATTGAATTGACAACAGTGAGTCACATCGAATTTTGGTTGATCTAATCAATAGTGACATGTATGCACATCAGCATCCAGTGCAACTAATGAAGTGTGACTAAGCTGTCTCATTGATAAGTATATGAATTAATGAATACAATAATAAAAGATGAACGTAGAGATAATAAAGACACTATGATTTTTACATGGAAAACCCTAAATTAGGAAAAAACCATAGTCATCGTAACGACAGAGAAAATGAAATCTTTCATTATGTAGGAATGATTATAGTTACAGATGATGTATTGCTTGTGTTGCCTCTTCTTTGCTTGATACATGTGTTTATATAAGGGGTTAGGTTGATGCCCTAGCCCTTGGCATGCAAACAAAATTTATTATTATTAAACGAGATCCTAGAAGGATCAAATCTAGGCGAGATTCTTGATAAATTGAGTTTTCATACATTTATGGTGCAAGGATCTTCATTCCTTGTGGAAGTATTCTTTTGAATTTTCACATTTATTACTGGATTTGTCAACTGCTGAATTGTTGATGATTGTCTCGCCTAATCCAAGGCCGAATTGTGTGGAAGATATGTTGAAGCCCGGTTTTATTGATGATATTTTATTTTTGTTGCGTGAGTGGCGAGCTCGTGTTAATTCGCCCATTTGGGGGTTCTCCGGTGAACATGTTCCTTTTTAGGCTACTTGATCTTTGCTTTTCCATTCGCCATTGTTGTACATGGCTAGTCGAGCTGACGTGGCCTGATGTCATGGAGGTTTGGTTTTGTAAAGCTTAGGCTCTGTGCTACTGTGTTGAGTCGAATAAAATTGGTCTAAACAATACCCCATAAATCTGCGAGGAGGGTTGTTGGCGAGTTACTTCTTTGGGCAAGTTAGCAACTCTTCAAAGTGGATTTATTGAGATCTTTGCATTTAATGCAACATTAACATATCGTTCTATGACCAAAATAACTATGTTTTATTGCTGACCTTTCAAACATTTGAAATGCTAGATTGAAGCCCTTTCGTTTTATGTGACGCCACCCTATTGATGTGTCGTCACGTTTCACGATTTGACAAATTCATGGTTCTTGCTCATTTCAAAAAACGAAGTGTACCGTCCTTGAAACGACTATGTTCCCCGTCGTTTATGCCTATATCTTGAATTTTTGCACTAATTAGTGTTAAAAAAAAAAAATTGCACTAATTCCAACCGGTTAAAATTCTAAAAACCTGACTAGAGAACTATTTGTATTTGTTGTACCTCTCAATAATTTTAAATTTACATATTTTTTTTTTATATTCTATTTAAATTACATTTCAATATCTAATATTCCATTTACTCTTATATTAAATGGTAAGAGACTAGATTGAAAATAATAAAATGTATTTTTTAAACAAAAATAATAAAATGTTACATATTCAAGCGCATTACCTCTTAGGGGCTGTTTGTTTTTTTTCACTATAAGACTTATTACCTCTTATATATTAAATTAAGATAAATTGGTTTGTTTGTTTTTCCAACTTATATCTTATTTTAAAATATATATATCTTTTAGAAAAAGTAAAAAATTTTAACTTTTATCTTATTCAAAAAGTGATACAGTAGATTTTTTTAATAAATTTCCACAAATATTCTATAACAATTCATACATTTATAATTTTATCCGTATATAATAAAATCCTAAAAATTAATTTTCTAAAAAATCTATATTTATAATAAGTCATCCAAAATGAAAAAAACAAACATATCATAGTATCTTAATTTATAAGATTTATCTATATATCTAATAAATTAAGATCATATAAAACTTCAGGTAAAAAAAAAAACAGCCCTTTAATCTTGGTGATGCCGTTATAATGCACATTTCTTTCACGTTTATGGCGAACACATTTTAGAAGTACACTAGTAAAACGGCCCGCGCTCTGCTGCGGGAGTATTATACCGTTTTATATATTATTTTCAATTTTAATAAATTTATTGATCTAAATTATGAAACAAACAAAATTAAAATATAAAAAATATATTAATCAAAAATAAAATGCAAATATATTTTCAAATGTAAATCCATCATCCTCTATCTCTTCTTCAACTCTTGACCATCCACTATCTCTACCAAACAATTTTTTTTCTCTCAACAATCAACTCATCTCTCATCTAAATCATCTGTTTTATCTTTGTTTTTTTTTTCTCTTTCAGACAGAGAGAGAATAATTATTCATTAAAAAAATTTAAAAAGTAAATAAACCATTTGAAACTACCAATCGCTAGGACGCTGTCACAATAAATCTATGAACACATCATGTGATTTGACAAATATAAATAAGATATAATTACTTTGGTAGATATCTATTTAGTTAAACTCTATCAACATGGTCATTAGATTGGAAATTTGTTTCAAAATGACTATTTTGGCAAACAATGACCATTTCCATCACACTATTTGTCAAAATAGCCATTTTGATAGGTAATAACCAAATGGGTGGTCACCAAGGTAATTATCCCTATAAACAAATTAAGATGAGCACACCACATATATCAAAAAATTCTCAGTAAACAGCAAATCAAAATATCAAACATCCAAACGTTATAAAAATCACTCCATTAGTTAACAACTATGAAAATATTCCACAAAAGTCTCGTAACAAAGAGAAAGATAATGATAAGCTTACAGCTTGGAGTTGTGAGCTTTAGTGTCCGGAAGTAAATATCATATAGGGCTTTATTGTCCAAAACCATACATTCATCTACATTTTCAACCAACTGGTGAACAAAGAGGGTTGCATTGTATGGTTCGACAACAATGTTGGAAACCTTCAAGGATGGGAACACCAAGAAAGTGAGTATCATTCGGTTTGAGACAAAAATTTCCTCACTTCGTTTTTTCCCTCATAATTTTTTTTTTCTCGCAAATCGAGACTTATTTTGTAAATCTGAGACTTATTGGGTAAAATTCGAGGCTTATTCTGTAAATTTGAGACTTACTTAGGCAAATTCGATACTTATTTTGATAATTCGAGATTTATGGGGTATTTTTACAAATTTGAAATTTACAGAGTAAAAATAAGAATTTTTTAAAAAATATATTTAAGTCGTCTTCTTCATCCATCAATGGAGGATGACATTGTTTCCAGATCGACGATGAAGGCTTGATTTTTTCTCTAGATTTCAACTTCTCGAGTGTTCGTCGAATAGTTTCTTATCTAATTTCAAATTTTGTCCAGCGAGAAGGCTACTCGCCTACTCGAGCCTTTGTCTCCAAAATAGCTACTCGATCGACGAAATCCAGCGAGAAGAAGTGACGAAGGCTCGATTTTGTCTTTGGAGACTACTCGTCTAATTTCGTTGTGCCTTCGTTTCAAACTAATTTTGTCACCGGATTTTATCGCGCGAACCAACGAAGATGATGCCGTTTCTAGGCAATGACGGAAACTCGTGAAGCTGCTCAACAAAGACGATGAAGGCTCCGATTTTTGGAGCTCCTCCATTGATGGAGCTTTGAACTCCATCGATGGAGGTTTTTGAAAAATAAAATAAAAAAGGGACTAATAAGAGATAATTATTGAAAAGTTGGGGTATTTTTGTCAAAAATCAATCTTTGGTGCTATTTAAACTCGAGTTATTAAAGCAATGCTAATTCCAAAAGTCACTCTTTAAAATGTGCTATATTATATATATATATATATATATATCACATGCTATGAGATGATTTGAATCTGAGACATTATTAGGCTGAATGAGCGTTCTAATCAGCAAGCCACATTGGGTGATGGTATATTAGAAAGTTTTGATGGTTGAGATTTTATCTTATATATAATTTTCATATTACATTAGTTATTTATTTTCGAATGATTAAGAAAAAAAAATGATAACTAATTAATAATTTACATAGAAATATATTAAAGTTGGTTAGAATTAAAAAGGATGGAGAGATTTATTCAAAAAAAAAAAAAAAAAAAAAGATGGAGAGAGATTGAGAGAAAGAGAGGCGGTGGGTGGGTAGAGAAAAAGAGAGTGAGGGAGGTGATGAGAGTACACCATTTTTTTATTTTTATTTTTATTTATTTTTTTTTTTTATTTTTTTTTAACAACACATCAATGGTATTGTTGTAAATAAATTAAAATCCCCTCAATTTCACTGTTACGTGAACAGTGAAATTGCATCTTGAGTTTTAGTATATATATAAGGGATACTATTAAAAACCCCCCTCTAGTTTGCATTTTTGGTCAAAAACCACCCTCTAGTTTCGTTATTGGCCAAAAACCACCCTTTAGTTTGATTTATTAGTCAAAAACCACCTTCTGTTAACTTATGTTAATATTTCTTACAACTATACCATTTTACCCCTGTATTCAAATTTAAACAAATGAAGAAAAAAAACGTTTTAAAAAAAAAAAAAAAAAAAATTCTCCACCAAAATACAAAAACAATACCAAAAAAAAAAAAAAAAACAAATGGTTTCTCCAAGCTTTTTTCCATTTCCAAAGAGATCCACATTCTTCAGAAAACCTAACACTTCATTGACACCAAACTTGGCCGGCACACCACTGCACACACACCACCAACATCGGCACTCGTCGCGCACCAACGCCGTCACCCACCGCCACACCACCGCCGTGACCTACTGCCACATCAACACCAACACCCTTCGCACCCGCACCACTTCATCGACTGCCACACCAACATCATCGACTACCTCCGTCGCACCAGCACCGCTTCCGGCCCCGCTCGGCTCAACCACCCGGCACAAACTCAATCCCAACCCCAACTGCAGATCCAACCCCACCAAACGGCCAATCTCAGTCAGCGGCCTCCAATCACAAATCCATCCAAACACACAAAAATCACCACCTCCACCACACAAAAATCACCACTTCCACCACACAAAAATCATCCAAACACCACCAGCCACCATCAAAATCCAGAACCACACATCCAAATCGTACAAACATCCAAAAAAAAAAAAACAAGAGCTAATTTTGAGAAAGGGAAGGAGAGAGCAGCGGGAAAGTGGAAAAGAGAAGAAGAGAATCGGGGATAGAGAGAGAAGAAGAGAACGGCGGAAGAGGAAGAGAAAGAAGAGAATAAGGGAGAGAGAGAGAGAGGGAGATATTTTTATTAAATGAATTTTTAATTAAAAATTATCAAATGAATTTTTTATTTCATTTAATAATATTTTAAATTTACTTACTCCCCATTTACTATTATACCCTCCATGTTTAACAGAAAAAATTAAACATTTTAACGGAAAACTAACGGCAAGGTGTATTTTGGCTAATAAATGAAACTAGAGGGTGGTTTTTGACCAATAATGAAACTAAAGGGTGGTTTTTGACTAATAATAAAACTAGAGGGTGGTGTTTGGCCAAAAATACAAACTAGAGGGGGGTTTTTAATAGTATCCATATATATAATGGAGTTATTATAAATTAAAAACTTTTGCGGGTTCTTTCATCTTAAAAAGAAATTAAAAAAAATAATAATAACAAAACCCTAATTGGGTCTGTTTGATATGCAATTTGCTGAAATGAAATCATTTCTCATGTCCTTCAACTTCTCCGAAGCATCTCCTGCCGCTCCTCCACACCACCCACTCTCTTTCCCGCCAATTCCACTCCACGAGCCTCCGTCTGTTTTCCGCCGAGGAGCCCAGCCTCGACTCTCCCAGTCCCACCGGAGCCCAAAGCACGCCTCGAAGTCGGAGTATTAACGGTCCCGCTACTGCCAGTCTGGATACAAGTAGCGGAAGTGGAGAGCCGGAGCCGGAGTCAAGTCGTGATGGTGGTGACGATTTGGGGAAATTGAAGAAGGACCGGAGCTCATGTGATTCGGAGAGAAACCACGTGAGAGGGAAGACTGATTACACGGTCGAAGATTTGGTGAGAGTCAAAAGGAAAGGGTAAGAGCAGCAGAGTGACTTGGGTTTGCGCCGATCGGACGGGCAGTGGTGGGGCGAGTGTCACTCGTGCCACAGCGTGGGGACGTTGAAGAAGTTTTCGGAAGTGAAGACATGCCGAGCAGAGGACTTGGCTGCCGCAGAAGACAGAGGAGGTGCAGCCAATGCAGTTGCAGGGATCAATCAGCAGGATTGGCGAATTCCTTTGTAAGTTATCAATATTTCAAGTGACTTAGATGATCTTATTTTATCATTTTTTTTATTTATATTTACTATAGATGAATTTGTTGGTTTATTTATACCGGGCATTGTTGTGGAGGATTTTGATTATGTGTGTGGGACTCGGTGGATCAAAGAATTAAAATTTCAAATTAGTTTAGAAGTACTTGTTAGGTTTTTGAGTAATGTCTCTGTAAGTTCTCATGTATATAGATTTTGGTTTTTATACTTTTTTCTTTATATATATATATATATATATAGAGCGAGAAGAACACATAGTGAGATTTTAAAATGTGGAATTTTTGTGTTTTTTTTCTATATATATATATATTGTTGATGCAAGGATATGTTACCAAATAATTATATTATGTGCAACGGAGTAGAGTTTCTTGTTTTGGCATAGACAAGTGGGGTTTTAATTATAAAAGATTTTTGAATTTCTTTTATTGGATTGACTTTGAAGGTTTTTATTTATTTATTTTTTTTTATTTTTTTATTTTTTTATTTTTTTATTTTTTTATTTTTTAATTTTTTATTACAATAATTTGGGGTTTTGGGACAGGGGACATGACTCGAACCCACAACTCCATGGCGTAGGTGTTAGGGGCATACCACTGGACCAACCTCATCATGTCGGATTGACTTTGAGGTTGATCGATTATTTTCTTGTTTATTGGTTGACTGTGTTTCCATTTTTGACCTCTTTAATTTTATAGATAAAATCTTCATATATTGTCAAGTTCATAAGCTTGAACACTGTTTTTTATTTTTGTGAAGAAAAACTATTATATATTAATGGTTTTCTCATATGTTTAGCCGTTTAGGCGCTTTCGAGTTCTTATTGCACTGATAGTAAATCTTAGAGTTAAGTCATTAGTTTTTTTTTTCTTTTTCTTTAATTGTATCCATCATAGTGTTCATAAAGTTAAACAGAGAGTTTCAATGAAAGAAAAGCCTAACATATATGCATTGCAGAACCTTTTGGTTGCAGTGAAACTCAGTTGAGCTGAATTGCATTGTAGTTATTGATATTATGAGATGATTGGTCATTAGTTAGAATCAAACTCTGAAGGAATCAATCCTGGAATTTTTTTAATGCTTCTGTGCATTGTTCAAGCTCTGTTATTACCCTTGCCCTTAGTCAAGCCATACAAAATTATTTCCTTCTGATATAGATGTTTCAAAGTTTATTTTGTCAGTCATTTATTTTTATTGGTTTCAGGTTCTTTATTATTGATTGGTGGTGATCTTGGTTTTGGCAAGAGTACACTGTTGTTGCAGGTGTCAATTTTTTTTTGTAAGGGTACATTTTGTCTTGAATAGCTTTACTAATGCCGAAAAATATGATTTTCTGTTCCTTGATTTCATGCCCCATTCTTGTCTGTTACCAGCAATCTACTCATGTTTTATGTCTGAATTGGATTATGGCTGCAATGATAGCTGAAGGGTGTGATCTTGGTGACCCTGCTCCTGTTGTCTATGTATTAGGTGAATCGATCAACATTACCAGGTTGATTGATACTTTTCTCAAGGTGTGACTTTGTCATATATTGTATTAAATTCCCAACTTTCTGGTCTTTATTATGCATATGTGCTTCTTTGTTTGTTAGGTGCTTTGTAGGGAGTGTATGAAATGAAAAATTTTCCACTTCCAAAGGATCTTTAATGAAATTGTTTGTTGCATAGTTTACTTTGGCAGTCATCTCCTTCTTTTATGGTTCCCTGTTTTTTCTCCTTAACCTTCCTCGAAATGAAATATAGAAATTTTCGCTTTCACAAATTGCTAGCTGAAAGTTTGCTCTTAACTCACTTAGATGGGAAACATGGCTTGAAATGTTGTTAAAGTAAAGCTTGAGTTTGTTGATTCTGGCGTAGTATCTAGAAGCCTACTATTAGCATCTAGACAGACAATTCTTGCACTTTTCTATTGTTGAAGGTTACAACTGTGGTTTCATTGTGGATATGCAAATCCCATGGCACTTTCATTATGACTTTAGATCTAACTTGTTTCACTATGGCTTCCTCCTTCTGGCAGTGCCAAAGTGTTGGGCAATTTGGAACGGAGCTGACCGTATGAGGATTGGCGCAGAAGAACTTATCTTGTATTCTAGTACAGATATTGAGGTGCATATTTCTGGACTTATGACCATTGATTGTTGATGTTGTGAATGATCATTCTGATTTTGACTTCACACTGTTATGCTATTGTACTTGTAGATTCCCATGACTTGACTGATATAATTAAACTCACTGCTGAAAATTGTCTTCTTGTAATATTTCAGTTACATGTCAACCTGCATGCTTGTATGGATGAGGAGTGCTTCATTTCTGTTGCTCTGGTCTGTTTGGGGTGTGCTTACGGTTGAAATTAAGTGGACAGACAAATGAACTGAAGGCAGTTATTGAGGGAGTATCTTAGGGTTAGTGTCTGCAGAATGTATATTAGAAGTCTGTTTTGATGTCTCCTTGTTGAGGTTAAGCTGGTAACTTGTAGAAAAGGTTGTAAAGTAAAACAAAATGGAAAGTGGAAACAGATAGAAGAGGAGAAAAACAACTGATAAAATTTCTGGGAAAATGGACAATAGAAACCTAAACAACTAGTGTTTTGAATTTGTCAATTTTAACCTTGGAATTGGATGTTAGGGTGCTGTAGATAATTTGGTATTTTTTCTGATCATTTTTCATGATCCTGTAAGACTAGGCTCTATAAGAAAAGACTGAGCTCTAGTTTATTTTGAACTGCTTGTTATTCCTTCATTCTTTTCTTCATGTTGATCCACCCATGTCATTGCATTAAATCAACGTTCGTTAAAACGAAATTTTTGGATTTTTCTCATCTTAAGAAGTTTAGCTTATGAAATCTTTGAAATTTGTCATATTTGCTTCATTGAACTTGCTGTGGATTCAACAAAGGAAATCAATTCAAGCATATCCTTTTCCTTCACATTTTTTCTTTTCATTAAAGAAGGCAGCACTTTGCAGGTTTATTAGTTGACTTGTAACTTAAATAATTTACTTCTTGATTATGTCAAGCTAGCACAAACTGAGTTTATGAAGATGAGGATTCTTGTTTCTCCTAAACTAAAATAGGAAGTGCTTTTGCTTGGTAGCACTTTAATGGGGTGCTTTTCTAAAGATATCTCATAGCTTCTTTTCTATAAAGCAGATTAATCGCTTCTTTGGTCATAAAATGTACTCTTGTTTATTTGTATCGAACATTATGTAATAGATATGAAAAAGTTTTTAGCTATATCAAATTCATCCTTATTTGGGATCACTGAATTGATAGAGATGCTTACTAGGAGCCGTATCAAAACTTTGTGAAAGTGATTGGATAACTTATAAACAACTAATATAACATTTTCATCTTACAATTCAATTTAGGCAATCGAGAAAACATATGTATGGTCCGAGAAGAATTTATTCTAGAACTGAATTCTCAACTACCATCTTGTGGACTTACAAAAAGTAATAGAACAATTTCTAATTCATCTTAAAAAAAGGTATTCGAAATTTCTATGAAAATTTTGAGAAGATACTTGGAAAGCATGATGCTATAGTCAAAGTCAATTGGAGACATTAAGTACCATTTTGCATGTAGGAACATATTGTTGTTGAATATTCATCCTAATTTAGCATTAGAAATTTCTATGAAATTGTTGAGAAGCTATTTAGAAAGCATGATTCTGTAGTCAAAGTCAACTGGAAACTGTAAGCCAAGTACTCAAAGTCTGTTTTGCATCATTATTGCATATTTTTAGATTTCTCAGTTGTTTCCGGTTGAGACTTTTGAAGCGATTACAAGAGCTTAGCTATAAAAAGCCTTTTGAGGAGTGTAATTGGTTCTCCTGAGCAAAATATTATATTTTTAAAGACATGGATCGAAGGATTTTTTGTGCGATTGTGGAGAATGACCTCCCCTCTTTTACTAGATTAGTTCAAGAAGATGAAGGAATTCTGGATCAAAGAACCATCGGTTCCTTGAACACTGTACTGCACCTTGCTTCAAAGTATGGTCACATTAACTTGGTAAGGGAAATCATTAAATTGCGTCCAGAGATGGCTGCAGCCCAGAATAAGAAGTTGGAGATTCCACTGCACGAAGCCTGTCGCCAAGGGGACATTGAGGTTGTGATGCTACTATTAAAAACCGATCCATGGTTGTCTTGCAAGTTTAACTCTAAAAATCAGAGTGCATTGTTCATTGCTTGCAGTAATGGGCATCTAAAAGTGGTAAAGCTTTTGCTGAATCAGCCCTGGTGTGTGGGGATAGAAGAAGAGGCTCAGCTAAATTCACTTCATGTGGCTGCTTCTAAAGGTCATGCGGGTTAGTAGAAAATCTTACCTCAGCTCAAATCTATTCATATAAATCATATCCCATGAGTAAATTTGAGAGGTTATCTCGCTTGCTGCTTCAAGTTCTGTGCAGTTACTAAAATTAATTTACCATTTGTTGCAGATATAGTGGGGCATTTATTGAATATGTGTCCAAACTTGGCTCATAATGTTGATGAAAATAGGTATTCTCCTTTGCACTATGCTTGTAGTAAAGGACATGTATCGATAACAACAATGCTGCTAAGGTTTGATTTGAACCTTGCCCTGCAATTTGATAACATCGGTTACACCCCGTTACACTTAGCTGCTATGAATGGTGATCTTGCAATCCTTCAAGAATTTGTAGCATTGGCTCCTGCATCCTTTTATTTTCTCTCAACATTCGGAGAAACTGTGTTCCATCTTGCTGCAAGGTTCAATCATTATATTGCCTTAAATTACTTGGCAACGGTTTTCTGTGACACCGATTTGTTCCGTCGACGAGACAAATTTGGTAACACCATCTTACATATTGCAATTTCCAGAGGACACTATCAGGTAAGATCTCTCTCTCTCTCTCTCTCTCTCTCTCTCATGCATCTGTATGATCCATGATTGAATCTCAAATGTCCTGATGAAAGAAGCCTAGGAGCTAAAAGGATGCATACCTTGTGTATAAAAGCTTAAATGTTATTGTTTATCGGCTTAGGTTTTTGGGTGTAATGATTATTAACATGGTATCAGTGCTTGGTTTGTCCTAGGAGCCCTGGGTTCTAACCCCTCATGTGATTATATTTGAATTTGTTATTTGTTATCTAAATTTGCTGTGTGATTGTGTTTGTGTTTTGACTTAAGTTACGTGATAAGCCCGTTGGTCTTGCACATGTGAAGGGGTTAGAGTACTTGAAATACCGTTGTCTATTAGCTAAAGCTTTTGAGTTTGTTGGTTACTAACACCTTACTATGCCATCCATTAATTCGGGGTTTTTTGGGGAGAGGAGATGACTCGAACCCGCAACCGCATGGTGCAGGTGTGAGGGGTTTTACCACCGGACCAACCTCATCTCGTATACCTTACTATGCCATCCAATATCTTTACACATTTTTATACTTCATCATTCATCATCTTCTAAGGCTTTTGTTATTTTCTCTGTTTTTTGGTTGAAGTATGTATCCTGACTGACCTTTCAATGCTTGTTCCAGTTAGCTGAGAAAATCATTCATGAAATAAATATGGAAATCAATTATCGGAATTATGAAGGACATACGGCTCTTGACATCCTCAACCAAGCTCAGAGCACTTCAGAAGTTCAGCATCTTAAAGACCAGATGAAGAAAGCTAGTGGTAAAACATACATCGAGCACCTTCAAACAACGGTAATTGAAAGCCCCAAAGTTGCACTTGAGCGAACATATGAACAGCTCCTAGAAACTGTAATTCCTCAAAATGAACAAGAAGGGCCTCTAGACCATGTAGTGGATAACATGCCAAGTTCGCCAACACAGCAATTGCCTAGACCGAAAATGAAAAGCTGCTCAAGGGCGAATGCAGATAGGAAACATAATGAAAAGAAACCAGAAGTTCAAGACAATGACTTATCTGAACCTGAGTCCTCATCATCAAGGAGTTCTCAGATCAACATGCGCAAAACGAAGCGTGAGAGCCTGAAGCGCAGGAAAGAACTAATTGAAATTTACAACCGACCTCACACAAAGCAACATAATGCATATACAGAGGCACTACAAAATGCTCGGAACACAATCACACTAGTTGCCATTTTGATCGCCACTGTTACTTTTACTGCAGGCGTTAGTCCTCCTGGTGGTGTCTACCAGGAAGGACCAATGAAGGGAAAATCAGTGGTGGCTAGAACGACTGCTTTCAAGGTTTTCGCAGTTAGCAATAACATTGCACTTTTCACATCTTTATGCATTGTTATTGTTCTAGTCAGCATCATACCCTTTCGAAGAAAACCACTGATGAGGCTGTTAATGATTGCTCACAAGGCTATGTGGGTGGCTATAGCATTCATGGCAACAGCTTATGTTGCAGCCACATGGGTGACCATGCCGCATAATGGCAATATGTGGACATTTGGGGTTGTTGTGTCCATTTGTAGTGGTACTCTGGGATCTGTCTTCATCTGTCTTGGGGTTATGTTGGTTAGACATTGGTTGAGGAAGTTGAAATGGAGGAGGGAAGCAGGGACCAAGGTTAATAATGTAGATGAAAATGGGTCACATTCCAGTAACTCTGATGTACACAGTTCCAGATTGTTTGGATATCATGCCTACTGAAAAATTTCGAGACGAAAAATGAACAATCACTTCTTGCAATTGAGAAAACTCATACAGGTTTGCAGGTTTGTTACAGGATAATTCGGTGGAGCAGATCAGGAAGAGTATTGCTTCACCTTCTGTACCCTATTTAGCTCTTTATTAATAAAAAGAAAGAGGCTGATATTTCTGGCATGTCCTATATTCGTGTAGTAACTGTTTGCTGATGTTTAATTGGTTGATGATCAATACAAAGAGTTGAAATTCATATGACCTGTTCCTCCACTTGATTAAATAGGCTGCACTGAGCGTATAATGTTTTGTTTTTGTTCTTTCTTTACAAAATTACTTCACATTTTATGTTTTGATAAACAAATTTAGATAAAGTTCCGTTGTTGGTCCATATTTTAAAATATTTAAACTATTCAGACTTGAAAAGAATGGAGTGATAAGGGTAGGACGAGTCACCTCTTTATTGTCTTTGGGATTCTTACAACCTTAAAAAACAGTCGTAAAAAGCTTCATGTGGGGCCCCAGGAATCATCATCAATTGTTAGCCGGTTGCATTTGTTTTATTCTTGAAATCAAGTATCAATAGTACTAGAATGCATTTAATCTGAGTATCTGATTAGATGCTATTAGAGTTGATTAGATTTCGATCTTTGATGATAATGTCATGATAAAATTCAAGTTTATTAATCAAAGATTTGGAAACAGTTTACATTTCTCTGTGTTTTGTAGATGAAACAAATATACTTGTATATAAAACTTTTATATTCTTTGAGTAACAAGTCTTAAAAGCACTTAACCAGATACTTCCCTCAAATTCTGCTTCTGGGAATCTGCTTTTCTTTTCTCCATTCAATTGCTTTCCACTTTTGCATCAGATTCCTAGTCTGAAGGAAGCAATGGCCAATATGTCTTAAGGAAGCAAGGATTTTCACTTTGCTTGTTAGGCTAAATATTCCCTGGCTTTCTTCTTCCATGGACTATAAATCTTCAGAGGAAGCATGAAAGCATTTTCACAACAGCAAACACATTCAGCAACTCATTTTAAATCTCTCCATTTCTCATTCAATTACCTTCTCTGAGTATGGCTGCTGAGGCAATTGTTTCCGCTGTCTTGGAGCAACTGACTTCAATCATTGGTCGAGAAATACAACAAGAGGTGAGGCTAGTAGTGGGTGTCGACAAAGAAGTAAAGAAGCTCACCAGCAATTTTCAAGCCATTCAAGCTGTGCTCGTTGATGCGGAGCAAAGACAAGTTAAGGAGACAACTGTACGGGTTTGGTTGGATAAGCTCAAAAGCGTATCTTACGATGTTGATGACGTATTGGATGAGTGGAACACTGCAATTCTGAAACTGCAAATTGAGGGAGTCGAAAATACTCTAATTCCAAAGAAGAAGGTATGTTTTATCTTCCCCTCGCCCTGCTTTCGTTTCAAACAAGTAGCTTTACGTCATGACATTGCTCTTAGAATCAAAGAAATAAACGAAAATCTTGATTTTATTGCCAAAGAGAAAGATATGTATCATTTGAATACGATTAGGAGCATTGAACAACCTCAGCGCTTAGAAAGTACCTCTTTCGTCGACATATCTAAGATATGTGGTCGTGAGGTGGAGAAAAACACTCTAGTAAGCAAGTTGTTATGTGAAAGTAGTGAAGGAAAAGACCTCCCTATCATCTCACTTGTTGGGATGGGAGGAATCGGGAAAACAACTCTTGCACAACTTGCTTACAACGATAGAGATGTAATGGAAAAATTTAAGACGAGAATTTGGGTTTGTGTCTCCGACCCTTTTGATGAGTTAAGGGTTGCCAACACAATCTTAGAAGGTCTGATAGGCGTTTCCTCTAAATCAATAGGATTGCAATCTGTTTTACAAGATATTAATAGATCTATTGATGGAAAGAAATTTCTTCTTGTTTTAGATGATCTATGGACAGATGATTACAATAGATGGGAACCAATGTATAGCTGTCTTAAGAATAGTGTCTATGGAAGTAAAATTTTAGTTACTACACGTAAGGAGACAGTTGCACATATGTTAGGTTCAACTATTGTCCATGTTACAAAATTGTCTAAAGAGGCATGTTGGTCATTGTTTACTCAACTAGCTTTTTTCGGTAGGTCTCATGAGGAGAGAGAAAATTTAGAAAAAGTTGGAAGAGAAATTGTAGGCAAGTGCAAAGGCTTGCCTCTTGCTGCCAAAATTATTGGGAGTTTCTTGCGTCTAAAAAGAACTAGAGAAGATTGGAAAAATATCTTAGATAGTGAGTTGTGGAAATTAGAGTTCGAGAAAGGTATTTTCCCTCCTCTCTTACTAAGTTATAATGATTTACCTTTCATGGTAAAGCAGTGTTTTTTATATTGTGCCATCTTTCCAAAAGATGATTTGATTGAAAAAGATGAATTGATTAGATTATGGATGGCTCAAGATTATCTTAAGTCGGAACAAAATCAAGAGATGGAGATAATTGGTCGAGAGTACTTTGATAACTTATCAACACGGTCTTTCTTTCAAGAGTTTGAAAAGGATGAAGATGGAAATATCAAGCATTGTAAGATGCACGATATGGTACATGATTTTGCACAATTTCTCACTAAGAATGAATTTATTGCAATAGAAGTCTATGATAATCTTGAACCAATTCGAACTTTGTACGAGGAGAAAGCTCGTCATTCAAATTTAATATTTCATGAAGGGGCTTCATTTCCTAACTCATTTTATAGTCTCAAAAAGTTGCGCAGCCTTTTAGTTAGTAATGAATGTGGTGATGATTTCAGAATCGATAATGTCCTTCCAAAGTTATTTGATGAGTTGACATGTTTAAGGACATTAGACATGTGTGGGTATCCTTACAATTTGATTGAAAAGATTCCAAATGAGATAGGGAAATTGATACATTTGAGATACCTTAACTTGAGTTATGTGAGCATAAAAGAATTGCCTGAGACATTGTGCCAATTATACAATTTACAAACCTTGGATGTCAATTGGAGTCGAACCCTAGAAAAACTTCCTCAAGGAATGGGAAAGTTAGTCAACTTGAGGCATCTAGTAAATAGAGGAAATGAATATTCACTGAAATACATGCCACAAGGAATTGAGAGATTGGAAAGTCTTCGAACATTAGAACTACTTGTAGTGGGTGATGGTGGTGAGGATAGCACGGCATCGGCATGTAGTATTGGATGTCTACAACACTTGAATAATCTTCGAGGGACTCTTTCTATATGGTGGCGGGGAAATGCGAGAGACTTGAATGGGGCTAGGAAAGCTCAACTCAAGAAGAAGGAAAGTCTCTCACGTTTAGAATTAACTTTCAAAATTGATAGGAACAATGAAGAAGAAGAAGAAGAAGAGAAAAGGATGTTGAGTAGCAGGGACAATGAAGAATTTCTTGAAGCCTTACAACCATCTCCAAATTTAGAGTATTTGAGAATACGTTTATACAAGGGTACCGTATTTCCTGAATGGATGATCTCATTAAGCAATCTAAAGAAGTTAGAGTTTCGTTTGTGCAACAACTGTGAGCGTTTGCCTCCATTGGGAAAATTGCCATGTCTCGAATCACTCGATATACTAGAAATGAGAAGCTTGAAAAGAGTGAGTAACGAGTTTTTGGGAATAGATTCATCTTCTTTAATAGATATTGCTTTTCCCAAATTGAGATCTCTCAAGTTTTATGACATGCATGGATGGGAGGAATGGGATGGTGAGAGTATCACCAACAGGGGAGAAGAAGAAGATGATGATATTGCAATCATGCCAAATCTTTCTACCTTGAAAGTTTACAGCTGCCCAGCATTAAAAGCATTGCCAAACTACATTGTTCAAAGCACAAGTTTAAAGGAATTGATCATCTCCCGCAATTGTAAGATGCTTGTAGATCGCTACTCAAGAGAGACGGGAGAGGACCGGCACAAGATCTCTCCTAATATCGAATTTCATTATTGATATTCCTCCACCAACCAGTAGGCTACCCCAGGTAATTTCTACTCCTTGTTTTTCATCTTATTATTATTATTGATATTATTATTTGAAAATTTTTTAAAAATTCGGAATTTGAGGTTAAGAAATGACTCAAGCTCACAATCTCAAGATTTAGGAGTGAGCTAGGGGTGTATATATCAATGTGTCAATCTCATCTCATTTCATATTATTTAAATAATGTATGTACGAACGATACGTAAATATGACTTCGTTCATAAACAAATTTAACTTTTATTATGTCTATATAAAATGTTGAATATTCAAATTTAAATTTAATATATTCTCATAAAATTTAACAATTTTTTTTTTTAAAAAAAGTTTCTATTACATAAATAATTCTAATCACAACATTACAAATTTAAAATCTTTTTGTAAGGGCATGGTTCAGAATGATTCCAAAAAACCCTTTAATTTACACTTAAACTTTAATTTCCCCAAAATCCTAATTGGGTGTGTGTGGTATGCAATTTGCAGAAATGAAATCAATTCAAAGGTCCTTCCACTTCCCAAAGCATCTCCTGCCGCTCCTCCACACCACTCATTCTCTTTCCCGCCAATTCCACTCGACGTCTGTTCTCCGCCGAGGAACCGAGCCCCGACTCTCCCAGTCCCACCGGATCCCAAAGCACGCCTCGAAGTTGGAGTATTTACGGTCCCGCTACCGCCAGTCTGGATACAAGTAGCGGAAGTGGAGAGCCGGCGTCGGAGTCAAGTCGTGATGGTGGTGACGATTTGGGGATTTTGTGGGAGCCAATAAGAAAGGGAAGAACAGCAGAGTGACTTGGGTGTGCGCCGAATGCGGCCACTCGGATGGCCAGTGGTGGGGCTCGTGTCGCTCTTGCCACAGCGTGGAGACGTTGAAGAAGTTTTCGTAAGTGAAGAGTGGTGAAAGGCATGCGGAGGAGAGGACTTGGCTGCCGCAGAAGACGGAGGAGGTGCAGCCAATGGGATCAATCAGCTGGATTGACGAATTCCTTTGTAAAGTTGTCAATATTTCAAGATAGTCTTATTTTATTCCTTTGGATTGACGAATTCCTTTGGTGAATTTGTTGATTTATTTATACCAGGCATAGTTGTGGGGGAATTTGAATAATGCATTTCCCCAAATTTTTAAAAACTTTCCCAAAAAAAACTAACAAAACCCTAATTGGGTGCTTGCAGAAATGGAATCAATTCTCAGGTCCTTCCACTTCCCAAAGCATCTCCTGCCGCTCCTCCACACCACCCATTCTCTTTCCCGCCAATTCCACTCAACGAGTTCTCCACCGGATCTCAAAGCACGCCTCGAAGTTTGAGTATTTACGGTCCCGCTACTGCCAGTCTGGATACAAGTAGCGAAAGTGGAGTCAAGTCGTGATGGTGGTGACGATTTGGGGATTTTGTGGGAGCCAAAAGGAAAGGGAAGAGCAGCAGAGTGACTTGGGTGTGCGCCAAATGCTGCCATTGGCGGGCATGGGGACGTTGAAGAAGTTTTCGGAAGTGAAGAGTGGTGAAAGACATGCGGAGTAGAGGACTTGGCTGCCGCAGAAGACGGAGGAGGTGCGGCCAATGGATCAATCAGCTGGATTGACGAATTCCTTTGTAAGTTGTCAATATTTCAAGATGGTCATATTTTATTCTTTTTTTTCTTTTTTTTGTTTATATTTACTATAGGTGAATTTGTTGCTTAATTTATACCAGGCATAGTTGTGGGGGAATTTGATTATGTGAGTGGAACTTGGTGGATCAAAGAATTAAAATGTCAAATTAGTTCAGAAATTCTTGTTATGAATTAAGAATCTTTAGTACTTTAATTTTTTCATCTGACATGAACTGGGAATGGGATGAACTGCAATCATGCCAAATCTTTAATCCTTGAAATTTTCTGAAACTGCCCAGCGTTAAAAGCATTGCCAAACTACCTTGTTGAAAGCACAAGTTTAAAGATATTGCACATCATCAAAATCTCAAATGATTATCAATCCACAGGTAATTTCTCCTCCTTTCTCCGCTTACTTTTTACTTGTAATTTTGAATTCAATTATAAGTTTTGTTACTGTTATAGCAGGTAATATGTATGAATAATTTTCTTTTAAAAAAAAGTATTAGAGAAATATTTCACTCTGGATTCAAAAACAATTTTTTAAAATTAAGATACTACCAATAAAAAGAGCTTGGCTCACTGCACTCACGTCAATAAAATCATTGGTTCAATTCATGTCTCCTCTTCCAAAACTCTTAATTGTAATAGTTATGAACAAAAATTAAGACGGAGAACTGAATTTGATGTTTTTAAGATTTGGAAACACTTACGGTAGAGTTTTTCTAACAATAGTTTATAAGACCAGAAACATTAAAATGCTCCGGAGTAGCTTACTTGCTCGTATGTTGTCACTTTTTTTTTTTTTTTGAAAGAGCTCATATGTTGTTACTTGTTTGATTACAAACGACCTATGCCTCTCGATTTTATTACGTGTAAAACAATTAGATATGCAAATATGACATAGGACTGATTTTTGCTTTTCTTCTGTAAGTTTCAGCTAGTTTTTCTTTTATAAAACCAATCAAAAATTCATTTATTTATTTGGTATCCAATCATGTATGAGATATGTTTGGTTGTATCTACAATTCAATCCAATTCATGTTGTTAAATATAAGAATAATTTTATTATTTGGTTGCTTTCAAGTGAATATTAATCTACTTCTCTGTAATGAAAATATGTTTGTGGGATTTTTGGAAATATTCAGTTAATTGTTTTGGTGATTGATAAGAGTCTAGGTAACCTTATAATGGAACACCTATGGATCTTATTTTTTATTTTGATGTCTTTATATTTGGGTTTGGATCCTTCGGAAATGAAGTTGCTAGAGTGCTTGGGGGTGGTCTTGTACCAGGTTACTTTGTTTAGGATAGGTAATATTTATTAGCTAATAGTTTCTGAAGGTATCATATATAGTCAAGTTCATAAGCTTGAACACTGTTTTTTTTGGTTGAAGAAAAACTATTATATGTTAATGCTTTTATGATATGTTTAGGCGCTTTCCAGTTCTTATTACACTGATTCATTAAATTGTAGAGTTAAGTCATTAGTGTTTCTTTTTTTTTTTTTCTTCCTCTTTAATTTTATCCCTTGCATTCAAAAAGTTAAAAAGGGAGCTTCAATGTAAGGAGAGAGGAGGGGTGAAGCAGTTTCTTGATTTTATACTTCATAGTAAAATATGGCCTAACATATATGCATTGCAAAACCTTTTGCTTCCAGTGAAACTCAGTTGAGCTGAATTGTGTTGTAGTTATTGATATTTTGAGATGATTGATCATTAATTAGAATTAAACTCTGAAGGAATCAATCTTGAAAATGTTTTGATGCTGCTGTGCGTTCTTCAAACTTTGTTATTACCCTTGCCCTTAATCAAGCCATTCAAAAAAAATTCCATCTGATATGGATGTTTCAAAGTTTATTTTGTCGTCATTTAATTTTATTGGTTTCAGGTTCTTTATTTTTGATTGGTTGTGATCCTGGTTTTGGCAAAGTACACTGATGTTGCAGGTATTAGTTTTTTGTAAGGGTAAATTTTGCCTTGAATAGCTTTACTGATGCCAAAAAATTTAATATTCTGTTCCTTGATTTCGTGCCACATTCTTGTCTATTACCATATACCAGCAATCATCTCATGTCGATTTTATGTCTGAGTGTCACTGAAGTGTGTGATCTTGGTGACCCTGCTCCAGTTGTGTATCTGGTGAAGAGATCTACATTATCAAGGTTGATTGGTGCTTTTCTCAAGTTGTGACTTTTTCATATCTTGGATTCAATTCCCAACTTTCTGGTCCTTATTATGCATACGTGTTTCGTTTGATACTTGTTTGTTAGTTGCTTTGTAGGGAGTGCATGAAATGAAAAAATTTCCACTTCCAAAGGATCTTTAATGAGATTGTTTGTTGCATAGTTTACTTTGGCAATAATCTCTTTCTTGTTTGTTCTGTGTTTTTTCTCCTTAACCCTCTTCGAAATGAAATACAAAAATTTTCATTTTCACAAATTTCTAGTTGAGACTTTGCTCCTAACCCACTTAGATGGGAAACATGGCTTGAAATGCTATAAAAAGTAAAGCTTGAGTTTGTTGATTCAAGCGTATTATCTAGAAACCTACTATTAGTATCTAGACAGACAAATGTTGCACTTTTCTGTTGTTTAAGGTTGCAACCGTGGTTTCATTGTGGATATGCAAACCCATGGTGCTTTCCTTATGAATTTAGAATTTAACTTTTTTCACTATGGCTTCCTCCTCGTGGCAGTGCCAGAGTGTTGGGCGAATTGGAAATGGAGCTCACTGTATGAGGATTGGCGCAGAAGAACTTGTCTTGTATTCTAGTACTGATATTGAGGTGCATAATTCTGGACTTATGACCATTGGCTTTTGATGTTGTGAATGATCATTCTGATTTTGTTCACACACCATTATCTGTTTTATTTGTAGATTCCCAGGACTCAACTGATATAATTAAACTCATTGTTGAAAATTGTCTTCTTGTAATATTTCAGTTACATGTCAACGTGCATGCTTCTATGGATGAGGATTGCTTCATTTCTGTGGCTCTCAATCTCTCATCTTTGTGGGGTGTTCCTATGGTTGAAAATAAGTGGACAGATAAATGAACTGAAGGCAGTTATTGAGGGAGTATATTAGGGTTAGTGTCTGCAGAATGTATATTAGAAGCCTGTTTTGATGTCTCCTTGTTGAGGTTATGCACTTATGCTGGTAACTTGAAGAAAAGGTTGTAAAGTACAACAAAATGGAAACAGATGGAAGAGGAGTAAAACAACTGATAGAATTTCTGAGAAAATGGACAATAGAAACTTAAACAACTGGTGTTTTGTGCTTGTCGATTTTAACCTTAGAATTGGATGTTAGGTTGCTGTAGATAATTTGGTGATTTTTTTTATCATGATCCTGTAATACTAGGCTCTATAAGATAAGACGGAGCTCTGATTGATTTTGAACTGCTTGTTATTCCTTCATACTTTTCTTCATGTTAATCCACCCATGCCATTGCATTAAATCTACATTCATTAAAACTAAATTTTGGGATTTTTCTCATCTTAAGAAGTTTAGCTTATGAAATCTTTGAAATTTGTCATATTTGCTTCATTGAACTTGCAGTGGATCAATTCAACTAAGGAAATCAATTCAAGCATATCCCTTTTCCTTCACATTTTTTCTTTTCATTAATGAAGGAAATAATTTGCAGGTTCATTAGTTGACTTGTAACTTACATAATTTAAACTTTTGTTTATGAAGATGAGGATGCTTGTTTCTCTTAAACTAAAATAGGAAGTGCATTTGGTTGGTAGCACTTTAATGGGGCTCTTTTCTGAAGATATCTTATAGGTTCTTTTCCGTATTCTTTTCCGTAAAGCAGGTTAATCGCTTCTTTGGTCTTAAAATTTACTCTTGTTTATTTGTATCGAACATTATGTAATAGACATGAAAAAGTTTTTAGCTGTATCAAATGAATCCTTATAGTTATTGTGGATCAATGGATTGGTAGAGATGCTTATTAGGAGCCGTATCATAGAAAGTGATTTAGTAACTTCATTGAATCTGTCTTTCAATGGAGATCTAGTGGAGATCTCTTTTCACCTGGTTATGATGGATCAAAAAAAAAAAAAAAAAAAACTTTGTAAATGCAATTGGATAACTTTTCAGCATATGTATGGTGTGGGAAGAATTCATTCTCAATTACCATCTTTTTTACTTGAAAAAAGTAATAGAAATTTCTATGAAACCTTTGAGAAGATACTTGGAAAGCATGATGCTATAGTCAAAATCAATCGAAGAATATTCATCCTAATTTCGTATTTTGACGTGTAGCGACATTGTTGTTGAATATTCAACATAATTTAGCATTAGAAATTTCTATGAAACCTTTGAGAAGATACTTGGAAAGCATGATGCTATAGTCCGAGTCATTTGGAAAGTACTCAAAAGCCTGTTTTTCATCCTAATTATAAATATTCAAAGGATGCATCAAAGTATTTTCACAACAACAAACACATTGATCAGCAACTCATTTTCTCTCCATTTCTCATTCAATTACCCTCTTTGATTATGGCTGCCGAGGCAATTGTTTCCGCTGTCTTGGAGCAACTGACTTCAATCATTGGTCAAGAAATACAACAAGAGGTGAGGCTAGTAGTGGGTGTCGACGAAGAAGTAGAGATGCTCACCAGCAATTTTCAAGCCATTCAAGCTGTGCTTGTTGATGCAGAGCAAAGACAAGTGAAGGAGGCAACTGTACGGGTTTGGTTGGATAAGCTCCAAAGCATATCCTACGATGTTGATGACGTATTGGATGAGTGGAACACTGCAATTCTGAAACTGCAAATTGAGGGAGCCAAGAAGAAGGTATGTTTTGTCTTCCCCTCATCATGCTTTTGTTTCAAACAAGTTGCATTACGTCGTGACATTGCTGTTAGAATAAAAAAAATAAACAAAAGCCTTGATTCCATTGCCAAAGAAAAAGATACGTACAATTTGAATAGAATTAGGAGCAATGACGAACCTCAACGATTAGAAAGTACCTCTTTCGTAGACATATCTAAGATATGTGGTCGTGATGATGAGAAAAACACTCTTGTAAGCAAGTTGTTATGTGAAAGTAGTGAAGGACAAGACCTCCATATCATCTCACTTGTGGGGATGGGAGGAATTGGGAAAACAACTCTTGCACAACTTGCTTACAATGATAGAGAGGTGATGGAAAAATTTGAGAAGAGAATTTGGGTGTGTGTCTCTGAGCCTTTTGAAGAGTTAAGGGTTGCCAAAACTATCTTAGAAGGTCTAAATAAGGATTCCTCTAAATCAATAGGATTGCAATCTGTTTTAGAAGATATTAATGAATCTATTGTCGGAAAGAAATTTCTTCTTGTCTTAGATGATCTATGGACAGATGAATACAATAGATGGGAACCTCTGTATAGCTGTCTTAAGAAAGGTGTCTATGGAAGTAAGATTTTAGTTACTACACGTAAGGAGACAGTCGCATGTATGTTAGGTTCAACTATTGTCCATGTTACAGAATTGTCTAGAGAGGAATGTTGGTCATTGTTTACTCAGCTAGCCTTTTCTGGTAGGTCTCAGGAGGAGTGTAAAAATTTAGAAAAAATTGGAAGAAAAATTGTAGACAAGTGCAAGGGATTGCCTCTTGCTGCAAAAATTATTGGGAGTTTCTTGCGTCTTAAAAAGACAAGAGAAGATTGGCAAAATATCTTAAATAGTGAGATGTGGAAACTAGAGTTTGAGAAAGGTGTTTTCCCTCCTATTTTACTGAGTTATAACGATTTACCTTCCATGATAAAAAGGTGTTTTTTATATTGTGTCATTTTTCCAAAAGATTCCATGATTGAAAAAGATAAATTGATTAGATTATGGATGGCTCAAGGTTATCTTAAGTTAGAACAAAATCAAGAGATGGAGATAATTGGTCAAGAGTACTTTGATATCTTATCAACACGGTCTTTCTTTCAAGAATTTGAAAAAGATAAAGATGGAAATATCATGTATTGTAAGATGCATGATATAGTACATGATGTTGCACAATTTCTTACTAAGAATGAATTTATTGCAATAGATGTCGATGATAATCTTGAACCAATTATAAATTTGTCTATAGAGAAAGCTCGTCATTCAAATTTAATCATTCGTAAAGGGGCTTCATTTCCTGTCTCCTTCTATAGTCTCAGAAAGTTGCGTAGCCTTATTATTCAGAATAAAAGCTGGGATGATTTAATGGTTAATAATGTCCTTCCAAAGTTATTTGATAAGTTGACATGTTTAAGAGCATTAGACATGGAAATGGAAATAAACATGATGGACATGTACATGAAAATGAAATTGATTAAAGAGATTCCAAAAGAGATAAGGAAATTGATACATCTAAGGTACCTTAACTTTTCAAGGTTGGGTATAAAAGAATTGCCTGAGACATTATGTGAATTATACAATTTACAAACCTTAGATGTAAGATTTTGCAATAACCTCGTAAAACTTCCTCAAGGGATGGGAAAGTTGGTCAATTTGAGGCATCTAGTAAATGGAGAAAATGAATATTCACTGAAATACATGCCGCAAGGAATTGAGAGATTGGAAGGTCTTCGAACATTAGAACTACTTGTAGTGGGTGATGGTGGTGAGGATAGCACGACATCGGCATGTAGTATTGGATGTCTACAACACTTGAATAATCTTCGAGGGACTCTTACTATACAGTGGTGGGGAAATGCGACAGACTTGAATGGGGCTGGGAAAGCTCAACTCAAGAAGAAGGAAAGTCTCTCACGTTTAGAATTATATTTCAAACCGGATGAAGAAGAGGAAAGGATATTGAATAGGAGGGACAATGAAGAATTTCTTGAAGCCTTACAACCATCTCCAAATTTAGAGTATTTGAGAATATGGTCATACAAGGGTACCGTATTTCCTGATTGGATGATCTCATTAAGCAATCTAAAGAAGTTAGAGATTGGTAAGTGCAACAACTGTGAGCGTTTGCCTCCATTGGGAAAATTGCCATGCCTCGAATCACTCGATATAGGTGGTATGACAAGTTTGAAAAGAGTGACTAATGAATTTTGGGGAATAGATTCATCTTCTTCAATAGATATTGCTTTTCCCAAATTGAGGTCTCTCTTGTTTTTTAACATGTCTGTATGGGAGGAATGGGATGATGATATTGCAATCATGCCAAATCTTTCTACCTTGAGAGTTACCAGCTGCCCAGCATTAAAAGCATTGCCAAACTACATTGTTCAAAGCACAAGTTTAAAGGATTTGATCATCTCCTTCGAATGTAAGATGCTTGTAGATCGATACTCAAGATATACGGGAGAGGACTGGCACAAGATCTCTCACATCCCTAATATCAAATTTTATCATTGATATTCCTCCACCAACCAGTAGGCTACCACAGGTAATTTCTACTCCTTATTTCTCATCTTATTATTATTATTGATATTATTATTTGAACAATTTAAAAAAATTCAGAATTTGAGGTTGAGAAACGACTCAAGCTCACAACCTCAAGATTTAGGAGTGAGCTAGGGATGTACCAATGTATCAATTTCATCTCATCTCATATTGTCCAAATAATTTGTGCACAAATGACACGTAGATATGACACCGTTCATAAACAAATTTAACTTTTAGTATGTTTTTGTTGTTTCTTTCAATAATTTTAAATTTACTTTTTTAAAAAAAAAATTTACATTTCAAAAAAAATTTAAGTTAATATATTCTCACTGACAACACATAAACAACAATTTTTTTTATTTTATTTTTTTAAAGTTTCCTATTACATAAATAATTCCAATCACAACATTACAAATTTAAAATCTTTTTGTAAGGGCATGATTTATAATGATTCGAATATATATATTTTGAGAATTAATGATTTGATTATTATTAGAAGATATGGTTAAACAATTTATTAACTCTATAATTTTTTAACCAGATGTTTAATTTTTAAAATTTGAAACTGATTTATAGGCCCAATGGTTTTATGACTTAATTGGTGTCAGATTTAAATTGTCATATTTAATGGAACAATGTTTTTTGTTGATTGGGTTTGATTTATCATTTGATCAAACATCTTTTGCTATTTACAATTCTCTATTTCTCCTTTTTTTTATTTTTAAAAATCTCTTCAACTTATATTTTTCTTTTATTTTGAAAATTCTTTAATTTTTTTTAAAAAAGACTTTATTTCACACTTTTTTTTTTAAAGCCTTTAATTTACACTTAAATTTGAATAATGGTGCTTTTCCCCACATTTTTAAAAACTTTCACAGGTTTGTCTCTTAAAAAAGGGAAATTATTATTCTCTCCCCTTTAGTTTGCCGTATTCTCCAGTCTCCCCCCTTTAGTTTCAAAATTTTCCAATTTCCCATTGGAGAATTTTGAAACTAGAGGGGGAAGACTGGAGAATACGGCAAACTACATGGGAGAGAATAATAGTTTCTCCTAAAAAAAAATAACAAAACCAGTTAAGAAAAAAAAAATACTTTATTCCGATTAAAATAATTTGGAATTTGCAAAGAAGACACGACTCACACCCATAATTTACAATCTTGCAAGTTTGCTATTATATTATATGTTTAGTAGGGTGCATATAATTTTACTTTTTAATTATAACACTACATTGTCAAAAATATATATATATATATTTAAAAACATTTAATGTTATTTTTGACAATTTACAGAAATATTATTTCTCCACTTATTTAAATTTTTTATAAAAAAAAATCTTTAATTTACACTTTTTTTTTTTTTGGAACTATTACACTAAAATTTGAATAGTGGTGCATTTCCCCAATTTTATAAAACCTTTCGCGGGTTCTTTCGTCTTCAAAGAAAAAAAAATTCAAATAAAATAACAAAACCCTAATTGGGTGTGGGTGTGGGTGTGTGTGATGTGCAATTTGCAGAAATGAAATCAATTCTCAGGTCCTTCCACTCTCCGAAGCATCTCCTGCCGCTCCTCCATACCACCCGGTCTCTTTCCCGCCAATTTCCCCCATTTTCCCGCCAACTCCACTCGACGAGCCTCCGTCTGTACTCCACCGAGGAGCTCGGCACCGACTCTCCCGGTCCCACCGGAGCACAGAGCACGCCTCCAAGATGGAGTATTTACGGTCCCGCCACCGCCAGTTTGGATACAAGTAGCGGAAGTGGAGAGCAGGAGCCAGAGCCGGAGTCAAGTCGTGATGGTGGTGACGATTTGGGGAGAGAGAAGAAGGACCGGAGCTCGCCTAATTCGGAGAGAAAACACGTGAGAGGGAAGACTGGTTACGCAGTCGGGGATTTCGTGGGAGTCAGGAGGAAAGGGAAGAGCAGCAGAGAGACTTGGGTCTGCGCAGATTGCGGATACTCGGACGGGCAGTGGTGGGGCACGTGTCGCTCTTGCCACAGCGTGGGGACGTTGAAGAAGTTTTTTGAAGTAAAGAGTGGCGAAAGACATGCGGAGGAGAGGGATTGGCTGTCGCAGAAGGGGGAGGAGAGGACTTGGCTGCCACAGAAGACGGAGGAGGTGCAGCCAATGCGGTTGCAGGACGTCAACCGGGGGATCAATCAGCAGGATTGGCGAATTCCTTTGTAAGTTGTCAATATTTCAAGCAACTTAGATGGTCTTATTTTATTCTATCTTTTGTTTATATAATTATATTTACTATAGGTGAATTTGTTGATTTATTTATGCCAGGCATGGTCGTGGAGGGTTTTGATTATGTGAGTGGGACTTGGTGGATCAAAGAATTAGTTAAGAAGTACTTGTCTTTAATTTAGATTCTTTAGTACTTTAATTTCTCATTGGACATGAGCTGGGATGATCAATCGTTGTTATTGAGTAATGTCTCTGTAGGTGTAAAATGGGGAATTTTTGTGATCTCTATAATTTATTTTGTTGATGCAAGGGTATGTTACAAAATAATTTTATGATGTTCAACCTAGTGGAAGTTCTTGTTTTGATATAGAAGTGTGGGGTTTTAATTATAAAAGATTTTTTAATTTCTTTGCCAAATTGACTTTGAGGTTGATCGATTATTTTCTGGTTTGTTGGTTGACGGTGTTGTAGTATTTTGACCTCTTTAGTCTTTTGGATCATAATCTTTCATCTTTAAACAGTTTCTTTTGCATATGCAATAAAACTCCAACGTTTCTCTTCTCATAAAGGTGATTCTACAGTTTTGTTGTCATAACTTCATACATGTGAAATAGAAGAGCATATGTATTATTTTTTGTTGCTTTTGAGTGAATATTATCTAGTTGTTTATAAGGAAAGTTATTTGTTGGATTTTGTATGCAACCTTATAGGAAGAGATCTTTGTCTTATTATGTTACACCTTTTTCTTTGGTGTCTTGATATTTAGGTTTGGATCCTTCGGAAGTGAAGTTGCTAGAGTGCTGGGTGGTGGTATTGTACCAGGTTTGCTTAGCCATTTATATTCTTAATCTTTGTCAATATGTCTTTTCTTTTAGTTAATAGTTTTAGAGGTATAATATATATATAGTCCTATTTTACAAGCTTGAACTTGGGATTACTTGTTAAAAAACTATTGTATGTTAATGCTTTTCTGATATGTTTAGGGGCTTTCAGGTTAATAGGCTATTATTACTCTGATTAAGAAAATCATAGAGTTAAGTCCTTAGTTGTTTCTTTTTTCCTTTAAATGTGTTCTTTCATTGCTTTAAAAAAAAAGATGAAAAGAGAGTTTTACTGAAAGGATAGAGAAAGAGAGGAGTGGGAGGAATTTTCTTGATTTTATACTTCAAGGAAAATATGCTCTTAGGGATATGCAATAGAATTAATTGTGTTTGCAGTGAATTCAGTTTAGCCAAATTGCATTATATAGAATTTAATTGTGAAGGAAATTATCTATAATGACAATTTCTGAATGTTCTGTGCATTGTTCAAGCTTGTTAGAACCCATTCCCTTAGTCATATTCAAGTTTTGGTTCCATGTGATACGGATGATTCAAAGTTTAGTTTTTGTTATTTATTTTTCTTGCTTGTAGGTTCTTTAGTTTTGATTGGCGGTGATCCTGGTGTTGGCAAGAGTACACTGGTGTTGCAGGTATGAACCTTTTGTAAGGGTAAATTTTGTCTTGAAAAGCTCTATCTGTGGGCATACATATGAACCATGTTCTACCAAGTACCAAAAACTTTTGATTTTCATTCCTTGATCTGGTGCCACATTTTGGTCTATTACTAGCTGTCTTCTCATGTCAATTTTACGTCTGAATTGGAAGATGGCTGCAATAATAGCTGTAGGGCGCGATCTTGGTGATTCTGCTCCAGTTGTTTATGTTTCTGGTGAAGAGGTCAGTATTACCAGGTTGATTGTGGTGCTTTCTCGCAAAGCCTGACTGTGTCTTATACTCATATCATATATATGGCATTCATTTCCCAGATTTCTAGTCCTTATTATGCATATGCTTTTTTTGCTGTTAAGGGCTGTGTAGTGATGGCATGAAAATTAAAAATTTCCTCTTCTTTAGGATCTTTAATGAGATTATTTGTTGCATAGTTTACTTTGGCAATTGTCTCACTTTTGTCTTGTTTCTTTGAATATTTTTATTTTTCTCTTCTTGTTTTTTCAGCAACCCTTCTTTGAAATGAATATAGAAATTTTCGTGTCCATGAATACCTAGCTGAGAGTTTGCTGGCAACTCAGTTAAATGGGAAACATGGCTTGAGATGTTTTTAAAGTAAAGCTTGAGTTATTGATTATTTGATTATAGGGGTAGTATCCGGAAGCCTACTATTAACATTTGGACAGATAAATCTTGCACTCTACCATTGTTAAAAGTTGCAACTGTGGTTTCATTGTGGATATGCAGACATTACGCCTTTTGGCTTAAGACTTGAGAATTTAACTTGTTTTACTGTGACTTTTTCCTGTGCCAGAGTATTGAGCAAATTGGACATAGAGCTGACCGTATGAACATTGGAGCAGAGGAACTTTTCTTGTATTCTAGTACTGATGTTGAGGTGCATAATTCTCAACTCATGACCATTGATCATTGATGTTGTGAATGATCATTCTGATTTTGTCTTCACACTGTTATGCTGTTGTAGTTACAGAATCTTATGACTCTCAGATATAATTATGTGGAAAATCAGAATTGCAGTGTTTGAAGACTTGATTTCATTCATCTCTGCTGAATAGACTTTATACAACTTCTACCTAGATAAGATAATATGAATTTAAAAAGGGAAACTAATCTCTAACTTCATAGACTCAATCCCTATAGGTGAGGAATTGTTAGCTAACATTCTAATCCTAGAAATACAGCTACTTTATACAGTAACATAATACAAAAATAATAATAATACATCATAAACTTTCAACAAATTAAACTCATTGTTGAAAATTGTCTTCTTGTACTATTTTGGTTGCTTGTCAACATGCATTCTTGTAATAAATGAGGAGTTATTCATTTCTGTGCCCTGTTAGGAATGTCACTAAGGTTGAATTGAGTGGATAGATAAATAAACTGAAGGTGATTATTGAGGAAGTATATTTTAGTTAGTGTTGTAGAATGCGTTTTAGAAGCCTGTTTTATTGTATCCACGAGGAGGTTATACTGGTTTCTTGAAGAAAAGGGTGTAAAGTAAAAACCAAAACTGAAAAAACTAATAAAAGTTCTAGGAAAATGGCGAGTTGTACTAATTTAATTAATGTGTGACGGATCAAAACAGTTGAAAGTGGATGGTTGCACCTAAACAACTAGTATTTTATGCCTGGACTTTTAACATAGGAATTTAATATTAGGGTACTGTAGATATTCTTGATCTTGTAACATGATTCTGTAAGACAAGGCTCTGAGCTCTGGTTGATTTTAAACAACTTTTTATCCTTTCATTGTTTTTTTGTTTTGTGATATCCATTCATCCCATTAAGTTAAATCAACAGCTGTTACAAAGAAATTGGGATTTTTCTCATACATTGTCTCTGAAACTTTGACTTCATTGAACTTGCTGTGGATTCAAATAAGAAAATCAATTCTAGCATATTCTTTTTCCTTTACACTTTTTCTTGTCATTAAAAAAGACAATTATTTTCAGGTTCATGAATTGACTTGTAACATGAATAAAGACAAACTCATGGCTGTGCTTATGTCATGCTGGCACAGACCTTTGTTTTGGAAAATGAGGATACTCATTACTCTAGTCAAAATAGTGATTACTTTAGCCCAATTTCACTTGTGGCTAAAAATGTTCTAATGATCGTATTAACTTCTTGAGTTGTGACGAATGCTTAATACATACACACTGACAACACACTTAGTAAACCTTTGTTGATCCTTTCTCAGCTGCCAAAGCCTTTTGCTCCATTATGGATGAATACAAGTTTTAATGTTTTGATAGATTGGGAGCATTAGTAGGGGAAGCCTTAAACCATTGGTGTTTTGGCCTTGTTTCAGGACATATTAGCAAAAATTCAGGACCTCTCGCCCCGGGCTCTAATAATTGATTCAATTCAAACAGTTTTTTTAAAGGAAGTTACTGGAAGCGCTGGAGGACTCATGCAGGTTGGGATTTTGTTAACTGACCTTTTGAGCTGCTTTATTTCTGATCTTTTGGGATGATATTTCAGTTAACAATTGACATGGCTATGAGACATTACTTTCGTTGTAAAAACTTATATGTAATTGGTACTATCTGTAAATGCAAATATGAGCCAACTTTTAGTTCTGTTAACAAGAGAGGTGCAACTAATACCTGAATAAAATTTTTGCAGTAATATTATGGAGTGGTTCACAAATCCATATTTGCTGAGAGTTACTTGCTTCTCTGTAACAGGTGAAAGAATGTACATCAGCCTTGCTACGTTTTGCGAAAAAGACTAAGATCCCTGTTATTTTGGTGAGAACTCATTTTCTGTATTGGAGTTTGAAGACATTTTCAGAATTTTATATTGAAGATTGTTATAGAGCTTTGGTGAAATTCAAGGTCAAAGAAAAGGGCAGAATGAGATTATTTAAGGAAGAGACTATTTAGTTCTTCATTACTTAAAATTTAAACCCATTCAATGCACATTTGATGGCAAATGGAGAATAATCTTTATAGGATAATGAGGTCTTATATTAAATTTTTTCCTTATGCTAAATAAATGATAGATCAGTGTTTTTTTTTACTTTGGATTGGAAACGAAATGAATATGTTAATCAGTTGTTTCTTCTTTATTTGTCTGTTTGTGATCTATGAGTATTTTTCTTTGGCTGTTTGGGAATTAATGTACCCACTGGTCCAAAATACATAAGTGTTAACAGTCTATCATTGTGTAAATTTTTGTTTCATGTCTTAATTTTGATCTATTCACCTCCAAGACTTCGTAATGATTTAATTGGAAATGCAATTTTAAATCACCTTTGCTCTTATACTGTGGTTCTGTAAGTTTTCATTTGACAGATTGCCTGTGTTGCTCATAAAAATGCATTTATGCTGTGTTTGTATCCGCAGCTATTGGTTTTGTACATCAGTAGACTGATGGGTACAGTGTCTACTATTATTTTGTTAATTTTCAACTTGCATTGGTTGAACATGGTTAATATTGCAAGCTTTTTTTTTTTTTTTTTTTTTTGAAATGATTAATATTGTAAGCTGGTCTCTCATGTTTTCCTCTTTTTTTCTTCTCTCTGGTGTTGTGCATTTATGTTTCAGGTTGGACATGTGACAAAATCTGGTGACATAGCAGGGCCTCGCGTCTTGGAGCACATTGTTGATGCTGTCCTATATATGGAAGTTGGTACCTTGTTGCATTTAATTTCTGTTTATGGAAGTTGGCCCTTTCTTTTACAGGGCATGTCTTGTGCTTTTAGTTGCTTCTTATCTTGTTGAAGTAGTTTCTTCTATGCTCATACATGGCCCTAGGCAGCCCTAGGCTTTGTCAAACTAGCTAGCTGGGGATAAGTTATTCTATGTCTTTGAATATTGAAAATTTAATTGATCATTGAAGGTTGATATCTTCTTTTGTTATAATCTATTTACTACGTGTTTCTTGAAAGAAAGTTTGTACTATGTTTTTGAGATAATACATCGTAAAGAGCTTGGCTCAGAAATATCAAAATTAGTAACAGACATTCATAGTGTGAGTGATACAATATTTCTTAAGAGTGAGACTAGTCAATGTCATTTGCCAGAAGCCCAGAAGTGAGCAAGCTACTTAATTTTTTTGCCATTTACTTAGTATTTTATTCCATTGCCAGCTAATTTGCTTTTCTTTTTTAAGTTATTAGTTGTGAATGTTTTCACTATACCTACGACCTGTATGACCTTACTTGAATTAAATCTGCTCCATGGGTTTGTACCTTTGTATTTTTGATTCTAACTTCAAAGGAGATTATACCTAGAACATGCGGAGTGGAAGTTGACTCTTCTTGGTTGGCTGTTAACTATAATTGAGAGGATGCCTCTGTTTTCTTGTTGTTCTTTTTTTCTTTTAATGATAATTTGTATTTATCTTGCATGGTCGATAAGACATTGATGTTATTGCAATTTTGGAAAAAAAAAAAAAAAAACCCTTATCATTTTTTACTTGGCACGTGAATATTATTTTGGTTGGGTAGCAAAACTAAATTTGAGCGACTTTGGCTGCCTTTGAGAGGAGAAGAAATGACTAACTTCTAGAGAAAGCATCTGCTCTGTTCATGTAATAGTGAGAAACATCTAAAACATTTTTGTCATTTCGAGGGTTCTCTAAGAAATCCCAGCATATGCAGTAATAACACTTAGCAGGACCAAACTCTTAATTACACGCTTGTTAACTACCTTAAATTTGATATTCTTAAAGAGTGGATTGCAAGGAATAGTTGCATACCATATCTATTCATTTTTATTTTTACTTTTACTTTTTATTTTAATGTTCCATGATTGTGGGGCTTTTGTTCAGTTTTAAGTTTTCACTTCTTTTTCTTTTTTGATTGAAGGATGAATTTTTCCTTAAAGTTTTTTTTTTCTTCATTTCTCTATTTTATACTCCACAAATTTAAACTATCTCCAAAGGATGTAAATATATCCTTTTCTCGTTTGTGGAACGTAATATGATGTACATGATTTTAAGAATTATGTAGGTATGCATGATATCCTTGCTCTTGAGGCTTATACTATAAACTTGAAGGTCCCGAAGTATTATGTTTTCATGGCATACATGATGCACAAAATGTTTTATTTTTCTCTTAAAATGAACTTTGTCTTCCCTTTGCTCTTGTTAGAATTATTTGAATATTTGTCGATAACTTCCAACTTGATAATTGACTGATAGTGAGGAAGTGCTGTATTTGATGTATCATCCTTTGAGTGGATTAATATAATTATTTTCTTGGTGCAATACATGGAATTTAATATCCTTTTTTTTTTTTTAATGTTCTGTTCTCAGGGAGAGAAGTTCTCATCGTATCGTTTGCTTCGACCTGTGAAGAATCGTTTTGGGTCCACGAATGAGGTATGAAAGTTCTATTCATCGCAACCATACGCATCCATGTCTATCCACATGGACATTGTACTATTAGCATTTATTCTCTCTGAATTTTGTTGATTTCCTTTGAGTTTCAGTAGTAGATTTTAATGGCTTTTCATTTTACTTGAAAATTTTCTCTCTGTTATTTTCTAAAGCCTTAGAGATAGCTAAATAATGCTACTTGAGCAAATTATAGTTAGATGACAAGCAACAATAAAAAGTATTTGCACTTAAATAGGTTATAGGTGATTGCACTATGTATGCATCATTTTCTTTTTAGCATTTATCAAGTATTACTCTGAAAAATTTTCTTATGCACCAACTGTACTGTTTTTTAGTTGGGAG
Source organism: Acer campestre (assembly GCA_954870605.1). Taxonomy (NCBI): domain Eukaryota; kingdom Viridiplantae; phylum Streptophyta; class Magnoliopsida; order Sapindales; family Sapindaceae; genus Acer; species Acer campestre. The sequence continues at coordinate 52,539,645 of OX940799.1, read as the reverse complement.
ATTAAGATGTATACTGATAATTATTTTATCTCTGTTTAAACACCTTCCATATCGTCTGTTGCATTCCAGAACATACCATTGACATGAGAATATGTAGTCCTTTATTTCTTTTTGTATTATTATTATTATTATTCTTTGGGTTAAAGGAATATAGTTCCCATTTATTTGTTTTACTCTCCTCTGGTTGGTTTATCAATATACTAGGATCCTTTTGTTTTTCTTGCTAACTATTGCTTTAGAATTTTTATTTTTAACTTTTTGTTGCCTGCTTAAGATGTCATCTAGTGTTCTGCTCTTTTCTGAACTCATTCATATCCAGAATTTGTATTTATGTATTTAAAATTGTATTTTCTCACTTTCTTATATGTTTGCAAGGTAGTGCAAGTGCAACTCCCATGGTCTAGCAATTTCTTTGTATTTAAGAATAATATGTAATGAAGATATGAATTAGTAAATGAAGGTATTACTGGTTAATGAGCTGATGAGTAATACCGATGAGTGATATGCTTTTCCCCCCATCTTTTGTGTAGTATGGCGTGCCAAGATTAAGTTAATTCATCTTTATTTAGGTATGTCTCATTTGTTTGTTGATTTGAAGCTGCAAAGGTTTTGAAGAGGCCTAGAGGATGCCGATTATTTCATTATCTTGACAAAGACATGCAAATAAATGGAGTTTATTAATTTTTCTACTCCATAATGTTGAGAAAGTACTTTTTGTTGGTAATTGTTTATTTTTACTGGCAGCTAGGAGTATTTGAGATGTCCCAACTGGGACTGCAAGTTGTTTCGAACACCAGTAAGATGTTTTTAAGTGAGGAGCACTCAGATTCAGAGGTTTTAGCTGGACTTGCTGTTGCTGTTGTTCTGGACGGATCTCGGACTTTCCTTCTTGAAATTCAGGTGGTTTTCCCATATTCCTTATAGTTCTTTTTTCCCCTCCCACATTTGTGACATTTTTTGTTTGCAACGCGCAGAATTTGGTGTTATTCAATGAATGTTGCAAAGCTATATTTAAATTGTATTTGGTTTCTTTCATATTTACTCTGTTTTGAGAAATTTGGCTCAAACATTTGTTGCTAAGTGGTCCTTTATGTGAAAAAGGGTCAGTCGGGTCATGTGAACACTGAACAGAAACTCCCATTACATGCTGTTAACATGACACCACTTTCTCTCATTCTGCCATAGCTGTTTGATATATAAATGACTGCTCTTTTTTTCCTGATGTTGTTACTGCTAGATAACATTAAAATGACTTAAAGACCTTTTAAGTTTTTCCCTTCTTACAAGGAAGATATGCAATGATAAAAACCCCGTGCTTTGATATTTCGTAATGATTACATATTGTGGTCAATACTATGTAATGCAGCATTACCTTCTATAGTGTGCTTTAGTAGATCCATTTCACTCACATTTATGGAGTTTAAGTTAAATAATGGGCTTTGCGTCAAACCAACAGGGGGACCGGAGGTGCTATAAATTTATTCAAGATTAAGTTTATTCTGTCAGTTTTAGAATGCTCTGACGGTGTTTCAAAGGTTAACTGAGCTGCTGTGTTAGATGTTTTAGTTTATGGTAATCACATAAGGCAGTTAACATTGTTTTGGACTCACAAGTGACTTGACACCTCTAACAACACATTTCTCAAGTATTCTTAGTGTCTCATAGTTTTCTCGCATATAACTTCATCGTATCTTGTCAATGAATCATTTTGATGGACTTTCAAAAATTTTATGTAGGCATTATGTGTATCTGGGTCGATAATTTCAAAACATGTGAACGGGGTCCAAGCAAGCAGAGCTGATATGATTATTGCAGTAAGTACTAGCTGAAGTTCTTGTGATTATTTTGCATGCATGCCATGACCCATGATTGCTGTGTTTTTCTTTTCCTTTTCTTATCAGTTTAAATTCAAAATTTCTGAGAATGTTTTGGAATCACATCTTTCTCACGTCATATCATATCAAAACTCCTACCTTTTTAGTTGTGCAAGTGTAACTATAATGGTACGACTTAGTAGCTGCATTTAGCAATGAGATACCTAGACCCATGTTCAACTTTTTTATATTGTCTAGGCTGGGACATTGACCTATAGGAAACTAAGGAGGAATTCATTCTTGGAATCCACTTACATTTGCAAATATCAACTATATGTCTTTTACAAAGCTTTTGAGTGGCTTGGATATTTATGTTTTGTTGAGAAGAATATCATAATTCTCTATTTATGTTTTGTTCTCAAATACAATTTTCTCTTTTCTGAACTATAAAACAGGTTTGACTAACCGTTTCCAAAAACACTTTCAAGAAAGCTTATTCAAAAATTCATCTACTTTTGAAACCAGTTATATGTCATTTTCTGGTGCTTCAATGACTGTTTGGAATGACCACATAAGAAGTTGTTTTCATGTGTTTTATGCAAAAGAATCTCTGTTTGCTTGAATGAGATATAAAAGATCTAGAATATTAGTATTCACACCGATATATAATTTTAGACATCCAATTATATACCACTTCTGGAATCAACAAAAACTGTTTGTACTCATTCTCAAAAGCGTGTTTGGGGAACAGAAAAAAAAAAAAATGCTGTGAACATGCCTTTGTATTTGACTTAGTTCAAAACAAATTTCAATCCCATCTAATCCATGTTATAATTTTTTTTGCTTTTTGCGAAAACCTAATCGAAATGTTATTTTCAGATTCCCTCATTCTTTTAAGGGACAAAGCAGAAGTTTAGTTTAATTTTGTTGTGGTATGATTGTTCCACTTATTTGTTGTAATTAGAATAGGTCCATAGGACGTAAATTACAAATTGAATTATTTGTGGTGATTTTCTACTTCATAGCCGTAACATTTAGCTTATTGCATTTAAGAGTCTGCAATCATTACCGCTACTTTCTTAATTTATAGGTTCTTATCAAGCAAGCTGGTCTAAAACTGCAAGAGAATGTAAGTTACTGTATTAATATGTATTCTTTTATATTCAGTATTATTTTGATATATTTATACTTCCGAATAATTGAGGTAAAATCCAAATAAAATTGATCTTTTATTCTTCTTCTCTCTCTCTCTCTCTCTCTCTCTCTCTCTCTCTCTCTCTCTCTCTCTCTGTCCTTCCTTTTTTTTACAGTCCATTTTTTTAAATGTCGTGAGCGGGATGGCACTGACAGAGACTGCTGGAGATCTTGCTGTAGCAGCAGCAATTTGTAGCAGGCATGTGTTTCATCTTTTGGTTCCATTTTTACCTTTTTAGCTAATAACAGTTTGAGTTTTTTTGTATATAGGCTTAAACAAATTCTTTCACTTCCCACGGTTTTTCGTGTATTCTCCCAATTGTTAGGACATGCAGATATCTTTTAACCATTACCGTGATTTCAAGTCATGTTTCCTGTTCCTCTAGCTGATAGAATTACAGCAAAATATATTTATAACCTCCGAATAATTGAAGCTAAGCTTTTCATCTTGTTCAGTTTCTTGGAGTTTCCTATCCCCAACGGCATTGCATTCATTGGCGAAGTAGGCCTTGGTGGTGAGCTTCGCTCGGTGAGCATATTGCTTTAATCTCTAAAATCAAATGATTTTCATGATATATTTGGCAATGGTTTTCTTGTTTCTAGATCAGGAAGTTTCTATTTTCGCCCTTCATGATTCTTTTCCCTATTGCGGTACTGCAGGTATCTGGAATGGATAAAAGGGTTGGCACAGTTGCAAAACTGGGATACGAGAAGTGTATAGTTCCCAAGTCAGCTGAGAAATCTCTAGCAGCTTTATGTTTCGAGGACATGGAAATCATCGGCTGCAAGAATTTGAAAGAGGTCATTAACGCCGTATTTACAACACCCGAAACTTAGTCGGAGTCTCGGAGACCATTCTCGCTCATTCTATACAATTTTGCTTACAATCTCTCGGCATATCAATGCCCTTTTGAAAACAAAGAAATGTACTCTCCTCCCAATTTTGTTTGTCGTTCCGTTGGAGGTTTGGGCAAGTTCCTCTGCTTTATGTATGTTCTCCATGTATAGGAAAAAAAAGAGAGTGAAAATGTAGTTTTATCTTTTGTCTTTGACCAATTATGAATAATGCTAGACGTCTCAATTAATGTCTCAACTTCCATCCCAATTAGTGAGGTGTCAATTGGTGAGTAGATATATATGGTGTATCCGTTCGACACCTCAGTTGCCACATTGATTGGAATGAAAAAATTCGGATTTTAGATAGAATGTGTATCATTACTGTTCAATTATTTGTGGGTTCTGGGTATGGCATTTGATCGGTAAAATTTGTTTTGAACTTTTGTTTCTAAGAAATTCATTATGATTTTAATTTTTATCAAATTTTGGGAAAGCTGTCTGTGAATGATTGTTCCAAACAAACATATAAAAACAAGTTTAAAAATAAAGAATAATCGAGCAGAAATTAATATCCAAAAGGTGAACATCATCCAAGTTGGTTATAGGGTTGGAAACTCTTTTTCTGTTCATAGTGTCCTACCAAAGCTTATTAATCATTTAACACGTTTAACGCATTAGAATTTAGATGCAATTGAGAGGTTTTTGGTGAGTTTAATTAAACATATTCCAAAAGATACATTTGAGATATCTTAACATTTTCACTCGAATGAATGTAGAAGAATTAACTGAAACATTATGTAAGAACCTCAAAAAATCTACCTCATTGATCAGGAAAGTTGGTTGGTTTGAGGCACAAATAAATCATGGAAATGACGCATTTTGTTATTTGACTAAGAGCATCTCCGAGAATATCTCTTGGAGATCCCCTTATTTAAGAGTAAATGTCGTTGTTGGTGACCATTAAGGGGATTTGTGTATATAATTTTTTATTATTATTTTATGTTTTATATATAATCCATTGGGATTTACAAAAAAATAGGTGGAGCCCATTTAAAGCATCTCATAATTAAGTTTGGGCTGCCGGGAATTGAACCTTGATTTCAAATTGGAGAAATTGCCAATGTGGTACGGAATTTTGATGTAGAGTTTAGTCACTTGCTGAAATATGGTTTCAAACATTACATCCAACTTGTGAACACAAATAAAAATATAGGATTTCTATGGAAGAAAAAGTGAAAACTACAATTTAATTAGTATCTTAGAATAACCGTAGATGGTGAGATGGAAGGCTTTTTAGATTGCATAGTGACACAATTACTAGTGATGGAATATTGCAATCCATATTGCATTATTGGAAATTTTTGTTCATTGATATTCCATAATGGCATCTATAACATCCATATCTTGTACTTTTTTTTCCAATTAACTTCCATAGTCTAGTTTGTGTTTCACATTTTCCGGATTTTGTTACCTATATAGGCTATAGTCTAGGCCGCATATCGCACCTCCGAAACACAATGCATATTATCCAGATTGCTTTTGTGGGAAAAATGTTAATATAGGGTGGTACACTGGTACTAACCTAGATAATTTCTATACGAACGAATAATTTGATTCTTCCCTTAATCAAAATGCCCATCTTTTGTTTGTTTATGGAGCTGTTTGTGTTTCACATTTTCCGGATTTTGTTTTGTTGCATATAGTTTAGGTCGTGTTATATTTCTAAAACTCGTTGCATATTATTCAAGTCGCTTCGCATAAAAAATGTTTATATATAATAATATTAAGTACTAACTAGATTATTTCTATGTATATGCAAGATACACTATGATATGCAAGATACCAAATTATTTTTACTCCTTATGAAATGTGACATACATGAGTGTAATTTGCTTCGTACAAAAAGATTTGTAGCTTTTATTTTTTTCTTTAAAAAAAAAAAAAGAAAAAAAAAAGGGATTTCCCCTGACAGGATTTGAACCTGGATTTTCAGCAAGAGAAATTACCAATGTGCTACAGCGGATTTTTGATAATAGGTTTAAAATTTTAATTATTTAAAGTAAAGTAATTTAAGTTATAAATTCCATTTAATTATTAAAATTACCTAATCTAATCTAAGTATAACCCATTTGATAGCACCTCACCTTATTGGGCTTTAACATTAAGGTGTTACTGGTTGGACTTTAATACGTAGAAGTGACTCTTTAGGTCACCTATAATTTTGTTGGGTTTTAACATTCAACCTACCCAATTTGGTAGTAAATGAAACCCTTTCAGTCTAGTAATATCTTAGGTTCTAATCATCGCACACATATGATATATAGAAAAACGTGAGACTTAGTAAATTTTGACCAAAATAAATAAGTCTTGACCAAAAGCTTGAAAGAAAAAAACCAACAAAACCTAATAAGTAATTAGTAAAAAAAACCAACGAAACCTAATAGGTTCTAATCAGTGTGTTGTTATATAGTAATTAGTAAATTACTAAATTAATATAGGGTTAAAAGGTCAGAAGACCTCAATTGTCTGCAAAGCCATCACTCTTATTTCAAAAAATTGCTTTTGAATTTTCAATTTATCTTTAATCAGTTCATTATCCCATCGAGATGAAGACAAACTAATCCGTCTTCGTTTTGAAAACTTAGGGGATTTACAGTTTAATTTCTAAGAAATGAGGAAACGTCACTTTTTTACTTTCAATCTCTCTCCACATATCAAATCCTTTCCGAAAAGTGAGAAATGTATCCTCCTCATTTTGTCTGTCGTTTTGGTGGAGGTTTGGGCAAGTTCCTCTGCTTATATATATATATATGTTCTTCATGTACAGAAAAAAATAATGAAAATGTAGTTTAATATTTTTTACTTGATCAATTATTTGTGGATTCTCTCTCTATATGGCATTCGATCAATCAATTTGGTTTGAACTTTAATTTTTTTTTTTTTTTTTTTTTAAATTCATTATGATTTTGATTTTTATCCATTTTTTGGGAAAGCTGTCTATAATTGTTTTAAACGTATAAAACAAGTTTAAAATTAAAGATTGATCGGACAAAAATTAAGAAATTGTCCGACTGAAAATCCATGTTCAAATTCAAGCCGACCAACTTTCCCAATCATGCTACAGTAGATTTCGAGAAGAAGTTTAGAGTTTTAATTATTTAAAGCAAAAGTTCTAATTAAAGACAATATATAACACATGGTTTTGTAAACTAATTTCTTAAAATTAGTGTTTAGTAGTTTTAATTAAAGACAAAAACAAAAAACAAAAAACAAAAAAAAAAAAAAAAAAAAAAAAAAAGAGTCCGCTGCCAGGATTTGAACCTGGATTTTCAATAGACGAAATTACCAATGTGCTACAGCGAAATTCTATTGAGAGGCTTAGAGATTTAATTTATTTAACGTAAACATTTATGTTATAAATTACTTTCCATAATTAAAATTACCTAATCTGGTAAAGGTAAAAGTGTATAACCCATTTCATAGCACAACACTTTATTGGGCTTTAACATTAAGGCGCCATTGAGCTTTAATAGGTAGAAGTGACTCTTTAGGTCACACATAATTTTGTTGGGTTTTAACATTCCATATACTTACCGGTGCTCGAAGTGGTTTGGCAGTAAATAATACTCCAATAATATCTTAAGTTCTAATTTTTTTTTTTTTTTTTTTTTTTTTGAATGTATCTTAAGTTCTAATTGATGCACCACATATGGTATATAAAAAAAATATGATACTTAATAAATTTCTCTCAAAGTAAATAAGTTCACCAAAATCTTGAAAAAAAAAAGAAAAAAAAAAAAGAAGGAAACTTAATAAATCTCAACCAAGCTATTAAGTGGATTTTTTTAAGCTAATGAAATTTTTTTAAGCTAATGATATTTTTTTCACAATCACATTTTTTTACTATTAAAACAAGTAACTGCTAGACATTTAGAAGGAAAATTCATAAAATGCCCCCCCTTTGTTCAAGCACATAAAATGGGCTTTATAGAGTTATCTATTAACCAATTTAAGCATCAAATGCTACAAGTTTCCTGATAAAAACGTTAGGAATTTAAAGTTTGTACGAGGAAACGTCACTTTTTTTTTTTTTTTTTTTTACTTATGTTTGCATTTTTCTTCAAACCGGTCCGTAAATTTATAAAAATGACTCATTTAAATCTTTCTATTGATCATACATGGTCAAACTTAAAATTCTCAGGGGTATTTTAGTCTTATAACTTGTCTATAATCAATTTTAGGCTTAAATTTCATTATGATTTTAATTTTTATCTATTTTTTGGGAAAGCCATCTATGATTGTTCCAAACAAACATATAAAATAAGTTTACAAATAAAGAATAAATCAGACAGAAATTAAGATCACAAATTGATAGACATCTACTTAATCAATACATCATAAATTTCGTCTTCGTTTTGAAAACTCAAGATGATCCTTATGAGATCATTTCAGTGGTTTCATTTTTTATAACCAAATTGAATTTAACTATTTTGAACTTGGTTTTTAGATTAATTCATTTGCCTACCGAAATCATTGAAACTGCCGATTTGGATTGTGATCATTTTAATGTACTTGATAATGAAGCCTTGTTAATTTTTTTGATACAATTGTCTCTATATATAATATCCAAAAGGTGAACATCCTCCAAGTTCGTTACAGGATCGGAAACAATTTTTATGTTCATCCTACAAAAACTTATTAATCATTTAACATGTTTAGTGCATTACAATATAATTTACAAGTAATTGAGAGGTTTTGGTGAAGGAGTTCAATTAAACATATTCCAAAATATACATTTGAGATATCTTAACATTTTCGGTCAAATGAACGTAGAAGAATTAACTGAAACATCGTGTAAGAGTCTTGAGAATCTACCTCAACGATTGGGAAAAGTTGGTCAGCTTGAGGCACATAGGAAATCATAGAAATGACTCATTTGGTTACTTGACTAAATTAAGAAATTAAATTGAGAGACTAACTTGTCTTCCAACCTTAAACCATATCTGTGCGAGTGATGGTGGCCATGGCCATGTAGTTTTAGATGTCTTAAAATCTTTAGAGGATCTCTTGAGATAAAAGGATTATAAATGTGACATATATGAGTGAGGCTAGGAACACAAAGCATATAAATAATTATAGACAAGGACTATTATAAATGACCATGGCCATTTTGTTGAATTTTAACATCGACCGACACTTTGACGGATTTTGATCATCTGCTGATTAGATCATTTTTCTGACATTTTTAAAGCATGTGATTGGTTGTTGATAAAGTGGTTGTGGAAACCAATCACATCTTATTCACACATTTATTGCGATGCTTATGTGTCATGAGATTAGGTAAGGTCAAGAAAATAATCAGATCGGTAGAGGATTCAAATCCCTCTTTGACAATATGAGGTTGACCTAATAATTTACCTCTCACATTTATACCATGAGTTTATAAGTTCGAGTCTATTCCCCTATTCAAGTCATGAAATATTGTAATATATTTTTTAAAAAAAAACATCCACCTAAATTTCTTAGGGTTTATTATCCAAGTCTGACTCCTTAGAAGAGAGAAAGTTGGGTAAGATTTCTCCCTTCCTTTTCATGACATTAAAAGTTGACACGTGTCATATTACACAACAACTCTAATGAAAAATTTAGGGTTCTAATCAATACAAAAAGAAAATTAAATACTTATGGTTAAATTAGGAACTTACTGAAATATAGTTCAAATAATACATCCAACTTAAATAGTTAAAACATTTGAAAATAGGCTTTCTATGGAAGAAAAAGTGAAAATTGCAGTTTTCTATCTTAGATTAACCGTAAATGGTGAGATGGAAGGCTCTAGCTTGACACAATTACTAGTAATGGGATAATGCAATTCATATTGAATTATTGGAAATATTTGTTCATTGCTGTTCCATAATGGCATATATAATAACAATTTATTGTACTTCTTTTCCCAATTAACTCCATATATAGTCTAGTTTTTGTTTCACATTTTCTAGATTGTGTTGCCCGCGTGTTGCACCTCCGAAACACATTGCATATTATCCTGCTTCGTGCAAAAAATGTTTATATGGTGACCTAGATAAATTATATACATATATACGCATAATTTGATTCTTTCATTAGTCAAAAGGTCCACCTTTTGTTTGTTTATGGAGCTGCTAGCATTTATAGTATAGGTCGTGTTACATCTCCAAAACACGTTACATATCATTTGAGTATGAATTTAGACAGTCTAGTATTATTCTTAACCAAATGGCTATGAGGTGGATGAGTATACGTTGAATTTGTGAGGGTGTGAGAGACTTAAAGCTTGTTTGGTTGGGTTTTTGAAAAACCTCTATTGGTAAAAGATCTACTTGTAGTAGATCTATTAGAAATAGAGTTTTTGAAAAAAGAAAATAAAAAATGTTTGGTTGATAGACATTTAAAAAAAAAAGGTCTATTTGGAGAAGCACCTCCTCATGAGCTTTTGCCCAGTGGAGGTTTAAACTCTACTAGCCTCTACTCAATTTAAAATAGACAGTCTCAAAAGTCCAACCAAACAACTCTAAAAAACTCAAATAGACATTGGTAGACATTTTGAGCCAGTAGAAAGCCCAACCAAACAAGCGCTTATAGCTGGATCAAATTAACTTTAGTCTTACTTTGTCTTTGTTATTATTATATTATTATTATTTTTTCAAGAATTTCATAAAATACCCTTTTTAGGAATCCAATAAGTTGAACATTTTCTTAATTAAAACATTAAAATTGAATTCTCTTTTTAGCCAAAATCTTTTTAATCCATATAAAATGTGACAATTGATATACATGAGTGAGGCCAGGAAAACAGAGCCCAAAAATAAGAAAAAGATGACTGCAAAGCTAATTTTGATAGAAAGAAAGAAAGAAAAAAAAAAAAAAAGGGTTTCCGCTGCCAGGATTTGAACCTGGATGTTCTTTGATCGAAATTGCCAATGTGCTACAGCGGATTTTGTTTAATGTGTATAGAGTTGCAATTATTTAAAGGAGCATATTTTAAGTTATAAATTCCATTCCATTATTAAATTTACCCGATCTGATCTACTTATAAGTTATAACCCATTTAACAGCACCACACTTGAATGGGCTTTAACATTAAGGTTCTGTTGGGCTTTAATACGTCACTCCATAAATTTGTTGGGTTTTAACATTCCACATGCTCACCACCGCTCAATGTGACTACGTAGCATATGATACTTATTCAGTCTGACAAAGCTATAATCGCCACACTGCAGATGATATATAAAAAAACATGAGATTTAAGGGTTGTTTGTTTTTTTTATCTAAAGTCTTATAAGACCTTAATTTGTTAGACATATAGATAAATCTTACAAATTATGATGCTATGATATGTTTGTTTTTTCATTTTGGATGATTTATTACAAATATAAAATTTTTAACTTTTTCCCTTATAACCTTTCAATATCCTTTGATATTTGTAGCAAAATAATTTTTATTTTTTAAATTGATGAAAGAAAAAACCCAACGATTTGAACCTGGATTTTCAACAAGAAAAATTACCAATGTGCTACAGCGGAATTTTGATAATAGGTTTAAAATTTTAATTGTTTAAAGTAAAGTAATTTAAGTTATAAATTCAATTTCATTATTAAAATTATCTAATCTGATCTAAGTATAACCCATTTGATGGCACCTCACATTATTGGGCTTAAACATTAAGGTGTCATTGGTTGGACTTTAATACGTAGAAGTGACTCTTTAGGTCACCTATAATTTTGTTGGGTTTTAACTTTCAATCTACTCACCGCTGCTCGAAGTGGTTTGGTAGTAAATGAAACCCTTTCAGTCTAATAATATCTTAGGTTCTAATCGTTGTACCACATATGGTACATAGAAAAACATGAGGCTTAGTAAATTTTGTCCAAAATAAATAAGTCTCGACCAAAAGCTTGAAAGAAAAAAACCAACGAAACCTAATAAATCTCAACCAAAACTATTAAGTGGATGTCTGAATGGTATTTTTTTTTTCTTTTAAAAAAGAAAAGGGGATTTCCGCTGCCAGGATTTGAACCTGGATTTTCAGCAAGAGAAATTACCAATGTGCTACAGCGGAATTTTGATAATAGGTTTAAAATGTTAATTATTTAAAGTAAAGTAATTTAAGTTATAAATTCCATTTCATTATTAAAATTACCTTATCTAATCTAAGTAAAACCAATTTGATAGCACCTCACCCTATTGGGCTTTAACGTTAAGGTGTCATTGGTTGGAAATTTAAAAGGAAATTCAACAAAAGAAGTTTTTACGATTTGCTTTTTCCAAGCACTATAATCAATAATTTAAGAACTGTAATCAATAATTTAAAGCGTGGCAACATTATCTTTTTTGTTTTGTTGAAATATTACAATAATTTAGGGTTTTATGGAGGAGGGAGAGAGACTCGAACCCACAACTTCGTGGTGTGGGTGTGTGGCAACATTATCACAATAATAATTATTGAAGAATTCACTTTTTTTCTTCTTTTCTATTGTTCCTATAAATTATGAGACGATATTGATAAGATGTCATTTAGTCACGAATTTAGACAGGATTTTCCTAAAAATTAGTGTGATGGATGATGAAATTCTCTGGCAGTGTTGTATGAATCAGGCCATTTCTTATTTTATTTTATTTTATTGGTTCATTGGTTGAGTTATTTTGTTGCAAGGTTTATATATATATGCTCTTCATGTATATATATATAAAATAAAAATAAAAAGTAAAAATGATTTTGAATTTTATCAATTTTTGGGAAAGCTGTCTATGATTGTTCCAAACAAACATAAAAAACAGGTTTGAAATTAAGGATTACTAATTTAATATAGGGTTAAAGGTCAGCCTCAATTGTCTGCAAAGCCATCACTCTTATTTCAAAAAATTACTTTTGATTTTTCAATTTATCTTTAATCAGTTCTTTATCCCATCGAGATGAAGACAAACTAATCCATCTTCGTTTTGAAAACTTAGGGGATTTACAGTTTAGGGCCCGTCCTGCAAGCTGTTTTTTGTTTTTGTTTTTCGAAAAGAAAAACAAAAACGAAAACAGTGTTTTTGGATTTGTTTTTGGATTCCGAATACGCGTCTGGTAGCATTTACTGGAATCCGTATTTTGAAAATAAAAACGGAAAAAACGCGTCCGGTAGGATAACTGAAAACTTTCGAAAATTATAAAATATTAATTTTTAAATTTTGTTTAATATTATAACAATATAAATAAATGATTAAATAATTAAAAAAAAAAAACAATGGAGACCAGATCGGATCTGGAAGAAGAAGAAGAAGAAGAAGAAGAAGAAGAAGAAGAGGAAGAGGAAGAGGAAGAAGAAGAGGAGGAGGAGATCTGCACGCGGTGGCCGGAAGAAGAAGAAGAAGAAGAAGAAGAAGAAGAAGAAGAAGAAGAAGAGGAGGAGGAGATCTCGGTGTCGGTGGCCGGAAGAAGAAGAAGAAGAAGAAGAAGAGGAAGAGGAAGAAGAAGAAGAAGAGGAGGAGGAGATCGGCGTCGGCGGTGGGAAGAAGAAGAAGAAGAGGAAGAAGAAGAAGAGGAAGAGGAAGAAGAAGAAGAAGAGGAGGAGGAGATCGGCGTCGGCGGTGGGAAGAAGAAGAAGAAGAGGAAGAAGAAGAAGACGGCGGCGCAGCGAGCAGCAACCGACACCGGCGGAAGGCGAGCGACGATCGGCGACCGGCGGAAGGCGACGGAGGGCCGGCGGCTAGAAGGAGGAGAAACCGAGAAAGAAGAGAAGAAGAGAAGAAGAAAGAAGATGATGATCTGATCCAAGAGAAAAAAAAAAAGAAAAAAATATATTATTTTAAATATGGGACCCACTTCAAATGAAAATAAAAAACAAAAACAAAAACAATTTTTTTTTGTATTTCAAAATTTCCACTATTAACACTACTTTTGTTTTTCATTTTGTTTTTGTATTTCGAAAATAAAATGAAAAACGGTTTACAGGACGCGAATTCGAAATCGTTTTTGGAAAATAAAAACGAAAACAGGCTGAAAACGCGCTGCAGGACGCCACCTTAGTTTCTAAGAAATAAGGAAACGTCACTTTTTTACTTTCAATCTCTCCACATATCAAATCCTTTCCAAAAAGTGAGAAATGTATCCTCCTTCCCATTTTGTCTGTCGTATCGGTGGAGGTTTGGGCAAGTTCCTCTGCTTATATATGTTTTTCATGTACAGAAAAAAAAAATGAAAATGTAGTTTAATAATTTTTACTTGATCAATTATTTGTGGATTCTCTCTCTATATGGCATTCAATCAATCAATTTGTTTTGAACCTTAATTTTTTTTAAAAAAAAAATTCATTATGATTTTGATTTTTATCCATTTTTTTGGGAAAGCTGGCTATAATTGTTTTAAACATATAAAACAAGTTTTAAATTAAAGATTGATTGGACAAAAATTAAGAAATTGTCCGATTGAAAATCCATGTTCAAATTCAAGCCGACCAACTTTCCCAATCGTGCTACAGCAGAATTTCGAGAAGAAGTTTAGAGTTTTAATTATTTTTAAAGCAAAAGTTCTAAGATATAAATTCCATGACAATAACACATGGTTTTGAAAACTAATTTCTTAAAATTAGTGTTTAGTAGTTTTAATTAAAAAAAAAAAATACAATCCGCTGCCAGGATTTGAACCTGGATTTTCATTAGACGAAATTACCAAAGTGCTACAGCGGAATTCTATTGACAGGTTTAGAGATTTAATTTATTTAAAGTAAACGTTTATGTTATAAATTACATTCCATAATTAAAATTACCTAATCTGATAAAAGGTATAAGTTTATAACGCATTTGATAGCACCACACTTTATTGGGCTTTAACTTTAAGGTGCCGTTGGGTTTTAATAGGTAGAAGTGACTCTTTAGGTCACATGTAATTTTGTTATGTTTTAACATTCCACAGACTCACCTCGCTCGAAGTGGTTTGACATTAAATAATATTCCAGTAATATCTTAAGTTCTAATTGCTGCACCACATATGGTATATAAAAAAAAAAATATGAGGCTTAATAAATTTCTCTCAAAGTAAATAAGTTCACCAAAATCTTGAAAAAAAGAAAAAAAAGAAAAAAAAAAAAAAAGGAAACTTAATAAATCTCAACCAAGCTATTAAGTGGATGAGTTTGAACTCTGAATGATACATTTTTTTTAAGCTAATGATATTTTTTTCACAATCACATTTTTTGTACTATTAAAACAAGTAACTGCTAGAAATTTAGAAGGTTATTTCATAAAATGCCCCCCCTTTGTTCAAGCACATAAAATGGGCTTTCTAGAGTTATCTATTAACCAATTTAAGCATCAAATGCTACTAGTTTTCCTGATAAAAACTTTAGGGCTTTAAAGTTTGTACGGGGAAACGTCACTTTTTTTATTTTTTTTACGTACGATTGCATTTTTCTTCTAACCGGACCCTAAATTTATAAAAATGACTCATTTACGTAGATCTTTCTGTTGGTTATACATGGTCAAACTTAAAATTCTCAGGGGTATTTTAGTCTTATATAACTTGTCTATAATCAATTTTAGTCTTAAAATTTATTATGATTTTAATTTTTATCCATTTTTTTGGGAAAGCCGTCTATGATTGTTCCAAACAAACATATAAAATAAGTTTACAAATAAAGAAAAATGGGACAGAAATTAAGATCACAAATTGATAGACATCTACTTAATCAAATAAATCAATACATCATAAATTTCGTCTTCGTTTTGAAAACTCAATCAAGATGATCCTTATGAGATCATTTTAATGTACTTTAATATGATCTTGTTAATCCTACAAAAACTTATTAATCATTTAACATGTTTAGTGCATTACAATATAATTTACAAGTAATTGAGAGGTTTTGGTGAAGGAGTTCAATTAAACATATTCCAAAATATACATTTGAGATATCTTAACATTTTCGGTCGAATAATGAACATAGAAGAATTAACTGAAACATTGTGTAAGAGTCTTGAGAATCTATCTCGATGATTGAGAAAAGTTGGTCAGCTTGAGGCACATAGGAAATCATAGAAATGACTCATTTGGTTACTTGACGAAAGAAATTGAGAGACTTAGGGGCTGTTTGTTTTTTTCCCAATAAGACTTATTGCCTCTTATATCTTAAATTAAGATAAATCAGTTTGTTTGTTTTTTCAATTTATATCTTATTTTAAGATATATATGTCTTTTAGAAAAAGTAAAATTTTTTGACTTTTATCTTATTCAAAAAGTGATACAGTAGAGTTTTTTAATAAATTTCCAAAAATATCTTATAACAATTCATACATTTATGATTTTATCCGCATATAATAAAATATTAAAAATCAATTTTCCAAAAATTCCCAATTTTTGAAGAAACCCTAACACAACCTAATCAATTTTATATTTGTAATAAGTCATCTAAAATGAAAAAAACAAACATATCATAATATCTTAATTTTTAAGACTTATCCATATATCTAATAAATTAAGGTCTTATAAGACTTTAGACAAAAAAACAAACAGCCCCTTAACTTGTCTTCCAACATTAAACCATCTCTGTGCGAGTGATGGTAGCCATGCACAAAGATGGTGGCCATGTAGTTTTAGATGTCTTAAAAACTAGAACAACTTTGGAGGATCTCTTGAGATAAAAGGATTATAAATGTGAGTGAGGCTAGGAACACAGCTTAGAAATAATAAAAATGTAACAACAAATCCAGCTAGGCTTCAAGGACTGTGGATGCTTTGTTTATGGTATATATGGTTCTTTACGGCTACAATGATTTTGTAAAATTATTTTTTTAAGTTAGTTTTATTTAAAAATAATAATAATAATAATAATAAATGAAAACCGCTGCCAGGATCTGAACCCGGATTTTCAATCTGACAAATTGCCATAGCGGAATTTTGATAACTAGTTTGCAGTTTTAATGATTTTAAATACTTCTTTTTAGTTATAAATTTCATTCCATTATTAAGACTACCTAATCTTATCCTTTGTATTCCAAAAAAAAAAAAAAAAAAGAATAATCTTATCCAAGTAAAACTCATCTAGTAGCACCACATTTTTTGGTCACACACCTCATTTGTTGAATTTTAACATCGAGCGACTCTTTGATGGATTTTGATCATCTACTGATCTAATATTTTTCCTGACCTTTTTAAAGCATGTGATTGATTGTTGATAAAGTTGTTGTGGAAACCAATCACATCTTAACCACACATTTATTGTAATACTTATGTGTCATGAGATTATATAAGGTCAGGAAAAAAATCAGACTGACAAAGAATTCAAATCCCTCTTTGACAATATGAGGTTGACCCAATAATTTACTCCTCACGCTTACACCATGAGTTTATAGGTTCGAATCTATTCTTCTTCTCAAATCATGAATTATTGTAATATTGTTTTTTTAAAAAAAAACATCCACCTAAATTTCTTGGAGTTTATTATTGAAGTGTGACTCTAGAAGAGTAAGTTTTCTATCTTAGATTAACCGTAGATGGTGAGATGGAAGGCTTTTGAATTGTATAGTGAGTAGTGACACAATTACAAGTAATGGGATAATGCAATTCATACTGAATTATTGGAAATTTTTTGTTCAATGCTGTTCCATAATGGCATCTATAGTAACCATTTTCTTGTACTTCTTTTCCAAATTAACTTTCAGAGTCTAGTTTTTGTTTCGCATTTTCTAGAATGTGGCCTGTAGTCTCAACCTCGTCTTGCATATTATCCTGCTTCGTGCAAAAAAAGTTTATATTTAGGCTTCTTAGGATAACAAAATTATGGGTGTGAGACTGTGAGGCCAACAATGGATTTTTAAAATAATTTCCAAAAAAAAAAGAAAAAAAGGGGATTTCCGCTGCCAGGATTTGAACCTGGATTTTCAAAGAGAGAAATTGCCAATGTGCTACAGCGGATTTTGGTTAATGTGTTTAGAGTTTAAGTATTTAAAAAAACATATTTTAAGTTATAAATTCCATTCAATTATTAAATTTACCCGATCTGATCTGGGTATAACCCATTTAACAGCCCCACACTTTATTGGGCTTTAATACGTAGAAGTGACTTTTAGGTCACACTCATAATTTTGTTGGGTTTTAACATTCCACGTACTCATCATTGTTCAATATAGCTTGATAGTAAATGATACTTGTCCAGTTTAATAAAGTTATAGTCACCAGGATGTAGGTGATATATAAAAAAGAGTAATGTTAGACGTTGTAATTTTTTTTTTTTTTCCAAATTCTGTCCCAAATGATGTGGCACGTGAGGTGTCAACATCATATCAATCACCACATAATCTCATGATTTATAAGATATTAACATCTCGCGTGCCACATCATTTGGGACAGGATTTAGGAAAAAAAAATTGGGATGTCTAGTATTACTCTATAAAAATAAAATTAATAAATTAATAAATTTCACCCAAAGTAAATAAGCCTCGACTAAAATCTTGAAAAAAAAAAAAAAAAAACTTGCGAACTTAATAAATCTCTACCAAAGCTATATGTAGATGTGTCTAAATGATTTTTTATTTATTTTTTTTATTTTTTTCACAATCATATTTTTAGTACCATTAAAACTGAAGTTATTGAGTATATGCCAGTTATACAAAACAAGTACTATTAAAACTAAAGTTATTGAGTAAATGCCCCCCTTTTTTTCAAGCTCATAAAATGGGATTTCTGGAGTCATCTAGTTACCAATTTAAGCATCAAATGCTACGAATCGATCCTTAAATTTACAAATACCTAAGAGATTTGCAGTTTAGTCCTTGAAAAATGAAGAAACGTCACTTCTTTTTTTACTTAAGGGATTTACAATTTAGTCCTTGAAAAATGAATTTATAAAAATGACTCATTTAGATCTTTCTGTTAGTCAGACATGATCAAATTCTTAAGGGTATTTTAGTTTTGTCATATGTTCATAACTGATAAAAAAAAAAAAAAAAAAAATTATGAAGAGAGAAAACCTTTTAAAAATTGATAGATGAATCACCCCGTCTATTTTCTAAGATGGACGACGGAAATAAAAAATTCCTAAGAAAAACTTAAATGAAAACACAAAACCTTTACAAAAAATAAAAATTATTTGACTTAAAAAACTTAAAGCATTTTCAAAAAATAAGAACAAAATATGGAGATCAACTTATGGAGATCTTGAGATCTAACCCTCCACCTTTTGTTCTTTTTAATTTTCTTTTTTTAAAACAAATTTTGTTTTTTTATTTTATTTTTTTACAATTTGATCTCCACCATTCATCTTTGAGATGGATGGTGGAGATTGAGATCCATATTTTTTTTATTTTTTTTTTAAGTATATATATGGTGGTTCTCTAGTAAGAACGTATTGAAATTATAAGTTAAGAACGTCAACGTATTGAAATTATAAGTTAAGAACATCCACACACACATATATTATTTTCCACAATGGAGATTGTAAAGCCAAAAATTCTACAATTCAAATTTTAGGACGATGGGCACTGACAATCCTGTAAAATAAGTAGATTGAAACTATATAGGGAACAACGGGGTGGAGTGCTCTTGTAATCTGAAAAGCAAAATTAACACATAGTGAAGGACACACACACACACACACACATATATATTATTTTCCACAATGGAGATTGTAGAGCCAAAAATTCTACAATTCAAATTTTAGGACGATGGGTACTGACAATCCTGTAAAATAAGTAGACTGTAGAGGGA
The DNA here is from genome assembly GCA_954870605.1 of Acer campestre. Classification (NCBI taxonomy): domain Eukaryota; kingdom Viridiplantae; phylum Streptophyta; class Magnoliopsida; order Sapindales; family Sapindaceae; genus Acer; species Acer campestre. The sequence goes on along the minus strand of OX940799.1, from coordinate 52,520,079 downwards.
ACAATAGGGTGGAGTGCTCTTGTAATCTGAAAAAGCAAAATTAACACATAGTGAGGGATGATCTCTTTGAAGGACTCTCTAACGCTCAAGTCGGTGAAATATTCGTAACAGATAAACGTTGTAGGACAAAATAGTAAAAGAATTGATGATATATATGAATAAGATACTAAATAAATGATCAAACCGTATATGTGGGCGTCGAACTGTAGGGCCCTTGTTTTGATGCTAATGTTGATTTAAGGAAAAACAATTTGAGTGTGGAGTTTAGCAAATTAAATTGCTAATAAGAAATAAGTGTTGTATCCAGGAAAAATGATAGTAATGAAATAATATATTGAATGATAATGTAATATATTGACGTTAATGAATCAATAGTTAATTGATAAAGAAAAAGAGAGTAAGTTGAGAGTAGACGTTACGTCGGTTCGGTTTGAACCGTGGCCTCAGAACCGTAACCAAAATCAGACTGTGAACCGGAACCAGGGAGGTTTTGGTTTCAGTTCCTTTGGTTTCAAAACCGGACTCAAACTGCCGGTTCTGAACCGACGGTTCAGTTACGATTTTGGAACCGCCAGTTCCATCACCAAATTTTTTTTAAAAACTTTCTCCAGCTCTCTCTCTCTCTTCACTCTTAAGATCTCTCTTTAATCTCTCTCTCTCTTTCAGATCATCTCATTGATAGTCGATCTCTTCTTCATCTTTTCTTCAACGGTCAATCTCTTCTTCATCTTGTCGATCACTCCTCAGTCCTCACTGAATTTGATTTTTTGATTTCAGTTTGTTGGTTTTTTGATTTTGGACTGTTGTCTGTGTTTGGAGTTCTTGATTTGAGGTTGATTTGTGATTTGAGGGTGATTTGAGAGAGAGAGATAGAGAGAGAGAGAGAGAGATACTGATGAAGGATTGAAGGTTATTTGGGATCTAGGTAGTGGGTTGGGGTTGGCCGGTTGGGTAATGGGTATATGATATATATGTATGGTAGGTATTAGGTAATGGGTGAACTGAATGGTGATTGACTGATTGGTTAAAAAAAAAAAAAAAAACGGAACCAAACCAGTGGAACCGAACCAGAACTGGAACCGCCGATTTCGAATCGGAACCGACTTCACATCTAGTTGAGAGTGATTTGAGAGGGCTTATTGATTGTCTTTGTGGGTCAGAGAGTCATAAATGGTTGTCCCCTTCAAATGAAGAGGTTGCTGACTTGCTGTTATATATAGCTAATGTGAGCGATCCCCATATGAACTGTTCGCGTGATCCCCCTTATCTCGACCTGGAATCGTGGGCTAAGATTGTTGATTTGATCTTTCAAGAATCTCAAGGATTTCAACCCGCATTTAACTTAGGCTACTGAAGATTTGGTCAAGACTTGTATCCGTTTGAATCCACGTTTGGCCTGACCATGCTTGTATTTTGATATAAGATTATAAGAGCATCCCCAAAAGACTCTTCAAATAAGATATATCAAAAAATTAAACGAGCCACGTCAGCATATATGCCTCCAACAGACTCTTCAAATGAGATTCTTCAAATGAGATTTTGCTTCTCACTCTTCAATATTGAAGAGCAACTTCTCCCTCTTCAATTATTATTATATTATTTCTTATATCACATCATCATTAATATTTAACATTTATATCTTTTATCTTTTTAATTAAATTCAATTAATATATAATAAGTTTTAATTTATAAATTATATCATCATAAAAATTATACCACTAGAAAGGTCTCATGTAGATCTTTAAAACAAGACTAATATTGAATATTCAATAATAACATATAAATAACATGAAAAGTTATTAGGGCAATTAGATTTTTTGGTGGGAAGGAGGGAATTTGAGCACTTTCATTAAAATAATATAAACTTATTTCTAATTGAAGAGTCTTTTGGAAGAGCTTTTCTTTTTTCACTCCTCAAATTGCCACATAGGTAAGCAAATAGACATTTGAAGAGTAGAAATAGAAGAGTCTTTTGGGGATGCTCTAAGTAGAAGCCTGGCTCCTCGTCTGGATCCAAAATTGGACCTAAATATTTAGGTTGTGTTACTTTTGCCTACTATAGAGACCTATCTTTTTTTGCAATTTATAATTTCAATTATTTTATTGGCCAATTAAAGTTTATGGGAAAAATAGACTTTTAATCAATTATGTTATTGTATACTGTCAAAAATTTGATTAAAAGACCTAAATGAGTTATTTTTAAATTATTATTATCTTTTTTTTTTTTAATATACAACAATTGTCGGGATCCGGCGAGATTAGACTCTACAAGCGCAACCTGGATTACAGCTCCCACAAACAGGAGAGAGAACCCACAATTGGTGGGACACCACCCACCCTTGGGAATAAAAGCTATTGGCTTTGAACCTTGGTGGTGGAGGCTCTCAGGGGAGGGTCCAACCACATTGGCAAGAGCCCCAAGTGTAGTTATTTTTAAAATCATAAAGACTAATTTAACTAAAAATACAAAGATAAGTAAAATACTGACGTCTCTCAATTATGTGTTGGTAGATTAAACTTTTATCATTTACCTAAAAAAATAACATTGACCAAACCGTTGACGATTAAACTTAACTGTTGAGTAGTTGACCAATCAAACATTAGAAAATTTCCAAATGGGAGAATCGCAAATACCCCCCGACTTTTAAGCTAATGGCAAATCAAACCCTCTGGTTTGAACAATCAGTAAATAACCCCCTACAAATCAGCAAATAACCCCCTACATGCAGCAAATAATGCAAGGGTTACTTAACGGTAGGGGGTTGTTTGCTGATTGTTCAAACCAGAGGGTTTGATTTGCCATTTGGTTAAAAGTCGGGGGGTATTTGCGATTCTCCCTTTCCAAATTATCCCCATTTTTTATTTTTAAAAAAATTAAGGAAAAAAATCCAACTAGACGTATAAGGTCTCGATTTCCTCAAAGGAGATATAAACCGAAAAAAAAAAAAAAAAAATTGTAAGAAGAATAAAAGATTTTGTGAGACTAGATCTCCACCATGGAGATTAGTACGTGATTGTCTCATGTTCAAATAGTCAAATGTTTTCTTCTGTTTTGGCATATTTAAAGCAGGCATCAAATTCCATCTACTGATCTCATGATTTATAGACATGCTAGCTATTGCATGCTCATAATTTTAAAACTATGTTTAATGCCGAGTGGTGCTATTGGCACACCCTATACCGGGTTATTTATGCTCCACTTTTTAAAATTTTGATTTAATTAAATAAAATTAAATATTTTTATTAATTTTTTTGATTTATTTCCAGAACTACCTGGTTTACTTATTTTTTAAACTTAATATACCCCATCTTTAATCTCTCTATCTCTAATCTCTATATTTGTCTCTCTCTCTCACCTTCATTAAACAATTTATTTTTTCTTCTTATTTATTTTTTTTTTTTGAGTTTTTATTTTTTTTTATTTTTTATTTTTTTATTAATGGTGGAAAAGAAAAAAAAAATTAACAGAGTTACTTAAACTCAATGATAGCTTAATATCATTCTAAAGAACAATTCTTTTATATATATGCTTGACATCTTTCTCAAACTCTTTCATAATATTTTGTATGTGTGTAAGAATCAAATTTTAGGGTTTAAGAGTTAAGACAAAAAAAATTTTAAAAACGGATTACAAGAACGTGGATTTTTTTTTATTTTTTTATTTTTTTTTTGGAAAAGGAATGTGGGGTTTTAATAGATTTGCTTTGTAGAAGATTTTTTTCCTTAAATTGTATATCTCTTTATATAATTTTGATGAAGAAAAAAAAATACTACATAATTAAAAAAGTGGGACATAAATAGACCGGTAAGAACTGTGCCAATAGCATCGCTCTTAATGCCAAAGCAATGAATAGGACAGATTTAAAGCATTGAAGGTGGAAACTTATTGAGGCTCTAGAAACGTAAGGAGAATTAATGTGATGGATGATGAAATTCTCTGGCAGTGTTGTATGAATTAGGTCATTTCTTATTTTGTTTTATTATATTAGTTCATTGGTTGAGTTATTTTGTTGCAAGGTTTATATAGGGTTCAAAAAGTATAGCACCTTTTTGAGGGTGCATTTTAAGAATATCACCACTTTAAATGGTACATATTATGGTGAACGGACACAAATATCCCCCACAATAACCTTTTTCACTATCTTGCTTCTTTTTCTTTTTCTTTTTTCAAAATCCTCAATCAATGGAGGTGAAACTCCATTGGAGGTCAGTTCAGCCTCCAATGGAGGTTGAAATCGACCTTTAATGAAGGTCGCTAAAGGTCGATTAAGAAGAAGATGAATTTTTTTTGGAAAATTTCAAGTATTTTCGAGACTTTTGGACATTTCTGAGATTTTTTGGTAGTTCCCGAGACTTTTGGTAATTTTTGAGACTTTCTGAAAGTCTCAAAAAATTTCATTTTTGCCAGAAAATCTCGGAAATTACCAAAAGTCTTGGAAAGTTTTATTTTTGCTTAGAAAGTCTTGGAATTTACCTAAAAAGTCTCAAAAAAAAACTTGAAAAGTCTCAAAAATTACATGAAAAAATTTTCAATTTTTTTTTTCAGGTATTTTTCGAGACTTTTCATGTAGTTTTCGAGACTTTTATGTCTTTTTGAGACTTATTATGAACATTCTGAGACTTATTATTACATTTCCGAGACTTATTGTGTTGATTTTTTTGGTCTCATTATGCAAGTCTAAAGTGTGATTTGAGATTTACTGTTCATCTTCTCCGACTCAACACGCATGCCCAGCCATGAAAATCCAAGATCCACTGTTGATTTTTTTTTTTTGTCTCATTATGAAAGTCTAAACACTGTGATTTGAGACTTACTGTCCATCTTCTCCGACTCAACACACATGCCTAGCCATGAAAATCCAAGATCCACAATTTAAGGGAATTGGATTTTATTTAAGGGCATTTAATAGACCTCTCATTTTTTCCTTTCTATATTTCTCTCATATTAAAATCCAAAGATCCATACAGTTTTAATAAGAAAAAACAACATGAAATGGTGGTTGAACGAACAGAGACCTCTAATGGAGGTCCATTCCAGAAAATAAAATATTTATAAAAAAAAAACTGAAAATTGAAAAGTAAAATATATATATATGTAAAGTAAAGGCATTTTTGGAAGTTCACTTACTTTGGTGCTTTTAAAACTTAAGTTATTAAAGTATTGATAGTCTTGAAACACCAATTGAAAAAAGTTACAACAGCCACCATTTCCACGTTTATATATGCTCTTCATGTATAGAAAAAAAAAAAAGAGTAAAAATGTAGTTTCACTTTTACATTTTGTCCTTGATCAATTATTTGTGGGTTCTAGGTATGGCACATTTGATCAATCAATTTGTTTTCAACTTTTATTTCTAAGAAATTAATTATGATTTTGATTTATATCAATTTTTGGGAAAGCTGTCTATGATTGTTCCAAACAAAGATACAAAACAGGTTTGAAATTAAGAAGAAGAAATTGTATATAGTAATTAGTAAATATAGGGTTACAGGTTTCAATTGTCTGCAAAGCCAATCTTATTTCAAAAAATTGTTTATGATTTTTCAATTTATCTTTAATCAGTTCTTTATCCCATTCGAGATGAAGACAAACTAATCCGTCTTCGTTTTGAAAACTCAAGACAATCCTTATGAGATCATTTTAGTCCACTTTATAACTAGGTTTCAATGGTTTCATTTTTTATAACCAAATTGAATTGACCTATTTTGAACTCATGTTTTGCTAGATTAATTTACCTAGCCAACCGAATTCCTTGAAACCGCTGATTTGGTTACTTGGCTAAAGCAATTGAGAGACAAACTTATCTTCCAACAATAAATTAACTTTGTGTGAACAACCTTCAAGGATCTCTTGAAGGTATGGTTCTCTTCGGCCACAATGGTTTTGTAAAATAATTTCTTAAAGTTAGTTTCAATTAGGGATAATTACCTCGGTGACCATTAATTTAGGTCGCCACTATCAAAATGACCATTAGATGGGGAATTGGTTTCAAAATACCATTTTTTGGGTACATTGTTACACTAATGGTCATTCCATCCAATGAGTGGCATTTTAGTAAATAAGTGGATGATATAAATTTATTTCAGATGTTTTTTGAAAATCAATTTTTTTTTTTTTTTGAAATGAATAATTATATTTAGTGTGTATATACGCATATCTCAAACATATATATATTTCTTTTCAATTTATCTCAAATATATTTTTTAGAATTTTTAGATTTTGTAACCTTAATCTTCTCAAATATATATATATATATATATTTGAGAAGATTAAGGCTATAATTTCTATAAAATCTAAAAAATATATTTGAGATAAGTTGAAAAGAATTATATATATATATATATTTCTTTTTTGAGAAGATTAAGACTACAAAATCTAAAAATTCTAGAAAATATTTTTGAGATAAGTTGAAAAGAAAAATGTGTGTGTGTGTGTGTGTGTGTGTGTGTGTGTGTGTGTGTGTGTGTGTGTGTGTGTTCGAGATATGTTATACGTATATGCACACTAAAAATAATTATTTGTTTAAAAAAAATTATAATTATTAGTGTAACAAACTAACAATGTTCACTAAAAATGACAATTTTGAAACCAATTCTCTAATCCCTTTTAATTAATAAAACCAAGATTTAAACTAGGAATTTCAAGCCAAAGAAATTGCCAATGTGCAATAGTGGAATTTTGATTATTAGTACACAGTTTTAATTATTTAAAGTTATAAATAACGTTCCATTATTGAAATTACCTAATCTAATCTGGGTACAACTCATTTGATAGCACCACACTTTATTGGGCTTTAAAATTAAGTTTCATTGATTGGGCTTTAATAGGTAGATGTAACTCATTAGATCACACATACTTTTGTTAGGTTTTAACATTCAACAAACTCACCACCACTCGAAACTCAGCACCGCTCGAAGTGATTTGGTATGTAGTAAATGAAACTCATTCTGCTGCCAGAATTTGAACCTGGATCTTCAATCAGTAAATTTGCTAATGTATTACAGAAAAATTTGAATAAAAGTTTAGAGTTTTAATATTTTAAAGCAATAGATTAAGATATAAATTCCATTCCATTAAGTTATTAACCATTATTGAAAGTCCTTAATCTGATTCCGGCGTAACTCCTTTATTAGCACCACACTTTCTTTGGCTTACTATCCAAACATAACTCTATAGGTCACACACCTATATATAGTGTAACAGTGTTCGCAAATAATGACCATTTTGAAACCAATTCCCCGTCTAATGACAATTTTAATAGAGGTGACCTAAATTGATGGCCATTGGGGTAATTATCCCTTTCAATTATTAAAAAAAAAAATAAAAAAAAAAATAGAGTAACAAAAAAAAAAAAAATTCTTCCGCTGCCAGGATTTGAACCTGGAATTTCAAGACAAAGAAATTACCAATGTGCTACAACGGAATTTTGATTATCAATATAGAGTTTTAATTATTTAAAGTAAAATAATTTAGGTTATAAATGACATTCCATTATTGAAATTACCAAATCTGATCTGGGTATAACCCATTTGATAGCACCACACTTTATTGGGCTTTAACATTAAGTTTCATTGGTTGGGCTTTAATACGTAGAAATGACTCTTTAGGTCACACATAATTTTGTTAGGGTCAAACATTCCACATGCTCACCAACGCTCGAAGTGGTTTGGTACGTAGTAAATGAAACTCATTCCGCTGCCAGGATTTGAACCTCAATAAGTAAATTTGCCAATATATTACAGCAGAATTTTGAATAGAAGTTTAGAGTTTTAGTAATTTAAAGCAAAAACTTAAGTTATAAATTCCATTCCATTAAGTCATTAACCATTATTGAAAGTACCTAATCTGATTCGGGTGTAACTCATCTATTAGCACCACACTTTCTTGGGCTTAATATCCAGACGTGACTATATAGGTTAGTGTCACAGTGTTCGTCAAGAATGGCAATTTTGAAACAAATTCCTCATCTAATGACTATTTTGATAGTGGTGACCTAAATATATGGCCACCGGGGTAATTATCCATTTCAATTATTAAAATAAATATTAAAAAAAAAAAAAAAAAACTTCCGCTGCCAGGATTTGAACCTGGAATTTCAAGTCAAAGAAATTACCAATGTGCTACAGCAGAATTTTGATTATCAGTATAGAGTTTTAATTATTTAAAGTAAAATAATTTAGGCTATAAATGACATTCCATTATTGAAATTACCTAATCTGATCTGGGTATAACCCAATTGATAACACCAAACTTTATTGGGCTTTAACAATAAGTTTCATTGGTTCAGCTTTAATACGTAGAAGTGACTCTTTAGGTCACACATAATTTTGTTAGGTTTTAACATTCCACATACTCACCACCGCTCGAAATGATTTGGTACGTAGTAAATGAAACTCATTCTGCTGCCATGATTTGAACTAGGATCTTCAATCAGTAAATTGGCCAATGTATTACAGTAGAATTTTGAATAGAAGTCTAGAATTTTAGTGATTTAAAGCAAAAGCTTAAGATATAAATTCCATTCCATTAAGTCATTAACCACAATTGAATGTACCTATTTTGATCTGGGTGTAGCTTATCTATTAGCACCATAGTTTCTTGGGCCTAATATCCAGACATTACTCTATAGGTCACACATTTCAATTAGTGTAACAGTGTTCGCCAAGAATGGTCATTTTGAAATCAATTCCCCATCTAATGGTCATTTAGATAGTGGTGACATAAATTGATGGTCATCAAGGTAATTATCCCTTTCAAAAAAAAAAAAAAAAAAAAAACTTTAGCTGCCATGACTTGAATCTGGAATTTAAAGACAAATAATTACCAATGTGCTACAGCGGAATTTTGATTATCAGTATAGAGTTTTAATTATTTAAAGTAAAACAATTTCAGTTATAAATGACGTTCCATTATTGAAATTACCTAATATGATCTGAGTATAACCCATTTGATAGCACCAAACTTTATTGGGCTTTAACATTAAGTTTCATTAATTGGGCTTTAATAGGTAGAAGTGACTCTTTAGGTCATACATAATTTTGTTAGGTTTTAACATTCCACATACTCACTACCGCTCAAAGTGGTTTGGTACGTAGTAAATTGAACTCATTCCGTTGCCAAGATTTTAACCTATATCTTCAATCAATATATTTGCCAATGTATTATAGTAGAATTTTGAATAGAAGTTTAGAGTTTTAATAATTTAAAGCAAAATCTTAAGATATAAATTCACTTCTATTAGGTCATTAACCATTATTGAAAGTACCTAATCTGATCCGGGTGAAACTCATCTATTGGCACCACACTTTCTTGGGCTTAATATTCAGACATGACTCTATAGGTCACACACCTTTATTAGTGTATTAGTGCTTGCCAAAAATGACCATTTTATAACCAATTCCCCATCTAATGACCATTTTGATAGTGGTGACCCAGATTGACAGCCACCAGGGTAATTATCCCTTTAGTGGGTTTTGATTGTGTTTAGTGAGTTTTGTGGGTTTTGATTCTGTTGATTAAATGTAATTGTTTGTGGGTTTTTATTGTGTTGATGAAATGAAATTGTTTGTGGGTTGATGAGTATGAAATTGAATGTTTTGGTGATAAAGTTGGTTTTTGAAATTTGAAAATTTGGTGTTTGGGGACATGGAAAATGTTAAAAAAAAAATGATAGAAAAAAAAAAGAAAATAAAAGCAACAAAAAAGAAATTGTACTGATTTTTTCAATTTTTTAAGTAAATATTTTTAAATATTTTTAAATAATAAAAGAAAAGATAAATAAGTTTTCAAGGGTAGTTTAGTCATTTCTGGATACAAATGTGGTTATAGGTTAAAGTTAACAAAAGTCAAATGACAATAGAGTATATTTATGTAATTATTAGAAAAAAAAAATAAATATTTATACAATTAAACCTAAATTCAGGGTTGTTTTTGAAATTTACCACCAAAATAGCCTCTCCCTTCTACCCAAGAGAACTATTAACTTTCCATACCCCAAGCACATTCCAATTGAGATGCTTGTGTTCGAATAGAGCATTTGTTTAAAATTTTGATTTATTAGATAAATAGAGGGTATGTTCATTTATTAGATAAATAGAGGGTATGTTTGTGCAATTAACCCTTGATAGCACCACACTTTATTGAGTTTAAATATTAGGGTGTCGTTGGGCTGTATTAATAAGCAGAAACGACTCTTCAGGTTACGGACATAACTTTATTGGGTTTTAACATTTCGCGTACTCACTACTGCTTAATGTGGTTTGGTATTAAATAGTGTTGCAATATTTGTACCCCTCTAAAACTGTTTGTACACCCTAGATTTATATATTTTTAAAATTTCAATATTACCCTTAAACTAAATTAATAATATTTTAATTAAAATAAAAAATATTTTTTGTAACTATTTTCCTGTTTTGAACAGTTGACTAACTAAACCAAATTAAAAAAAGAAAAGAAAAAAAAGGAAACAAATAAAATAAAATTGTAAAGAAAAACAAAAATCCAAATCAATAAATGGCTGAATTTCTTCCAAGCCTAAAAATTAATTGGAGGAGCGGAAGCCTCAGCAAAAAAAATAAAATAAAATTATATCTCATAATAATTTTAGCATATGTATATGTATGCTTGCTTGGTAGGTCCGTACAGTCATATTGTCATTGTAATACTTCAAAAATATATATATATATAGTTTTATTGTAATTTTTTATTTTTTAAAAAAGATTTCCACTACCAAGAGTTGGACATGCAATATCAGAGTCCAAAAATTGCCAATGTGCTACGTCAGAATTTTAAAGTTTAACATTTTATTTATTTTAAAGAAACTTTTTGAGTTATAAATTCTATAAAAGTGACTCTTTAGGTTGCACACCTCATTTTGTTGGGTTTTAACTCTTTAGGTTGTACATGTTCAAAAAGATATATTATGTTTCCAGGGGTGTATCTCAGCTGGTAGATTGACGAGTTTAGGATTTAGGTAAATAACTTCTAAGTTAGCGACTCGAATCCTACCAATAATAAAAGTTTCAAAAAAATTCATGGTTTAGATAGGTGGATAGATAGATAGATACGATAAAAAAAATAAAAAAAATAAAAAGATATATATTAAATATACCTTTTTTTCTTCTTAAGAAAAGTAAAATGAAATAATTTATTTTGATGTGGTCTTAAGTATATAGTCTAGTGATAACCACAATTTTTAATAGAGATGACAATTGAGTGTATTAGGGATGAATACCCTAATCCTATTATTTATTATTTTTATTTTTATTTTATTATTATTTTTTTTATCCATTTAAGATATAAATCTATGTCCTCATTTCTAAATAGGTGGAGCAGATTCAGGAAATCCAGATAGAAATATTCATCTTTACCCCATTTTAAGTCTCAAAACCATCCACAATATAGAGATAAAGTGGGAGTTAAAATAGGTTGAGAGTTATTTGAATGAGTCATATTTAGTAAATGTGAGAATAAGAGTTATATAATGGGACCCATGTGTAAGGTGATGGGGCACATGTGTTGGATCAATAAAATAGTGATTTTTATTTATTTATTTATATTTATTTATTTATTTTGTGGAACTCATACCATAATTAAGAGAGATGAATGTGTGGGACCAGTTGTATTTGTTGACCGTTGAAGATGAGCAAATCAGATTTGTTGACCGTTAGAGATGAACGGCCTACAATTTTTCAAATATTAAAATCTGGAATAAATATATTTTATCCAGAAAAATTGGAAAAATCAACAAAAAATTCCAAAAAAAAGGTAGAAAAAAATTATAGAAAAATATAAAAAGCCTTCCAATGGCTAGTTTTCAAAATTTCTTATATATATACTCCATTCCCACATAATTTTACATCACATTCATCCATAGTTTGAGTTCCTAAAGTTTCTAATAATACAATTTTTCATTATGTTTGTGTTTATGTTCATTGTTTTCTAATCTATGAAATATAAATTTTATGATGTTTCCTTATTTAAAATTAAATTTTTTAATGTTATAAAACTTGGTAATAATTTATAAATATTTAAATATATTAAATATTAGTACCATTTTAAAGATCTCATTGAGAAATTTACAATGGTATTATTTTTATCAACATTAAAGTTTATAAATTACAATTTATTGACCATTTATTATAAATTAGACATAATTAAATTTGTTACAAAAATATCACTCTTAGCACCACTGGAGCAAAAGTACATATAGGCATCACTCTCGGCACTATTTGAGACTCAAATATAACTATAACTCCCACTCTCTATCGGAGAAGACCTTACCTTTTAGGTGACACCTAAATTTCTTGGAGTTTATTATCAAAGTGTGACTCTTTAGGAGAGAGAAATTAGGGTAAAATTAAACTCTCCTTTTCATGACAATAAAAGTTGAAAACCAATATGTAATAATGATAAGTCATTTTGTTTTGATGTATCCATCTATCCACCTATATAGACCAAATTTTTTTTTTTTGAAGCATTTTACCATTGGTAGTATTCGAGCCGTTGACTTTGGAATCATTTGCCCAAGCCTAAGATCGTCCACCTACCAGCTGAGCTACGCCTCTGTGGGTATAATAATGATTTGTCATATTACAAAACAATTATAATAAACAATTTAGGGTTCTAATGAATACAAAGGGACAAAAAGAAATACTTATTGTTAAATTAGGGACTTATTGAAATATAGTTCAAATAATACATCCAACTTAAATAGTGGTTAAAACATTTGAAAATAGGCTTTCTATGGAAGAAAAAGTAAAAAGTGAATAGTGAAACTTGCAATTTGCTATATTAGAATAACCGTAAATGGTGAGATGAAACGCTTTTTAATTGCATAGTGACACAATTACTACTTTACTAGTTATAGAATAATGCAATTCATATTGCATTATTGGAACTTTTTATTCATTGAAGTTCTATATAATGGTATCTATAACAACCATATCTTGTGCTAACAAGTACGTAGCTCAGCTGGTAGATGGATGAGTTTGAGGTTTGAGCAAATGAGCTCAAATCCTATCAATGACAAAAGTTTTCAAAAAAATACATGGTTCTGATTAATAGATATTGTCAAAAAAAAAAAAAAAAAAAAAAAAAAAAAACATATCTTGTACTTCCTTTTCCAATTAACTTCCATAGTCTAGTTTGCGTTTCACATTTTGGAGATTGTGATGCCTATAGTCTCGACCGCATATTTGCACCTCTGAAACACATCGCATGCTATCCTGCTTAGTGCAAAAAATGTTTATATAGGGTGGCACTAACCTAGATAATTTCTATACATACGCATAATTTGATTCTTCCATTAGTCAAAATGCCCATCTTTTTTTTGTTTTTTTTTTTTGTTTATGGAGTTGCTAGCCTTTATAGTTTAGTTCTTGTTACATCTCCAAAACTCATTGCATATTATTCAGGTCACTTGTAACTTTGTAAGGATGTCAATGGGGCGGGTACAGGGTGGGGATACTATCCCCATTCCCCAAACCCAAATATAACTAGTATTCCCGTTCCCCGACCCATTCTCCACTTGGGGCGGGGACAGGGATGGGGAATCCACATTTGGGGAGAGGGCTCCCGGTACCCGCCCCACCTTGCCCTGCCCCATTTGATTAAGATAATATTAATAATTATACACCTTATATTGGAAGCCACAATCACAAGTGTCAGTCAGTCTTTAAAAATATTAAATGATTGAAGAAAAAAATTAGATAAAAAAATAAATAAACTCTAATTCATAGTAAGTCTATCAAAAAATAATCATGCATTGGTTGAGATATATAGCATTAGTCATGCATCGGTTGAAAGAGCATGATATTTTAAATAATGAAGTAGTTGTTAGCTATAATTAAGAATTGCGGCAAAATGGGGCGGGGACCAAAATACCATTCCCAGCCCCATACCCCAATTAAAATGTACCAAACCCGTCCCAAACAGGTGGATCCCCATGGAGCCCCGTACCCATGGGGATTTTTGACATCCCTACTCGCTTGACATAGATTTATATGTATTTGCAATATACACTATGATATTGTGATTTGTGTCTTCTTCGCATCGGCTTGACACACTATATGTGTGTATGCAAAGCCACTAGGTAAGTTGTATTTGAACGCCATAGTCCTAGCAAGTATTTGTTGGCCTTTCGATCATATATTAATATTTTTCTTACATACTACATTATATTATCTTATTTTAAAATGTTTCTCATATACTGAGATGATGTGGTGAGTGACAAATTGGTTATAACTCACATGACACATCATTTGAGCAATAACCAAATGGCTGTGGTGTGGATGTGATACCTGTACCTGTCTCCCACAAAAGTGGCGACCAGCTCTGTTCTGGTTAGAATAGAAAACGAGATTCAAAAGCCAGTGTACTACACCATTAAAGCCCTACTACTAGCTGAGACAAGATACTCGCACGTTGAACAAATGGCCATCGCGTTTGTTGTTGCAGCAAGGAAGCTAAGACCGTGTTTCTAAGCACACATGGTGGAAGTCTACACCAATTGCACACTGAAACAAATTTTGCAAAAACCAGAAGTATCAGGTAGGTTGACCAAGTAGGCGATAGAACTAAGCAAGTTTGACATCAAATACATTCCTAAAGCATCACTCAAGGGTTAAGCAGTGGTAGACTTTGTGGCTGAATTTACTCAACGTGGAAGTGGCGAAAATGATGGAGGAAAAAAAAAAAAGCTTTTAATTGTTTTAATTATTAAAAAAAGAAAAAAGGATTTCTGTTGCTAGGATTCAAACTTGGATTTTCAGCTAGAGACATTTTCAATGTGCTACAGCGTAATTTTGATGATCGGTTTAGAGTCATTATTATTTTAAGTTATAATTTAAAATTTTCATTCCATTATTAAAATTACCTAATATGATCTGGGTATACCCATTTGATAATACCACACTTTATTGGGCACTTAGGTTAAGGTGTCGTTGGGCTGTAATACGTAGAAATGACACTACAGATCATAGACATAACTTTGTTTGGTTTTAGAGTGACGATATTTTTACCCCTTTAAAATTGTATGTGTACCCCAAATTTATATATTTTTAAAATTCCAATCTTACCCTTAAATTAAATTATTAATATTTTAATTCAAAAATATAATAATTCTTATCACCATCTACTTTTCAAAATTTTAACTAACTAAATCAAATTAAAAATAATAATAATAAAAAATCCCAAATATATCAAAAAGTGAAGAAAAGCAGTATATTTTGTCAAGAAAATATGGAGGAGGCTGCTGCCTCATCCTCTTCCATCCTAGATTAGAAAATTAGATTACAATCTCTTCCAAAATTTGGGAGGAGTACTGCGGCCCCTCCATATATATATATATATATATTAGGCCTCTTTTAATTTTGTATTTCAGATAAAAAAAAAAACAACACATAAAAAAAAAAAAAAAACCATTCTCTTTCTCTCCTTAGGAGAATGATGAAGCCGAAATGGATGTCTGCAATTTTGTTGTTGTTGTTGTTGTTGTTTATGCGTTTATAATTTTTCCTTTTTATTGTTTTTTTAAAACTAATTTTTCCTTTTTATTTTGTTTTAGGTAAAATAAAGAATACAATGAGTTGATTTTATAATATTTTAAAAATTAAGAGAAAGGGCATATTTGGTAATGTGTGGGGTATACTTACAATATTTTATCTTTTAATTTTTTTTAAGGGGTGTACATATAGATAGGGGTGCACATACAATTTTTCAGGTGTGCAAATATTGCCACTCTCAGTTTTAACATTTCATGTACTCACCACTGCTCAATGAGGTTTGGTAGTAAATAGAGTGACGATATTTGCACTTCTATAAAACTATTTGTACATTCCAAATTTATATAATTTCAAAATTTCAATTTTAAAACTATTGTTAATATTTTAGTTAAAATAAAAAGTATTTTTTATAACTATTTTCCTATTTTGAACATTTGACTAACTAAACCAAATTTTAAAAAAGGAAAAAAAAAAAAAAAAAAGTAAAGAAAAACAAATTTCCAAATCATTAAATGGTTGAACTTCTTCCAAACCTAAAAATTAAAGATGGAAGGCTGTTGCCTCCTCCATTCTAAATAAAAAAAAAATTAAGGAAAAAATGGAGGAGGCAGCCACCTCAGCCAAAAAAAATAATTATATCTTATAATAATTTTAGCATATGTATATATATTGTATGATCTTGGTATGTCTAGGCAATCCTATTGTCATTGTAATACTTGAAAAAAAAAAAAATTGTTTCATTGTAATTTAAAAATAAAATATAAAAAGATTCCCACTGCCAAGAATTGAACATAGAATTTCAGAGTCAAGAAATTGCCACTGTGCTACAGTGGATTTTGAGATGTAAACATTTTTTTTATTTGAAAGAAACTTTTTAAGTCATAATAAAAGTGACTATTTACTTATTTAGGTTGCACCGATCTCCATAGCACGTTGTAATAGAACGATGAAGAATACGATGTTGATGTGGCAAGGTATGGGCCATCAGTATGAAGAAAGAGAGACGATGAGTTGGTCCTCAAGTTGGACAATTCCTTTATTCAATCAACACATTCTTTAAGTTATATCTTTTACACCATTAAGCTATGCTCTTTTGTGCTTCATTTTTAAGTTTTGAGCTTGTGGGTTTTGCATCATTGTTTGATACTTTGCTAGGATATGATAGAGAAGAACGAAGAAAAGTTATTTATTTATTTATTTATTAAGAAAAGGATGAAGAAAAGTTGATATTCCAATAAACTTGATATTTTGTTTGGTTTTTTTATTTTTTTATTTCCCGATTCTTTTTATATAATTTTTATGATTTTCTTCCTTAATTTTCCTTCTTTGATTTTTCGATTTTTCTTAGGGGCTGTTTGTTTTTCCACTATAAGACTTATTGCCTATTATATCTTAAATTAAGATAAATCAGTTTATTTGTTTTTTTCAATTTATATCTTATTTTAAGATATATATGTCTTTTAGAAAAAGTAAAATTTTTTGACTTTTATCTTATTCAAAAAGTGATACAGTAAAGTTTTTTAATAAATTTCCACAAATGTTTTATAACAATTCATACATTTATAATTTTATCCGTACATAATAACATCCTAAAAATTAATTTTCCAAAAATTCCAAATTTTAATGAAACCCTCCCAACCTAATCAATTTTATATTTGTAATAAGTCATCCAAAATGAAAAAAACAAACATATCATAGTATCTTAATTTATAAGACTTATCCATATGTCTAACAAATTAAGGTCTTATAAGACTTTAGATAAAAAAAAAAACAAACAGCCCCTTATTTTATTTTTTCCAAACGTAAAGTGACCTTCGTGCCTTTCTAACGGTCAACAAGAAAATCTTGGCTGGGACGGTCCCATACACGTGGCTGTGGGACCGTCCAATGAGTGTGTGCCACATACTCTCACACAGTCTCCCAATGTATATGTGACACACTCTCATTGGACGGTCCCACGGCCATGTGTATGGGACCGTCCCAGCCAAGATTTTCTCACGGTCAACATATAGTCAAGGTACTTTTATGCACAAATGACAAAAGTTAAATCTACCGGCACATATACCAAATATGAGAGTACTTTAGTATAATTTTCCCTCTAATTAATTCATTAAAATTTGATTATTCGGCCGGGTTATGGGGTTAAATCCACCGACCTGAGAACCAGACGAAAAACACGCAGTATAAAAAAGAAAAAAAAATCCCTAAAGACCCCAACAACTCAATCCAGTTGAGTTTCACTCTCAGCTCTCAAGTCTCACCCGCTCACAATCTCCCAGCCGACACAGTACTCCCACCAAACTCGTTACTCGTCCGACGATATACGACGCCGTCCGACTCTGTTCTGGCAACGTCGAAGTTCGTTTGAGGTCTGTTTTTAATTTTCTTTAATTTCACCGCCGCATTTTTCATGTTTTCCGACTGCCGCTGCCGCCGTTCAGTCGGTTTTATTGTTCTTGGAAATATTTTGTATTGTTTTCTATGAGTTTGTAATCGTTTTCGTGTTTGAAATGTTTTACAGTGTGTTGCTGGTGGATTTTATGAACCCTAGTAGCTAGAAGTTTCTAGATTTTTTTGGAAGGTTTTTGTTTAGGTTTTGAAATGGAAATTGTTTTTTTTTTTGGTGGTTAGTGAAAGAAATATTACTTTTTGAATGCTGAATATATAAGCTGTTGGATTCTTATAATACAATTGAGGGATTCAGGTGCAGGTGAAATGAAATTTCGCTCCAACATATAGGAAAATATACTGAAAGTGAACTTGTTGACTTAATAAAGCTATATTAGAATAAGAAACCGGAGACATTTTATGTTAGTGTGGTAGGATGGAAATAACGAATAGGAGTGAAGGATATGGGGTTGTAAGAAAAGGGGTAAAGAGAAGATTGTTATCTTTTGATTGGAAAGAAATAGTAGGAGTGATTAAGTGGAAATGATACACCATTCATCAGAGTTTGCGAAATCCGGTTGTCATGAAATGAGGGAGGAGGGAATGGAAGTATAAGACTTGTTGAGATGTGAGAACTAGCTTATCTTCTTTCCTTATTTTGTATAAAACTCTACAAGTATGAACATTCAAGTATAATGGTCAAATTAATTTAATCTATGTTCTTTTGCTTGCTCTACATGAAATTGTACATGAATGATGCTATATTCAACTGCAACATACACGGTATAATGGTCAAATTTATATACAATCGTTTTACATAGTACATACCTTCCCTTCTCTGTCAATGCTAAAAAATTTAAATTGAAAATTATCTCATTTCCCTACTCTCTCTGTAGTACTGAAGCAAAGTGAGAAAGGAATATGAGTCATCTTTCCATTTACTTTTTCTTTCTTTTCTGCCAATTATAGGAAGTGTTAATGGTATTTGTTGAGTCATTTGATATGGATTATAATGCTTAATGGTTAAGTGGAATATATATATATATTTATAAAGATGAGTTGTAAAAGGTGGTGGTCATACGGTCATGTAATTTCTTCTGTTCTGAGCAATGAAATTTTGTCTGCTAAGTCTAGTAAAATCTTTCTATAGAAAGTACTGTGTCCCATCTTTGTAGAGATTGAATTCCCGGAGACTTGGTATCCTATTAAATGCGTATTTCTCAGATTGGTTATTAAATGCTTATTTTGTTTTTACTCCCATGAAGTTGGGAACGTTAATCTAAGTTGGTGTCATCTCGATTCTGTTTATTACATTATGTTTATAATGCAACCATTTATTACATTATGTTTGGACTTATGTCAATTACCATAATCTTTTTGGGGTACAATTATACACTTTCTTTTGCTGTCACTTTACTGTCAGTTCATTACTTAATGGATAATGGTATCTTTGTCACATTCCATTTTTGTAACGACATTATATAAAGAAATTAGAAAGCAGTTATTGGATGTCAACGAACACGTCATATACTAATAAATAATAACTAATATTTATGTTGCTCAGTTGGAAAAAAACTATTCAAGTATCTACTTGCCTGGCTATTTATGAGGCTAGCCAAATTCACTGTATTCTGTAAATTTATTGCTACATGTAAAATTGTTTCTGTTTTTGCTCTGGACTTGTGCTACAGTATCTTAAAATTAAAATTTGTGTTTCTGCAACAAACTCACAGTCAGCATCGGCTTAAATACCAAGAACCTACATTTTTAACTTAATTCTTCCCACTGAAACCAGCCACCTGTCTTTAATATATATATATATATATATTCATTAGCAGAATAGCTACTATATGAATTGGCATAGCTTTAGATGAAGTCCATTGATGTTGCTGGATATTTAATTTTGAATCTTTGAAAGTCTTATATTTACTTTATTAAAAAAAAGGAAAAAGAATTCAAAGTCAAACTGACAAATTATTTAGCATAGTCAACCATTACAGTGCAATTTATGTGTTCCAGATTCCCATGGACATTTTTTTCTTCTGTGGTAAATGTTTCTTGCAATATATTATATTGTGTTATGTTTAAATTAAATCTTCCGTTTTATGTTCTTCACCTTGCAGGACATTCTAATTAAGCTTGTTGATCATCTCATTTCCCTTTCTGAAAAAACCATATTGAATGGCCATAATACCTTGTGGAAGTACATGGGTTGCTCAATGGGGTATCTGCCCTCAATTTATACCAAAATCCTATATTTCAAACAGGGTTTCGACATCACGATCTGGGTGAGACATTTTTACTTAATTGATTTATTTATTTATTAATAATATTTAACTGATTTATTTGCATATATCGAAATGTTAAATTGACTAGTCTTGCTACAAGTCTTTACTTTAGACTTTCAAACAATTGATTGAGTGTTATGTAAATAGTGTTTTCGAGGTTGGGCTATGAGCAGGTTTGTGATAGAAGATTGAACATTCTGCAGCTATGCCCTTTATTATGTGCATATTTGTCCTGTTGGAATTAATTAAATTGGAATTATGGTTTGTGTTCTTTTAAATTAAGAACACGTGAAATTATGGAATATTTGTTTCCTGTCTGCCAAATGACCTTTTATGTTCATTTTGTCATCTGCTTAAGCCTTTTGAACCCTTTTAAATCGATTCACATATTTTACCTCCAAAATTTATTTTCTGATTAGAAGCTTAAGGCGTATCTTTCTTAAACCTGTTTTTTATCCACTTGATTGCCTTCTATACATCATCAAATGGATGTCTTGAGGTGGTTGTGGTGGGTAAGACATTTATGATCAAAGGGGTGAATTTCCTTATACTTGCTCAGTGCCAATTCTTCTGTTGACTACCAGAGATTGTTTTTCCTTGATTGGTGGTTAAGGAATTGCTGGTTATATACTTATCTTTAGCAAGCAGCTTTTTTAAATACATGTCATTAAATTATATGTTGCTGATAGTTTTCAGATTTACTATGTTATGAATTTTTTTTAATGCGTTCTATACGTTCTGCAGTGTTAATAACAGGTTAAGCTGTCTGGCGGCACCGAATTCAAGCTTTTTTTCCCGTGATTCCTTCTCTGTGTTATCTTATGTGGGGCCATCTCAAACTTCACATCATCGTAGGGGAGCACGATTTATTGTTAGGGCTGAAAGTGTGAGTATAATCTTTAGTTTTTCTTTGGGACAGCAGAACCATATAGGTTGTTTAGTTGATATATCTTTTCTCTGGGTCACTTGATGCATGTTTCACCTATTGTGTAATGCTATGGTATGCACTTCTACTGTGGTGCTATCTACTTAATAAACCAACATATTTCTGACATGCAGGATTTCTATTCTGTACTTGGGGTGTCAAAAAATGCCAGTAAATCTGAAATTAAGAGTGGTATGTACGCTCATCATTTTTTCTTTATCCAGACTGTTCCAGCACATTTATTTATGGTTGTCCATTGTATTAATAATCTTTTTCATTTTCCAGTTTTCTAAATTATTGAGGAGAAGATCCATATTTAATACAACTGTTTATGTTCATAGAAAAAGAGAAGATCCATATTCATTTTTCATTTCTGTTTTTCAATCCCATCAAGAAAGAAATTTTGGCTTCTGTATGCTGCATAGATGGAACTAATTGTGCCTCTGAGTGTTATTCCTTTAACAAGGATGCATTGTCATAAACTACTAACGCAGGCAGTGTGGAGTCTTTTCTGAAAAAACCATATAATAGGGCTGCAAAAAATCTTGTGGATTTAATAAAATCTATAAATCAAACAAATGGGTGTCAGGATACCATGCCAGGATATTATTTATTTGTTCTTGGCTGAATCCATTTTAACTCCGTGGAAGTACTCCACCTGTTAAATTCTGATTTTTATAAAATCACAGGTTTATTAATTTAACTGCTGTGAGTCTGTGATGTGATTATTTTTCAGCTTCTTGAAATCTCATAATTATGATGGTACAATACAATCCCAATCGAGGCTTTTTCTTATAAAAAATTTTCCAAACAAAAAAGCCGTTCGTAACAAAACATCTATAAAAGAGTTGGTTGAAGCTATATGGTTGATGAGATGATTGTGTTATTGAAACTATGAAAACTATTAGAATTAACTTATATATGTGCACTATTCCCTTTTTCTTGGGGTACTTTATGTCATTTGAATAGCCTGTTACCTTTCTACAATTGATGGTATCCTACTTTTTCCATGTCAATTTACAGCTTATCGGAAGCTTGCTAGAAGTTATCATCCAGATGTGAACAAGTAAGTTAATATGTAGGATAAGCATTATATTTTTGCTGAAAATTCTCCTTTCATCCCCTTTTTTATCTGTTTGGTCGCACCACCTATAGTTTGAGCATACTCAGGTTTTGTTGATTTTGCTATCTGAAATCTTTATAGGCCTAAATTCACAAATTTATGGATAGCTTTGAATAAACAAGTCTTAATGATGCACATATTTTTTTTTTCATAGATTATATATATATATTAAGTGTTAAGTTGCTAGGTTTTTAAAAAATAAATCATCTGAAAATCAATTTCATTTATGTGCTCTTGTAAGTCATGTATGATTGTCTAAATCACAATTGTAAAAAATAATTGATAATGTTTTGTACATTAAATTATTTTATTAAGTTATTATAATAGCTTTAAAATAATAAAAGACATATTTTTACTGAAATCAGTCATAAGAAAATTGATTGAGTTTCCTTTTTGGACCTGGTGACCTAATATACTATCCATCTTAAAACTGTAATTATAACAGCTGCTTTGTATTGAACATGATTTCCTATTAGATCTATTCAAAGAAACCCATTGAAACAAAGATATGATGCGGCAAGGTCAACAAATTAAAAGAAAACTGAGAGAAATACCAAATAAGAAAGAAAGAAACCATTGGAACATCTGTGGTTTTAATAATTTTATGTAGCTGAAATGATGATAATAGCGGAGGTCTGCAGGCTGCAGCTTCCTCCAAGGCTGCGACTTAAGTGTTACAATCAGACTTAAATTAAAATAAATAAATAATCTTAAATGGCTGATGGAGTGATTCAGACCCACCAAGTCTTCTTATTCCAATAAAGACAAAAAGGAGAGAGAGAAAGTCCCTTTCCCTTTTTGCTAGTTGCAATGTGCCAGTGTCTTTATTAGTTAATATTTGAGTAATGTTGCTTAGAATCGATTTATTTGATGCTGCAGAGAACCTGGCGCAGAACAGAAATTCAAGGATATTAGCAATGCATATGAGGTAAACGTTCAGTTGTTATGGTTTGCGATTTATGATTTTGCCATGATTTCTATAACCATGGTGTAAAGCATGCACCATGATAAAAAGTCTGTTCACTTTTGCAGGTTTTGTCAGATGATGAGAAACGTTCTTTATACGACAAGTATGGAGAGGCTGGAATTAAAGGTGCTGGTATGGGAATGGGGGTAAGTTAAATTCTGCTGATATGAACAAAATCTTTCCTTTTATTATTTCTTTGGATGCTCTCGATGCCTGCTTCTCATGATTGGATTAATTGCTGAACCATGCCAGGATTTTAGCAATCCTTTCGATTTGTTTGAGTCTCTTTTTGAGGGCATGGGTGGTATGGGTGGTATGGGTGGCATGGGGGGCAGAGCTTCCAGGAACAGAGCAGTTGATGGCCAGGATGAATACTACAGCCTTGTCCTAAATTTTAAGGAAGCAGTTTTTGGAGTTGAAAAAGAGATTGAGATAACGCGTCTCGAGAGCTGTGGAACTTGCAACGGATCAGGTGCAAAACCAGGGACAAGGCCATCTACATGTAATACGTGTGGTGGACAAGGACAGGTTGTCTCATCAGCAAGGACTCCATTAGGAGTTTTCCAGCAGGTAATGACCTGTTCTTCATGTGGTGGGACAGGGGAGGTGTTTACTCCATGCAACACATGTTC
Source organism: Acer campestre (assembly GCA_954870605.1). Lineage (NCBI taxonomy): Eukaryota > Viridiplantae > Streptophyta > Magnoliopsida > Sapindales > Sapindaceae > Acer > Acer campestre. The sequence continues at coordinate 52,496,252 of OX940799.1, read as the reverse complement.
TGGAGATGGACGTGTAAGGAAGACAAAGCGGATTAGCCTGAAAGTTCCGGCTGGTGTAGACTCAGGTAGCCGTTTGAGGGTTCGAGGTGAAGGGAATGCTGGAAGAAGAGGTGGTTCTCCTGGCGACCTCTTTGTTGTCATTGAAGTTATCCCAGACCCTGTCCTAAAACGTGACGATACCAACATTTTGTACAGCTGCAAAGTTTCATACATAGATGCAATTTTGGGGACAACAATCAAAGTCCCGACAGTGGATGGCATGGTTGATCTGAAGATCCCAGCTGGAACCCAGCCGAACACAACCCTTGTAATGGCCAAAAAGGGGGTTCCTGTACTAAATAAAAGCAACATGAGGGGAGATCAGTTGGTACGCGTGCAAGTCGAAATTCCAAAAAGATTGGGTAGCGAAGAGAGAAAGCTTATCGAGGAGCTTGCTGATCTAAGCAAAGGGAAGACGGCAAGCAGAAGATAGTAAGTTGCCTAGGCATTTTTCTTCTTCTTCTTGTATTTATCAGTTTTATGTGGGTTACTCCTTTACAATGACATTCACCCTTTTGTATATGTAACAACAACATTTGAGAGCCATGTTTTAACTTAGGGAGAATCTGGCATTCTCTATTGATCTGTTGTGCTGTGGAAAAGGTCTAGTGGTAGGTAAAGATATTGCAGGGGTACTTTCGTCACAGAAATTATTATTTCTAGGGAAAGGAAAAAGGTGAAATGGGAGATACATCCCTCTTTGTATTTATTATTATTTATTTTTTTTGGAGTTGCACCTAAATTTTGATCAACAATATGAATAATCTTTTAATTATATTCCATTATGGTGATTTTTTTTTTGGGTGCTGTTACCAGGCTTTGCATTGCAAGAAATGTCTTCTTAAATGTCTAAATTGTTTGATTAATTGATTGTCTGCATTACAATCTATTTTCTGACTTGATTGTTTTGTAAATTTAAGATCAAATTGCTACACTTTCTGGACTTCATTGAATGTTGGGTTTATGCAATTCTCTAGGAAATGGAAGTGAAGTGCTAATAAATCGTGCATTCAGGACTGCAATAAAAGATGAGGTTGCATTAAAACTAGAAAAACCTGATAATGAGGTTCCGGGACATGATGTTGTGAATATGATTATGCAAAGGAAATTAACAAGACATTCTTAGGTCTTCTCAAAGTCAGGTTGGTTGGTAACAGATCTAACCCATGCCCATTTATGGTCCCTTGTGTTAACTTCATTCTTAGCCTGCGCCACCTCTTCTAACGGAATATATGCGTAGTTGCCGTTAATAGGACCACATACAAAACCAGTGTAGCCCGCCATGATACCATGAATCGCCGAGTGTGCCAACAGTGTACAATACGCGTTATCGGTAGCATTTGCAGGAACTGCGCGTATCATGTATGTAGGATCTATGTACTTCACTGTAAACAATTCATTCGGGTGATCTCTATCCCACCAATTCTTCAGCTCTGACTTTAGCCAGCTACCCACGTCCAAGAAAACCGGGTTTCCAGATTCGTCCTTCTCTTCTTTCTGGGCATCGGTTCTTGGTATCATATCTTGTCCAGCTCCCTCAGCGACAACCAACACTGCATGCCCATTCTCTTTCAGTCGATGTTCAAGGAATTCAAACAGCCCTCCTTTCCCTTCCAAGTAAAATTTGTTTTCAGGAATCAGGCAGCAATCCACATCGCGGCTGCTCAATGTTGCATGAAGGGTTATGTGCCCGGTGCTACGACCCATTAGTTTAACCAGTCCAATTCCATTAACTGCACTCTGTGCCTCCACATGAGCTGCATTGATTGCTTCTTGAGCCATTTCTACTGCTGTCTGGAATCCAAATGATCTATCGATAATGCCCACATCATTGTCTACCGTTTTCGGAATCCCAACAACACCAACATTCAGTTTCCTACGCCGAATTTCATCAAAAATCTTAACAGCTCCGCGCATTGAGCCATCTCCTCCTATGATGTACACCTGCTCATATATATTGAATCAAGCATCATATATACAGAGTTAATTAGCACCATCAATAGAATGATAATACACCTCATCAATAAAATTCACCCAATAATGATTGACCAAGTTTGACTGTTAAAAATACAAAAATACCACTGTTCACCTGATTGAATCCATAGCGTTGAATAGCATCAACAATGTTTTGGAGATGAAAGCCACCCCTAGAGGTCTGAAGCAGAGTACCACCAGTCTTATGCCAACCATGGACCATCTTAGGATTCAATTGGAGAGGAGCCAAGTCAGTGGAATAGAATCCTCTGTAGCCAGCTTGAATTCCATAAATATGTCTGAGTCCATACAAGTCCCACAACCCCACCACCAGCTCCCTTATGACAGTATTCAACCCAGGACAGAGACCACCGCAATTAACAATAGCAGCACGGGTACTGTCGGTGGGGTCGAAGAAGATCTGCTTACGTGGACCGGCCCTGAGATATGCGAGGTGGGGAGAGGCAGAGGATGAGGACGAGGAGATATCGTAGACTATGTGACGTAAGACGATGTCTGTAGGCGTTACGTAGAAACCACTGGAGGGATGGAAGAAGGGGTTGTGTTGGAGGGGATTGGTGTAGGTTTTGAGTGTTGGGAGGTAGTCTGTTAGGTGTGGGAGCTTTACAAGTTTTATACAAGGGCTGTTGATGTTGATGTTGATGGTGCCTTCTGGTTCTGATTCTGCTGCCATGGCTTCTTCTTTGCAGCTTCAACACATACACTGCAAGTGCAAGGGAAATGATGAAGTTGATTATTTGCTTTTTAGATGCTTGTTATGTACGTGGCGTTGAGCCTTGAGAGGGAATTATGTTGAGAGGTATCTGCTTTTGTAATGCCACGTTAGGCAATTGAAAGTCTTCAAAGACGTGCAAGTCTTTCACAGGCTAATATTATATGAGAAAATTATGTTATTTTATTTGATGTAAATTTTGTTTCTCGTAGATTATAGAAACTGGTCGAAGTGTACTCAAGTTTCGATGCTTCACGGAAGATCATTCATTAATGGAAATTAAATACAAAAGGTAGCTTTATTGTTATCTAAGAAAGTTCTTTCCACTTCTATACTTCGATTAAAAAAAAATTATAACAAAAATATCTATACTTAAAAGGGAGAATTATGATTTGGTCCTTACGTTTTAAAGAAAAGTTGTTTTCTTGCCGACTTATGTGTATTCTTGTCTTTTATCTTCATTTTTTAGAAATACATCAATAAGGTCCTTATATTTTAAAGGAAATTTGGGGCCTGGCCTAGGCCCGCGGCCTGTCCTTCTGGCTGGCTTGAGGGCTCGGCCTGTGGGCCACCCGGTTTTTTAAAATAATAAATTAAAATTTATAAATTCTCTAATATATAATATATAATTTTTTTTTAAAAAAAAATTTGAATTTTTTTTTTCCTATTTTATTTAATTGTTAAGACTTTTAAATTTATTCATCAATTGATTGTTAAATTTAATTGTTGAGAGAGTTAAGAAATAAAAATAAAGAGAGTTTGATTTGGTATTTAGATTTTGGGATTTTGGGGTATTTATAGATTTTAAAAATGGAGGTTAAAAGTGTAATATTTATGAAATTGTTTTAAAAAAAATTGTACAGACACGTACATGTTGGGCTGTTAGCCAACGGCCAAAAGAAAATAATTTTTTTTTAAAAAAAAATGACTTTTGACCCTTTTTGGTCAGATAAGTCAGTAAAAAAAAAAAAATGGAAAAGTGGCCGTTGGACAACCCACAGGCCGGCGGCCCTAAAACCTTGGCTAGGCCTGGGCCTGTTTGCTAACCAGGCTGGGCCTGGTATTGGCTGGGCTAGGCCGAGCCCCGCCTGTCACGGGACTGGGCCTTCCAGGCCTGGTCCATTTTGTTACCCTTACTTTTGGGGCGGGTTGAGAGTCGGATCAAATTAAAAAAATGGGTCGTATTTTGACCGCAGGACATCATGCCATGTGGCTTTAAAACAAAATATCTGGTGCCACGTAATTATGGGCTTTTTAAATTGACTTGAGTAGATATCACCACTTTTCATTGGGCCCAATTGGACTCGGGAACCAAATCCATGGTAACTCTCCAGTCGACTCATGATATGCCCGATAATTGGCCCAAGTCAAATTTCTTATCGTATATTTACCCTTTTATCCCTACACTAGTCCTTTTATTTTTATTTTTTATTTTTCTTCTCGTTAACACAATGTCTTCTTCCGATTCATATCCTTAAACATTTGCAGGGGTTGATTTGGAGTTTTGGACTCGAATCTGTGACTATGAAGTCACTCTCTCATTTTTTGTTTTTTATTAGTAATTTTGTAAATATTAGCATGTATTAATTTCATACTTTTATCTAGTATTTTGGATCATCACCATCATTTTGTTGATTGAAGCCATGAGCTTGAATGGAAACATCAGGCCACCCGCGACTCAACGAGCACTAATTAAGGACTACTTGACACCATCTCATTGAAGCTATCGAATCAATATTCCAGCCATTTTCTAGAAAGCTCCTGAGGAACTTCTATTGCTGGTGTTGTTTCTAGTAAAATTATTATTTTGAAGAACTTCAATTCGAAGATTAAAACGACACCGTAGCTTTTATAAGAAAGTCTTAATACTCCCATAAGTCAACAAACTTTGCTATATAACTTAAGTTGACTGAGCACGTCAAGGGATATAGCCGATGTGACTAATTATGTCTCTTGGATTAGCTGGCATAACCAGCTTTGTTAACTAAGAGTGTGTTTTTTTTTTTAAACTTTTTAAGTAGAACTTCTAATGAGTCGAACTTCTAACAGAAAAGACTTTTGGTTATGTAAATTACAAAAAAGGTGTTGACAATGTGTTTTTAAAAATAGATTTTGGTTGAGTGAATTATAAAAAAGATGTTTACAATATATTTATAGTGAAAGAGTTATGGTGAAATATTTAAAATTTATGAAGGGCAGTTAAGACAATTTATATGGTTCAAAAAAGCTCAAAAAAAGCTTTTGGAAAAGCCCAAATCTTGGGCTTCTCTAAGTAAACATAAAATGGTTTTTTTTTTTTTTTTTTTTTTTTTTTTTTTTTTTTTTTTTTTAATGGTAATTGAGACAATTCATATATTATGAAAGCTGTTTTGAATTTTACCTCCAAAATAGCTTTTAGCTATGAAGTACGGATACGTTTTTCTTGAGAGGTAACATGCGTTAGACATGCGTGGGACACATGTCCGACACACAATTTCCCGTGTCCATTGACTTTCTGAGGAAATTGACTTTCTGACACGGCATGGACACGTTTTGGACACAAAACACGTTTAGGGCCCGGCTAACATGTATCAAATCCAACCCAAACCCAAAATCAACCCATATCACACATAAATCAAACCAAATAAAAGCCAAAACCCTCACCATTAACCACCACCACCGCTAGACAACTCAGGACCAGAAAGAGGAGAGAGAGAGAGAGAGGGTGTGCTTAGGGGCGGACCCACGTGGAGACTAGGTGAGGCCCGTGCCCTACCTCAATTTTTTTAAAAAAAAATTGACTTTGTGTATACGTTATATATATTTTTTCATTAATTATAGTAACATCATACTTCCTTTAGCAAAGCTGTAGTGGTTCTTTTGCCTACCCTTAAAGTTCTTGGTTCAAGTCCCATCAAAAGCAAATGTATTTTTTTTTAATTAAATTTTATCTTGTATTTTTTTATGTCTTATTTATTTTACCACGTTTTCCTATTCTTTTCTTAAATTTTCATTTCTTCTAAAACAAAACAACTCATTTTCTTATTTTATATTAAATTATTTATTATTATTTTGGATTTTTATTATTTCTAATAGTTTTAGTTTGACAACCTAACACGTCTGATCAATAAACCGTAAAATCTCAAATTTTACTTTATTGGATTAAAATAGGCAATCTATTATTATGATTCATCTTCTTTTATCCTTAGTATTTTTCTTTATTTTATAGTTTTAATTTATTTAGAATTAATAAATCAATAATTTACCAATAATTTAAAGAATAAAAAATTTAAAAATATGTCTAGTAATATTTATTAATAAAATATTTTTCTATAAATTTAAATTGAATTCATTATAAATTTTTAAAAAAATTCTTATTACAAAATTATATTGCAATTTATTCTTTTAATTTTTTTATTATTATTTATGTTGTTTTTCTTATTATTATTTATTTTTTTAAACATTTTTTCTTGTTTTTATTTCTTTTTGAATATAAGATTATTTAATTCATTTAAGTAAGTAAATAAATTTGTTTTATTTTATTTTTATCTAAAAAACTCATTTTACTATGATTTTAATATTTTAATATTATATATATATTCAAGTACCCTATCTAATTAAAATTTATAGGTCTACTACTAGGTGTGCTAGTTGTAGAGTGATTGAGAGATTTTAGAGAGGAACCGAAAAGAAAAGGAGGGAGATGAGAGAGGCAAAGACTACATGAGAGATTGATGATTAAAGAGAGATGATCGTGATTCGTGAGAGATAGTCAGATTTCAATTTTAGATAGGTGTCGCAAAGGAAGAGGATACGAGGAAGAGAAAGTAAGTGCTGTCCAACTGTTAATTTAATTTTATATTATTAATTTTATTATTTTATTTGTGAGTGCTGTTCAACTGTAATCTTTATTGAATTATATATATATATTAAAAATAAATATATATTATTTTAATTGCCGTATCCGTATTCTAGTTTTTTGAGATTTGTTGTATCCCCGTATCATATCGTGTCGTGTCCTCATGTCCATGTTCGTATCCGTGCTTCATAGGCTTTTAATATTAAATCGAGTGACGTCACGTGACTAGGCAACCAGGCAGGCCAACTTCATTTAGCTGACTTGACTGACACATCGGCTCGGATTAGCTTTTGAGACCGACCAAACCGGTTGACTTACCCATTCAGTTGACTTTTCAATGCCGTGCCAAAAAAATATGTAGAATAGGGTGCGACCTGTAACGTTTTTCAAAGCTGTTTTTGTTTTTGTTTTTCGAAAATAAAAATAAAAATGTAAACAGTGTTTTTAGTTTCAATTTCGAAATCAAAAAACACGTCTGGTAGTATATCCTGGAAGCTATTTTCCGAATATGAAAACGTAAAAAACGCGTCTGCTAGGTTATTCGAAAAATTTCAAACATTGTAATTTTCCTAATATATTTTCTATTGTAATTTTTTTAATTTGAGTAAAATGTGGGTCAATAATTCATCTAAATCAACTATGCCACCCAAAAAATTCTCCAATCACCTGATTAATCTCTACCTACACCCATTTAAAAATTTTACAGATCAATTACCAACAGGGGCGGACCCTTGAGAGGGCTGACCCGGGCTACAGCCCGGGCAGCCTTCTGTGAAGAAAAAAAAAAAAAAATTTATTTCACAATTTCCTTTCAACCCTTTTATTGCTAGTAAATTACATTTAACTTCAACCAACCCTTTTATTGCTAGTAAATTACATTTAACTTCAACCAATATTATATTATTAAACTTACGATTAAATATAGCATTATTCATGACATTGCCTTTTATTTAATTTTCATCTAATGTTATTTTCTTTCATACTCTACTTTTAATTTTTTGTATTCGGCGTATGATATTTGTTCATTTATTTGGGTTGTGATTTATAGAACTTTAGCCTTAGATTACTTCTAATTTTTAGGTTTTAGTGCGTTTAATGTTTGATAATTTACCAATAATAAAAACCAAATTCAATCAATTACCTACTCTAACTCAATATAAAAACATTGCATGAGTTAATTAGTCTTTATAAATATGTAATTTTATGCATGTTTTATATAAAATATTTCCTTGATTTTGTTTCAATTGTTTGATTATACATTCTATATTCACTTGATTTTGCTCTAATTGTTAGATTAAGCATTTCATATTCACTCCATTTCTTTTTAATTGTTATATTAAACAATTCAAACTAGTCTTTAAAAGTAATTGTTCATATGTGTAGAATCATTTATATCAAAAGAAAAATCTATTTATATCCCTACACATATATAAGTTTAGCCCGGGTAACAAATATTTTCTGGGTCCGCCCCTGATTACCAACCACCTTTAATTCCATCGGTTTTCGTCAAACTCATGTCATTACTTCTTATACCTAATTAAACCCCAAATAAACAATCAAATGCACTTATCATTACTTGGATTCGTTTTTGCTGTTTGCTTTCTTTTGTTGTTTTGCTGCTATGTTTTGTTGTGCCCAGCTTTTTTATGTTTGTTGCTTTGTTTCATTGTAAAAAGAGGGTCTTTGTCCAGCAACTATAATTGATCATCACTTTTTGAAGTCAAAAATAAAATTAAATAATAAACATAAATTACATGTTGTGCCCAGTTTTTCTAATAAGCTATGTTGTGCCCAGTTTTTTTATTTTTTTGTAAATCTTTAAAAACAAAAGTAATAAAGGAGCCGGCCGTGGCTCCATGGCTGGAGGGGGTGGGATCCTCCAAATTTACTTCCAAGAAGAAGAAGAAGAAGAAGAAGAAGAAGAAGAAGAAGAAGAAGAAGAAGATGCAGCCCTGGAGTCGACAAGCGAAGAATGAAAGAAGAAGAAGATGAAGACTTATCTTTGATCAGCGAAGAGGAGAGAAAAAAGTGAGAAAAAAAGTTGTATATAAAAATAAAATAAAAACAAAATGAAAAACAACTTTTAGCTGTATTCCATATTTTTCACTTTTAACACTGATTTTGTTTTTCATTTTATTTTTGTTTTGAAAATAAAATGAAAAACAAAATGGAAAACAGTAACGAACGCGTATTTGAAATCATTTTTAGAAAATAAAAACAAAATCTCCCTTGTAAAAGGGTACCGGACAGGCCCAATAAACTACATTACAATATTGATTAGAATTGATGGCCAAAAGCGGTTGCCGTTTCTGATGAATTAATTTTGTTTACAACATAAATTTCATTTCTGCTCTGCAACACTGATGAGTTCCGTGTGTCCAACCTTGTTCCTTAAGCTGGTAGCCAACTTCACAGCATCAACTCCTTCTCCAATTACCACCACTTTATCTTTCTCTGCTCCTTCCAATCCTACAAAGCTCACGCCTGCATATATATAAACATTTTCTGATTCTCGTATATAATTGCAATATAATATTGCCTTGCATATATTTTGCATAAACATTAATTAATTAGTACGTACCATCTTCTTTCGCAGCCAGCTTGAGTGACTCAGTGCGACATTTCTGGCAACTCATCTGAACCTTCATCACAATCTTTTGCTGCACAACCACACGTACACAAATCAAATCGATTAGTAATTAAATTAATTAAGAAGATAGCATTATTCCAATTATTCAAAGCTCATTAAGCATGGTATTAGCTAGTACGTACCTTCATTTTCGAAATTTGAATGGAATGCTGTGCAGATCAAAACCTATAGTCCTTATTTATAGATATAGAATACAACAGATTGAAATTACTACAGGTTGTAATTTCTGGTGTGAATTATTAAGGTCCCATAAAGTCACAAGTAGTAGTTGTTTCACTTTCCTAGAACATTCTTTATAGTCTATTTCAACCCCATCAATGCTTTGTTTATTTCATGCCTTCCTAGACAAGTTTATGGCCAACGGTCAACAGTCAACAGGCAAGTGTTCATACTGAAGCTTTCTTGGTGATTGAGATAGAAAAATTCACATCAATAAATGAATTTAAAATCCAACCATAAATTCAATGGTAAGAAATTGAAATGGATGGTTAATTATTTGGGAGACGAATTTTTTTCCTCAAATAGGGATGTGGATTTGGGACCCGTGGGGAAAAATCTCATCCGTTGAGACTTGAGAGTATTCTACTCATGAAGATTATAGCCTAAGATTTAGGATAAGCTATGCAATCAGAATTACACATTTATATATAGAGAAAATAACATTATACACCATTAATTGGTGAGTAGAGTTCCAAAAAGGCCATTGACCGCTTAAATTGTTCTAAAATCACCATTTTGACAAAACATTGTTCCAAAATCACCATTTTGAACATTATTTATTGACAACCGTTTTGTTAAAATCTAATAGAAACCTACCATTATTTGTGACATGACACCCATAAAGAATTTTATGTGCAATATTTTACGTATTTTGATTATTTGATTATATATAAAAATTAATGATTTGATTAATTTATTATTTTTATAGGTAATATTTCATGTTTATGGGTGACATCAAACTTATTATTATTCCCTGATTAATTTGGGGTGACATCAAACTTATTTCATGATTAATTTATTATTTAATTATATATATAAAGTAATTATTTAATTGTAAGAATTTTATGGGCAATATTTCCTGTTTTATAAAGTAATCATGATCAAAAAAATATTCAAAATACTGGTAAAAAGACCAGTTTAAAACCGGTTAAAAACCAGTTCAAAAACTGGTGCAAAACATATTTTACTAATTTTTGACCCATATTCTAATAGGTTATATCATAAGCAAACAGATTTCAAACAATTAACGGGTAAAGTGACAACAATTGATACTTTCTTTCTATGAAATGGTTAATTTGAACTATTTTGAAAAATTAATAACTATTTAGAGACTGCCTCACCAAATCAGTGGCTTTAGATATCATTGACCCTTCTATATATTATATAGAGTCACCCAAAAAACTACTCTTACCCTGCATTTTCTCTTTACACTCATCATTAAGAGCTTGTTTGGTGTGCTATATTGTATTGTATTAGCATATTAGGTGGACGGTGGAAATGGTATCAAATAGCACTCTTTTAAGGTTAAATTTGAGAATATCACTATTTTAATAAGTTAAATTTAAATGGCATCAAACGATTAAAATACACCCATCCCCTTCTTTTATTACGTTTGTGCCATTATTTATTTATCTTTTATTTATTTATATTCAAAATCCTCCATTGATGGAGGATCTCCATCAGTGGAGATGAAAGACCTCCATGGCGATTTCAAGTTTCAACAAAGAAGATGAAATTTTTTGTTGATTGAAGCCATGAGCTTGAATGGAAACATCAGGCCACCTGCGACTCTGCGAGCACTAATTAAGGACTACTTCACACCATCCCATTGTAGCTATCGAATCAATATTCCAGCCATTTTCTAGAAAGCACCTGAGGAACTTCCATTGCTGGTGTTGTTTCTAGTAAGATTTGTATTTTAAAGAACATCAATTCGAAGATTAAAACGACACCGTAGCTTTTATAAGAAAGTCTTCATACCTCCCATAAGTCAACGAACTTTGCTGTATAACTTAAGTTGACTGAGCACGTCAAGGGATATAGCTGACGTGATTAATTTTGTCTCTTGGATTAGCTGGCATAACCAGCTGTCCAGCTTTGTTAGCTTCGAGTGACGTCATGTGACTAGGCGTACGCCTACTTCATTTAGCTGACTTGACTGGACACGTTGGCTCGGATTAGCTTCTGAGACCGGCCAAACCGGTTGACGAGCCCACTCAGTCGACTCTTCAACACCGCGCCAAAAAAATAAAAAGTTGATTCGAAAATGGAGACGAAGAAGATCCAAGTGGAAGTCAACTTTGTTTGGTTGCTCAGAAAATTAGGTTTCAAAGGCGCAATTAATAGAAACACCCATTATAATCAACCACATTACAATATTGATTAGAAATGATGGCCAAAAGCAGTTGTTATTTCTGATGAATTAATTTGTTTACAATATAAATTTCATTTTTGCTCTGCAACACTGATGAGTTCCGTGTGTCCAACCTTGTTCCTTAAGCTGGTAGCCAACTTCACAGCATCAACTCCTTCTCCAATTACCACCACTTTATCTTTCTCTGCTCCTTCCAATCCTACAAAGCTCACGCCTGCATATATATAAACATTCTCTGATTCTCGTATATAATTGCAACATAATATTGCCTTGCATTTTGCATAAACATTAATTAATTAGTACGTACCATCTTCTTTCGCAGCTAGCTTGAGTGACTCAGTGCGACATTTCTGGCAACTCATCTGAACCTTCATCACAATCTTTTGCTGCACAACCAAACGTACACAATTCAAATCGACTAGTAAATTAATTAAGAAGATAGCATTCCAATTATTCAAAGCTAATTATTAAGCATGGTATTAGCTAGTACGTACCTTCATTTTCGAAATTCGAATGGAATGCTGTGCCTGTGCAGATCAAAACCTATAGCCCTTATATATAGATATAGAATACAACCAGATCAAGCAGTACTTGTTGTTTCACTTTCCTTGAACATTCTATATAGTATTTCAACCACCTCAATGCTTTCATGCCTTCCTAGACAAGTTTATGGTCAACAGTCAAGTGTTCATACTGAGGCTTTCTTGGTGATGAGACATATCAATAAATGAATTTAAAATCCAACCATCTATTCAATGCTAAGAAATTGAAATGGATGGTTTAATTATTTTTTCCCCCAAATAGGGATGTGGATTTGGGACCTGTGGGGAAAAATCTCATATTCGTTGAGAGTATTCTACTCATGAAGATTATATCCTAAGATTTAGGATTAGCTATGCAATAAGAATTACACGTTTCTATATATTATATAGAGCCACCCAAAAATCTACTCTAACCCCGCCTTTTCTCTTTACACTCATCATTAAGAGCTCGTTTGATGTGCTATATTGTATTGTATTAGGTGGACAGTGGAAATGACATCAAATAGCACTCTTTTTAGGTTAAATTTTGAAAATATCACCATTTTAATAAGTTAAGTTCAAATAGTACCAAATGATTAAAATACACTCATCCCCTTCTTTTATTACATTTGTGCCATTATTTATTTATTTTTATTTATTTTATTAAAAATCATCCATTGATGGAGATCCATCAATGGAGATGAAAGACCTCCTTTGGAGGTCGAAATCGGCTTCCAATGGAGGTCGATTCGAATATTAGAATTTGAATTGATTCTAATATTAGAATTGATTTCCGTAGTAGGCACTTTACATTAGATGTAATTTTATGGTTATTTTTATTCATATGATGAATGGTAAATAATAATGATTTTTGGTCGTTAATTATACGGTTCCTTTGGATTTTTTTTTTTGTTTTTCCAATTTTTAGATAAAAATTTGTAAACCCGATGGGGTATAAGAATTTTAATTGTAACAAGTCGATGAGATTGGATCGAATCCTGAAGAAATATTACAACAAGTCCAAGTTTTTAAATAGATTAATTTTTGGGTTGTAATTTATTTATTTATTTTGCTTTTTCTTTTTATATTTTATGCGATAATTATATAATATGTTCATGCATATAATATGTCATCTTAGTTAATAAGTGCCTACTGGAATCGTGACAACATGACGTGCATACATATTTTATTCTAAAAATTGTTTTAGATTAGAGAAACATGTTTTTTATGTTATTATTGTTTTTATTAGATAATATTTTTTGTTATTTTCGAACTGCACAGTGACACCAGATCGATTTCGAAAATTTCCATTTGAATGTATATATATTATAGTTAAAATTTGGTAATTCATTTTTTATCAGAGCTAATAATTATAAAGAGTTTATATTTATGGATAGCTTAGAACTTCTTAATAAATTTGGATTTTGAGAAAATCCAGTAAATTTATTAGATGTAAATACACATAAGTCTAAGTTGATAATTTTAAAGAGTTTGATATTATCATAACTTAGAGCTTCATAATATATTTAGTTTATTTATTTATTTTTATTTTTTTTTGGGGAAGAAATTCGGCGTATTTATTAACTGTAGATATGATCAACATAACAAACCTAGTAAATAAAAATTTGGTTAAATCTGTTTTAACATTTTTTTTCACCAAGTATTATAAAATATTAGATATTTTGTAATTAAAATACATCAAATTCAAATTATTGAGTGGGAGAGGGTAACATGACAATATTACTCATAGTCTCCATCATTAGTACAACACTGTGAGATTTAAATGGCTCATCGAGACGCCTTGATTTCGTTCTCCCTACAGAGGGTGTCCATTTAGGTCAATAGCAATGTTGCCTTCCATGGGATAGGATATTTAGATGTATTTCAAAATCGACTTACCCTACGGCGGCAATTTTGATTTAAGTCAGAAAAATCTGAAATGGTAGGTTACACTCAAAAGATGTAATTAAGCTTGTTAATTACAATCTTGACCAAATCAAACGATGATTAATAAAAGTTGAAAATATGAGATATTTTGATTTAATTTTTATTAATTGAGAAAGTCTCAATTCAACTATCAAATATGTGACCTATCCTACGACGGCACGTTATTTGTGAAACTTGAGTTATCGTGGTAATTGTGTAAATAATTTTTCTGTATTTTTACACGAGCATGCATCAAACAATATTGCATTGCTGATTCCACTATGGAGGCTGAATACGTGGCAGCCTGTGAAGCAGCTAAGGAAGCAGTTTGGCTCTGAAAGTTTTTGTTTGATCTAGAAGTTGTTCTAGATATGGAAAAACTCATGACACTATATTGTGACAATAGTGGAGCCGTGACTAATTCGAAAGAACCTAGAAGCAACAAATGAGGAAAGCATACAGAGCGAAAATATCACCTAATTAGGGAGATTGTACATCGTGGCGACGTGTCTGTTCTGAAGATTAAATCTGAAGACAACCTTACATATCTCTTCAAAAAGACTTTGCTTGCAAAGAGTTTTGAAGGCCATCTAGAAGGACTAGGATTAAAAGACATGTCCCATCTGCTTTAAGGCAAGTGGGAGATTGTTGGGGAAAGTGCCCTAAGAACAAATGTTGTTAACATATATATATATATATATATATTTGCTGAATTAACAAATAGATTTACATTTTATTTTATATTTGTGTGCCTTTAATGTTATTAATATTTTATTAATGACATAAAATTCCATGATTGTTAAATGTAATATTAAACATAGTATATAAGCTGTAATATACATGAGGATTATGTTTAAATATAATAATATTAATTGTCCGTAATTAATAATAATTAATATTAAACATAGTATATAAGCTTTTTATTTTATTTTTATTTTATTTTTTTAAAAAATATGGTCTGGGACTTCTTTAGAACTTTCTTATATTGTTTAGTAATTTTAATTTTGGTTAAAATTGTTATTAATAAAAAAAATTAAAATGGAGTTTAAATAGATAATTAATGGATTGTCAATAGTATTGCTCTTTAATTTTACGGTAATTACACATATTTTATGGTAATTACACGTCCAAATGCCATTTTATTTAACCCTTAGATGTTTCTATTATTTACAAAAATACTGCCCAATGTACATTTGGAGAAAAACTTGTGCAGTCCAATAAAATTGCAGCATATTAAAGTTTTAAGATATATTTTTAAATATTGCGATGAGAATATATAAGATTGCCCCCAGAGTCGTAGCTCAGCTGGTAGATGGGCGAGCTTGGGCATTGGGCAAATGACTCTTAATTCAACGGCTCGAATCCTACCAATAGCAAAAGCTTCAAAAAAAAAAAGAAAAAAAAAAAAAAGAACACATGGTCTAGATATAGATAGACACTCTCAATATATATATAGAGAGAGAGAGTTAAAATTGAAACTAACCATATAATTAGTCAAGTTTGTATTTTTACCCAACATTAGTGTTTTGATTGTTTTTACCAAACTTTCCACTGATGAGACAAAAGACCCTTAATAATTTCTCAATTACACACATCGGTCTTCTTTAATTAAAGACATTAGTTTTCTTCAATTAAATACACCACATGTTTTCTTAAATGAAATACAACCGTTTATTTCAATTAAACACACTACCGTTCTTCTTCAATTAAACACACCACTAGTTTAATTCATCGTGTTTAATGCGTGTGTTTAACTCCTAATGTGTTTATTGTGTGTGTTTAATACCTAGTGTGTTTAATATGGTGCAAGGGTAAGTTTGGTAAAAACAATGAAAACACTAAGTCTGGATAAAAATAGAAACCCCTTAATTTTTTGGTTAAAAAGTGATATTTTCTCATATATATATATATATATATTGATATGAGATTGGTCCGGTGGTATACTCCTCACACCTACACCACGAGGTTATGGGTTCGAATTCTTCCGGTAAAAAAACTTCAAATTTATAAAATACTTCACACACAAATATATATATATAGTAATTTTCCAATAAGGACTTTTACAATGCACACTTTAAGCACCTTTGATGAAATTGCATATAATCAAATGTTTTTCAATGAGATTTTTTGTATGTATCCTAAGAAAATTAAAATACACATTTGGTAAAAATTTGGAAATTTTTTGGATTTGAGAACTATTTTTTTTCTAATATTTCCCTATTTTTAAATGTTTTATCTTCAAAAAATTGGGAAAAAATTAGTTCTTGCACCCGAAATTTTCTTAATTTTTTTTTTCTATAAATGTATTTCAATGTTTTCACCATCTATACAAAAAAATCAAATCAAAATTCAATATATTCCACACAATTTCTTCAAATGTGCTTAAAATGTGTATTGTAAAAAGTCACCATTAAAAAATTACTATATATATATTATATTATAAATATTATAAATATTATAATTGTATTATGATGGTCTTACAATGTTAAGACTGTCCCACACAAGTTATTGTCTTCCACTTGGGAACAATGATCCAACGATTGTACCAACTACCAAGCGCTCATCTTTAAAGTAAGGGGCTGACTAAAAATCCCTGTACGTATGTGCATGTGAAAAATTGGCTAAGCAATTAAGGGAGCAGCAGGTTGTTTCCTAATTCTTAATAAAAGAAAAATTACTGGTTACAAAAATTATAAAATAAATAGAAAACTCTTAAAAAAAAAAATTAATTAAGGTTTGTTTAGGACAGTTAAATAAAAAGTTTCTTTCACAAATTAAATAATAAAAATTATTTTACAATATTAAATAATTATATTTAATTAAGATAAATTAAATAATTAATTATATATTCAAACAATTGAATAATTAATGTTTACCACAAAATTAAATTATTATAATTTTCTCAAAAACTTAATAAATTATTTGACTTGTAACCATTTTCACAGCTTTGGTAACCACTTTTACAGTGTTGTAAACCATTTAACGGTTTTTGAAAATTTAACTTGTAACTACTTTCATGGTTATGGTAACCATTTTTACAAGCTTCAGTAACCACTTTTACTACTTTAGTAACAATATCACGGTTTTTTGAAATTTTAACTTGTAACAACTTTCATGGTTTTGGTAACCACTTTTACGTCTTTGATAGCTACTTTTATGGCTTTAGTAACAATTTAACGATTTTTGAAATTTTGACTTATAACTACTTTCACGGCTTTGGTATTCACTTTTACGATTCTAGTAATCAATTTTACGGTTTTGGTAGCCATTTTACTATTTTTGAAATTCTGACTTGTAACCATTTTCATGGCTCTATTAACAACTTTTACGGCTTTAGTAACCATTTAACGGTTTTTGAAATTTCAACTTGTAACCACTTTCACGGATTTGTTAACAATTTTTATGTCTCCGGTAACCATTTTTACACCTTTGGTAACAATTCCATTGTTTCTTCAAATTTTACCTTGTAATCATCATTACGGTCAGGGGCGGATTTGGGCCTAGCTTGGGTGGCTATTGCCCACCCTAGTTTTTTTTTTTTTTTTTTTTTTTTTTTTTTTTTTTTTTTTTTTTTTTTAAAAAAAAAGTTTTTCAATAATTCTATATACATCCCATTTAGTTCTAAGTACACCTCAGCCCAATTCCGATTTTAACTTAACTTACCATATTTTTCCTTGTCTTAATAACAAGCCCAATAACTTAAAATTTATGCATCAAACCCATTCAAGCCCATTGGAATTCCTAAAAATCAAATTGGGAATTTTAACCCTTTAATAACTCAAAAATCAAATGGGAAATTTTAAACCCTTAAGTAGAGTTACTGTATAAGTTATAACTTAATCTCCACATCTCCAACTTTCTCTAGTCTCCGGTCTCCAAGAATTTTAGTTTTGTGAGTTTTCATAGCTTTTTGATTTGTAGAGAGTATACAAACGTCGGTAGGAGAAAATTGTAAGTTTTATTTTATTTTTATTTTTATTTTTAAGTATATATTGTAAAATTAATTGTATAATTGTGATGATGATTTTGATTTTTAGTGATTAAATTGAACAATCACCTGTGATTCATTAATTGTGATGAAAATTAATCGTTTTTTTGCTCTATTTTGTCTCTATTTTTTTTTTTTGGGTTTGTTGTCGTCGTCTTGGCTCCTTGTTTTTCTTGCTTGTGATTTGTTGCTTGTGCTTTATATATGTTTGTAGCTTTTGTTTGTCTAATGACTCTAATTGTCTCTGCTTTTTATAATTGTAAAATTAACTGTTTGTCGTCTTAACTACTTTTATAATGGTAGTATACCGAGTATTCATCAAGTCTAAGTCTAAGTGTCTAAGTAATTCTAAAATTAAGTGTGTATATATATATATATTAAGTATTCATCAGGTCTAACTAATTGTATATGGTAGTATACCGAATATATATTAATTCATTAGTTTGTATTATTGTATATTAATCCAATGAATCAATGATATACGGTAGTCAAACAATTATATATCAAAGTATTGAATTTTTTTTTTTTTTTTGAAACTATCAAAGTATTGAATTTAATTTATTATCTATGACAAATTTTTTTATAATAGGTTATAATGTCTGATGATCGTCAAACTACCAAAAGTAGACACAAAACCATTAATTTAAGTAGGATCTTATTGTATTTATATTACATACGTATTTCCTTTTTATTTTATTTTATTTTAATTTTTTTTTGGTTAGAATATGTTTTTGAGGGTAATGTTTATTATATCCTATGACTAAATGTACTTTTTTATTTTGATTAATAAAAATTCTCTGGTATCGTTGAGATTCGCAATCAAAATAATTTGTTTTTATTATATAATATAAATTTTTATCCATATGAAATTGTCCATGGTTTGGTAACCATTTAATGGTCTTTCCCTTCCTAGCTTAGGAGCTTTCTACTTGCATTTTGCTGGAGAAGTGCAGTTGCCACCTTGATGTTTGAAGAAGTTGACCTTGGTTAAAGCTTAGGTGGAGTTAGATCTGGCCGTTGGCTATGGGAATCTCGTCCATCGAAGCCCCCTTTTTCCATTCAGATGTCAGCTGCTTATGTATTAATTGCCCAACTACCCACCATCCTCTATTTTCCTTTCTTCCTTTTTGGGATGGTTCTGCTCTAGGGCTTGTATCAGTCCTAAGATGGGCTCCGATGCTTCTAGGGTGTATCTTCTGGTTCCAGAAGTCCTGCCAGGGCATGTGTGAAAACATCGATTGTATTTCCATAATTCCATCGATAAAGTTTGCTTTATCGATTGTATTTCCATTGTTTTTTCCATTTAACGTGTAAAGCAAACTTTTTCGTTACTTTAAAAAAAAGCCAAAACATTTGCGGTCGAATCTTTGTTTGACACGTGTACATAATTGGATTTTAATTACACAAATGCCATATTATTTAACCCTTGTATGTATCTATTATTTACAAAAATACCGCCCTAACGTCCATTTGGGAACAGTGATCCCAGTCATCCCACCAGGCGCCGACGAGTGTACCAAGCTTTATTGTTGGCATCAATAATTGAAGACACTTGCAATTATTGATTCCTTTGATTTCTTCTGATTCCTTGTGTCGGCCACTTGCACTAGAGCTTCTTCATCCTGTATATCCATCTCTAAGAATCTGAAAATTAACAAGTTACAATGGAAAAGCAGGCACATGTTCTGGTGATACCTTTGCAAGCTCAAGGTCATCTAATGCCTATAATGAAATTTTCACATGGGTTAGCCAAACATGGCATCAAGATTACAATTGTGAATACAGAGTCTACTCATAACCAGATCCTCAATGCACTCGCTAAAGAGGATGACATTGCCTCCATCAATCTTGTTTCATGCCCAAATGTTTATGATGATCAGCAAGTCAAGAAGCTCATTCAACAAATGAATGATGATGAGAAGATCACTTGTGTTCTTGTAGATAGCTTTCTTGCTTGGAACATGGAAGCTGCAGCTGAGTTGGGAATCAAAAGAGCCACCATCTGTTGCTTTTCAGCTACTCATTTCCTCCCAATTTTTGATCTCCCTAAACTCATTCAACATGGTGTTATTGACAATCAAGGTACTCAGATCATCTATTTTTACGTTGATATCTATTTCTCTGTCTCATATTAATTACTTTTTAAAAATTTTTGTCTTTAAAATATATCATAAAAATATAAAGAAGAATGAAAAAAAAAAAAAAAAAAAAAAAAAACTGATGGGATCCAAAGTTGGGAAACAAAAAGAAAAACACTGTAATCCATTAAAATTTTGACATGTTTCACATTAAAAAAAAAAAAAAAAAAAAAAAAAATACAAGAAAACTAACAAAATATGTATATAAAAAATTGATAGAGGTCGATCCAAACACTGGTTCTCTATGGAAAAGCTCTCAAAACTCTTGGAAAGAGCCAAAAACGAACAAACCCCACATAACCACAGATCCTATATTCCTATCCCAAATCTTGATCAAGCTTCTTCTTCTCTTTCAACTCCAAATCCAAAATTGCATATCCAACCACCAGTTTCTTCAACAAGCTCCTCAAATGGTTATCGCCAACCTGCTTCGACTTGACGCCCCCTCCCTCCATTTCGTGACGGCACCGCGAATGGGAGAGGGTCGCCAACCCGCTTCAACTCGATGACTCCCCCACCGGTTTACTTAAAGAAGGAGGCTTTGTACCGAAGTTGATTGAATTTGATTTGCTATGATGTTTCGACATTGACAGGCTGTTATTTTTGCTGTTGTTGTTCATGATAGATGCCGTTAATTTACATTTTTTTTTTAATTGTTATTCTTGCACAAAGAATTGATTTTCTCAAGATATTTCATCTTGGTTTTTGGAATTTAAAGTAGCTTATTTTATTCATCTTCTTTCCAATCTTTTCATATTGTGATCGGTTCTTGTTACTTTTTATAACTTTAAGTACTAGTGGTTGTTAGTGTGTTAAAAATATTTGTAATTTGGATGGTGAGGATGGAGATCCAAACTGTGATCTCCGCCCATCAGTTATTTATTTATTTATTTTTAAGTTTTGATCTCCACCATCCATCTCAGAGATAGACGGTGGAGATCCATCTCTTATTTTTCAATTTTTAATTTTTAATTTTTTATTAAATTTTCAAAATTTTGTTTATAATTTGTAATTAAATATTAATTTTATTTTGTAGGGTTAACAACACCACTGCTCTCTGAACTATTCACGAGTTAGCGATTTGACCCTAAAACCTTTTTTAGCAAGTAAACCCCTTGAACTCTCTGTAATTGGCAAAACATAACTGTTTTTACCCCCTCAACCAGGCATTCAAGGGGGCAGTAAACCAAATTGTTTTACCAATTGTAGAAGTTTCAAGGCGTTTACTTGCTAAAAAAAAAAGTTTATGGGGTAAAACGCAAACTCGTTAATGGTTCAGAGGGTAATGGTGTTGCTAACCCTATTTTGTATTATATAAATTTTTTTAAAAAATTATTTATTTGTATTGACATGTGGTACGTTCTTGGTTTAAAGACGAAAATATCCCTAGAAATGTTAAATTTGACTAATTATTGACTAACGGAGTGACCAAATTGATAATTTTTTGAAAACATAAAGGACCACACCAGTGAAATAGGGAAAGATTATTAAAAAACTGATAATTCAAAAAAAAAAAAAAAAAACATATGAACCCAAATGATAATTCCCTTTACAATTACAACTTTTTAAAACACAGCTTTTGAAGAAAAAAAAAATTTACAAGCAGAGTTTATGAAAAAAGTTGTTTATTATTATTAATTTCTTTTTGTTGCTAATTAAAAAAAAAAACTGATCGTTTAATTTTGAAAGCATTTATATTTAATATTTTAATTTACTGACCAAGTGTGAAAAATTCTTTTCACCTCATATCCAAACAATTACTAAAATAGTCCTCCAACATATATAAGATATCATCTTCTTCCCTCAACCTCTCTTTCCTTCCTATTTTTTTGTCTCTACTCTCACTGATTTCTTACTCATTGTAACTAGATTTGTGACTTTAACTTTGAAACAACATACATTTCATGGGTTTATCGGATTTTTTTTTTTTTTTTGGCATTATTTGAAGTTTTATGATAATAAAACATTGAAACAAAAAATGTTCTCCATTTTCCAAAATGTTTCACATACTTCTTACTTACGTGAAATCATGACCTTATATTACGTAATCTTTGTAATAATGTATCTTTTGTTACATGTAATCATCAAAATCACCTATGAGTACTGGTTTTTGGGGTCTTTCATCCATCGGTTAGTTAAAATTAGAAGAGTTTCTCTTTACATTTCATAAATGATTTATTTACACTTCATTTTAATTTTTTATTAATGACAATATAAAACTAAATTAAAATTACCAAACAAGATAAAAAAAATATTCTAAAAACACTCCAAACTATATTTTTTTTTTCTAGAAAAAACATTTTTTTTCCTCCTTTGTGTTTTTTTTTTTCCTTGCACTGTTTACAAACCCTAAAAGTATTATCTTTTTTTAAGGGAAATTATCATTCTCCCCCTGTAGTTTTCCATATTCTCTATTTTCCCCCTACTAGTTTCCAAATTCTCCATTTCCCCCCCTACCATACACAAATACAAACAATCTCTCATTTAAAAATAGGCATGGGAGGGGGAAAAATGGAGAATTTTGAAACTAGAGGGGGGAAAATGGAGAATATGGTAAACTACAAGGGAGAGAATGATAATTTCCCCTTTTTTATTTTTTATTTTTTTTTTTCTCTTTGCTGGAGGTTCTCTGAAACAAACTTGAATTTGTGAGCAATTCGGACCTTTATAAACTGATATGCGTACCTTTATCTAAATTTTGATAGTGAAAATATAGCAACAACATCATCTGTTTGCTTCTTGTTATTTTATTCCTTTATTTTATTGTGATGAAAATAACTGTTGTTGTACTAATACATTTTTATATGTTTTTTTTTCTTTTTTGTTAATGATGTTTTCAGCACAGCTGAATGAATAAAAATTTATTGCTGTTTTTTTTTTTTTTTTCTAAATTATTTGTTGATTTTTTTTTTTTAAGTAAAAAATTTGGTTTTTCATTGATTTGTTTAGAGGGTGACTTGTTTTTTCCTACGTAAATTTTGTATAAAATCACAAACACTGTCATACAGTTGAGGTGATAGACATTTTTCAATAATTGCAAATATTAGTGTGCACCAAAAATTGATATCTATGAAAACCATTTTTGTAATTATTATGTTATGTTCTCAATTAACGATTGTTTTACCTTTCAGTTAACAAAGTTATCTTATTCTTCTCAAAGCGATTTAATTTACTAGTTTTTTTTTTTTTTTTTTTGGTTTTGCTATGTGATAAAAATAAAATTAAAATTCAAAAATAATAATAGATAATATTAAAATAAAATGGAGTGTCTTTATAAATTTTATTTTTAAAAATGGAGTGTCTTTAGAATAGGAGTGTCAAAAAATAAAATGGATAATTTTGGAACAAAAGAAAGTGTCTTTAGATTTTTTTTTTTTTTTAAAATTAAATTTTAAAAATGGAGTGTATTTAGAAAATAAGTGTAAATACAAAAAATTTAATTGTCAAAAAAAGCTCTTAAAATTAAAACAATTATATATATATATATATTGTGGCTAAAAACAAATTTTCATATTTACTAAGGTTGTTATTTAAGAAATTTTCCCAATAGAGATATTCTAAATATTTGAAAAGAAAAATTGATTGTTGTTTGCAGGAATCCCAAAGCAAAAAATGTTTCAGCTCTCACCAACCATACCTTCCATGAGCACATCACGCATTGGATGGGTGAACCCTGAGACCGAAAAAGTTGAGAAATATGTTTTTGAATTTGCATCAAAAATCAACAAATCAATGGCATTGACTGAGTGGGTGCTTTGCAATTCAAGTTATGATCTTGAGGCTGAAGCATTTAAAATGTATCCGAAGATGCTTCCAATAGGTCCACTTTTGTCAAGTAACCGATCGGGTAACATAGTAGGAAATTTTTTATCAGAAGACTTTAGTTGTTTGAAATGGCTTGATGAGCAAGCAACACAATCAGTGATATATGTTGCATTTGGCAGTGAAGCTAAATTTGATCAAATCCAATTCCAAGCATTTGCTATGGCACTTGAACTCTCCAACAAACCATTTCTCTGGGTTGTACGTCAAGATGTTGCTAGTAAACTAGATGAAGCCTACCTTAAAAGATTTCAAGAACAAATGGCCACTCGTGGCCTCGTAATTAGTTGGGCACCTCAACAAAGAGTTCTTGAACATCCTTCCATAGCTTGCTTCTTTACACACTGTGGTTGGAACTCTACTATTGAAGCGCTTAGCAATGGAGTCCCTCTCTTGTGTTGGCCTTTTGGTTTGGATCAGTTTTACAATGCAAAATACATCTGTGAAGTTTGGAATGTTGGATTGGGATTCAATTACCAAGATGATGAAACAATAACTTCAATAGTTACAGGAGAGGAAATAAAAAATAAATTGGATGAATTGCTTGGTAGTGACAAGTACAAAGCAAATGCTATGGATCTTAAGGAAAAACTCATGAATAGCGTCAAAGAAGGTGGCAACTCCTACAATAATTTCATGAGTTTTGTTGAATGGGTGAAGACCTAATTGTTCGAGTTGGAGGTAAATGAAAAGAACTAATCAAGATATATATCTTTGAATACTATTGTTGGACTATTTACTAGTAATTTATGCTTTTGAGTTGAGACATTTACCTGAATTTGTTTAAAAATATTTATTATATATATTTATTAATATTTTAAAAATATAATACAACAAATAATATATATTATAATATGTTTTTATATGCTAAAAAAAATATTTCAATTTATTAGTTAACAAAATATTTAGAATAAAAATTACATCATAACATTGTATAACTTAATACAGTCAAATACAAAATATCACCAAACACAAGATTGTAAAAGAATAATACAGTTCAATCCAATACAATCCAATTCAATCTAATCCAGTATAGTAGAATACAACACAATACAGTGTGCCAAACAAGCCTTAGGGCCTTTTAAAGAGGTTAAGATTGCCAAAGCGATCATCGAAGGTCTTATAATGTGGGTGTGGAGGTTTATCAATGGGTCACCTCAACTTCTGTAAAATAGGAATTTCTTCTTAATTTTTTTATTTTTATTTTTATCATTTTGTAAAAAATAAATTTATGTTATTTTAGTTAGTGAGAAATTGAAAATATGTATGAATTTCTTGTTTTAATAACATAAGAAATATATATTTTATGAGCTTTCAATTAAACAAAACTTTAAAGTATTTAGATTATTGCAAAGTGAAGGGAGACCCCTCCCCTAGGGTGGAAGTTGCATTTCGGGTTGTGTTTGTAGAGTCCAATCTCGCCAGATCCAGGTTGTAGTTTCATGTATTTATTGATTATAATATCAAAGCTTTTTTCAAGCACTATGATTTAAAATAAGGAAAAAGCTAAAGACAATTGCGATTGAATCTTTGTTTGATACGTGTACACCAATTAATTTTAATTACACAAATGTAATCTTAATGAACCCTTACATGTTTCTATTATTTAGAAAAATGCCACCAAATGTGGTGAAACATTACACTAGAGTTGCATTATATTAAATTTTTGAATAATGATATGCTATCCAACTTTTTTAAACAGTTGACATGTTTAAGAGCATTGGAGTTACATGAATATGAATGGGATGATTTAGTGGTGTGTGTGTGTTTTAACTTTCAAGTATTTGCTGGACGGTAGGAAAGATTCAGATGTTCATAGGACTACTTTAATTTTGCAATTGAACTCAAACTAAAGGTTCATTAACGAGATTCTGACTACAAATCTCTTGAAATTGGAAGATCAAGATTCATGCCCTAGTTCCAACTTCCAAGATAAAAAAATTGAGTACTAAATTTATGCCATTTAATATAATGATTCAACGAATAGTTTTCATGTATTGGATTTGATTAATTTTTCCACAAATGTCATTAATTGATATTTTTTTTTTTTTGAAAGTTAAGCTTTATTAAAGCCCGATGGCAAAACAGGGGAGAAACCCCAACAACAAGCACAACAGAAAAAACGCCACAACAGAGGCGCCCTAAAACGAACAACCAGAAAAGGCAGCAGAACAACAAACAAAAAGAAACAAAGACGCACCCACAAGGAACACCAGACGCACCACCCAAAACAACGCCAAAACCCCCGATAACAGCAGCCACAAGGCAAAAACAAAACAAAAACA
This sequence comes from Acer campestre, assembly GCA_954870605.1. Taxonomy (NCBI): domain Eukaryota; kingdom Viridiplantae; phylum Streptophyta; class Magnoliopsida; order Sapindales; family Sapindaceae; genus Acer; species Acer campestre. The sequence goes on along the minus strand of OX940799.1, from coordinate 52,469,964 downwards.
AAAACTCTCCCCAATCAACAAAATCACCGGACTGACTCGACCCCATCTTAGCAAGACTATCCGCAAAGGAATTGAATGCTCTCGAAGCATAAACAATCTCCATACTACCGAAAGAAGTCATGCTGTTGCGAATGTCATTAATTGATATTAAATACATTATTTCCTTCTTTATCAAGAATCAGTATCATAATTGTTGCATTCAACTTAAATATCACAATATGTATTTATATTTTTTCTGAACAATTACTCATAATTTGGGATTTAGGGAGGCGAGACATGACTCAAACCCAAAACCTTATTGAAGTAGGCGTGAAGGGTATACCGTTGTGTCACCTTTGTCTCGTCATATTAGAATTTATGTATCTATATATATGACAAACTCGTAAAAAACTTGACAGAATTTGTATTCTGAATTATAAATTCAACGTTTAAATTTACATATTTAACATGGATATCAGTCTCAATAGATTCACATAAAATTTAATAGACTTTGCAATCTAAATTATAAATTCAACGTTTAAATTTTTTCCATTAGCACACGTGTTAACCCCAATGGTGTAGGCAATTACTTATTGATGAAATATGGAGCATTTGGCCGACGATCCAATTACAAAGATCCCAAGTGAGATAGGAAAATTGATACACTTGAGATATTTGAACATGATCTCACTTAGAGGTATAAAAGAATTACCTGAAACTTTGTGTGAATTGTATAATTTACAAACTTTGAATCTGAGTTATTGCTTTAAACTTGAAAAGCTACCCAAAGGGATGGGGAAGTTAATCAACTTAAGGCATTTGATAAACTATGGGACTAATGCATTGAGTTACATGCCAAAGCGAATTGAGAGACTAGTTTTTCTAAGAAGATTGAATAAATTGGTTGTTGGTGTAAGTGATGGTCACAATAGCCAAGTGTCTAGTCTTGATTGTCTTAAAAAGTTGGAGTACCTTAGAGGCTCTCTTGTAATAAGAGGATTGCATGGGAAATTTGATAGATGGAGCTGAAGCGGAGAATGCAAATCATAGGACTACAGAAGTAAGAAATATCTCCTTCATATGGAGTTGTATTTCGATTACAAAAGTGAGGCATCATCAATTGAAGTACGTAGGAAAGATGAAGCAGTTCTTCAAGCATTACATGCACCTCCATATTTAGAGAAATTATTTTTAACAGGGTACAGAGGCATAACTCAATTGAGGAAGTAAACTCTCGAAAATTGCATCAACTGTGAGCATTTGCCTCCTTTGGGAAAATTGTCATTGCTTCAAACACTTGAAATAAAAGACATGAGGAGTCTGAAAATTGTGAATTTTTTCATATATATGTTACGATAAAATTTCAAAAAAAAAAAAAAAAAATTAAAAAGATAAAAAAAATTAAATTGAATTAGACTAATTTCATGTTAAATTTAAGGGGGATTATCATTTGGGTCCCTAACTTTTTCTGAATTATCAATTTTTTAAACAAGTTTCTTTTTTTATCAAAACTTTCCCTGACTTTTGTAAAGTATATCAAATATGTCATTTTGACTTTTTTTTTAACGGTCAAACGTGACAGAATATATAAATTGACCATTTTGCCCTTAATTTTAATTAAAGAGTTTAAAAATACAATTTTACCCTCTAACATTTTAAAATTTTACAATTCAACTTTAATATGATCCAATCAAAATTTAACACGTGTCGCCAAAATTTTAAAATAAACTATTAATTTTTTTTATTAATATAGCAAAATTAAATTTTAAAATAAAACTAATTAAATAGATGAAATAAAATTTCATTAAATAGATGAAATTACAACTCATTAAATAAAAAATATATTAAAAAAACACAAACAAAAAATTTAAAAACATAAAAAAAAAAAAAAAAAAGTGAATCTCCACTGGATGGTGCAAATATATTTATTTTTATTTTTTTTATTTAAATGTTAAAACAGAATTATAAATTACAAAAAAAAATTATAACAAAAATAATCCGGTGGATTTCTAGAACATCTGGAAACCCAAATTATCATCTTCTTCAACACATCATAACCCACAAGTAGCATCAGCATCTTGGTCATCGTGATCATCATAATTCAACAGAGGCAAAGAAGACCAAATCAAAAGAAAACCCAGATTATAATAACGTTTGGTCAGCTCATAACTTTCAGGCAAGCTTGGTCATCGTGATCATCATCTTCTCCATAAGACCACCACCATCTCCAACACCCAAACCCTAACCTAATCCATCAGAACTCAAACACCAAACCCTAGCCACCACCACACCTCAAAGACCAAATAGTGAACCACCCATCACCACCCCTAAAATCCAGCCACCACCGTGAACCACCTGCTTCTCATCACCACCACCACATTTCAATCAAACCCAGAAAAAATAACAAAATGAATCAATCTCAGAAATCATCGCAATCTCAGAAATCATCACGAATCAATCTCAGCTGCCGTCGATCTTGCACAACCAGCCTCGAATCGATCTCAAACGTCGTCGTGAATCAGACCAGCCCCGAATCAATCTCCTCTGCTGCCGTGATTCTCTCCACCAAAATCCCCATCAACAGCCACACCACCCAACCTTCACCCCCAAACACAACATCTAGGTATGTAATAAAAAAGCCCAACCGAAAATGAGTGAATATTTGAGAGATATTAGATTGAGTGAGAGATAGAGAGATCGATGTTTGAGAGAGATTGATGTTTGAGAGAGACCAAAAATGATCTAATGAAGAAGAAGACGATCTGATCTTTATATATATTTTTAAAAAAAATCTCAATTTTTTTTTTCTATTTTCTATTGTGTTTTTGTAAGAAAATGTTAACAATGGTGGAAAAAATAAATTACATTTTTTTATAATTATATTTTTATTTTTTAAATAAATAAATCTTCACCATCAATCTAAGATTTGGATGGTGGAGATTTAAAACATTTTACTTTTGTATTATATGAATATTATAAAATTATTTTATTTATTTTATTTCTATTTTTGTGACACATGGCATGTTCTTGGTTCAAAGACAGAAATACCCCTATGATCGGACCATATTTACACCTATTTGAGGTCCCCATTTCCTATCGTTTGTACTCGTTTTCGAGCGTATTTTTGTATATAATGTGTTTTGTGAGCTTTTTGTAGGTTATTCACTATAAATAAGGTTTTTGAGCTAAATTGATGAGTTTTGGAAGTTAAAAGGGCTGAAACGGAAATGGCCCGTGCAGAACACCAAACTTTCGGGGGTCATATCTCTCTCCTCAAATTGAATTAGGTTTCGTGCCACCTATTTTCGGAAAGCCCCGGCTGTCTTCTTTCCAATGGTTTTTACAGAACACGATTCCGATGTCTCTAGAGGTATTTATGCCCATTTCCGTGACAGTGTGCGATGCTGAAAACCACTGAAGATCAAGAAGCGCCCTACGTAGGGCGCCCTACGTAGGGCGCCCTACGCAAGATCAGAGAAATGGCGCCCTACAGGCGCCCTACAGGCGCCCTACAGAAGCGCCCTACGTAGGGCGCCCACAGTGCCACTCTTTTTACTCGATTTTTGTGCCCTAATTCCACACACTATATATACTTCCCTTCAGCTCATTTCTAACAACCTCCACCACGACCCTTGAAGTTCCAAACACCCCATTTTCACTCCAAACCTCCCAAGAACACATTTTTAACTCAACTCCTTCACCAAATCACTCAACTCTTCCATCAATCCACCATCTAAACACAAATCCCTCTTCACCACTTCATTCCTTCACATCCATCTACCATAAAAATCCCATCTTGGAGCTAAAGGAGTCAAGGAGAGAAGAAGCCAAGCACATCCAAGCAAGAGAGAAGGAGATCTTCACATAGTTTCTTCTAAATCTTTCTCTCTTTGTTTTTACTTGTTCTTAATCATGACTTGTACTCATTTCATATATTTTGTAGTCTTTACTTGTAATATGAACTAAATCCATCTTGGTTAAGGCCAAGATGAGACCTTTTCCATGAATTGATAGTAAAGGCCACCTTTTTATCTTCATTGCTTGTGTTATGTATGTGCATTTCAATTGCTTAATGCTTCTTGGTGTCTAGCTAACACTTGGTTGATGTTTGGTTGTTGTGTGAAGTACCGAGAGGAGAAGCACACAACGTGCTCGACGAAATGCCCGATACAAGTCTAGTAAGATAGAAATATGTGATGCTAGCTTGTAGGATTCCATTTGTGTGCCATTATGCTTAATGAATTTGTGTGTAGTTCGGATAACCATTGAGAAATAGGTTATTGGTGCATATGAATGTTGTCTTTATCACTTGAGAGAGGTTAGAGACTAATTAAGGGCATACGAATCTACATAATCACTTGCATACTTTACTTATATGGTGTGCCTAAAATTGTTAAGGATTGGATAGGTGGAGTCTTGGTCTTAGTCTAATTTCTCATACATATTACAATCACTTGCTTGTGTTTGGTTTAGCTTTGTTTACTTACATTGTCTTGTTTTATTACTTGCATTAGTGGTAGTTTAATCTAGTAATTTTGAGTAGTGTAATTTCATTATCAAAAATTGGCTTATCTAAATAGTAACCAAATCAATCAATTGCGGTAATCGATTTCATCAATCCTCGTGGGACGAATCTTATTCACCATTGTACTACTCTTTCGGCTCCGTGCTATTGTGGACGCTCGTTTAAGTTTGACCGACAGCTGACTAACTGATGAACCTATTTGATATACTTTACAAAAGTCAGGGAAAGTTTTGATAAAAAAGGAAACTTGTTTAAAAAATTGATAATTCAGAAAAAGTTAGGGACCCAAATGATAATCCCCCTAAATTTAAAGGTTATATACATATTTATTTTTAGTTTTAATTGTTCTCTGCTGACCATTACATTATAATTTTGCAATTTAATTATTTTTTTTTTAATTTTTTTTTTGTTTGAAAGTTTAATTATTTTTCATTTAGCTGTTTAGTTTTTTTCCTAACTTTTTTCATTCTCACCTCACGCATTCTCCACCTTTTACTCCCCATTTCTTTTTAACTAATCCCCACTTAGTTAGCTGCCTCATCCTGTCATCCACTTATTCCAATTTTTTTTTTTTAACTTTTCTTAACCTTTCATACGACTACGAGCTCTTCAGATCTGCGAGTTCCTCCTCACTCTCTTCTTCGAAAATATCATCCACTAAAAGGTTTGATTTTCTCTATCTTTTTGTTTTCTATTCATGATTTATATCTACAAAACTTAAACAATCCTAAAAAATCCAAGCCTGAAATTAATCAAAATTCAATTTTAAAGAGATATCCATAGATTTTCACTACAAAAAGAAAACTAAATCACATATATGAATCCAACTAAGTTTTTCCCAAGAAAAATGTAGAGAGAAATAAAAGAATCAAGATGAAGTACCAAACGTTACACTTGGGAGAAAACATGAAGTCTTGAAATTGTTTTAAAACTTAAAATTACTGAAACAATCTTTTAAAAGCATGTATTTAACTTTCTGTAATAGAAAATTACCTAAACATCCCTTCCATAAGGGAGTTTCAATAATATTTCCATTTGAAGTTTAAATTTTCCCTCTTCTTCTATAAATGAACAATAATATACTCTATGTGCTTATTTTAACTGTGTCTTCTTTCATCACATTTGTAGTCATGGCTTTATAAGGAATATAAAATCAACAATGCTGTCTACAGAGAGGCGTTCTGCCCTTCTACTCTGTGTTGACACCGCTTGCTGAGAAATAAGTTGTAGGAAGAAAGAAGTTCTTATACGTACTGCTTCATCAGATTGCATGAGTGCCAGACATGATGACAAGAATTACCAGCACAATAAGTATTCATTATGAAGTACTTTTGTTTATTGAATTTTGGGTTGAAATTTTTAGTACTTTTGCTTACTTCAACCCTCCTTGTATCATAGTCCATGACATATTCTAACTCTAACCATGGCAATTGTTGGGAAAGGTTGCTACAGGAAGATTGACATCGGCCTCCGTCCTCTTGTTGATAAAGAACTGTAAAAAGAGATGCAAAAGAGATCATAGGACATGCTGCCTAATGTGTATGCTCACCAGTGAAACCATGACCATTGCTGGTGATAGCAGCACAGATGGTACAAGTGAATAAAAGAGTTACATAGATCGTGAACCTTGTTGAGGTACTTGTAATTAATTCTCTTCCATTTTCTTCACTGTTTGGTTCCTACGCTCTAGTATTCAATGTAGCACAATGCTTGCAGCAAAACAGGACTATGAAATTGAGAAGCTTAACCAAAGGGATTGTGAACCTTTCAGGTGGTGTTGCTGTGATTCAGGTAAAATTATCATTAATGTATGAAATTTCATTCCCTTTTTTTTCATTGGTTATGATTTCAGTGTTTCATATTTAGGTTTAAGGACAAAAAGAAACAGAGTTTACGGAAACGAAATTCATAGGAGTGCTCTCAATGCAACAAAGGTATCCTACCTTTTGTGGTTGTTTTACCTTTGTGTTTTCTGTCATCACTTGTAAAATATTCCTCAGGCAGCAGTTGTGAATGCACCCTTTTATCGGCTCGAAACAAGATTTGAAGCAAAGACTCTTGCCAATGATGACGAAAAGGTGATAACTTTCCAAACATGGTAAGTCTCTAACCTTCATCCCTTTATTTTTAGTGGGAATTTCTATTTCCTAATTATGACTTAACTCTTAATTTTTATAGAGGATATTTGATAAAAAGCATTGAGCTACTAAACGAAGTTAAATGTCATGAATGGAAGCATTAATTAATCGAGATGTTTTAATCGAAAATGTATACAATTCAAGTAGCATCTGTTATTTCATATAAGTATGCAGAACTCTAATAGTTTAATTATGTTATCTTGCTTTCCAGTGACACAATACCAGGTTTGCTGCTAGGGGAATATAAGAGGATCTTATGGCTTATGGTTATATTGATCCGACAAAGGTGAGAGTTAGATTCTTTATTGCTTAATACATTTCTCGAAGAAATGGAAGTGATGTGTTGATGTAGAACAATCAACTGCATGTTAATTTTTTAGTCCTATATTGCCCCGCTAGGCATATGTTATGCCTATTGAGCAAACTTATGGTTTTAATAACAGGTTGTGAGATGATATGCTTGGAGCATGTAGCTTCTATTGCAAAGACATTCTTCACATAAGATTATGTGGTTGTTGAACCTTAATTTGTTGCTGCTGGAAATTCACCAGGAACATAAGGGCATTCGTCAGACTTGAGCTTGAACGCCACACTCAATTTTGAGCGAAAGGGGACCCGGTTCCAGAACGACTATGAGCTACATGAAGCGGGCAGGAGGACAAGACAGAGACGATCCCATGGATAATTGAGGTTATCACCAGCAACATTGTCTTCTGTATTTTGACCCTGAATATCAATCTTCTGTAGGGTTGATTGATTAACATATATTGAAAATTTTGAGGTAAATGTCACCGTTGAGATTTGTCATTTGAGATTGTTTATGATAACTATAGCGAAGGAATATGGAGTTCATTGAATGTTGGTTTTATGCAATCCTAAAGGAGCAACTTGGAAGTTTTTACCTGCTATGCATGTGAACAGCAAGAAAAACATTGAACCACCACACGCACACTTGTTATTTGTTAATAATCTTCAGGTTTGTGATTTTCAACTTCTTTCTCTTCAAAGCTTAAATAAATTCAATTTGTGAAGAGAACATGTTTGCTTAATAAGTTTCCTTTTTTTTTTCTCCATCTTCTAGCTCAATTATGTGGATAACAAACAAATTGACGACAAAGTTCTTGTTCCGATCCCGAAGGTGGCAAAATGCTAGAACCAGTGCACATAAGCTTTTTGATTACCACCACTTCAGTTTTTGTTAAAAATTAGAGTGATCTTTTGTGTTGATTGTACAGTCCTCAAATCTGGATACCTGTAGCAGTCCACCTACTGACCACCAAGTAGATGTTGTCCGCTTTAGGACTCACGCACACTTCCTTCACACTTATGGATTTACTTTGGATCATGGGTTTCACACAAACGTACCAAAACATACATACAATTTCTACACCTTAAAGATCTTTTCTTGTAAATGTGGCATATTAAGTTCTCAAATTCTACATTCAAAAATCTTTTCTTTATTTCACTTTTGTGTCCATCTATTATTATCTGTAGTGGTTCTGGGAAACTCATGAAAGCCTTTTTCTTGTGAACAAGACTTGGTTTTAATCTTTTAGTTTAATGTGACATGAAATTGTTGAAGAATCAATGATAGAAAGACTATTCAATGACACCAGCTCGTATAGAAAAATATCGACACTACTGTGAAAATTCATCATCCAATCCAACAAATAAGAACCATCCTGGGTTTTGTTGCCTTTACTCTTTTGATCTTTCTGCAAATTGATGTTAATTTGTTACCAGACTGTCATTTGTTATCAGAATTTTCATTAAGCAACAACCGTATTGTTTCTTGATATTGAAAGCAAGATATATATATATATATATGCAATTGCTTTTTTTTTTTTTTTTTTTTCAAATAGTGTAATTTCAACATCCTCATTGGACAGCATTTTTTTTATTGTACTATCTTATTAATTAATTAATCATTTAGAGCTAAAATGGCATAATTTGATTGGACAACATTTTTTTTTTTTTTCATTTTTTTAGCTTAAAAACCAAACCAAATAATGTTTCAAGTGAATTATTCTTTCATTCATCATATCATCCTATGGTGTGGAGGGTGAAGACAACTCACATTTCACATAATTTGGGTTAATTTTTTTTTTTTTTTGTTATATAGTGTTACTCTTTTTTTGTTGAAAAATTACTCTTTTTAATAACACTTACTAATCATATTGTATTGCCCCATTACCTTAACTAATTATCGGTGTTCAACTGTTACTCTGTTCGTCAATGAATCAAATGGATCTATATCAATATGATTGCCTAAAGGGTAAATTACACTGCACCCCTTGGGGTTTGGCCTTAAGACACATAGATGGAAAAGTTTTGTTATTCTACACTAACATCCCTGTTTGACCATGGTAAGGTCCAAAATGCCCTTGTATAATAATAAAAAATAAAAGTTTTTTTACATTGACACCCAAGGGCATTTTGGACATTACCATGGTCAAACATGGGTGTTAGTGTAAAATAACAAAACTTTTTCATCTAAGTGTCTTAAGGTCAAAACTCAAGGGGTGTAGTGTAATTTACCTTTCCCTAAAATACAATCATATCGAGAGAGATCGTCCTAGTGGTATGTCATCAAACCTACACCTATAGGTTGGTATGCTTCTTACACCTACACCTCTCGAGGTTGTGAATTCGATTGTTTGTTGTCTCAAGTTCGAGTCGATGCCACCTAAGGTGATATTAAAAAATAATAACAATAAATAAAGCCTCGATAAAATCTACACATCTTAAGAGAGACGTTCATGCTTTTGATATTTATCAACCCACACGCTTTACAATTTTATTTTATTTTTCAATTTTTTCTCTGCTAATCACTCGAACAAAACTCAAATTACGCCAAAAATGATCTAAATCAAATAGATTCGAAAGGAAGAGAGAGAAAAAGAGACCAGAGGAGGGAGAGCCGGAGAGGAAAGAGAGGTAAATTTGTTGATTGCTTTTTTGCCTTTTGACCTTTTTTTTTTAGTGACGATCATAATATTGCTTTAACGGATCCTCCATTTTTTATTGTTAAGATTTGAAGTCTAAATCATTTAATATTAGTTGAATTCGAATCCCAAGTTCCCAACTAATAAAACTCTACCAGCCAATAGCTTTTGTCCTTGTTTTTAATTTTTTTTTTTTTAAAAAAAAAAAAAACAAAAAACAAAAAACGCGTCTCAAAAATGCCGAAACATTTGTGGCTGAATCTTTGTTTGACACGTGCACATAATTTAATTTCAATTACACAAATGCCATCTTATTTAATCGTTATATGCTTATATTATTTACAAAAAAAAAAAAAAAGAAAAAAAAAAGTGGAAATTACTCAAAATGACCATATACAACATACAAATTTTGTTTGTAACCACAAATGAAATTTTAACTGTTAATAACCATGTTTTTATAAAATTACTTGAATGCCTCCATATAAAATCCATCTCAAACACACTCTCTCTCTCTTTTTCTCTCTTTTCTTTCTCTCTCCTTTGCTCTCTCTCTATGCGTCCAAACCAACACCTGGAAATCATCGCTAGCGTTGTTGTTGTCAAAATCGAACATCTGCAAATCGTCGTCGGCATCCTCTCTCTCTCCCCGAACCTCTCTTTCTCTTTTCGCGACAGCACCGTCGTGCATCGCTGCTTGGCACCGTGCGTCATCGTGCACCATCATGCGTCGTGCGCAGTGCGTTGTGCGCAATGCGTCGTGCTTCGCCTAGGCTTCATGACCGTCGGAGCTCCCCCTCCGCCAGCGATGTGATCTGTAGAAAAAAGGAAAAAAAAAAAAAAACCTAATTTGGGGATTTGGGGAATTTGGGGAAGAAGGGAAATGGAGCATGATTTCAAGTTTCACATTTCATTTTAGTTATGATTTCAAGTTTTATATTTCATTTTAGTCATGATTTCAAGTTCGAGGATTTTTTTTAAAAAATAATAATTTCAGGGGTATTCTTGTAATTTATGGACCTACACTGAATTTTTTTTTTAAAAAATAGTTATTAATAATTAAAGTTTCAAAAGTGATTATTAACAAAAGTTTAATGTTTTTAATTGCTATTTTTGGTTTTTTCTCGGTCCCAACGTCCATTTGGGGAGAAAAACTTAAATGGAAATGTAAGTATATTATTTACATTGGAAAAATAAAAGTGTAATACTAGATGTTTTAATTCTTTTTTCATAAATTCTGTCTCAAATGATATGGCATGTGAAGTGTCAACATTATATTTATGACCACATTATTAAGGATAGAATTTGGAAATAAATAATTTAAAACATCTAACATTACTTTCATTGTAGTGTAAATTTTTCTCCCATTTGGTAATAATGATCCCAGTCATCCCACTAGGCACCGACGAGTCACGAGTGTACCAAGCTGTCATGTAAATTTGAACATTGACCATTTGGGAATAATGATCCCAGTCATCCCACCAGGCACCGACAAGTCACGAGTACCAATTAGCTGTCATGTAAATTTGAACATTGACCATTTGGGAAGACACTTTTTTTTTTTTATTCCATACACTATAAACATTGACCATCTCCCTATTCCTGGGTACTGAGTTATATCTCAAAAACCTTCCTCTTTCTTTCATCGTTCAAAATTCATCTCTAATTAGCAATGGCCCATGCGATTGTTTCCCTTGTTTTGGAGCAATTGATTTCAATCATTGGTAACGAAACAAACCAAGAGGTGAGGCTTGTGGTGGGTGTCAGAAAGGAAATAAAAAAACTCACCAGCAACTTCCGAGCTATTCAAGCTGTGCTTCTTGATGCTGAGCGACGAGAACTGAAGGAGATGGCTGCCAGAGATTGGTTAGATAAGCTCAAAAATGCATCTTATGACATGGATGATGTGTTGGATGAATGGAACACTGCCATTCTCAAATTGCAAAGTGAGAGAGCTGAAAGTGCTCATGTACTTCACAAGAAGAAGGTATGTTTCTTCTTCCCCTCTCCTAGATTTTGTTTCAAACAAGTTGGTTTACGTCGTGACATTGCTCTAAAGATAAAAGGAATAAATAAAAATATTGATTCCATTGCTAGAGAGAAAGATATGTTTAACGTTGATACATCAAGGAGTATTGAAGAACCTCCTAGAATTAAAAGTACATCTTTTGTTGATGTGTCTGAGGTACTTGGTAGAGATGAGGAGAACAATTATCTAAAAAACAAATTGTTGCATGAGAGTAATGAAGATAAAAAAGGCCTCCATATCATCTCTATTGTAGGGATGGGAGGAATAGGAAAAACAACACTTGCCCAACTTGTCTACAATGATGAAGAGGTGAAAAGCAATTTCGATAAAAGAATATGGGTTTGTGTCACGGAAACTTTTGATGAGGTTAGGATTGCAAAAGCAATCATCGAAGGTCTTAAAGGTGATGCCACTAATTTAAATGAATTCCAATCTCTTTTGGAGTGTATAAGTGAATCTATTGTAGAAAAGAAATTTCTTCTTGTCCTAGATGATCTGTGGACAGAAGACTACAATAGGTGGGGATCATTTTACAATTCTCTCAACTATGGTTTTCATGAAAGTAAAATTTTGGTTACTACACGTAAAGAGACAGTTGCACGAATGATGAATTCAATGGATATTATAAATATCCAAGAATTGGCTGAAGAGAAAAGTTGGTCATTGTTTAGACAATTGGCATTTTCTGGTAGGTCTGCTCTAGAGTGCAAAAAATTAGAAAAAATTGGTAGAGAAATTGTTGGCAAGTGCAGGGGCTTGCCTCTTGCTGTGAAGACAATTGGGAGTCTTTTACGTTTTAAAAGAACTGAACAGCAATGGCAAAGGGTATTAGATAGTGAGATGTGGAATTTAGAAGAGTTAGAAAGAGGTATTTTTCCACCTCTATTATTGAGTTATAACGATTTGCCTTCCATGGTAAAACGATGTTTCTCATATTGTGCCGTCTTTCCAAAAGATTATGTAATGAAAAAAGATGAATTAATTAAATTATGGATGGCTCAAGGTTATCTTGGTTTAAAACAAAATCAAGAGTTGGAGATAGTTGGTGAAGAGTACTTTGACATGTTAGCAATGTGTTCTTTCTTCCAGGATTTTGAAAAAGATAATGATGATAATATTCTAAAATGTAAGATGCATGACATAGTACATGACTTTGCTCAATTTCTGGTTAAGAATGAATGCTTCATGATGGGAACAAGCAGTGATGGAGAATCAAGTTGTTCTTACGAGAATGCTCGCCATTTGAAGATGACACTCGAGGATGATCAGGCTTCATTTCCTACTATCATATGTAGCATCTTCAAGATTCGCAGCCTCATAGTTTGGTGGAAATATAACAACTCTTCATCAACAAGTAATTGCATTACAACCTTATTTAAACAATTGACAAGTTTAAGAGCATTGGAGTTACATGAAGTTTTTGGCAGTAATCCAATTACAAAGATCCCAAGTGAGATAGGAAAATTGATACACTTGAGATATCTGAACATTTCCCCACTTACAGATATAAAAGAATTACCTGAAACTTTGTGTGAATTGTATAATTTACAAACTTTGAATCTGAGTTATTGCTCTAAACTTGAAAAGCTACCTGAAGGGATGGGGAAGTTAATCAACTTAAGACATTTGATAAACTATAGGACTAATGCATTGAGTTGCATGCCAAAAGGAATTGAGAGATTAGTTTTTCTAAGAACATTGAGTAAAGTGGTTGTTGGTGGTGAAGGTCACAATAGCCAAGAGTGTAGTCTTGATTGTCTTAAAAAGTTGGACTACCTTAGGGGCTCTCTTGTAATAAGAGGATTGGGAAATGTGATAGATGGAGCTGAAGCGAAAAATGCAAACCTCGGGAGTAAGAAATATCTCCTTCATTTGGAGTTGTATTTCGATTACATAAGTGAGGCATCATCAATTGAAGTATGTAGGAAAGATGAAGCTGTTCTTGAAGCATTACATCCAACTCCAAATTTAGAGAAATTATTTTTAACAGGGTACAGAGGCATGTCATTTGATTGGATGGCGCCGTTGACTCAACTGAGGAAGTTAATTCTCAGAAATTGCATCAAGTGTGAGCATTTGCCTCCTTTGGGAAAATTGCCATTGCTTCAAACACTTCAAATAAGAGGCATGAGGAGTCTGAAAAGGGTGGGTAATGAATTTTTGGGAATAAAAAATAATGACTCGTCATCATCTTCTTCGCTTATCTTCTTCCCAAAATTGAATCGTCTCATTCTTGAGAAGCTACAAAATTGGGAAGATTGGGAATATGAGATCACAAAAGATTTTGCAATCATGCCATGTCTTTCTTTCTGTGATATTGCTTTCTGCCGTAAATTGAAGGCGCTGCCAAACCATTTTCTTCAAGCAACATCACTGGAGAGATTGAACATCTACGGTTGCCCTGTTTTAATGAAGTGGGCAGAGATATATCATCACTTACCGATAACTAGATACCCTGCTGGGATGACTCGGTAAATTCTAATTGGTTTTGATCTTGTTTGCTATTAATTTTTTTTATTTTTTAATCTAATGAAATGTTAAATATATGATCATTTATTTATCTCCACATAAACTAATTTATTCCCTGTTTTAATGCATTGGGCAATATATCATCACTTACCTATAACTAGCGTCTTATAACTAGCGTCGGTGGGACTCAAAAGATGGTACGTAAGTTCTTGGTTTTGATCTTCATTTTATTATTATTATTTTCATTTTAGATCTAGTGAAATATTAAATATATGATGCTGTATTTATCTCCACTTAAACTAATCTATGTCATATATTTATCTTCACTTAAAATAATTTATCCTCTCACATCGCACCATTGAGATTATGAGTTAAAAAAAGTATTAATTAAAAAGTATTCACCTAAAATAATTTAAAAGTATGACAAAAAATTATTCATTGTGAAATATAATAAAGAAACGAAAAAGAAAATTTTAACAGATTCTGGGTATGTTTCTCTAATAATTCTATTTAAATTATCTTGATAAATTTAAAATTATAAAATAGAACAATTTTGTGAATTACTATGTAAGAGCAATTTTGTAAATCTTTGTAGTTTTTAATTTTGTTTGGAAAGATATATGCTCACTTACCTATTTTGCATCCCAGCCGACCGTTTGACGCAAGAGAATCGACATCACACCAACGAGTAGTGGAGGATGAGGATGAGGAGTCTTGATGCTCTCTAAAGGATGATAAGAAAAAGAGTTTCTTAGGAGAAGATCTATGGAAAATATGCCCTAGTATTTTTAGAAGGTTTCCACAGGTGGAATCCCTCTGCATACTAGGGATTTTCTAGACCAAAGGTATTACACTCTATGTGGTTATTTTAACTTTGTCTCTTCTTTCATCACATTTGTAGTCATGGCTTTATAAGGAATATAAAATCTTGCTAAGGCAGTGGTTAAAGAAGGCAATGCATTGTAGTGGGATACACCCTCTTGCGGCTTGCAGCAAAAGTTGATGCCATCAGAGAAACTCTTGACTATGCTGAGCAAAAGTTAGTGTATATGTCTAAATATGGCCAAATCATTGTCATTTTAGTAGGACATTCCTTATAATTATAACATAATTCAACTTAGCTTAGGTGGGGGCAAATATTGTTTAAAGGGCATTGAAGAATACAGGTGCCGTTTGGGGTGTTGAAATTGAAAAGCCTTGCAGTTCTAGAAGCATTAGTCAATACACATAAGTATGCTTAAGTCTAAGAGTTCAAATTCGTTATCTTTTATTTTTTTTCTTATTCTGCATTCGGGTTCTACCCGGAAACAATATCTTTATTATGGTGGTTAATATGCTGCTACAGGAAAATCTGAGGATCTGATGGCTGCTGGTATTATTGATTCGACAAAGTTGAGTGACATTCTCTATTGCTTCATACAATTCTTTCGGAAATGTAAGTGATGTGTTTATTTATTAAATTGATTCACATTGAATTCTTGACAATTAACTGCTTGTTTGTAATTTAGTTCTTATTTTGTCCTGCTAGGCAATGAATAATTATGTAATGCTAACAAGCAAACTTATGGTCTTAAATTACAGGTTGTGAAATCTATGTTGACAACGAAGTACCTAAATGAGGTCTGACTGAGTCATGATTAGAGATTGTAGGCTTGATTTTTTGTTACACATTACTGTACTAACGAAGAAATTTTGTTGATTCATGCTGTCTCCAGAGGCGTTCTGCCCTTCTACTCTGTGTTGATAACTACTGCTTGCTGAAATCTCTTGCCGATAGATAAGTTGTAGAAAGAAGGATATTCTTATACATACTACTTCATACACGGAGTGCTTGTGAATGGCAGGCATGATTATCAAAGTTATATCATTGTGAAGAATTACCAGTACAATAAGTATTCATTGTGAAGTACTTTTGCTTATTTCATTTTGGGTTTGTATTGAGTTGAAATATTAGTACTTTTGCTTACTTCAACCCTCCTTGTATCATAGTCCATGACATATTCTAACTCAAACCATGGGAATTGTTGGGAAAGGTTGCTACAGAAAGTTCCTCCAAAGCACAAGCTCCCAGAAGTTCAATTTGCTGCAAACAACAAGATTAACAAGAGGTCATGGGATGCTCACCAGTGAAACCTTGACCATTGTTGATGATAGCAGCACAGATGGTACAAGTGAATAAAAGAGTTATATAGATGTGAACCTTGTTGAGGTGCATGTAATTAATTCTCTTCCATTGTCTTCACTGTTCGGCTTGCTACGCTCTCATAGCAAAATAGGACTATGAAATAGAGAAGCTTAACGAAAGGGATTGTGAACCTTTCTGGTGGTGTTGCTGTAATTCAGGTAATTCTTTGCTTACTTGATTTGATTAATGTATGAAATTTCATTCCCATTTTTTTCATTGCTTATAATTTCAATGTTGCATATTTAGGTTTAAGCACAAAAAGAAACAGAGTTTAGAGAAAAGAAATTCATAGAAGAGGGTGCTGTCATCACATGTAAAATGTTCCTCAAGCAGCATTTAGGGATGCACCTTTTTTCTGTCTTGCAACAAATTTGAAGCAGAGAGAATAGACAATGATGACGAAAAGGTGATAACCTTCTAAACATGGTAAGTCTCTATCCTTCATCCCTTTATTTTTAGTGGGAATTTCTATTTCTTAACTATAAATCTTAATTTTTATAGACGATATTTGATAAAAGGGCGTTGAGCTTACCCAATGAAGTTAATTGTCATGAATGAAAGCATTAATCGGGACGGTTTAATTGAAAAGGTATGCAATTCAAGCAGCATCTATTATACAAGTATGCACTCTAATAGTTTAATTATGTTATGTTGCTTTCCAGTGACAATACCAGGTTTGCTACTAGAGGAATATACGAGGATCTTATGGCTTCTGGTTATATTGATCTGACAAAGGTGAGAGTTAGATTCTTTGTTGCGTAATACATTTCTCAAACAAATGGAAGTGATGTGTCGATGAATAACAATCAACTGCGTGTTAATCGCTTAGTCCTATATTGCCCTGCTAGGCGATTGATAATTATGTTATGCCCATTGAGAAAACTTAAGGTTTTAAATAACAGGTTGTGAAATGATATGCTTGGAGCATGTAGCTTCTGTTGCAAAGACATTCTTCCCATAAGATTCTGTGGTTGTTGAACCTTAATTTGTAGCTGCTGGAAATTCACCTGGAACATAAACGGAATTCGTCAGACTTGAGCTTCATTGCATGGAATGCCATAGCTCCAGAACAACTATGAGCTAGATGAGGCGGGCGGGAGGACAGGACAGAGAGATGATCCCATGGATAACTGAGGTTATTACCAGCAACATTGTTTTCTGAATTTCCATCTTCAATAGGGTTTTTTTGATTAACCTTCTGTTGTGTTTCTGATCAGGAATATGGACTTCATTGAATGTTGGGTTTATGCAATTCTCAAGGAGCAGCTACCAGAAGTTTTTATCTGTTATGACAACATCCCCTGTGAACAACAAGAATAACATTGAAAATCACCACACACACACTTGGATAGGTGTTTGGGTTTGCTTTATCAGATGGACTTTGTTGCCACCCATATTTACCAGGAGGGTAATCAAGTTGTAGATTGTTCAGAGTCCAAGAACCCCAATATCATTAGCGGTGGACTGCTCCAAACATTTGCACTTCATTTATTTATGATAATATTTGTAGAGGGCATTTGTTTAGATTCGTTGACTTGTTTCTTTTCTAAACTCGTGTTGTATTTTCTTTATTTATTTTAATAATATGTTGGAATGGGATATATGATGAGGGTGCTAAGGAGGTGCCAGCCTAGCTGGGATGTCCCGGTGCATCTACTGATTCCTATTACCAACACCCTTATCGAAAAATAAAAAAACTTGTTGCCACAGTCTGCCTGTCGATTGAGATACTAATCATTGTCACTACATATCTCTAACATTCTATCACCACTTCCGTTTTTGTTATCAATTAGTGATCTTTTGTGTAGTTGATTTGATTGTACCCTTCTCAAATCTGCTACTTTGGGGTATCAGCCTTCTAATCATATGTGACAATGACATACACCTTTTGGATCTTTTCTTGTAAATGTGGCATATTCAGTTCTCAAATTCTACATTCAAATCTTTTCTTTATTTCCCTTTCATGTCCATCTATTATAATCTCAAGCATTTTTTTTTTATTAACAAAATTCAGCCTAGGCAATTTAATCATTCAACACTCATATCATCACCACAGAAAACAATTTGATATTTCGTTCAGGTAATTTATATTATTGCTATAGCATTTAGAAATAGAAGTACCTAATTGAAAAAAAAATAATAAAAAAAATGATCACCGAAATAGTAGAATTCAGATTGCTAGGCCTTGTTGAAGCTCCTTAAAACATGTTGTATAACTCAAACATTTAGGTCTTCTCAAAATCAGGTTGGTTGGTAACAGATCTATTATCGGTAACATTTACAGGAACTGCACTGCGCGTATCATGTATATAGGATCTATGTACTTCAATATCAACAATTCATTTGGGTGATCTATAGCCCACCATTCCTTCAGGTCTGACTTTAGCCAGCTATCAACGTCCAAGAAAACTGGGTTTCCAGATTCGTCCGTCTCTTCCTTCAGTTCTCGGTATCATATCTTGTCCTGCTCCCTCGGTGAGACAGCGACGACCACCACTGCATGCCCATTCTCTTCCTATCGATGTTCAAGGAATTCAAACAGCCCTCCTTCCCCTTCCAAGTAAAATTTATTTTCAGGAATCAGACAGCAATCCACATCGCAGCTGCTCAATGTTGCATGAAGGGCTATGTGCTCGGTGCTACAACCCATTAGTTTAACTAGGCCAATTCCATTAACTCCAGTCTCTACCTCCACATGAGCTGCATTGATTGTCTGGAATCCAAATGATAATGCCACACCATTGTCTACCGTTTTTGGAATCCCAAGGACTCCAACATTCAGTTTACTACGCTGAATTTCATCAAAAATCTTAACAGCTTCGTGCATCGTGCCATCCCCACCTATGAATTTCATATAATTAACTCTGTATATATGATGCTTGATTCAATACTACGTGTTAGAGTAGTAGCTAACACTAAAAGAGAAAGAGCTACTGTCAGCTCTAGCAATGAAGAAAGAAGAAATGATCAGCTGTGCAATAGTATAGCAATGTACTCTGGTCTAGCATTCTGCACAGCTGATACAAAGCATAATCAAGGGATTGATCGAAACAAAACAAAGCATAGCTGGCTCAGAAATGAAGAAGGAAAAGAGCGGGAAAATTAGTTAGATACAGAATCTGATGTAACAAACTTATCTATTTAGTTAGTTACAGAAGCTGACGTGTCAGCTTCTCCTTGCTCTGCTTTCCTGATTATCAGGAAGTTAGTTAGTGAGTCCAAGAGCAATATAAATATTCCCTTGTATCATCTGTATAATGTAATAAGAGAGAAAAGAAAATAAAATTGTTCTGCGTACCTGAAGCTTTCTTCAGAATTCATCAATGGCAGTTTTGCCTTTTGTTCTTCATTGAATCATTCTATCAAACACCTTGAGTACACTCTTCTTTATCTCTTTATTTCTTACCTTTTACACTACGCTCATTTGTATTGAATCAAGAATCATATATACAGAGTTAATTAGCACCATCAATAGAATGATAATACACCTCATCAATAAAATTCATCCAATAATCTCAGTTTGCTAAATTCCACAACATACAAGGTTATATCTTTGATCGTTAAAAATATAAAAATACCCCTATTCAGCTGATTGAAACCGTAGCGTTGAATAGCATCAACAATGTTATGAAGATGGAATCCACCCCTAGAGGTCTGAAGCAGAGTACCACCAGTCTTATGCCAACCATGGACTGCCTTAGGATTCAAGTTGAGAGGAGGAGCTATGTTCCCTGGAATAGAATCTGTAGCCAGTTTGGATTCCATATATAAATATGCCTTAGTCCGTATAAGTCCCACATCTCCATTATAACAGTATTCAACCCAGGATAGAGACCACCTCAACTAACAATAGCCGCACGGGTGTCGGTGGGGTCGAAGAAGATCTGCTTACGTGGACCGGCCCTGAGGTATGCGAGGTGGGGAGAGGGAGAGGATGAAGAGGAGGTTAGGTATGGGAGCTTTTCAAGGTTTATACAAAGGCTGTTGATGGTGCCTTCTGGTTCTGGTTCTGATTCTGTTTCTGGGTGTGTGAGGAGAACCATGGCTTCTTTAATTTGCAGCTTCAACATAAAATGATTCTAATCTCATTATTGATAATTTTTTCTTCATCATTTTCAAGGTTATAAGAAGAAAGCAGTAAAAAAACATAAAATCTTTAATTAATTCTGGAAAGAAGAAAAAAACTTATTTGATTATAATCTCATTATTGAGACTACGAATTACTCCAACAACAATACCTATGGTAGAGCTAACCACAATAAACCAAAAATGATTAAATATGGTCAACAAGACAACTTGTTTATTCTCAATTATCAAAATTAAGATTTTAAGAACGAATGATAAGAAAACTTTTTTTTTTTTTTTTTTTTTTTTTTTTTTTCTGGTAGCCTTGTGTCATTAGAAAGAGAGAGATTAGGAAGTTCGTTGCTTGCTTGCGATAACAGGATCTATCATCGCCAAGTTATCTTTTGGCCTCGCCAAGGAGGATCCATATGGGGAAAATGGGGATGGGAAGGTTTTTTTTTTTTTTTTTTTGGGTTTCTTTCATAATATATTATATAAGATTTGGGGGAAATGGGAATGGGGGACCTCCCCGGCCCCATCCCAATTTCAATAAATTTGTAGGGAAAATAGGGAAATGAGGATTGGGGTATTCCATCCTCATTTCAATTTAGGGATGAAAATCATTCTCATTCGTTCCAATTTCTAGAGATTTAGGTATCCAGGGATAAATGCCATTCCCTACCCTTGAGGCATAGATGGTGAATTCTTTAGTTCCTGTGAAGGAAAGAGATATCAAGTGCCTACTTTCCATATGTGAAAGTTTCTTTTCATTTTATGTTATTCAAAATTCAATAATAAGCATTACAAGGCTTGTGATGAAAAAAATTTCAGACATTCATTTCCCTCTTTAATTCTTCTCCGCTTCAATGGACAAGAGTTTCTTAGTTGATTTTCATATTAAAAAAAAAAGGGAAAAAAAAAAAAACAGAGAGTTTCTTTGTTGAGCTTGTGTATCTGACTTTTCAAAATGTTTGATGAATTAAAGAAAAATAATTATGGGATTTTGACCCCAAGTTGACTAAATAAAAAAAATGGGTAAATCTAAATTTTATGATTTGTTTATTGTTGAAAATTAAAGGGGTATTACCAATAAATAATTTTTATGATTTATTTATTGTTGAATCTTATTATTGTTTTTAAAATAAATCTATATACTTTTAAATTATATGATTTATTTACTGTTGAAAATTAAAGGGGTATTATCAATTTAGTCATTAAGTTTTGACAAAACATTACTTTTTAAACGTGTTTAATTTTTTACAACTCTTTGGTCAACCGTTAGTCTAACTTAAACATAAAAAAAATGTCATATATCAAAAAAATAATAATATTTTTTTATCACAAAATAAAAATGTTATACATTTTTATGGATGATGGAGATCCAATCACCAAGATCCAATCTGATGAGTTGGTTATTGGATCTCCACCAATTTTTTTTTTTTAATTTATATATATATACATACATATATAAATTTCTCTTAATTTCCAATCGTCCAAAATTGATAATTAAATATAAAGGGGAAAATGGTCTATTTGTATTTTGTCACATTTGACCATCAAAATTAGAGTTTTTTTTTTTTTTTTGGGTATTCGTGGGTGTCCGGGCCAGTTTGCACGCACTTCGACTAATCTCACGAGGCCCTGAAGTTAACAGCTGGGCAAACCTCCAATAACCTCAAGAGAAACGTGGCTATTAAGGGTCGAACCCAGGACATTCGAGTTTACGGCTTGCCCTAGTGACCAGCGGCACCACCCCTTGTGGTTCATTAAAATTAGAGTCAGATTGACCAATTTGATGTATTTTTAAAAAGTAAGAGACCAAAGGTTATAAAAAACAAACATGTTTAAAAAATTGATATTTCACTAAAACTTATGTACTAAATTGATAATACCAAAAATTATAAAATAAAAAAGTAAATATAATCCCAAGACCAAGATTATTGTGGGGTCACTGTATTGGTAGTCCAATGACAGTGTCGTCCTCAAGGTCAAACACAAGATAAGATTGGTTTAATATCTCAACATATTTCTTGGGTGTTTTGAGATACATGACTTCAGAGATCGATAAGAAATTACAAGAAGAGGTGAGACTGGTGACGGGTGTCAGAAAAGAAATCAACAAGCTTACCAGCAACTTCCTAGCCATTCAAGATGTGCTCCATGATGCACATTGAAGATGTGTTGGATGAATGGAACACTGCGATTCTGAAGCTGCAAGGAGAACGGAGAAGTTGATCAAAATTCTCTTGTTCCCAAGAAGAAGGTATGTTTCTTCTTCTTCTTCTTTTGATGTGTTTGAGATACATGGTCAAGACAAAGAGAAATCCGATCTAGTAAACAAATTATTGAGTGAGAGTAAGGAAGTAGGAAATGCCATCCCTGTTATCTCAATTGTAGGGATGGGAGGAATCGGAAAAAATAACTCTTGCACAATTTGCTTACAATGATCCAGAGGTAGAGAGTAAATTTCAGAAGAGAATTTGGGTTTGTGTTTCAAACCCTTTTGATAAAATTAGGGTTGCCAAAGAAATCATTGAAGGTCTTGATGGACAAGTCCCTAATCTAATTAATTTCAATTCTCTTTAAAATTGTATGTATAAATCTGTCGAGGGAAAAAAAATTATCTATGCTTTTTTTTGTAAGAAAACCATCTATGTTTAAATTGTAGTCAAATGCTCTTAGAATAATTTGTTAGAAACCTCCTCTAACTTGATGAAACACTTAAGTTTGTAAGAAAAATCAGTCAATTTCCCCTGCATCTAGAAAGCTTTATACATGTTAAATTTCTTACAAAAATTTCTTGTTGCAGTGGTTTCGGAATTACACGATTTTTCGGAATTACAACAGAGAGAAAGGAATTAGAATTCTAGTTTTGGTTTCCTTTTGTTCATGGTTCAGGTAAAAGGCAGCACATGCATATGTTCTTTACCTGATATATTTATACTTTCTATGGAATTGCAAATACTATACTGGATCAAAAGTTTTGACATTAATATATTGTATGATTTTGTTTAATCGTTGGAAAGAATTTCAAGCAATTGAAGAAAAAAGTTGGAGTGTAGCAACTTTCAAAATCTGAGCTTGTAAAACTTTGAAATGTCAGACATACGTCATTGGCTTTCTCCAAGACTTTGGATCAAACCTTGGGGAGCTTCTCCGCTTGCCAGAAATCTGCTCTGCAAAATCTTTATATCAGACAACTGAGTTCATTGAGGTTTGCTCCCATTATTCTTATTGCTAATTTGGAAAACAAAAGGCCCCCTTTTTTTGTCAACAAAACTTGATTCCTATATTTCAATTTCATGCAGTGAAACCAGTTTAACAATGGCATGAATTTCTTGAAGAATCAATGTTTAAAGACTAAAGATGATACCAGTTCGGAAGAATAATATATTACAACTTGTTAGTACAAATCAGTGATGGGAATGACTTCTTATATTTGGATAGTGTAAACTGAAGGCAAATAAGTCCTCTGAAATCAGCATGTTTAAAGTTTGAGAATTTTAAACCTATCCAAATATCATTGGAGACCTGAATTTTGGCAGATAATTGTCCTAATTTGCAACTATACTCAGCTATTCATGTCATATCGGAATTATTACAGGTGACAAGATGTTGCTTGGAGAATGTATGGCTTCCATTGCAAAGACCTTTCTCAAATCAGATGCTGCAGTTATTGACATCAAACAACCTGAGCCTTTAGCTGCCAGAATCAGGTTTTTGTTATGATAACTCAGGACTAATCAAGAATTGTTGTTGATTTGAACATGTGGTACATGTTTTGTGCTGACCTTTTGAGTTCTTTATAACTGTCTGTCATGCCGTCTGCAGAAGTTTTCTGCCCTTCCACTCAATGTTGACTACTGCTTGCTGGAATTCTCTGCTCATTGACATAAAAGTTGTAGGAAGAGTAAGGTGTTTTCAAACATACTGATTTTGTACAGAGTGCTTGTTAGAGGCAAGCATGATTATTTCATATACAATTCAGTTACTTCTGCTTCTATTGATTGTACTCGGTCCTTGCATACATATTCATCTCCAACTATTGATGATTATAGAAGGATCTGGCATTTCATCCTGCAGTCTATATTATTTGGGGTAATTGATTCAAAAATAATACGTATATTATTAGGCAAATATCACCATTAAGATTGTTTATGACAACCCGAACAGCTCTAAAGTCCATTTCATCTTCTGGGACATGTAGTGAACTGTGATATTTTGAGTCCTATCTTTGGCAAACCCTAGCTTCTTCTCTTCCCCTCCACCCCCACCCCTTTTCTGATAATATAGTCACGATTAGATATTGTATGAACTTCTTTCCTTTGTCTTCACTGTTTTCCTTCCTACTCTCTAGTAATCAATTGGCTTTTCATGTCGTAGGCAGCGGAGCAGGACAGGACTGCCAAAAAAGAAAAGCAGTATTTGAAGTCACTTTTGAAGTTAAGTTAATATCTAATATTGTCACAATTAGATATTAACTTGGTGGTGCTTTTGTCGTATCACAGTTGAAGTCAAGTTCTTATTCTGAATATAACTTTTCAAGCAGCAGTCAAGGTAGATATTGTAGTTGGTGCTCGATACACCCTCTTGTGGTTTGCAGCAAAGTTGATGCCATCTGAGATGCTCTTGATGATGATGATGAACAGAAGGTGAAATATGAAGAAACAAGCAACATTCCCTCATGTCTTCCGTCTCTGTTACTTATACCAAGATCTGACTATGCTACCTCTAACATCTGTACCCTAGATTGGAATCATGGGAATTGGTGGCATCTAAAAGGCCTTTATAAGAAGAATAGGAGCAAACAGTAGTAAATCTGCCCGATGTTTGGCCTTATTTAAGGTTTTTGCCTAGGGCCTCTAATGTTGTTTGGGACGGCTCTGAAGGAAGAATGGGAGAAAAAATTAGTTAAATAAACATTCCCCGTGAATAAGAGCGACATGGGGATGTTAACCAACTACTTGTTTATCTTCAGGTTTGTGATTCCCAAATTCTCTCTTAAAGCTTAAATTAAACTAGGACCATTGCTAATTTTATTTTATTTCTCTTTAACGTGCCAGAGTCTGAATCCAAGATGATAGGAAGGTTACCGAAGATGATCGAGCTTTTGAAATCACCAAATTCCTTGAACAAACAAGTTAACGGCATGGTTCAAGTTCCAACGGGGGAAATGCCCGAAGCAGTGCAGATAATGTGCCCAAGTCTCAAGTCTGCCTGCTCTAAGGTGCCATTGCAGACTTGAGCTACTAATCAATGTCAATACACATTTCTTACATGCTCACTATTCCAGTTTCTTTAAAAAAAAAATTGGAGATCTTCTGTACAGATGATTTGCAAATGATAAGAGAAATCAATGTTATTAGATATAGAACTCTTAGATCTTTTTTCTTGTAAATATTTTCATGTTCATCTATTACTATTACCTTAACCTTATATACTGTTTTGTTATGAATATTAATGAGAGGATAATTAATTAATGAAATGAATTGAATAAAATTTCTCTTGAAACTCTTAAGGTTCCTCACCTATATTAGGGGTGTGCGGTAAATTAGATCTATTAGATTTGTTATGATCCAAAATCCAATTATGAAATTACAATATTATTCAATACAAGCTTAGAGCGAAGTTCGATCAGATTAGATTAAATTACACTTAAATTTAATTTGATCCGATTAAATTGTGCTTAAATCCGATTCATATTAAATCGTTTTTAATATATAAAAGTTAAAATATTCTTATAATTAACGAGAGATACTCCAGTTAACCTGTAGTTTCTTTGTTTTGGTTTTATGATATCTAGTCCAAAAAACAAATAAACAAATAAACAAAATCCGTGGGGGCGAAATTAGTTAACAAAAACATTCCAAGTCATTTCCCTAATAATGGATCCGACCTGGATCCGTGTTTATTGGTTTGATTTTCCGGATTGTTTGTTTGTGAAGTCTCACACTTGAATTAACAGTATAAAGAAAGAAACAGTCAAACAGTTAAGATTCTTTTCGATCAGTACAATCTAATCAATCTCCTAATAGCTTCAAATTCTATTCTTTGAGTAAATTTTCAAATCCTTAAAGCATGCATCAACCCATATTCTTCCCTTGCATTTTGCTTCTGGGAATCTGCTTCTTGTGTTCCCTTCTTTGATTTGCATTTGATTGGGGTATATGCATGTTTTATTCTTTTGGGAAAATTGTAAAATAACAATATACATGTTCATAGAGGAAGGAATATGGAATAGCTTGAACTTTGAGGAAGCAATATATGTCTAAACCATTATCCAAGCAATGTTTCACTTTTTTTTTATTATATGATATGAAATAGGGGGAATTGCACAAACTTCCCCTGAGATTAGCCATAATTACACATAATTGCATGCATATGGCACTTTTGGGGGTAATGATGGAAAAAGTACCCGACGTTTGAGGTATGTTACACAAATTACATCCCCTACCGTTAGTTTTCTCCCGTTAACCTCTAAAAGTCAACGGTCAATGGTACAAAAGGATTAAAATACCCCTTATTTATATTTTAATATACTAAAAAAATATATTAAAATATTAAATAATTACTAAATAAAAACTAAAAAAAATCTCCTTCATCATCTTCATCTTTTCATCCATCATCCGAGAAATCTCATCACAAAAATACAACAAAATTTCATCCAATACAACACAAACATTGAATAAACACAACAAAATCATAAAAAAAATTCATAAATTTCAAAATAAAATAAAAAATTTACGTCCCATCTTCTAGAAATTGGTCAGTCATTAAACATCCAGCAAAAAAAAAAATTGAAAAATTTCATACAATACCACACAATCATTGAATAAACACAACAAAATCATCAAACAAATGAACAATTCATAAATAAAAAATAAAAAATGTCCATCTTCTATCTTCTGAAAAATGGTCAATCATCAAATATTATGCAAAAACAAAACTGCATATCTTAGTATTTTTCGAACTTCATTCAACAAATCCTATTCACCAAATCCCTCAATCATCAAAAATCTCGACCTCATCAATCCCTCAATCAGAAAACTTAGTATTGGAGCCTTAGAGGTGCGTGATGCATGAGATTCTGGCAACTACTAGATTAATGGCAAGGACCGACCGATTTGGTAGAGGAAGCAATAGGGAACACAACGGTGGCGGCAGCGTGGCTTGAATCATGGCAAATCGATGACATTTTTGATAAACGGACCAACCAACTTGGTAGATTGCTCCACATCTGCAAATGGAGCAAACTGCTCCAAATGGATCTTGAAATGGATAAGCCCCATGATCTTGAATCGATTTCCTCCATTTAGAGTAGATCGATTTTTTTTTTAAAAAAAATTAAAAATTAAATGGTGCAAAGATGGAGATCTGCTACTCTGATCTCCATCTTATTTTTATTAATTTTAAAAAAAATTAAAATATTTTTAGATAATAAATTTATAACAATATGAATAATTGTTTTTGTCAATTTTTTTATTTGGCCAAAAAGAATATATTTCCCTTAATTGTTAGAGGTTAACGGGAGATAACTAACGAAAGGGGATGTTCGTGTCACATTTCTCAAACATCGGTAGGTTTTCTGTCATTACCTCCAAAAGTTCCATATATGTGTAATTATGGTAAACCTTGGGGAGGTTTGTGCAATTCCCCTAAGAAATATTCCTTTCGGCCTTTCCTGAACTATATATATTGAAAGCATGACAACATTATTTTCTCTTCACAAATACAATTACTGACTCCAAAATTTGTATTTCTCCTTTTGTCATTGCAATTTCCATCTCAAACTATGGCTGCTGAGGCAATTGTTTCTGTTGTCTTGGATCAACTGACTTCAATCATTGGTCGAGAAATACAACAAGAGGTGAGGCTGGTAGTGGGTGTCAAAAAGGAAATCAAGAAGCTTACCAGCAACTTTCGAGCCATTCAAGCTGTGCTCGTTGATGCAGAGCAAAGACAAATCAAGGACAAAGTCGTGGCAGATTGGTTAGACAAACTCAAGGATGCATCCTACGACGTGGATGACGTGTTAGATGAGTGGAGCACAGCAATCTTGAAGTTGCAAATCGAGGGAGTTGAAAATGCAACTATTCCTGAGAAAAAGGTATGCTTTTTCTTTCCCTCTCCTAGATTTTGTTGCAAAAGAGTTGCTTTACGTCATGATATTGGTCTCAAGATAAAAGAAGTAAATGAAAGTCTTGATTCGATTGCTAAAGAGAAAGATATGTATAATCTTAATATGATTAGGAGTATCGAAGAACCTCAACGATTGAAAACTACTTCTTTTGTTGATGTGTCTGAAATACGTGGTCGAGACGATGAGAAAAGTAGTCTAGTAAGCAAGTTGTTGAGTGATAATCATGTAGGAAATAAAGGCCTCCATATCATCTCAATTGTAGGGATGGGAGGAATAGGAAAAACAACACTTGCCCAACTTGCCTACAATGATGGAGAGGTGAAAAGCAATTTCGATAAAAAATTATGGGTTTGTGTCTCAGACCCTTTTGATGAGGCTAGGATTGCCAAAGCAATCATCGAACGTCTTACAGATTCTGTCTCTAATTTTACAGAGTTGGAATCGCTTTTAAACCATATTCATGAATCTGTGTCCAAAACAAAATTTCTTCTTGTCCTTGATGATGTATGGACAGAAGATTACAGTAATTGGGGACCATTGTACAACTCTCTTAACAATGGTCTCCACGGAAGTAAGATTTTGGTTACTACACGTAAATCAATAGTTGCACACATGATGAAATCAATTGATATTATCAATGTTGAAGAATTGTCAAAAGAAGGAAGTTGGTTGTTGTTTAAACAATTAGCATTTTTTGATAGGCCTCTACAAGAATGTGAAAAATTAGAAAACATTGGTAGAGAAATTGTTGGCAAGTGCAAAGGCTTGCCTCTTGCTTTGAAAACCGTTGGGAGTCTCTTGCGCTTCAAAAAAACTAAGGAACAATGGCAAAGAATATTAGATAATGAGATATGGAAATTAGAAGAGTTTGAAAAAGGTATTTTTCCCCCTCTGTTATTGAGTTATAATGACTTGCCTTCCATGATAAAACGATGTTTCTCATATTGTGCCGTCTTTCCAAAAGATTATGTAATGGAAAAGGACGAATTAATTAAATTGTGGATGGCTCAAGGTTATCTTGGTTTAAAACAAAATCAAGAGTTGGAGGTAGTTGGTGAAGAGTACTTTGACATGTTAGCAATGTGTTCTTTCCTCCAGAATTTTGAAAAAGATGGTGATGGTAATATTATAAGATGCAAGATGCATGACATAGTACATGACTTTGCTCAATTTCTGGTTAAGAATGAATGCTCTATGATGGTAACAAGCAGTGATGAAGAATCAAGTCTAAGCTGTTTTTACAAGATTAATGTTGATGATGAAGGGGCTTCATTTCCTTCTAACAAAGGTAGCATCTTCAAGTTACGCAGCCTCTTTGTTGAGTGGTCATTTAAAGACTCTTCATCAATAAGTAATTGCCTACCCAGCTTATTTAAACGGTTGCCATGTTTAAGAGCATTGGAGTTACGTGAACATTGGGCTTGGACCCCAATTACAAAGATCCCAAGTGAGATAGGAAAATTGATACACTTGAGATATCTGAACATGTCCTCACTTACAGGTATAAAGGAATTACCCGAAACTTTGTGTGAATTGTATAATTTACAAACTTTGAACCTGAGTTATTGCTCCAAACTTGAAAAGCTACCTCAAGGGATGGGGAAGTTAATCAACTTAAGGCATTTGATAAACTATAAGACTGATGCATTGAGTTACATGCCAAAAGGAATTGAGAGACTAGTTTTTCTAAGAACATTGAGTAAATTGGTTGTCGCTGGTGATGGTCACAATAGCCAAGTGTGTAGTCTTGATTGTCTTAAGAAGTTGGACTGCCTTAGAGGCTCTCTTGAAATAAGAGGATTGGGAAATGTGATTGAAGAAGCTGAAGCGAAGAATGCAAACCTCAGGAGTAAGAAATATCTCCTTGGATTGCAGTTGTATTTCGATCACAAAAGTGAGGCATCATCAACTGAAGTATCTACGAAAGATGAAGCTGTTCTTGAAGCATTAAATCCAACTCCAAATTTAGAGAAATTAGTTTTAACAGGGTACAGAGGCATGTCATTTGAATGGATGGGGTCGTTGACTCAACTGAGGGAGTTAACTCTGGGAGATTGCATCACGATGTCATTTGATTGGATAGGGTCGTTGACTCAACTGAGGAAGTTAACTCTGGGAGATTGCATCAACTGTGAGCATTTGCCTCCTTTAGGAAAATTGCCATTGCTTCAAACACTTGAAATAAAAGGCATGAGGGGTCTGAAAAGGGTGGGTAATGAATTTTTGGGAATAAAATATAACGACTCATCATCATCATCATCTTCCTCAGATATCTTCTTCCCAAAATTGAATCATCTCATTCTTGATAAGCTAGAAAATTTGGAAGATTGGGAATATGAGATCACAGAAGATATTGCAATCATGCCATATCTTTCTTACTGTGAAATTGATCGCTGCCCTAGATTGAAGGTGTTGCCAAACCATTTTCTTCAAGCCACATCATTGAAGAGCTTGGGCATCAGCGATTGCCCTGTTTTAAAGCAGTGGGCAGAGATATATCTTCACTTACCTATACGATTGTAAGTTTTATTTTATTTTATTTTATTTTATTTTTTATTTTTTATTTTTTTATCTATCTATCTATCTATCTAATGTAATGTTAAATATATAATCATTTATTTATCTCCATCACTTACCTATAACTAGTTACCGTGAGAATAGTCAACAGTAAGTTCTTGGTTATTATTACTATTATTTATTTTTATTTTTTTAATCTATTTATTTATCTCCACATAAACTAATTTATTCCATGTTTTAATGTACTGGGCAATTATCATCACTTTCCTATAACTAGCGAGCATAGGGCTTTAAGACGGTAAATTCTTGGTTTTGATCTTGTTTGTTATTATTATTATTTTTATTTTTTTATCTAATGAAATGTTAAATATATGATCATTTATTTATCTCCACATGAACTAATTTATTCCCTGTTTTAATGCATTGGGCAATATTTCATCACTTTCCTATGACTAGCAAAATTGAGGCTCTAGAACAGTAAGTTCTTGGTTATTATTACTATTATTTATTTTTATTTTTTTAATCTATTTATTTATCTCCACATAAACTAATTTATTCCATGTTCTAATGTACTGGGCAATTATCATCACTTTCCTATAACTAGCGAGCATAGGGCTTTAAAACGGTAAATTCTTGGTTTTGATCTTGTTTGTTATTATTATTATTTTTATTTTTTTATCTAATGAAATGTTAAATATATGATCATTTATTTATCTCCACATAAACTAATTTATTCCCTGTTTTAATGCATTGGGCAATATTTCATCACTTTCCTATAACTAGCCAATTTGAGATGCTGCAAAATTTATCCGTTCACACTACACCATTGAGATTATGAGTTAAAAAAATTATTAATTAAAAAGTATACACCTAAAATCATTTAAAAGTATGATAAAAAATTATTCATCGTGAAATATAACAAAGAAATGAAAAGAAAATTTTAACAAATTGTGGATATGTTATTCTAATAATTGTATTTAAATTATCTTGATAAATTTAAAATTATAAAATATAACAATTTTGTGAATTACTATGTAAGAGCAATTTTGTAAATTACTATGTAAGAGCAATTTTGTAAATCTTTTTAGATTTTAATTTTGTTTTGAAAAGATATATGCTCACTTACCTACTTTGCATCCCAGCCAACTTCGTGCCATTGAGCAGAGTAGAGGTCTCAAAGGCCCTCTAATGATGGGATGAGGAGTCTTGATGCTCTCCAAAGGATAGTAAGAAAAAGAGTAAGTGATGTGTTTATTTATTAAATTGATTCATATTGAATTCATGACAATTAACTGCTTGTTTGTAGTTTAGTTATTATATTGTCCTCCTAGGCTATGAATAAATATGATCAAAATTACAGGTTGTACAATTTTTGCCCGAATAATGTAACTTCTGTTGACAACAAAGTACCTAAATCTATGGCTGCTGGAAATTCCATGGATAACTTAGGTTGTAACCTGAACACTGTCCTTACTATTAAATAGTCATAATTAGAGATTGTAAGCTTGATTACTGTACTAACAAAGAAAATTTGTTGATTCGTGCTGTCTACAGAGGCGTTCTGTGTTGACAACTACCGCTTGCTGAGAAATAAGTTGTAGGAAGAAAGAAGTTCTTATACGTACTGCTTCATCAGATGGCTTGTGAGTTGCCGACATGATGACAAGAATTACCAGCACAATAAGTAATTTATTCCCTATTTTAATGCATTGGGCAATATATCATCACTTTCCTATAACTAGCAAAAATGAGGCTATACAACGGTAAGTTCTTGGTTTAGATCTTGTTTGTTATTATTATTATTTTATTTTTATTTTTTTTATCTAATGAAATGTTAAATATATGATCATTTATTTATCTCCACATAAACTAATTTATTCCCTGTTTTAATGCATTGGGCAATATTTCATCACTTTCCTATGACTAGCAAAATTGAGGCTCTAGAACAGTAAGTTCTTGGTTTTGATCTTCATTTTATTATTATTATTTTCATTTTGGATCCAGTGAAATGTTAAATATATGATGCTGTATTTATCTCCACATAAACTAATTTATGTCATGTATTTATCTTCCCTGTTAAACTAATTTATCCCTTCACACTGCACCATTGAGATTATGAGTTAAAAAAATTATTAATTAAAAAGTATGTACCTAAAATCATTTAAAAGTATGACAAAAAATTATTCATCGTGAAATATAACAAAGAAATGAAAAGAAAAATTTAACAAATTGTGGGTATGTTACTCTAATAATTCTATTTAAATTATCTTGATAAATTTAAAATTATAAAATAGAACAATTTTGTGAATTACAATGCAGGCAGCAAAACAGGACTATGAAATAGAGAAGCTTAATGAACCTTTCAGGTGGTGTTTGTGATTCAGGTAGTTCTCTGCATACTTGATTTGGCTAATGTATGAAATTTCATTCCCATTTTTTTAATTGGTTATAATTTCAGTGTTGCATATTTAGGTTTAATTTCATCACTTTCCTATGACTAGAAAAATTGAGGCTCTAGAACAGTAAGTTCTTGGTTTTGATCTTCATTTTATTATTATTATTTTCATTTTGGATCCAGTGAAATGTTAAATATATGATGCTGTATTTATCTCCACATAAACTAATTTATGTCATGTATTTATCTTCCCTGTTAAACTAATTTATCCCTTCACACTGCACCATTGAGATTATGAGTTAAAAAAATTATTAATTAAAAAGTATGTACCTAAAATCATTTAAAAGTATGACAAAAAATTATTCATCGTGAAATATAACAAAGAAATGAAAAGAAAAATTTAACAAATTGTGGGTATGTTACTCTAATAATTCTATTTAAATTATCTTGATAAATTTAAAATTATAAAATAGAACAATTTTGTGAATTACAATGCAGGCATCAAAACAGGACTATGAAATAGAGAAGCTTAATGAACCTTTCAGGTGGTGTTTGTGATTCAGGTAGTTCTCTGCATACTTGATTTGGCTAATGTATGAAATTTCATTCCCATTTTTTTCATTGGTTATAATTTCAGTGTTGCATATTTAGGTTTAAGCACCAAAAGAAACAGAGCTTACGGAAACGAAATTCATGGAAGAGGATGCTCTCAATGCAATAAAGGTATCCTACTTTTTGTGGTTGTTTTACCTTTGTGTTTTCTGTCATCACATGTAAAATATTCCTCAGGCAGCAGTTGTAGATGCACCCTTTTTCCGGCTTGAAACAAGATTTGATGCAGAGAGACTCTTGACAAAGATGACGAAAAGGTGATAACTTTCTAAACATGGTAAGTCTCTAATCTTCATCCCTTTAGTTTTAGTGGGAATTTCTATTTCCAAATTCAGACGTAACTCTTAATTTTTATGGAGGATATTTGATAAAAAAGCATTGAGCTACTACCGACCGAACGAAGTTAACTGTCATGAATGGAAGCATTAATCGAGATGTTTTAATCGAACAGGTATACAAGCAATTCAAGCAACATATTTTATTTCATATAAGTATGCAGAACTCTAATATTTTAATTATGATATCTTGCTTTCCAGTGACAATACCAGGTTTGCTGCTTGTGGAATATATGAGGATCTTCTGGCTTCCGGTTATATTGATCCGACAAAGGTGAGAGTTAGATTCTTTATTTCTTAATACATTTCTTGAAGAAATGGAAGTGATGTGTCGCTGAATGACATCAACTGCGTGTTAATCGCTTAGTCCTATATTGCCCTGCTAGGCGATTGATAACTATGTTATGCCTATTGAGCAAACTTATGGTTTTAAATGACTGGTTGTGATCACATGAAATGATATGCTTGGAGCATGTAGCTTCTCTGCTTCTGTTGCAAAGACATACTTCACATAAGATTCTGTGGTTTTTGAAACTTAATCTTTAGTTGTTGGAAATTCACCAGGAACATAAACCGCATTCGTCAGACTTGAGCTTCATTGCATGGAATGCCACACTCAATTTTCAGTGACAGGGGACCCAGTTCCGGAACGACTATTGAGCTACATGAGGCAGGCAAGGAAGACAGGACAGAGAGACGATCACATGGATAACTGAGGTTATCACCAGCAACATTGTCTTCAGTATTTTGACCACCACACACACACTTGGTAATAATCTTCAGGTTTGTGATTTTCAACTTCTTTCTCTTGAAAGCTTAAATAAATTCAATTTGTGAAGAGAACATGTTTGCTTAATAAGTTTCCTTTTTTTTTTCTTCTCTCTATCTTCTAGCTCAAGTCTGTGGATAAGATAAGAGACATGTTGTTGGAGATTAACAACTAAGGGATGGTCAATCTTCCAAAATAACCAAATTCCTTGAACAAACAAGTTGACGACAAAGTTCAAGTTCCGATCCCGAAGGAGGCAAAGTGCTAGAACTAGTGCACATAAGCTTTTTGCCAGTCTGCTTGTTGATTGTCACCACTTCAGTTTTTGTTAAAAATTAGAGTGATCTTTTGTGTTGATTGTAACAGTCGACCCACCAACCACCAAGTAGATGTTGTCCGCTTTAGGACTTATGCACATGTCTTTCACACTCACGGATTTACTTTAGGTCATGAGCTTCATGCAAGCGTCCATATATCACTGATGTCCCAAAACAAATCTATTTAATCAGTTTAGGGAGACGAAAACTTATATACAATTTCTACATACACCTTAAAGATCATTTCTTGTAAGTGTGGCATATTCAGTTCTCAAATTCTACATTCAAAAATCATTTCTTTATTTCTCTTTTGTGCCCATCTATTATTATCTGTAGTGGTTTTGGGAATTACTCATGAAAGCCTTTTTCTTGTGAACAAAACTTGGTTTTAATCTTTTAGTTTAATGTTACATGAAATTGTTGACATGAAATTGTTGAAGAATCGATGACAAAAAGACTATTCAATGACACCAGCTCATATGTAAAAATATCGACATTAGTGTGAAAATTCATCATCCAATCCAACAAATAAGAACCATCCTTAGTTTCAAAACTACTCGAGTTTCAAAAGTGCTATATATTTTGTCCCATTTCCTCTTTGTTTATTTGTACCAATTCAAAAATAAAATTAGTGTTTCCAATCAAATTTCATTTGTTTTTCTTAAAAACTATAATATTTGATTTTAAGGCACAACCATCATGTACAAAGTTTTGTTTTTATTCTTGAAAGAAAAATATAGGGAGTAAGTTTCCTTATAACAAACATGAGACGTCATAATGTTTAAATGTTAGTATACATCGATGAATTTTCAAAACTTTTGAGTCTGTCTATATCTATTCGTTGGAAAATAAAATTAGTGTGTCCAATCACATTTACATTTTATAATGATTGTGGCCGGTTCGTTAGGTTTTATCTCTAAAAGGGGAAATATCATAATCATGAACAATTAAGGTACCAAATCAATCCAAAGTGCTAGGATTTAGTGGTTTCAATTCAAATGATTACTTAACAAAATTATAAGAAGCAAACAATATATTATCATGAACATGATCAAAATATCATGGTGGCTTGTAGCACACCAAATGGCCAAGTCATTTTCTAGAAAACCATTTGATTAATTAGGTGAAGTTATCCTTATGACAATCACACAATTATTAATCTAGAAAAGGACATCCAGCTTCATAAAGTGATCACTTGTGTGTAAACAATTCAACCACACAAATTAATTCTCCTTTTTGATGAAATTACAACACAAAACGTACCAAACCGGCCTATAGGAATGAGACGATACACATTCACTATTAGTCAAGTGATTACGTAAAGATTCGAGTTCCACATTTTCCCGTTAAAAATTCATTCCTTATATAGTGGCAATTGTATTTCCGATCATACTTACAACAGTTGATCTCGAAGATCAGATCTACATACATGCAAATGTATAGCGGCAATTGTATTTCCGAAGTTTTGTTAAAGTATAGTTTAGAAAAGGCGCTTATGCATGCATGCAAAAAGTGATTTTGGATGGATGTTTTCTTTCCCTATGCATACATACAGCTGTACTTTTGGCAATTTATATTTGACAACAAGCTCTGATGATTAAGATTGATTGCTTTCTTTTTTTTTTTTTTTTTTTTTTTTTTTTTGAATGTAAAGATTGATTGCTTTCAATTTGGTATTATGATAGGTGTCTAATTAGTGGCAAGATGCATTTAACTTACTTTGATTATTTTTAAATGAGATATAATCTAATTAATTAGGTGATATTATAGAATTAATGCTTTCATTGACAACGACTTTTGAAGGAAATTTTTTTTTAGAAATCAATTTTAAATATTTCGAAAAATGTGTCACCTTTTTTTTTTTTTTTTTTTTTTTTTTGAAAAATGTATCACGAATTTTGAAATCAATTGTTTCTATTTGTATACATATATTAAACTCGAAGGAAATTCAATAAAATTTATCTTAATAAAGTATTAGTAAGTTTTTGATCAATAAATTAAGAGTAAATACCCTATGAATATTATGTTTGATCAATACTTTTAAAGTTTTTACACAACATACTGAAGAAATTTCAGGTGCGGAATTCTCGTATTTTTTTCATGCAAAGTAAATTTTTTAATATTACAAAATTGACTCTAACTATATAATGTTACAAAGGGACATGATCACTTTTGAAAGTATGTATAAGATTTATAATGTCATAGAGTCAATCCCCCTCGCACATCATACTTATTACATGAGATATATATATATATATTTACATCTAATTTTATTTATTTATTTATTTATTTTATTTTGAAAGTACCTAATTTTATTTTATTTTTCATTCTTTCATCACACTTGACATATTAACCCACCACAATTTAAATCCTTGATAGTGTTCTAAAAAGTACAAACATGTAACTTAATGATTTTAGGAGTATTTTTATTTTTAAACATAAAAAATGCCACATATCAAAAAATAATAATAATTTTTATCACAAAATAAAAATGTTATACATTTTAATAGACAATGGAGATCCAATCGGGTGATTTGGTTATTAGATCTCCACCAATTTTTTTTTCTTTATATGTATATATATTAAAATTTCTCAGAATTTCCAACCGTCCAAAATTGATAATTAAATATAAAGGGGGAAATGATCTATTTGTATTTTGTCACATTTGACCGTCAAATGTGTATTTCACTATTTTATCAGATGAACCAATTTGATGTATTTTTTAAAAATAAAGTACCAAAGGTTGAAAATAAACAATCGCTGTTGAAATTGTGTCGGTTGTTCTGGAGCAATTGACTTCAGAGATCTATAAGAAATTACGAGAAGAGGTGAGACTGGTGACGGGTGTCAGAAATGAAATCAACAAGCTTCCGAGCCATTCAAGATGTGCTCCATGATGCAGAGCAAAAACAAGTGAAGGAGAGACCTGTGACTGTGAGATGTTGGTTAGATAAACTCAAAGACGCTTCTTATGACATGGATGATGCGTTGGATGAATGGAACACTGCAATTCTGAAGCTGCAAGGAGAATGGAGAAGTTGATCAAAATGCCCTTGTTCCCAAGAAGAAGGTATGTTTCTTCTTCTTCTTTTGATGTGTTTGAGATACAAAGAGAAATCTGATATAGTAAACAAATTGTTGAGTGAGAGTAAGGAAATGCCATCCCTGTCATCTCAATTGTAGGGATGGGAGGAATCAGAAAAACAACTATTGCACAAGTTGCTTACAATAATCCAGAGGTAAAGAGTAAATTTGAGAAAAGGATTTGGGTTTCAGACCCTTTTGATAAAATTAGGGTTGCCAAAGAAATCATTGAAGGTCTTGACGGACAAGTCCCTAATCTAATTAATTTCAATTCTCTTTTAAATTGTATGTATAAATCTGTCGTGGGAAAAAAATTGTCTATGCATTTTTTGTAAGAAAACTTGTCTGACCATAGCTTTAGGATATATGTTTTTGATATTAACAGTCAAATGCTCTTGGAATAATTTGTTAGAAACCTCCTCTAACTTGATGAAACCCCTAAGTTTGTAAGAAAATTCAGCCAATTTTCCCTGCATCTAGAAAACTTTATACATTTAATTAAATTTCTTACAAAAATTTCTTGTTGCAGTTGTTTCGGAATTACAAAAGAGAGAAACGAATTAGAATTCTAGTTTTGGTTTCCTTTTGTTCAAGGTACAGGTAAAAGGCGGTGCATGCATATGTTCTTTACCTGATATATTTATACTTTCTATGAAATTGCAAATACTATACTGGATCAAAAGTTTTGACATCAATATATTGTATGATTTTGTTTAATCGTTGGAAAGAATTTCAAGCAATTGAAGAAAAAAGTTGGAGTGTAGCAATTTTCAAAAACTGAGCTTGTAAAACTTTGAAATGTCAGACATACGTCATTGGCTTTCTCCAAGGCATTGGATCAAACCTTGGGGAGCTTCTCCGCTTGCCAGAAATCTGCTCTGCAAAATCTTTATATCAGACAACTGAGTTCATTGAGGTTTGCTCCCATTATCCTTTTTGCTAATTTGGGAAACAAAAAGCCTTTTTTTTGTCAACAAAACTTGATTCCTATATTTCAATTTCGTGCAGTGAAACCAGTTTAACAATGGCATGAATTTCTTGAAGAATCAATCTTTTAAGACAAGAAATGACACCAGTTTGGAAGAATAATATATTACAACTTGTAAGT
Source organism: Acer campestre (assembly GCA_954870605.1). Lineage (NCBI taxonomy): Eukaryota > Viridiplantae > Streptophyta > Magnoliopsida > Sapindales > Sapindaceae > Acer > Acer campestre. The sequence goes on along the minus strand of OX940799.1, from coordinate 52,430,355 downwards.
ACAATTTAGTGATGGGAATGACTTCTTATATTTGGATAGTGTAAACTGAAGGCAAATGAGCCCTCTGAAATCAGCATGTTTAAAGTTTGAGAATTTGAAACCCTGAGAAAGTCTTAATTGGAGACCTGAATTTTGGCAGATAATTGTCCTAATTTGCAAACTATACTCTGCTATTCATGTCATAACGGAATTATTACTGGTGACAAGATGTTGCTTGGAGAATCTGTGGCTTCCATTGCAAAGACCTTCCTCAAATCAGATGCTGCAGTTATTGAAATCAAGCAACTTAAGCCTGTTGCTGCCGGAATCAGGTTTTTGTTATGATAACTCTAATCAAGAAATGTTGTTGATTTGAACATGTGGTACATGTTTTGTGCTGTCTGTAGAAGTTTTCTGCCCTTCCACTCAATGTTGACAACTACTGCTTGCTGAAATTCTCTGCTCATTGATATACAAGTTGTAGGAAGAGTAAGGTGTTTTCACACTACTGATTTTGTACAGAGTGCTTGTTAGAGGCAAGCATGATTATTTCATATACAATTCAGTTACTTCTGCTTCTATTGATTGTACTCGGTCCTTGCATACATATTCATCTCCAACTATTGATGATTATAGAAGGATCTGGCACTTCATCCTGCAGTCTATATTATTTGGGGTAATTGATTAAAAAATAATACGTATATTATTAGGCAAATATCACCATTAAGATTGTTTATGACAACCAGAACAGCTCTAAAGTCCATTTCATCTTCTGGGACATGTAGTGAACTGTGATATTTTGAGTCCTATCTTTTGCAAACCCTAGCTTCTTCTCTTTCCCCCCACCCCTTTTCTAATAATATTGTCACAATTAGATATTGTATGAACTTATTGAGGTGCTTTTAGTTAATTCCTTTCCTTTGTCTTCACTGTTTTCCTTCCTCTCTCTAGTAATCAATTGGCTTTCCATGTCATAGGAAGCAGAGCAGGACAGGACTGCCAAAAACGAAAAGCAGCATTTGAAGTCAAGTTAATAACTAATATTGTCACAATTAGATATTAACTTGGTGGTTCTTTTGTCGTATCACATTTGAAGTCAAGTTCTTATTCTGAATTTAAACTTTTCACGCAGCAGTCAAGGTAGGTATTGTAGCTGGTGCTCGATACACCCTCTTGCAGTTTGCGGCAAAGTTGATGCCATCTGAGATGCTCTTGATGATTTTGATGAACAGAAGGTGAAATATGTCCAAATATGACTCTGTCTCAATCGTTTATCTATTGATTCATACATATCTCTTGGAAATGAAACAAAGTGAAGTGCATATATGTTTGTTATATATTAAATTAATTCTTGTTGAATTTGTACATGACAATTAACTGCATGTTTGAAGTTCAGCCCTTGTGTAGGATAATTACACAAGCAACATGTTGAACGATAGTCCTCGCTCGCATTAGATACAAGCAACATCTAGGATCATTGGAGAAACAAGCAACATTCCCTCTAACATCTGGAGAAACAAGCAGCATTCCCTCATGTCTTCCGTCTCTGTTACTTATACCAAGATATGATTATGCTACCTCTAACATCTGTACCCAAGATTGGAATCATGGGAATTGGTGGGGTCTAAAAGGCCGTTAAAAGAAGAATGGGAGCAAACAGTGGTAAATCTGCCCGATGTTTGGCCTTATTTATGGGTTTTGCCTAGGGCCTCTAGGATCATTGCTAATTTTATTTTATCTCTTTAACGTGCCAGAGTCTGAATCCAAGATGATAGGAAGGTTACCAAAGATAATCGAGCTTTTGAAATCACCAAATTCCTTGAACAAACAAGTTAACGGCATAGTTCAAGTTCCGAAGGGGGGAAATGCCTGAAGCAGTGCAGATAATGTGCCCAAGTCTCAAGTCTGCCTGCTCTAAGGTGCCATTGCAGACTTGAGCTACTAATCAATGTCAATACACATTTCTTACATGCTCACTAACTATTCCAGTTTCTGTAAGAATTGGAGATCTTCAGCAAACAGATGATTTGCAAATGATAAGAGAAATCAATGTTATTAGACATAGAACTCTTAGATCTTTTCTAACTTATTTGACCACTCTTAATCAATGTCAATACCTTATCCTTATATACTGTTTTGCTATGAATATTAATGAGAGGAAAATTAATTAATGAAACGAATTGAATAAAATCTCTTGAAACTATAAGGTTCCTCACCTATATTAGGGGTGTGCGGCGAATTAAATTCTATTGGATTTGCTATGATTCAACATTCAATTTAGAAATTACAATCTGAATTTGATCCAAGTTTCGAGCGGAGTTTGATCCAATCTGATTAAATTACACTTAAATCCGATACAATTACAATTTATATACAATCTAATTTATATGAAACCGTTCTTAATATATAAAAGTTAAAATATTTTTATGATTAACTGGAGATTCTCCCATTAGCCAATAGCCATTTAGCCTGTAGTTTCCTTGATTTGTATGAGGGAAAATTAGTTAACAAAAACATTCCTAGTCATTTCCCTAATAATGAATCCAACCCGGGTCCGTGTTTATTGGTTTAATATTCCGGGTTGTTTGTTTGCGAACAGTAGAAAGAAAACAGTAGGAATCTTTTTGATCAGTACAATCTAATTCTTCTCCTAAAAGTTCTTTGAGTAAATTTTCATCAACCCAGATTCTTCCCTTGCATTTTGCTTCTGGGAATCTGCTTTTTGTGTTTCCTTCTTCGATTTGCATCTGATTCTTGTTTTTGGGAAATGGGGTTTATTTATTTATATGCATTTTTTTTTATTTTTTTTGGGAAATGGGAAATGATGAAATAACAATATATGTTCAGAGAGGAAGGAATTTGGGAATATCTTGGACTTTAAGGAAGCACTGTATGTCTAAAACCAGCATATAAGCAATGTCTAAAACCACATTCTCTATAAGAGTTGTCAAAGAACGTGATTTGTCTCTCTTTTTTCTGGAATTTCTCTCTTCTTTCTCTCTGTCCGAAGAGTTCACGCCAAAGATTTCGTGTTTTCTCGTATCTTCTTAGCGAGGCAAGTAATCACAACCTAAGATTTATTTACTGTCATAGCTTAAAACCAGTAGTTGATGCCATGGATTGGTGATATAGAGAATGTGGCGTGTTTAATTTAAGAGATAAAACAATGTTGATGTGCGACATGTTTAATCTTATTGATGTGTTTCGTGTTTAATCTATTTGATATATGGTGTGTTTAATGGCATTTTTGTTAGGGATCAGGATCATCTCCTAGTCCTTATTTTTCCTTGACGTTTTTCAAATATAATTAAAACATCAAGTTGCATGAGAGAGAAAAAAATGATCAAATCTTGACCATGTATTTTTTATTTTGCTTATGTGTCATTAGATTATAAAAAGTCAAGGAAAAATAAGATAAGGAGCGGATCTTGATCCTTTTGTTAGACGTGTTTAATCCATTTGTAAGTGTTTAATTAATTTAATAGCTATTAGCTACCCATAATGACAACAGTGAAGGATTTATTTATTTATTTATTTTTATTAAGAATTGAACATTACTATTACATATATGATTTTTGGTTTTTTGACATTGACTTTATTAATTATATGTTTTTGGTCTTTTGATTATTTTCTCTATTATGAGGTTATAATTTTGATTAATTATATGTCTCCGGTCGTTTGACTATTATGTATGTTATGAGGATATAATTTTGATTATGTAAAATAAAATATTTGATGATGCAGGAGAAGTTATTAGTAAATTATTTATGGAAATACTATAACCAATAAATTATTAAAAAAATTTTAAAAAAATTGATTCACGTCATTTTTTTTTCAATTTAAATTTTATATGATAAAATAAAATAAATAAGTATTTAAAAGAAGACAAAAGCATATTCCAAAAAATATAAATATATTAAAATAAATTTTTTGATAGATGAATGTAGTTGTAACACTTATGTCAAATATAAGACTATATTAAACATAATCTAATATGGTACATTTCACTTAGATTCTATACAGTCCAGTCCAATGTATTACTGTATGCCATATCAAAAATGGTCTTAAAAGTTTGGGTGTATACAATTTAAATCTGTAAAAAAAAATCTACAAAAGTCTACATGTATTCAATCCGGAATTTTAAAGATTTCATTAAAATCTAGGTGTATTTAATTAGACTTTAAAAAAAAGTTCAAATAAATGTAGGTGTTCAAACTTCAAAAAGTCATTGAATTTACAAATTTTGCTAAAGTGATGAAATTTGATGGATTTTGAAATGAGATTCATAACTAAATAGGTTCAAAACAATTCTTGCTCCACCCCTATAATATTTGATAGATTTGACTTTTATATATATATATATATATGTAATCTTTCTCATGTCAGTTCGATTTGATATAAAATACATCAGTTCCTTGAATATGGGTCATTAGATTTAATTACTTTAACCCAGTGTGTATGCACTTGTCAGTGTTTATCCATAATCTATGACACACATTCAAGGAACTTTATATATATATATATATATTATATATCCAACAATGGACATTGATAATTAATATTTTTAAAAAAAAAAAGTCAATTATTTTTTATAATATCAAATTTCCATTAATGTGATTCAAATATAATTTAATACAATTGTCCCAAATATAAAATTCACCCAAAAATAAATCCAAGCATAATATCCATATGAAATAATTAAAAATAAAATTAAAATAACGGAGAATACCTTTCTTTGAACACTTGATCTTGAAGACTAAGTAGGCAGTAAAAGATAGAAGGAAGAATTTAAGGTATTAAGGTTTTGATTTATAAAATAATATTTAAGGTTTCTCTATATATTTGTAAATTACATATTTATCCTTAATATTTAATCTTGTTAAATAGGTTAACGGGTTTGGGTGGGGTTCAACCCAAACACGACCCGTTTACTTAACGGGTTTAACATGTTGACTCCTTAGTGGCCCGAACCCAATAAAACCTAACCCAAACCCTATATCATGTCGTGTTCATGTTGTGCCACCAGGTTGTGGCCCATATTGCCACCTCTAACCTTAGGTCTTTTTGGTGCAAACAGTCTTCCATCTGCATCCTCCAGAAACAGAAATTCGTACCATCGAATTTCTCAATCCTTTAAGAATCCTTCTTTGATCTCATCTTCACTCGATGAAATCGTTGACCTTAAGAAACCCTAGATTTGTGTAAAACTCTAGATCCTCCTGAACTTGGGCTCTGATACCAATTGTTGTAGAAAATTCACAAACCACGGTTACGCAAATCACAATCACACACGTAGATAATGAAAGCAATAAGAAGAAAAAAAAATGACACAAGAAATTTTACATGGTTCAGCAAAAGCCTACGTCCACGGAGCGCACCTGCACTCAATCCATTATCAGAGTTTAATACAATCTCTGCCTTTCTTGCTATTTTCTACACAGCTCTAAGCATAGGGAAACAATAGTGTTTATAAGGGAGCACTAGGGCAAGCCAAAACCCTAAAAAAGTCCTTTTTCTTTCCGCACAAGAAAACCCTTCGCACACAACTTAAGTCTTCACCACAGTAAACTCTCTGGAAATAACCGCTTAGAAAACCACAGTATGTGCTTCTATGCCTAGGTCATGGTCTACACTGCGCTTAACTCCCTGGAACTGACCGTTGTGTTTACCGCGGTTTGCACCTCCTTATCTTGGCTGCGGTATCTTGCGGACTTCACTTCTTCAGCTGTTTTTGTCTTTACATATCCTAACAAAATAGATATCCATGGATATTCATTGCAAAAAGAAAACTAAATCACATATTTGAATCACATTTAGTTGATTGTTAGACAATGAAGTTCATTCAATTCAAGTCAAGGGCTCGTTCTCTCGATTAAGAAATTCCGAAACCAAATCATCTTTGATTAAGAAATTATCGAAATCAACTCATCACTCAACCAAGGACATGGAATGAGCAATTGTGTCTTAAGGCTAAAGACCCATTAAGAATCAGAACATAGAGCCAAAACCTATTCTAGCAAAGCCATGCATATAAGTTTCATCCATTCTTTAGAGCTAAGTAGTCAAAATCATACCCGGAATGCCATCCATGGAGGTACAATCCTAACTCTCATACACTCAAACCAATCCAAAAAGGCATTTTGATCATCCATCAACATACATACAAGAATGGGATATTTAATTAAACTACTCCTATATTAAGTTAATCTACTCCTAATCCCATCCATGACCATATATCAATTTATAACCTCAATACACATGTCTATCAACATAAGAGATTAATCAATAACAACAAGAATGAAACAAAACCAAAATCAAAATAAGAACAATCAACAGAATAATAAGCACAAGTATAGGTTTACAAATATTCCCAAGTGAGGGTTACACATCTAGAAAACAAGATATACAAAAGAGAAGAGATATAAGAGAAAACCCTTGAAGAAATCCCCTCCAAGAGCTCCTTGCTTTCCTAGCTCAAAATTGGTCAAAAGACCCTCATTTTTCTTTGTAATCTACTCTAAGATGGGTGGAGGATGTGAAGAAGGTGATGGTGGTGAGGCATCCATGGAGGTGCTCCATGGAAACCTCTCTCTTATTTGGTGAAGAAGATGAAAATGGTGTGTGGGCTACTGCTGGTTCGTATGTGGTGAGTGGAGAAAGAGGCAAAGAAGGTGTATTTATAGTGGGAGAGGATCAGGGCACGAATTAAGCATTAAAAGACAAGAATTCCCCTCATAAATGGCTTGTCGCGGTCGGTATTTCACTGTCCGGGTCAATGGCGACATGACCGTGGAAACATCTAGAATGAGATGTCGCAATCAAGGTCTGAAGGAATGCCTAGGTCCACCAAGAAGGCAGCTGGACCGCGGAATCGTCTGGTTTTGCTTGCATCAATTGGCTTTGAATGCACACCGCGGTCTACCATGACAACAGCTAGACCACAGAATCTTCTATTTTTGCTTGCCGCGATGCTCTTCGAATTGTTGCGGTCCACTATGATGACAGCTAGACCATGACAACCTCTAGCAGATTGTCCATTTCTTCACTCTTGGCTCATTTTTGCTTCCCAAACTCAACTTTAAGGTCGAACACCATCTGTAGGGAACATGTACCTACACATGGCTCACGAAACACATTATATACACAAACATGCGAGAAATCAAGAACAAATAATAGGAAATGAGGACCTCAAATAGATATAAATCATCCGATCAAGTACTAAACGTGACACTTAGGAGAAAACGTCAAGCCTTGAAATTTTTTTAAACTTAAAAGTTAAAACCACTGAAACAACCCTCTAAAACCATGTTTTTAACTTTTTGCATAAGAAAATTACCTAAACATCCCTCTATAACTTTTATGTAAAATATGTGATCGTTTTTAAACTTTTTTTATCTTGGCTTACCCAAGCCGTGGACCTCCTTCTTTCGTCATCAAACATCTTAATTTTAAGAGGAAATACCATTAAATAGCCACAAAAGTAAGGGCTCTCCTATTTTTAGTCAGGATTATTGGTTTTGTTCTAATCAATCTTTTTCCTAAACTGGCCTCTTTCTTTTTATTAAAAAGACCTTTATGGAAACAAACCTCCACCTCCATGGATGTCATGGAGACCTCCAATAGAGGACCTCTGTGCGAGGTCACAAACCTCCAACAATGGAGGGTTTGTGACCTCCAAAAAAATAAAAATTCTCTGTTGGAAGACAAAGACAACGAAGGGAAAGGAAAAAAAAAAAAAAAAAAAAGGTAAACTGACATGTTTAATCTTGAATTAAATAGGCCAATTTTTTTATTATTAAACACACTGGAGTTTTTGTTGTTGGAATTAACCAAGCTAGGAATTTTGTTGTTGGGATTAAATACGCTAGGGTTTTGGGATTAAACCGGCTAAAGAGTTATTTTTTTTATTTTTTATTTTTATTTTTTGGAAATTCACTGAATTCCTTGCATAGATTAAACATGATAGAGTTTTAAGTTAAACACACTAGGGTTTTAGATTAAAGGGATTAAACATGCAAAACTTTCGTTTTTATTACAGAAGCCAAAAAAGTTATTAAAAAAACTTGTAAAAAAAAATTATTTTTTAAAAAAATACAAATCGACCTCTATTGAAGGTTTGTGCAAACCTCATTGGAGGTCGAGACAACCTCCAATCAAAACACTAATTCAGTCTAAATATAATAACTACTCTAATTTTATCGCTATTTATGGATTTAACCCTAATTTTAGATTTGATGTAGAAAATTCAAGGCTCCATCTTGTTGAAATCGAATGCCTTACTTTAATGTGTACCCAAATGTAGTGGAGGCAAAATGGGCCGTGCCAGGTAGGCTAAGCCCAGCCGACACGGCCTAGCCATAAGCAGGTCAGGCCGAGGCTTGCATAAGGCCACAGGCCAAGCCGAGGCCTGCATAAGGCCACAAGCTGTGCTAGGACTCTTGTCTGAGGCCTACAGGCTGCCCCAGGCCACAGGCTAGGCCGAGGCCTTCATAAGGCTACATGCCGTGCTAGGTCGGCTTGTAAGGTTTGTTTATATATTTAAAAAATTTAATATATATATTAAAATATTCTTAACATAGCAAAGTTGAATTTGTAGTGAAATGTTTAAGTAACACAATCTCTTCCTTAAGAACCTAAGTTTGATCCCCACCCATAGCAACTTTATAAAATATATTTTTTAAATACATAAGCGGCTTCACCATTACCCAAATGTCTTGATTTAGAATATCTTCATGTTGATATCTACCCATGTGATTTAGAATATGCATCAATTAAAGATCCCTTATATCTTAGTTAAGGGTAATAAGATGTGTTATTAGAACCCCCACTGCAAATATGGCAGGAAAGAGGCACACTATTTAAACAAAAAGATGACGGGCATCAACAAATGGATTAGATACGTTTATATAATATATATATATATATGACACTATTTATCCGCCTATCTAGACTAGGTATTATTTTTTAAAAGCTTTTTGTTATTGGTAGGTTTTGAGCCGCTGATTTGGGAGTCATTTACCTAAGCCCAAACTCATCTACCTGCTAGCTAAATTTATTTTTTAAAATTATTACAAATTTGAAGGTTCAAAGAGGAGATATAATTTGAACTCATACCCTCGTGAGTGTGAAGGTTTATTGGTGGGTCCAGTGAAATAAGAATTTCTTAATATTTTATCATTTTGTAAGAAATAAAGTTATGTTATTTTAATTATTGAGCAATTGAAATATACATTTTATGAGCTTTCGATTAAATGAAAACATAAAACTCTTTAGATTAATAATTCAACTATATATATATATTGTTAAGACTCAAGTCCAAATCATTCTATGCGTACTTTTGTTATAATGATTCAGTTTTGAACATGACTTTATTTTAATTTTGTTTTGGGCAATTCTTTTTTTATTTTATTTTTTTATTTTAAGAATTATATTGTCAAGCTTTTTTCACGATTTCAAATAAGGAAAAAGCTAAACACACTTCCTTCGGAGTTCGGATTCAATCTTTGCTTGATACGTGTACATTGTTTAATTTTAATTATACAAATGCCATCATATTTAACCCTTACATGTTTCAATTATTTACAGAAATACCCCCCAATGTCCATTTGAAGAAAAACTTGTGTAAGACGGTGGTGAGACAGTCGAATATTTCTTCGTTCAAAATTCATCTCTAATTAGCAATGGCCGATGCGATTGTTTCCGTTGTTTTGGAGCAATTGATTTCAATCATTGGTAAGGAAACAAACCAACAGGTGAGGCTTGTGGTGGGTGTCAGAAAGGAAACAGAAAAACTCACCAGCAACTTCCGAGCTATTCAAGCTGTGCTTCTTGATGCAGAGCGAAGAGGACTGAAGGATACGGCTGCCAGAGATTGGTTAGATAAGCTCAAAAATGCATCTTATGACATGGATGATGTGTTGGATGAATGGAACACTGCCATTCTCAAATTGCAAAGAGAGAGAGCTGAAAGTGATTATGTACTTCAAAAGAAGAAGGTATGTCTCTTCTTACTCTCTCCTAGATTTTGTTTCAAACAAGTTGGTTTCCATAGTCGCATTGCTCGAAAGATAAAAGAAATAAATGAAAATATTGCTTCCATTGCCAGCGAGAAAGATATGTTTAACATTGATACATCTGGGAGTATTGAAGAACCTCCTAGAATTAAAAGTACATCTTTTGTTGATGTGTCTTTGGTACGTGGTAGAGATAAGGAGAAAAATGATCTAAAAAACAAATTGTTGCATGAGAGTAATGAAGATAAAAAAGGCCTCCATATCATCTCTATTGTAGGGATGGGAGGAATGGGAAAAACAACTCTGGCCCAACTTGTTTTCAATGATGAAGAGGTGAAAAGCAATTTCGATAAAACAATATGGGTTTGTGTCTCAGAACCTTTTGATGAGGTTAGGATTGCCAAAGCAATCATGGAAGGTCTTCCAAATCCTGACTCTAATTTTACAGAGTTGCAATCGCTTTTAAAACATATTCATATATCTGTGGCAAAAACAAAATTTCTTCTTGTCCTTGATGATGTATGGTCAGAAGAATACAATAAATGGGAACCATTGTACAACACTCTTAGCAATGGTCTCCATGGAAGTAAGATTTTGGTTACTACACGTAAATCAACAGTTGCACGCAAGATGAAATCAATTGATATTGATATTATCAATATTGAAGAATTGTCAAAAGATGAAAGCTGGTTGTTGTTTACACAATTAGCGTTTTTTGATAGGCCTCAACAAGAATGTGAACAATTAGAAAACATTGGTAGAGAAATTGTTGTGAAGTGCAAAGGCTTGCCTCTTGCTTTGAAAACAGTTGGGAGTCTCTTACGCTTCAAAAAAACTAGGGAACAATGGCAAAGAATATTAGATAATGAGATATGGAAATTAGAAGAGTTTGAAAAGGGTCTTTTTCCCCCTCTATTATTGAGTTATAATGACTTGCCTTCCATGATAAAACGATGTTTTTCATATTGTGCCGTCTTTCCAAAAGATTATAGAATGAGAAAAGATGAATTAATTCAATTATGGATGGCTCAAGGTTATCTTGGTTTAAAACAAAATCAAGAGTTGGAGATAGTTGGTGAAGAGTACTTTGACAGGTTAGCATTGTGTTCTTTCTTCCAGGATTTTGAAAAAGATGGTGGTGATAATATTATAGCATGTAAGATGCATGACATAGTACATGACTTTGCTCAGTTTCTGGTTAAGAATGAATGCTCTATGATGGACAAGCAGTGACGAAGAATCAAGTCTAAGCTGTTTTTACAAGAATGCTCGTCATTTGAAATTGATACTTGATGATGAAGGGGCTTCATTTCCTTCTAACAAAGGTAGCATCTTCAAGCTACGCAGCCTCTTTGTTGAAGACTCTCGATCAATAAGTAATTGCCTACCCAGCTTATTTAAACGGTTGCCATGTTTAAGAGCATTGGAGTTGCATGAATTTCGGCTCATCAAGAATCTAATTACAAAGATCCCAAGTGAGATAGGAAAATTGATACACTTGAGATATCTGAACTTGTCCTCACTTACAGGTATAAAAGAATTACCTGAAACTGTTTGTGAATTGTATAATTTACAAACTTTGAATCTGAATTCTTGCTCCGAACTTGTAAAGCTACCCAAAGGGATGGGGAAATTAATCAACTTAAGGCATCTGATAAATGATGGGACTGATGCATTGAGTTACATGCCAAAAGGAATTGAGAGACTAATTTTTCTAAGAACATTGAGTAAATTGGTTGTTGGTGGTGATGGCCACAATAGCCAAGTGTGTAGTCTTGATTGTCTTAAAAAGTTGGACTACCTTAGAGGTTGTCTCGAAATAAGAGGATTGGGAAATGTGATAGATGGAGCTGAAGCGAAGAATGCAAACCTCAGGAGTAAGAAATATCTCTTTGATTTGAAGTTGTATTTCGATTACGGAAGTGAGGCATCATCAAGTGAAGTATCTAGGAAAGATGAAGCAGTTCTTGAAGCATTAGATGCACCTCCAAATTTAAAGAAATTAGTTTTAAAAGGGTGCAGAGGCATCACAATGTCATTTGATTGGAAGAGGTCGTTGACTCAACTGAGGAAGTTAACTCTCAGAGATTGCATCAAGTGTGAGCATTTGCCTCCTTTGGGAAAATTGCCATTGCTTGAAACACTTGAAATAAAAGGCATGAGCGGTCTGAAAAGGGTGGGTAATGAATTTTTGGGAATAAAAAATAATGACTCGTCGTCATCATCATCTTCCTCGCTTATCTTCTTTCCGAAATTGGAAAGTCTCGTTTTCGAGAAGCTAGAAAATTGGGAAGATTGGGAATATGAGATCACAGAAGATATTGCAATCATGCCATGTCTTTCTTTCTGTGATATTGCTGACTGCCCTAAATTGAAGGCGCTGCCAAACCATTTTCTTCGAGCGACATCACTGAAGAGATTGAACATCGACTGTTGCCCTGTTTTAAAGCAGTGGGCAGAGATATATCATCACTTACCTATAACTAACTTGTTTGTTGTAAGACGGTAAGTTCTTGGTTTTAATCTTGTTTGTTATTATTATTATTATTATTTTTATCTAATGAAATGTTAAATATATGATCATTTATTTATCTCCACAAAAACTAATTTATTCCCTGTTTTATATCATCACTTTCCTATAACTAGCATCGGGCAAATTATTAATTAAAAAGTATGCACCTAAAATCATTTAAAAGTATGATAAAAAATTATTCATTGTGAAATATAACAAAGAAATGGAAAGAAAAATTTAACAAATTGTGGATATGTTACTATAATAATTGTATTTAAATTATCTTGATAAATTTAAAATTATAAAATAGAACAATTTTGTGAATTACTATGTAAGAGCAGTGTTGTAAATCTTTTTAGTTTTTAGTTTAGTTTTGGAAAGATATTAGATATATGCTCACTTACCTATTTTGCATCCCAGCCAACTGATCTTGTTTTATTATCATCATCATCATTGTCAGTATTATTATCATCTTTTAATATATGATCTTTGTATTTATCTCTACGTAAACTAATTTATCCCATCACACTTACACCATTGAGATTATTAGTACATGTTATAGTGGTATCCTCGTTCTCAAATCTTGAATTAATTGTATTAGATAAATAATAATAATAAAATTATTAATTAAAAAGTATGCACCTAAAAACATTTAAGTATGACAAAAAATTATTCGTTGTGAAACATAACAAAAAAATGAAAAGAAAATTTTTCTAATAATCCTATTGAAATATCTTGATAAAATTATAAAATAGAAAACTTTTGTGAATTACTATGTTAGAGAAATTTTGTAAATCTTTTTAATTTATTTATTTTTGGAAAGATATATGCTCACTACCCATTTTGCTTCCCTGCAGAAAAATTCAAGCGCATGCACAAGCGTAAGTTCTTCTAGATTTTTATCTCGTTTTGTTAATATTATTATTATTTTCTTCCTAGAAATTTGAGTTTGTTTGTTTCTTAGGATTCTGGCGGCACATCGTTTTGCGGAAGTTGGTCAATACTTATTTGGTTCGCTCATGCAACGATTTTCTCGATTAATTTAACACTAAAGTGGATATGTGCTTAACTTCATGGCCATCCGTACAGCTAATGACAATATAATATACCTCTTTTATATAAACTTCTATTTATATTGTTGAAGACATGCAATTTCTCTGGCTTATCTTCAAAAACTTATTAAATAACGACTAAAATGCTATTTATATTGTTGTTGATAGCAGATAAATAAAAGCGCTGGATTGTCAGGAACGCTGTTTGTTTTGATAATATCTAGTAATCAATGTAGTGGACACAGGCAGCTGATGAAAATAGGACTAAGAAAAAAGAAGCTTAATGAAAGAACAGAAGAACTTTCATGTAGTCTGTGCTTCTCCTTTTTCTATGGAATTTCATTCCCATATTTTTTCTTATTGATTTTAATTTCTGTGCTGTATATCTAGATTGGAGGACAAATTAACAAGAACAGAGTTAAAAGGACAGAACTTTGTATAATGCAACAAAGGTATTATACTCACATTTGTGTCTTCTTTCATCACATTTAAAGTCATGGCTTTATAAGGAATATAAAATCTTTCATCACATTTGTGTCTTCTTTCAACAAAGGATTAAAGAAGTGATGTGTTAAAATGCTGCTACAGGACAATCTGAGGATCTGATGGCTGCTGGTATTATTGATTTGACAAAGTTGAGTATAAAATGCTGCTACAGGAAGATTAACATCGGCCTCTGTCTACTTGTTGATAAAGAACTGTAAAAAGAGATGCAAAAGAGGTCATGGGACATGCTGCCTAATATGTACGCTCACCAGTGAAACCATGACCATTGTTGGTGTTAGCAGCACAGCTGGTACAAGTGAATAAAAGAGTTGCATAGATCGTGAACCTTGTTGAGGTACTTGTAATTAATTCTCTTCCATTTTCTTCACTGTTTGGTTTCCTACGCTCTAGTAATCAATGTAGCACAATGCATGCAGCAAAACAGGACTATGAAATAGAGAAGCTTAACTTAAGGGATTGTGAACCTTTCAGGTGGTGTTGCTGTGATTCAAGTAAAATTATCTGCTTACTTGATCTGATTAATGTATGAAATTTCATTCCCATTTTTTTCATTGGTTATAATTTCAGTGTTGCATATTTAGGTTTAAGCACAAACAGAAACAGAGCTTACGGAAACGAAATTCATGAAAGAGGATGCTGTTAATGCAACAAAGGTATCCTGCTTTTTGTGGTTGTTTTACCTTTGTTTTTTCTGTCATCACATGTAAAATATTCCTCAGGCAGTAGTTGTAGATGCATCCTTTTTCCGACTTGAAACAAAATTTGATGCAAAGAGACTCTTGACAATGATGATGAAAAGGTGATAACTTTCTAAAAACGGTAAGTCTCTAACCTTCATCCCTTTATTTTTAGTGGGAATTTCTATTTCGTAATTCAGGGATTATCAAACTTTTGAAATAACCAAATTCCTTGAACAAACAAGTTTACGGCGAAGTTTAAGTTCCGGGGGAGGCAAAATGCTAGAACCGATGCACAAAAACTTGTTGCCACAGACAAGGCTGCTTTTGGTAGTCTTGTCCTTGCTAGTTGAACATGGGTTTTTCGAACTTGCAGAGTTAAAGGCTGCTTTGCTATTCATTTTGGTGTCTACTTTGCTTTTGAGGCTGAATTGGCCGATGCCATCTATACAATTGGTTATGCTTTAACCTTTGGCTGTTGTTAGGTATGGTTGGAGAGTGATTCAGCTTTTTTGGTGGCCACCCTCGTTCTAGATCTCGTAGGGTTCCTTGGCGTTAGCGCCCAACTTGGATAGGTGTTTGGGTTTGCTTTATCAAATGGACTTTGTTGCCACCCATATTTACTAGGAGGGTAGTCGAGTTGCAGATTGTTTAGAGTCCAGGAACCCAATATCGTTACTGCTACATGGCGGTGGACTGCTCCAAACTTTTGCACTTCATTTATTTATGATAATGATAATGTTTGTAGCAGGCATTTGTTTAGATTCCATTGACTTGTTTCTTTTCTAAACTCTTGTGTTGTATTTTCTTTATTTCTTTTAATAATATGTTGGAATGGGATATATGATGAGGGTGCTAAGGAGGTGCCAGCCTAGCTGGGATGGCCTGGTGCATCTGCTGATTCCTATTACCAACAACCTTATCCAAAAATAAAAAAACTTGTTGCAACAGTTTGCCTGTCGATTGAGATACTAATCATTGTCAGTACATATCTCTAACATTTTATCACCACTTCTGTTTTTGTATTAGTGATCTTTTGTGTAGTCAATTTGATTGTACCCTCCTCAAATCTGCTACTCTGGGGTATTAGTCCTCTAATCATATGTGACAATGACATGCACCTTTTGGATCTTTTCTTGTAAATGTGGCATATTCGGTTCTCAAATTCTACATTCAAATCTTTTCTTTATTTCCCTTTCATGTCCATCTATTATAATCTCGAGCATTTTTTATTAACAAAATTCAGCCTAGGAAATTTAATCATTCAACACTCATATCCTCACCACATAAAACAATTTGATATTTCATTCAGGTAATTTCTATTATTGCTATAGCATATAGAAATAGAAGTACCTAATTGAAAAGGGAAAAAAAAAAAAAAAAAAAAGGTGACTGAAATAGTAGAATTCGGATTGCTAGGCCTTGTTGAAGCTCCTTAAAACATGTATAACTCAAACATTTAGGTCTTCTCAAAATCAGGTTGGTTGGTAACAGATCTATTATCAGTAGTATTTACAAGAACTGCGCATATCATATATATAGGATCTATGTACTTCAATACCGACAATTCATTTGGATAATCTCTAGCCCACCATTCCTTCAGCTCTGACTTTAGCCAGCTTCCAACGTCCAAGAAATATGGGTTTCCAAATTCGTCCTTCTCTTCCTTTAGTTCTCGGTATCATATCTTGTCCTGCTCCCTTGGCAAGACGGCGACAACCACCACTGCATGCCCATTCTCTTTCAGTCGATGTTCAAGGAATTCAAACAACCCTTTTCTTTCCCTTCCAAGTAAAATTTATTTTCAGGAATCAAACAACAATCCACATCACGGCTGCTCAATGTTGCATGAAGGGCTATGTGCCCGGTGCTACAACCCATTTGTTTAACCAGTCCAATTCCATTAATTGCACTCTCTGCCTCCACATGAGCTGCATTGATTGGTTGTTGAGCCATTTGGGGGGATGGAGAAGATGGGATTGGGGTATCCATGGTAAATGCCAATCCCTACCCTTGAATCATAGATGGTGAATTATTTATTTCCTATGAAGGAAAGAGATATTAAGTGCCTACTTTCCATATGTGAAAGTTTCTTTTTATTTTATGTTATTCAAAATTCAATAATAAGCATTACAAGGCTTGTGATGAAAAAATTTTCAGACATTTATTCTCCCCTTTAATTCTTCTCCGATTCAATGGACAAGAGTTTCTTAGTTGATTTGACTTTTCAAAAATGTTGGAATGGGTGGGCATGGTTCAGTTCGGTTCGGTTTTGACCAGAACCGTATTGAACCGACATATTTTCGATTTTTAAAAACATGAATCGGTTTGAACCATGTTGGACCTTGAAACCAAATTGAACCGAACACCTTCATCTCGATTCGGTTCGGTTCGATTCATTTCGGTTTTGGCCCTAATACAAATGGGCTTTTAGGGGTTTTTTTAATGTCTTTTTTTTTCTTCAATTTTTCAGACTTTTAACTAACCACATTGCTAAAGTAAGAAATCTTATTTCAATATATACTTAGAATCCAAAGAAGTCACATACTACATATTTGTGGACTTTGTGTCTATGTACCAAATAACATGTTAACATATCAAATCAATTAAATAAGGCAGGTTATTCATTCAAGTGTAAGAATGGTTTGCATTTATTAATTAAATTCAAGATATTTATACATTTGCAAATATTAATGGTAGGAAAGCATAAAAAAAAAATGCTCATGTACATAACTGAAACCAGTTAGCATTAGGGTTTTTTTTTCTTTTATTGTATAGTTCGTCGGTTCGGTTTAGTTCGGTTTTGAACATCCAAAACCGAAACCGAACCAAAATCAATTCGGTTTTCAAAACTTAAATCGGTTTGAACCGAATTGACTATATGAACCGAACCAAACAACCTTTTTCGGTTCGATTCGGTTCGGTTCGATTCAGTTCGGTTCGACTCGGTTATGGTTTTTGTGCCCACCCCTATGTTTGATGAATTAAAGAAAAATTATTATGGGATTTTGACCCCAGGTTGACTAAATAAAAAAATGGGCAAATCTAAATTTTTTGATTTATTTATTGTTGAATCTTATTATTGTTTTTAAAATAAATCTATACACTTTTAAATTTTATGATTTATTTATTGTTGAAAATTAAAGGGGCATTATCAATTTAGTCATTAAGTTTTGACAAAACATTAATTTTTTAAACATGTTTACATTTTTACAACTCTTTAGTCAACCGTTAGTCTAACTTAATGGTTCCAAGGGTATTTTTATCTTTAAACATAAAAAAAATGCCACATATCAAAAAAATAATAATATTTTTTATCACAAAATAAAAATGTTATACACTTTGATGGACGATAGAAATCCAATCTGGTGATTTGGTTATTGGATCTCCACCAATTTTTTTTTTCTTTATATATATATATATATATATGTATATATATTAAAATGAACGAATTACAACCACCTACCCTGAGGTTTGCTAAATTACAAATGAAAACGACTTTATCATTAAATAACACTCACCTCCCCTCCCGTCAGTCAACGTCCGTTACCTTTACCCTTTGACCTTACAGACCGTTTAAAAGTCCAAAATACCCCTCAGTATGTCTATTTACTTTTATACCCTAGAAAAAGACAAAAACTAAAACAAATCAAATTACAAATAAAATAAAATAAAAGGAAATTTATTAATTAAATAAAACAATATTTAAAAAATAAATACAGAAGTTCAGTTCTTCAATTTTCCAGAAAATCGACCATATATTCTCCATCACAAATCAATCACAAAAAAAATCCACAACCAAATCATATATTCTCCATCCATTCATCTGTGCAATCTCAGTTCATACAACCATATCATACCAAATCAAAAATTCTTCTTCATCATCATCCCACAGCCTGATCATCTTTCATCATCATCCCACAGCCATCAAAACTTCTTCTTCTTCATCAGCGTCCCACGGTCTCATCATCTTCGTCATCATCCCACAGCCATCATCATCGACCATCACCATCATCGACCATCATCTTCCTCATCATCCCACACAAACACAAATTGAAATCAGATTCCAACACAAATACAAATTGAAATTAGATTCCAACACAATTACAAGATTCAACACTCAAATCCAACCACCACCAACAACCGAAAGCACCCAAGTACCCTACCAACCCCACCAGTCGATTTTTCGATCTCTTTGCCGATGGCCACCCCAAACCAAAACCGATTGGCGTTCGATCTCTTTCCCTCACCTCGCGGTGGCGGCCACCCCTCTGTCGAGGGTAAAGAGAAGGGGATCAGCGGAGATGGTGATTGGAAAATGGTTTGGGTGAGCGGCAGGAAGAAGGAGATTGGAGAAGATGGTGATTGGAAGATGGTTTGGGTGAGCGGCGGCAAGGGTTTGGGTTATGGAGAAGATGGTGATTGGAAGAAGATGATGAAGAATGATGAAGAAATTTGGGTTTGGATAAAATGATGATTGGAGGAAGATAATGATGATTAGGGTGTGGATAAAATTTGGGTTATATATTTTTTGTATATCAATATGTATATTTTTTTATAATATGTATATTTTTTTTATTTTCCTTTTGTATCAGCATTTTTTCCTTTTTAATCTGACGTGTACAGTATATTAGTTATGAAAGGACGAAATTACCCTTCCTCACAAGGTCAACGGTTAGATTAGATGGACGTTGACTGACGGGAGGGGAGGTGAGTGTTATTTAATGATAAAGTCGTTTTCATCTATAATTTAGCAAACCTCAGGGGAGGTGGGTGTAATTCGTTCTATTAAAATTTCTCTTAATTTCCAACCGTCCAAAATTGATAATTAAATATAAAGGGGAAAATGGTCTATTTGTATTTTGTCACATTTGACCATCAAAATTAGAGTCAGGCCGACCAATTTGATGTATTTTTAAAAAGGAAAGGATCAAAGGTTATAAAAATAAATAAATAAATAAACATGTTTAAAAAATGGATACGGATATTGACACCCATAAAACTTATTAGCACACCCATTTTTATAAGTACACTCATGTCTAAAATTTAAAAATTAAATATTACTATAAACACCCATCTTAATGCCAACAGTACCCTCATTGAAATAAATTTATTCATTTTAATACATATTATTTATAAACACTCTTAAATTATTACCACACCCAATTTATATAAAAAAATCATATTATTTTTGGAATCAAATCATTTTTTAATGATGGTTCAATTTACTTTTGAAAATATCTTGAATGTAGAAACCTTATAAAAGGGAATATATATATATGTGGTCAAAAGATTTTTAATTTGTAAATTATCTTATTTAGACAGTTATCTTAAAAAAAATAAAAATAAAAAATTCTTATTGACATCTATGGCTATCTTAAAAATAAATAAATAAAACTTGTTGATATTTACGGCTATAGTTAAAAAAAAAATGTTGTTTTTTGATAGAGTTTATAACTATATATAAAAAAAGACAAAAATAATATGATAATCATGTGATGATAAGAAATTTCGATACTTGAAATAAAATTAGAGTTTAATTGGGGTTTATCATAAAAATTAGGGTTTATCATAAGTGTTTTTTTTTTTTTTTTTTGAAAGGTAAATTTTTTTTAATAAAGAAATATAATTGAAGATATTGGTGTAATTAATTAGTGTATATAGTATTTGGTTCATTTTTAATTAAAGTAACCTGTCCTTATTGGTAAATTTCTATTGGGATATTTTTGTAATTAAAAGTTTTAATAAAATATGGGTGTACTAATAAGTTTTATGGGTGTCAATATCGGTTACCTTAAAAAATTGATCACTTAAATTGATAATACCAAAAATTATAAAAAATAAAATAAAAAAGTAAATATAATCCCAAGACCAAGATTATTGTGGGGTCACTGAATTGGATAGTCCCAACCAATGACAGTGTCGTCTGTCGTCCTCAAGGTCAAACACAAGATAAGATCTCAGAAAATTTCTTGTGTGTTTCGTCATCCAATTTCCATTTTCTGTAACAAGCTTTGTAACAATGGCTGATGCAATTGTGTCGGTTGTTCTGGAGCAATTGACTTCAGAGATCTATAAGAAATTACGAGAAGAGGTGAGACTGGTGACGGGTGTCAGAAAAGAAATCAACAAGCTTACCAGCAACTTCCGAGCCATTCAAGATGTGCTCCATGATGCACATTTAAGATGTGTTGGATGCGATTCTGAAGCTGCAAGGAGAACGGAGAAGTTGATCAAAATGCTCTTGTTCCCAAGAAGAAGGTATGTTTCTTCTTCTTCTTTTGATGTGTTTGAGATACAAAGAGAAATCTGATCTAGTAAACAAATTGTTGAGTGAGAGTAAGGAAGTAGGAAATGCCATCCCTGTTATCTCAATTGTAGGGATGGCAGGAATCGGAAAAAACAACTCTTGCACAATTTGCTTACAATGATCCAGAGGTAGAGAGTAAATTTTAGAAGAGGATCTGGGTTTGTGTTTCAGACCCTTTTGATAAAATTAGGGTTGCCAAAGAAATCATTGAAGGTCTTGATGAACAAGTCCCTAATCTAATTAATTTCAATTCTCTTTAATAAATCTGTCGAGGTAAATTTCAGTGGCCATCTTAAAAATTATCTATGCATTTTTTGTAAGAAAACTTGTCTGACCATAGCTGTAGGATATATGTTTTTGATATTAACATAGTCCAATGCTCTTGGAATAACTTGATGAAACCCTTAAGTTTGTAAGAAAAATCAGTCAATTTCCCCTGCATCTAGAAAACTTTATACATTTAGTTAAATTTCTTACAAAAATTTCTTGTTGCAGAGGTTTTGGAATTACATGATTTTTCGGAATTACAAAAGAGAGAAAGGAATTAGAATTCTAGTTTTGGTTTCCTTTTGTTCAAGGTACAGGTGAAAGGCGCCGCATGCATATGTTCTTTACCTGATATATTTATACTTTCTATGGAATTGCAAATACTATACTGGATCAAAAGTTTTGACATCAATATATTGTATGATTTTGTTTAATCATTGGAAAGAATTTCCAATTGAAGAAAAAAGTTGGAGTGTAGCAACTTTCAAAAACTGAGCTTGTAAAACTTTGAAATGTCAGACATACATCATTGGCTTTGGATCAAACCTTGGGGAGCTTCTCCGCTTGCCAGAAATCTGCTCTGCAAAATCTTTATATCAGACAACTGAGTTCATTGAGGTTTGCTCCCATTATCCTTATTGCTAATTTGGAAAACAAAAAGCCCCCTTTTTTTGTCAATAAAACTTGATTCCTATATTTCAATTTCATGCAGTGAAACCAATTTAACAATGGCATGAATTTCTTGAAGAATCAATGTTTAAAGACGTGAGACGATACCAGTTTGGAAGAATAATATATTACAACTTGTAAGTACAATTTAGTGATTGGAATGACTTCTTATATTTGGATAGTGTGAACTGAAGGCAAATAAATCCTCTGAAATCAGCAAGTTTAAAGTTTGATAATTTGAAACCCTGAGAAAGTTTTAATTGGAGACTTGAATTCTGGCAGATAATTGTCCTAATTTGCAAACTATACTCTGCTATTCATGTCATATCGGAATTATTACAGGTGACAAGATGTTGCTTGGAGAATGTGTGGCTTCCATTGCAAAGACCTTCCTCGAATCAGATGCTGCAGTTATTGACATCAAGCAACCTGAGCCTTTTGCTGCCGGAATCAGGTTTTTGTTATGATAACTCTAATCAAGAAATGTTGTTGATTTGAACATGTGGTACATGTTTTGTGCTGTCTGTAGAAGTTTTCTGCCCTTCCACTCAATGTTGACAACTACTGCTTGCTGAATTCTCTGCTCATTGATATACAAGTTGTAGGAAGAGTAAGGTGTTTTCACACATACTAATTCTGTACACAGAGTGCTTGTTAGAGGCAAGCATGATTATTTTATTCACAATTCAGTTTCTTCTGCTTCAATTGATTGTACTCGGTCCTTGCATACATATTCATCTCCAACTTTTGATGATTATAGAAGGATCTGGCTCCTCATTCTGCAATCTATATTATTTGGGGTAATTGATTGAAAAAATAATCGGTATATTATTAGGCAAATATCACCATTAAGATTGTTTATGACAACCAGAACAGCTCTAAAGTCCATTTCATCTAGAGTAGTGAACAATGATATTTTAAGTCCTATCTTTAGCAAAACATAACATTGTAACACGATTTGTTGTACAATGAGTGAGGTCTAGCTTCTTCTCTTTTCCCCCCCTTTTTCCGATAATATTGTCACAATTAGATATTGTATGAACTTCTTGAGGTGCTTTTAGTTAATTCCTTTCCTTTTAGCTTCACTGTTTTCCTTCCTACTCTCTAGTAATCAATTGGCTTTCCATGTCGTAGGCAGCAGAGCACAACAGGACTGCCAAAAAAGAGAAGCAGCATTTGAAGTCACATTTGAAGTCGAGTTAATTTCTAATATTGTCACAATTAGATATCAACTTGGTGGTGCTTTTGTCGTATCACAGTTGAAGTCAAGTCCTTATTCTGAATATAAACTTTTCAAGCAGCAGTCAAGGTAGGTATTGTAGTTGGTGCTCGATACACCCTCTTGCGGTTTGTGGCAAAGTTGATGCCATCTGAGATGCTCTTAATGATGATGATGAACAGAAGGTGAAATATGTCCAAATATGACTGTCTCTATCGTTTATCTATTGATTCATACATACATCTGGGAAATGAAATAAAGTGAAGTGCATATATGTTTGTTATATATTAAATTAATTCTTGTTGAATCTGTATATGACAATTAACTGCATGTTTGAAGTTTAGTCCTTGCGTTGGATAATTACGGTATCAAACTAATGATCTTAAATTACAGGGTGTAAGATTTCGCCTAGACCATGTCGAACAAGAGTCCTTGCTCGCATTGGATACCGTGTTTCTTGGCATATGAAGAAACAAGCAACATTCCATCATGTCTTCGGTCTCTGTTACTTATACCAAGATCTGACTATACGAATCCAACTAAGTTTTTCCCAAGAAAAATTACAGCTGTAGTCTGTAGAGACTAGAGAGAAATAAAAGAATCAAGATGAAGTACCAAACGTTACACTTGGGAGAAAACATGAAGTCTTGGAAATTTTACCCCAAAAAACCTTGACATTTTACCCCAAAAAACCCCTCTAGAGGATGTTTCGATTATTTTCTTGTACCAAAAAGCTAATAACAAAGTTTTGGATAGTGTTTCAATAATTTTTTGTTTTTAAAAAAGATCAAGATATCACGTTTTTATCTAAGATGCCACATTTTTATACAAGGTTTCACTTTTTTTTTTAAGGAAAAAAAAAAAGATGAGTATTATTATAATTTGTGATTATGGCCTTATTGGCCGAAATTTATTTTATACAAAGTGTTCATTAAGAGTTAAATTCATAGCCCAGAGTTGATTAAAAACAAATTTTACACAATAATATGTAAAAATTTTCACTTTATATTTTCTTGGCTTACGAAAGCGGTAGACCCCCATCCTTTTGTCATTAAACATCTTGTAGAAAATTCAAGGCTCCATCGTGTAGAAATCACATGCCTTACTTTAAATGTGGGACCCAAATTTATTGATTGGCGAGTGACTTGGGTGGTTCAGCGGATGCACTCAAGATTTTTCCATTTGATTGTTTGAGCATTCGCCTTCACAATCGCATTCTTCATAGGCCAGAGCATGACTTGGATGTATTCAGGAATTAAATATTCATTATATCTAATTCTCCCAACTTTTATTTACAATTAATAAATCTTAGTTAAAGGTAATAAAAGGGTAATAAAATGTGTTCATGATGGGATTTAGTTTTGAACGTGACTTTATTTTAATTTTATTTTGGGTTTTTATTTTTATTTTTTTGAGTCACGATTCGAACTCATAACCTTTTGAATGTAATGTGCTGGGTTTAACATTTAGTTAACCTCATCCTGTCATTTTGAGTTATTATGTTATGTGCACAATTGGATCAAAAAAGAAATGGTACAGACTTACTTCGAAAGAAACCTTTTGAAGTCTAGGGCCGGCCCTGAGATTTTTAGGGCCCGAGGCGAACTATGGAAAATGAATTTTCGGGACCCTGAGATTTCAAGTTGAGATTTTGTATCTGAAATATGAATTTTCGTAGCAAGATTTAAGAGAATTTTGAAGAACCCTAATTTGATTTTTGATTTTTGATTTTTGATTTTTTTTTTGTTCGATCTCTACTTCTACTGTTGTTTTCCCGTTTCAGATAAAAGACAATTAGTGCTAGGAATAAGATTCAACCCACGTTTAACTTGGTGTAAGAACTTGATAATGGTAATCGGGTTTTATAATTTTGGGTCTTTCTTACAAAAAAAATGTTCATTGGGCATATTTTAAACTCATTTATGGGGTTATTAGTTTAAAAAAAATTATATGTTCGATGGGCCAATTTTAAACTCATTTATGGGTTTGTTAGTTTAAAATCATACATAGGTTATATCTGAAATCAAATTATTATTTTTGTACAGTTTGGGGGCTCTTAAAGATCGGGGGCTCTAGGCGGCTGCCTTATTGGGCTCCCCCTAGGGCCGGGCCGTAGCAACTTTCAAGCTGTGTTCCATGATGCAAAGCGACGAGGAGTGATGGAAAGGGCATTGCTGGAAATGTCCTCTTAGATTGTTTTTGGGCTGGTTTGCATCCATATCTTAATTGTTTGCTCGATTTCACATTTAATTCATATTCTCATTACAATGACAGCATACATCAATTTTCTGACTTAATAAGCCTCTGCATCTCCATTGCCATGGAAGAAAAGTCAAAAAAGCAAAGACAATATACCGTGGAGGAAAAGACAAAGCAATTTCTTATCAACAAAGCTGCCAAATTTTTGCCAAGCAAATTCAAGGCCTCATCGTGTATAAAGTAGATGCCTTACATTAAAGTTGGACCCAAATATCTTGATTTTTAGACCGGAGATTATCTTCCTGTTGATATCTACCCAAATATCTTGATTTTTAAACTTGGTTGCAGCGAATTTACCAATCACATCAGCGAATTAAAGATCCCTTGACCCTTATATCTATAATTGTCCCAATTACTTTATCACCCAAAGAACTTTTATTTACTTCTAATAAATCTTAGTTAAGGGTAATAAAATGTGTTGATCATGAGATTCGAATCCCCAAACCATAAATATGACAGGAGTTGTGCGTATCATTTGAACAAAAAAATGATGTGCAGTGACAAAAGCTGTTTTTGATTATTGTTGGCATCAATAATTGAACGTTTTCTTTATGCTTTTCCCACGAACCATCCATAATTGAAGAATTGTCTTTTTCCATACACAATATAAACATTGACCATCCCCCAATTACTGGGTACTGAGTAATTCATCTCAAAAACATTCCTATTTCTTTCATCGTTCAATTTTCATCTCTGATTAACAATGGTCGATGCGATTGTTCACGTTGTTTTGGAGCAATTGATTTCAATCATTGGTAAGGAAACAAACCAACAGGTGAGGCTTGTGGTGGGTGTCAGAAAGGAAATAGAAAAACTCACCAGCAACTTCCGAGCTATTCAAGATGTGCTTCTTGATGCTGAGCGAAGAGGACTGAAGGAGATGGCTGCCAGAAATTGGTTAGATAAGCTCAAAAATGCATCTTATGACATGGATGATGTGTTGGATGAATGGAACACTGCCATTCTCAAATTGCAAAGTACTCTTGTTCACACGAAGAAGGTATGTCTGTTCTTCCCCTCTCCTAGCTTTTGTTTCAAACAAGTTGGTTTACGTCAAGACATTGCTCGAAAGATAAAAGAAATAAATGAAAATATTGATTCCATTGCCAGAGAGAAAGATATGTTTAACATTGATACATCAAGGAGTATTGAAGAACCTTCTAGAATTAAAAGTACATCTTTTATTGATGTGTCTGTGGTACGTGGTAGAGATAAGGAGAAAAATGATCTAAAAAACAAATTGTTGCATGAGAGTAATGATGATAAAAAAGGCCTCCATATCATCTCTATTGTAGGGATGGGAGGAATGGGAAAAACAACTCTGGCCCAACTTGTCTTCAATGATGAAGAGGTGAAAAGCAATTTCGAAAAAACAATATGGATTTGTGTCTCAGACCCTTTTGATGAGGTTAGGATTGCCAAAGCAATCATCGAAGGTCTTACCGATTCTGTCTCTAATTTTACAGAGTTGCAATCGCTTTTAAAACATATTCATGAATCCGTGGCAAACACGAAATTTCTTCTTGTCCTTGATGATGTATGGACAGAAGAATACAATAAATGGGAACCATTGTATAACTCTCTTAACAATGGTCTCCATGGAAGTAAGATTTTGATTACTACACGTAAATCAATAGTTGCGCGCAAGATGAAATCAATTGATATTGATATTATCAATATTGAAGAATTGTCAAAAGATGAAAGTTGGATGTTGTTTACACAATTAGCATTTTTTGATAGGCCTCAACGAGAATGTGAAAAATTAGAAAAAATTGGTAGAGAAATTGTTGGCAAGTGCAGGGGCTTGCCTCTTGCTGTGAAGACTATTGGGAGTCTTGTACGTTTTAAAAGAACTGAACAGCAATGGCAAAGGGTATTAGGCAGTGAGATGTGGAATTTAGAAGAGTTAGAAAGATGTATTTTTCCACCTCTATTATTGAGTTATAACGATTTGCCTTACATGGTAAAACGATGTTTCTCATATTGTGCCGTCTTTCCAAAAGATTATGTAATGGAAAAAGATAAATTAATTAAATTATGGATGGCTCAAGGTTATCTTGGTTTAAAACAAAATCAAGGGTTGGAGATAGTTGGTGAAGAGTACTTTGACATGTTAGCAATGTGTTCTTTCTTCCAGAATTTTGAAAAGGATGGTGATGGTAATATTATAAGATGTAAGATGCATGACATAGTACATGACTTTGCTCAATTTCTGGTTAAGAATGAATGCTCTATAATGGGAACAAGCAATGATGGGGAATCAAGTCTAAGCTGTTTTTACAAGAATGCACATCATTCGACTTTGATGGCTTCATTTCCTTCTAACAAAGGTAGCATCTTCAAGCTACGCAGCCTCTTTGTTGAAGACTCTTCATCAATAAGTAATTGCCTACCCAGCTTATTTAAACAGTTGCCATGTTTAAGAGCATTGGAGTTACGTGAATTATGGTTCATCAACAATCCAAATACAAAGATCCCAAGTGAGATAGGAAAATTGATACACTTGAGATATCTGAACATGTCCAAACTTACAGGTATAAAGGAATTACCTGAAACTTTGTGTGAATTGTATAATTTACAAACTTTGAATCTGAGTTCTTGCTCCAAACTTGAAAAGCTACCTCAAGGGATGGGGAAGTTAATCAACTTAAGGCATTTGATAAACAATAAGACTGATGCATTGAGTTACATGCCCAAAGGAATTGAGAGACTAGTTTTTCTAAGAACATTGAGTAAATTGGTTGTTGGTGGTGATGGTCACAATAGCCAAATGTGTAGTCTTGATTGTCTTAAAAAGTTGGATTACCTTGGAGGCTATCTTGTAATAAGAGGATTGGGAAATGTGATTGATGGAGCTGAAGCAAAGAATGCAAACCTCATGAGTAAGAAATATCTCCTTCATTTGGAGTTGCATTTCGATTACAAAAGTGAGGCATCATCAACTGAAGTATCTACGAAAGATGAAGCAGTTGTTGAAGCATTAAATCCAACTCCAAATTTAGAGAAATTAGTTTTAGAAGGGTACAGAGGCATGTGCTTTGATTGGATGGGGTCATTGACTCAATTGAGGAAGTTAACTCTGGGAGATTGCATCAACTGTGAGCATTTGCCTCCTTTGGGAAAATTGCAATTGCTTGAAACACTTGAAATAAGAGGCATGAGGGGTCTGAAAAGGGTGGGTAATGAATTTTTGGGAATAAAAAATAATGACCCATCAACATCATCTTCCTCACTTACCTTCTTCCCAAAATTGAATCGTCTCATTCTTGATAAGCTAGAAAATTTGGAAGATTGGGAATTTGAGATCACAAAAGATATTGCAATCATGCCATGTCTTTCTATCTGTGAAATTGATCGCTGCTCTAAATTAAAGGCGTTGCCAAACCATTTTCTTCAAGCCACATCACTGAAGAGATTGGACATCAGCAATTGCCCTGTTTTAAAGCAGTGGGCAGAGATATATCTTCGCTTCCCTATAACTAGAACTTACCGTGAGATGCAACAACTGTAAGTACTTGGCTTTGATCTTATTATTATTATTATTTTTATCTAATGAAATGTTAAATATATTATCATTTATTTATCTCCATATAAACTAATTTATTCCCTGTTTTAATGCATTGGGCAATATATCATCACTTTCCTATAATTAGCACCCTTGAGTTTATTCGGTAAGTTCTTGGTTTTGATCTTGTTTGTTATTGTAATTATTATTATTTTTAATTTAATTTTTTATCTAATGAAATATTAAATATATGATCATTTATTCATCTCCACATAAACTAATTTATTCCTTGTTTTAATGCATTGGGCAATATAATCACTTTCCTATAACTAGCAAGCATGAGGATATGAACCGGTAAGTTCTTGGTTTTGATCTTGTTTGTTATTATTATTATTTTTTATTTTTATTTTTATTTTTATTTTATCTAATGAAATGTTAAATATATGATCATTTATTATTATTGGTTATGATCTAACATGAGAATCTTCGGTAAGTTCTTGGTTATGATCTTCATTTTATTATTATTATTTTCATTTTGAATCCGGTGAAATCTTAAATATATGATGCTGTATTTTTCTTCGCATAAACTAATTTATCCCCTCACAACGCACCATTGAGACTATGAGTTAAAAAAATTATTAATTAAAAAGTATACATCTAAAATCATTTAAAAATATGACAAAAAATTATTCATTGTGAAATATAACAAAGAAACGAAAAAGAAAATTTTAACAAATTGTGGGTATGTTAATCTAATAATTCTATTTAAATTAACTTGATAAATTTAAAATTAAAAAATAGGACAATTTTGTGAATTACTATGTAAGAGCAATTTTGTAAATCTTTTTAGTTTTTAATTTTGTTTTGGAAAGATATATGCTCACTTACCTATTTTGCATCCTAGGTAAATCGACATCGCTCCAATGAGTAGTGGAGGGGTCTCAAAGCCCCTCCAATGAGTAGTGGAGGGGTCTCCAAAGGATAGTAAGAAAAAGAGTAAGTGATGTTTTTATTTATTAAATTGATTTATATTGAATTCATGACAATTAACTGCTTGTTTGTAGTTTAGTTTTTATATTGTCCTCCACTTCTCCTAGGCTATGAATAAATAAGATCAAAATTAATAAATTATGGTCTTAAATTACAGGTTGTACGATTTTTGCCCGAATAATGTAACTTCTGTTGACAACAAAGTACCTAAATCTGTGGCTGCTGAAAACTCCATGGATAACCTGAAACACTGTCCTTACTATTAAATAGTCATGATTAGAGATTGTAAGCTTGATTACTGTACTAACAAGGAAAATTTGTTGATTCATGCTGTCTACAGAGGCGTACTGCCCTTCTACTCTGTGTTGACAACTACTGCTTGCTGAGAAATAAATTGTAGGAAGAAAGAAGTTCTTATACGTACTGCTTCCATCAGATTGCTTGTGAGTTGCAGACATGATGACAAGAATTACCAGCACAATAAGTATTCATTATGAGGTACTTTAGTTATTGAATTTTGGGTTGAAATATTAGTACTTTTGCTTACTTCAACCCTACTTGTATCATAGTCCATGACATTTTCTAACTCTAACCATGGCAATTGTTGGGAAAGGTTGCTACAGGAAGATTAACATCGGCCACTGACCTCTTGTTGATAAAGAACTGTAAAAAGAGATGCAAAAGAGGTCATGGGACATGCTGCCTAATATGTACTCTCACCAGTGAAGCCATGGCCATTGTTGGTGATAGCAGCACAGATGGTACAATTGAATAAAAAAAGTTACGTAGATCGTGAACCTTGTTGAGGTACTTGTAATTAATTCTCTTCCATGTTCTTCACTGTTTGGTTTCCTACGCTCTAGTAATCAATGTAGCACAATGCAGGCAGCAAAACAGGACTATGAAATAGAGAAGCTTAACTTAAGGGATTGTGAACCTTTCAGGTGGTGTTGCTGTGATTCAGGTAAAATTATTTTCTTACTTGATTTGATTAATGTATGAAATTTCATTCTCATTTTTTTCACTGGTTATAATTTCAGTGTTGCATATTTAGGTTTAAGCACAAAAAGAAATAGAGTTTACAGAAAAGAAATTCATAAAAGAGGGTGCTTCATCGCAGGTATAATATTCCTCAAGCAACATTTGTGGATGCACCGTTTTCTGTCTTGCAACAAATTTGAAGCAGAGAGACTCTTGACAAAGATGACGAAAAGGTGATAACTTTCTAAACATGGTAAGTCTCTAACCTTCATCCCTTTATTTTTAGTGGGAATTTCTATTTCTTAACTATAAATCTTAATTTTTATAGAGGATATTTAATAAAAGGGTGTTGAGTTTTCCCAATGAAGTTAATTGTCATGAATAAAAGCATTAATCGGGGACGGTTTAATTGAAAAGGTATGCAATTCAAGCAGCATCTATTATACAAGTATGCACTCTAATAATTTAATTATGTTATCTTGCTTTCCGGTGACAATACCAAGTTTGCTGTTAGAGGAATATATGAGGATCTTATGGCTACTGGTTATATTGATCTGACAAAGGTGAGAGTTAGATTCTTTATTGCTTAATACATTTCTCAAAGAAATGGAAGTGATGTGTCGATGAATGACAATCAACTGCATGTTAATCGCTTAGTCCTATATTGCCCTGCTAGGCCATTGATAACAATGTTATGCCTATTGAGAAAACTTATGGTTTTAAATAACAGGTTGTGAGATGATATGCCTGGAGTATGTAGCTTATGTTGCAAAGACATTCTTCACATAAGATTCTGTGGTTGTTGAACCTTAATTTGTTGCTGCTAGAATTCACTAGGAACATAAACGGCATTCATCAGACTTGAGCTTCATTGAATGGAATGCCACACTCAACTGTTAGCGACAGCCGACAGGGGACCTGGCTCTAGAACAACTATAAGCTAGATAAGGCGGGCGGGAGGACAAGACAGGGAGACAATCCCATGGATGACTAAGGTTGTCACCAGCAACATTGTCTTCTGAATTTCAATCTTCAGTAAGGTTGATTGATTAACCTTCTGTTGTGTTTCTGATCAGGAATATGGACTTCATTGAATGTTGGGTTTATGCAATTCTCAAGGAGCAGCTACCAGAAGTTTTTATCCGCTATGACAACATCCCCTGTGAACAACAAGAATAACATTGAAAATCACCACACACACTTGGATATGTGTTTGGGTTTGCTTTATCAAATGGACTTTGTTGCCACCTATAATTACCAGGGGGGTAATTGAGTTGCAAATTGTTTAGAGTCCAGGAACCCCAATATCATTACTCCTACATGGCAGTGGAATGCTCCAGACTTTTGCACTTCATTTATCTATGATAATGTTTGTAGTGAGCATTTGTTTAGATTCTACTAACTTGTTTCTTTTATAAGCTCTTAGTGTTGTATTTTCTTTATTTATTTTAATAATATGTTGGAATGGGATATATGATGAGGTTGCTAAGGAGGTGCCAGCCTAGCTGGGATGTCTCGGTGCATCCGCTGATTCCTATTACCAACAACCTTATCCAGAAAAAAAAAAAAAAATTGTTGTCACAGTCAGCCTATCGATTGAGATACTAATCATTGTCAATACAGATCTCTAACATTCTATCACCTCTTCCGCTTTTGTTATCAATTAGTGATCTTTTGTGTAGTTGATTTCATTGTACCCTCTTCAAATCTGCTACTCTGGGGTATCAGCCCTCTAATCATATGTGACAATGAATACACCTTTTGTATCTTTTCTTGTAAATGTGGCATATTCAGTTCTCAAATTCTACATTCAAATCTTTTCTTTATTTCCCTTTCATGTCCATATATTATAATCTCGAGCATTTTTTTATTAACAAAATTCAGCCTGGGAAATTTAATCATTCAACACTCATATCATTACCACAGAAAACAATTTGATAATTCGTTCAGGTAATTTCTATTATGTAGAAATAGAACAATTTCTTTGTTGAAGTAGAATTTCAACAATTTCTATGAACAATTTGATCATTTAGAAATAGAAGTACCTAATTGATAAATAAATAAAAAATATCACTGAAATAGTAGAATTCGGATAGCTAGGCCTTGTTGAAGCTTTTTAAAACATGTATAACTCAAACATTTAGGTCTTCTCAAAATTAGGTTGGTCGATAACAAATCTATTTTTGGTAGCATTTACAGGAACTGCGCGTATCAATATCAACAATTCATTTGGGTGATCTCTAGCCCACCATTCCTTTAGCTCTGACTTTAGCCAGCTACCAACATCCAAGAAAACTGGGTTTCCATATTTGTCCTTCTCTTCCTTTAGTTCTTGGTATCATATCTTGTCCTGGTCCCTTGGCGAGACAGTGACAACCACTACTGCATGCCCATTCTCTTTTAGTCGATGTTGAAGGAATTGAAACAACCCTCCTTTCCCTTCCAAGTAAAATTTATTTTCAAGAATTAGACAGCAATCCATATCACAGCTGCTCAATGTTGTATGAAGGGCTATGTGCCCGGTGCTACGACCCATTAGTTTAACCAGGCCAATTCCATTAACTCCACTCTCTGCCTCCACATGAGCTGCATTGATTGTTTGGAATCCAAATGATCTATCGATAATGCCCACATCATTGTCTACCGCTTTTGGAATCCCAAGGACTCCAACATTCAGTTTACTACGTCGAACTTCATCAAAAATCTTAACAGCTCCATGCATCGTGACATCCCCACCTATGATGTACACCTGCTCATATGTATTGAATCAAGCATCATATATACAGAGTTAATTAGCACCATCAATAGAATGATAATACACCTCATCAATAAAATTCATCCAATAAAAGAACACAAATGATGAGAGAGAGAGAGAGAGAGTTAGAGAGAGAAGGTCCTGCTCTGCAAACGATTTTAGGCATAGAAATCAGGGACGGAACTAGAAGTTTGATTTTAGGGGGGCCAAAGTGTATCTAACAGATTTTTCTACAGTATGCATGACAATGATATAAACAATTAAATTAGCAATTTATCCTCCGTATGTTAAACTAAAAGAGTAAAAACGTACCCATTTGGAAAAATGTTATGAGAGTGATTCGTCTTCCACTTCCTTATGTTGGAGAGGATACTCTAATGCTTTCAAATGTATTTAAAAACCTGTATATAATATAAAATGTCAAAATTATAAAGGTAACAAGTAAAAACTTGTGTATAATATAAAATGTCAAAATTACAAAGGTAACAAATTTACAAGTCAAATTAAAACATTGGATAATAATTTTTTTAACTCAAAAAGATGATAATTAAGAACTATAAAAGACATAGTTTTCCATTATATATCTAACAATTCCATTTTTTCACACAAAAGAGACATCTCCAAATATCTAGTCAAGTTTGACTAAGATACAAACAAAAAGAAGAAAACATAAAAGAACTATTTTCTTTACAAAAAGATCTTCTCCAAATATCTAGTCAAGTGTGACTAAGATATATACAAAATGAAGATAATACACAATAAAATGCGAACATCTCTCAAAGTTGCACTCGATGTTCTCTTAATAGATTGAAGTCATCTATTATCGAATCCGAACTAAACTTTTCTGCAATTTCCTTTTCAATGTAGACAGTCAAGTAATCTGCAAGAAACTTATCATTCATCTTGTTGCGAAGACTTGTTTTAATTAGTTTCATAGCTGAAAATGCTCTCTCTGTAGTTGCTGTGGAAACCGGAAGAGTCAATACAAGACGAATCAATCTATCAATTAGAGGAAACTGATATGAGTTTCTTGTTTCCACTAATCCTCGACATAATTCAGATATTGTAGTCATTTTCTGAAACTTTTGATGGCGAGACATATATAACTTAAAATGTTTCAACTCAAATGCCAAAAGATCTCTCTCATGTTGTGTAAAATCTTGAGGATAAAATTTGTTTGCCAACTTGCAAATGTTATCAACACTGAATGACTTAAAACCATCTCTAGGATCTAGAGCTGAGCTAAGAGTAAGTAGTTCCATTGCTTGCTCATTGAACCTAATATTTAATTCCTGTAATTGAGAATCAATTGCAGCTGTGAATACATCAACTCGATAGTGATGCTCAATTGTAATGTGATCTCTTTGTTGACAAGAACGACCACGACCCATTAAGTAACGAGCACTCATATCAGGAATATTAATTTCATACCTTGCACAAAATGATAGCACATCTTCAAGTAAAGCATCCCAACCATCTTCTCTTATATTTTGGATAAGTGACTTTGTTGTTGAAACAAGATACATAGCATTTGAAATATCTTGAGACTTTTGTTGCAAAGATTGACAAAGAATATCTGTGAGCCCCATGACTTCCTTCATCAAATGTAAGATAAATACAAATTCAAATGATGTAATAGCATCATAAGCAGCATCTGCATCTCCACGGTGAGAATAATTGGATCCCTCATTTATGATATTTTGAAGAACAACACATGTTGGCCCAAAAAGCCTCAATAAACTACAAACATAATGAAAATGAGAACCCCAACGAGTATCTCCCGCTCTTTGCAAAGCTCCAAGTTGATTTGCTCCCTTACCGGTTTCAAGTTCATCAATAGATATCATATGTGCAATTGCATCTGCTTGAGCACATTGTAGTTCACTATTTCTTTTGCAAGAGGCACCAATTATATTCACAACAAAAGTTAGCTTTGAAAAGAATTGATGCACCGGAATTACTTCTCTAGATGCAGCAACTAATGCTAATTGTAGTCGGTGAGCCATACAATGAATATAATAAGCATATGGACACTCATTGAGAAATAATGCTTGCAACCCCTTCCACTCACCACGCATGTTACTAGCTCCGTCGTATCCTTGGCCTCTAATATTCTGAATATCAAGAGCATGATGAGAGAGAACTAGAGATAGCTCTTTTTTAAGAGTTGTTGCCATGGTATCTTTGACATACACAATGTCAAGAAAACGCTCTCGTATAAAACCCTCTTTATCAACAAATCTCAATACAAGAGCCATTTGTTCCTTCTTAGCTACATCTCTAGCCTCATCAACTAGGATGCAAAATTTAGCATCTCCAATTTCCTCACGGATGTGCATTCTCACTTTGTTAGAGAGAATTTGCAAAAGTTCTTTTTGAATTTTTGGTGAGGTATATTTTGCATTTTTTGGAGCATTCTCTAATACAACTTTGGCAACATCATCATTGTAAGTTGCCAAAACATTTAGCAACTCAATGAAATTACCTCGATTTTTTGATTCCAAAGATTCATCATTGCCTCTAAAAGAACATCCTTGAAATGTAAGCCATCTAATGGAATCAATAGAAGCCTTGAGCCGTAAGCGATTATTTGCAACTTGTTTAGAAGTTTGACGATTAATAACCTTGTCAATATGGCAAGCTTGATTAATTAAATCTTCACAAGCTTGCACACAATCCTTGTGAGGTGTAAAATCTTCACCCACATGATTTCTTAATGGACACCTTTTCCCATCATTAACTTTCTTCCAATTTTTAAACCCATCCCTAGTAAATGCATTTGATCCATATCGTTTGGCATGTTGCTTTGCAAAAAGAAAACAATGGAAGCAAAATGCCGCATCCTTGGAAGGGGAATATTCTAACCAAGAAAACTGTTTGAACCAAGAAGACTGAAATCTACGAGGATGATATTCTGGCCCGGAAAATGGATATTCAGACGACGTAATCCAGGATCACATTCTAAATAATTTCCATTGCCATCAACTCCTTTTGATTCAACTCTAGGAGTTTCAGATGGACGTTGATCGTCCACTAAAGATACTAGTGGCATGCCCCCTTCATTGTTGTCAACTTCTTTTGATTCAACTCTAGGAACTTTAAAAGGGCGTAACTCATCCGCTGATGATTCTGGAGGTTTGTCACTATCAGACAAATTTTGTCGTTTAAAGAACGAATCAATAGTTTTAAGTTTCTTAACCATGGTACTAGCTATGATTGTTAAGAATCGAGACTATTATGAAGCATAAACCTGAAAACCATTTAACATGCTTATATAAATTTTCAACTAAAGAAAATGACAATGTAAAATACAATTAACACCTCATAAAACTTTGTAAAAACAATACAAAAATACAATAATCGTCAAAAATATACACACGATTTAGATACCAAAATCAAGATTATTGACATGGAAATCAACTAAGCAAGATTAAATGTAAATTTTAGATACCCAAATCACATCTAGATTCCAGATATATGTCATTGAAAGCAACTAAGCAATATTACTTCATTTGGATTTTGGACTGATTGTAAGATTAAATGTAAATTTTAGAAACTAAAATCATATACAATTATACATAAATACTAATATACTGTCATTGAAATCAACTAAATAATGTTTCCACAATCCACAAACAGAAAAAAAAACATAAACTCAATCAACATCACAATTCCAAGGCTCAATAACTAATTCATGTTTCCACAACATTTTCTCTATCAAATCAAATAAACAATAACTAATTGATGTTTCAAAAAAAAAATAAAAAAAAAATTGATGGAAAAGTGAAATAAAATCTAACCTTGGTCCTTGAGTAGTTGAGTTGAGTACTTGACTAAATTGAGTTGTTAAGCAAGTTAGCAAGAACTTCCAAGACCTTGTAACTAATTGATATTTCTACAAGACTACAACATTCTTTTTATCTCTGTCAAAACAAATAAACAACAATTAATTGGTGATTGAAAAGGAGAAATAATAAATTTTGATGAAAAATTGAAATAAAATCTAACCTTACATCCTTTATTCCTTTAGTTGAGTGTTTAGTCTTGATTAATTGAGCTGTTAAGCTAAAAACAACAAGAAGAGGCGCAACAAGCAGAGGAGACGAATGGCAGAGAGCTTAGAGAAAGTTTTCTTAAGATTGAAAATTGGGGTGGGTTTCAGTCTTTCAGATGAGAAAGGAATTGGGAGGGATTATAATTTTTTTTATTAAAAAAGTCAAAGTAAAGACTAAAGACAAATAATTGGGGGAGAGCCGGAGAGGGATAATAATTTGTTATTAAAAAAGTTAATGATCTCTGGAGACAAAGAAATAAGAGAGTCAAAGATATTATAATTTGTTTTTTTATTAAAAAAGCAATGTATAGACTATAGAGTGAGTAGAGAGTAGAGA
This sequence comes from Acer campestre, assembly GCA_954870605.1. Classification (NCBI taxonomy): domain Eukaryota; kingdom Viridiplantae; phylum Streptophyta; class Magnoliopsida; order Sapindales; family Sapindaceae; genus Acer; species Acer campestre. The sequence goes on along the minus strand of OX940799.1, from coordinate 52,392,269 downwards.
CCTAGATGACTAGAGAGCAGACTAGCAGAGTGTTTATTAAGTTATTGATAATAATAAAATAATAACTTGAAATTTTTTTAAAAAATTCTTGGGGGGGCCCTGGCCCCTGCTGGCCTCTGATATGTTCCGTCCCTGATGCAAGCTCTCCCTAAAGTCTTTCCTAAAACTCCCTCCTGTTCTATCTGTAAAGAGTACAAAGTATATGACAAAAGTACTCAGAAAGAAAATGAAGCTTGGAGCTTTTCGTGAAGCTCCATTCATGGAGATTTTTGTATTTCTAATTGTTATAAGATATTACAGAGTACTTGACCATATATACAATTCACTTTTCCCACGCTAAAAGCATTTCTGAAATCTTAGCCAATCATAATTGAGCAATTGATTTCAGTTAGACTAACTGTAACTAACATTACATTTAACGTCTAACAACTTTCCTAATCTTCAATCAGACTGTAATGAAAACACTGATTAACGGTTTCCTTCCATCACCGTTAACATTGGTTTGCTGATTGTAGCTTGTGTAGCTGACGCAAGTTGTAGACCATCAAGGAGCTTTGTAATGCTCTGTTTTAGCACCAGAATCTCCTTGGTTATCACTATCTTCCTTTCTATGCAGGGACGGAACATATCAGAGGCCAGCAGGGGCCAGGGCCCCCCCAAGAATTTTTAAAAAAAATTTCAAGTTATTATTTTATTATTATCAATAACTTAATAAACACTCTGCTAGTCTGCTCTCTAGTCATCTAGGTCTCTACTCTCTACTCACTCTATAGTCTATACATTGCTTTTTTAATAAAAAAACAAATTATAATATCTTTGACTCTCTTATTTCTTTGTCTCCAGAGATCATTAACTTTTTTAATAACAAATTATTATCCCTCTCCGGCTCTCCCCCAATTATTTGTCTTTAGTCTTTACTTTGACTTTTTTAATAAAAAAAATTATAATCCCTCCCAATTCCTTTCTCATCTGAAAGACTGAAACCCACCCCAATTTTCAATCTTAAGAAAACTTTCTCTAAGCTCTCTGCCATTCGTCTCCTCTGCTTGTTGCGCCTCTTCTTGTTGTTTTTAGCTTAACAGCTCAATTAATCAAGACTAAACACTCAACTAAAGGAATAAAGGATGTAAGGTTAGATTTTATTTCAATTTTTCATCAAAATTTATTATTTCTCCTTTTCAATCACCAATTAATTGTTGTTTATTTGTTTTGACAGAGATAAAAAGAATGTTGTAGTCTTGTAGAAATATCAATTAGTTACAAGGTCTTGGAAGTTCTTGCTAACTTGCTTAACAACTCAATTTAGTCAAGTACTCAACTCAACTACTCAAGGACCAAGGTTAGATTTTATTTCACTTTTCCATCAATTTTTTTTTTTATTTTTTTTTTGAAACATCAATTAGTTATTGTTTATTTGATTTGATAGAGAAAATGTTGTGGAAACATGAATTAGTTATTGAGCCTTGGAATTGTGATGTTGATTGAGTTTATGTTTTTTTTTCTGTTTGTGGATTGTGGAAACATTATTTAGTTGATTTCAATGACAGTATATTAGTATTTATGTATAATTGTATATGATTTTAGTTTCTAAAATTTACATTTAATCTTACAATCAGTCCAAAATCCAAATGAAGTAATATTGCTTAGTTGCTTTCAATGACATATATCTGGAATCTAGATGTGATTTGGGTATCTAAAATTTACATTTAATCTTGCTTAGTTGATTTCCATGTCAATAATCTTGATTTTGGTATCTAAATCGTGTGTATATTTTTGACGATTATTGTATTTTTGTATTGTTTTTACAAAGTTTTATGAGGTGTTAATTGTATTTTACATTGTCATTTTCTTTAGTTGAAAATTTATATAAGCATGTTAAATGGTTTTCAGGTTTATGCTTCATAATAGTCTCGATTCTTAACAATCATAGCTAGTACCATGGTTAAGAAACTTAAAACTATTGATTCGTTCTTTAAACGACAAAATTTGTCTGATAGTGACAAACCTCCAGAATCATCAGCAGATGAGTTACGCCCTTTTAAAGTTCCTAGAGTTGAATCAAAAGAAGTTGACAACAATGAAGGGGGCATGCCACTAGTATCTTTAGTGGACGATCAACGTCCATCTGAAACTCCTAGAGTTGAATCAAAAGGAGTTGATGGCAATGGAAATTATTTAGAATGTGATCCTGGATTACGTCGTCTGAATATCCATTTTCCGGGCCAGAATATCATCCTCGTAGATTTCAGTCTTCTTGGTTCAAACAGTTTTCTTGGTTAGAATATTCCCCTTCCAAGGATGCGGCATTTTGCTTCCATTGTTTTCTTTTTGCAAAGCAACATGCCAAACGATATGGATCAAATGCATTTACTAGGGATGGGTTTAAAAATTGGAAGAAAGTTAATGATGGGAAAAGGTGTCCATTAAGAAATCATGTGGGTGAAGATTTTACACCTCACAAGGATTGTGTGCAAGCTTGTGAAGATTTAATTAATCAAGCTTGCCATATTGACAAGGTTATTAATCGTCAAACTTCTAAACAAGTTGCAAATAATCGCTTACGGCTCAAGGCTTCTATTGATTCCATTAGATGGCTTACATTTCAAGGATGTTCTTTTAGAGGCAATGATGAATCTTTGGAATCAAAAAATCGAGGTAATTTCATTGAGTTGCTAAATGTTTTGGCAACTTACAATGATGATGTTGCCAAAGTTGTATTAGAGAATGCTCCAAAAAATGCAAAATATACCTCACCAAAAATTCAAAAAGAACTTTTGCAAATTCTCTCTAACAAAGTGAGAATGCACATCCGTGAGGAAATTGGAGATGCTAAATTTTGCATCCTAGTTGATGAGGCTAGAGATGTAGCTAAGAAGGAACAAATGGCTCTTGTATTGAGATTTGTTGATAAAGAGGGTTTTATACGAGAGCGTTTTCTTGACATTGTGTATGTCAAAGATACCATGGCAACAACTCTTAAAAAAGAGCTATCTCTAGTTCTCTCTCATCATGCTCTTGATATTCAGAATATTAGAGGCCAAGGATACGACGGAGCTAGTAACATGCGTGGTGAGTGGAAGGGGTTGCAAGCATTATTTCTCAATGAGTGTCCATATGCTTATTATATTCATTGTATGGCTCACCGACTACAATTAGCATTAGTTGCTGCATCTAGAGAAGTAATTCCGGTGCATCAATTCTTTTCAAAGCTAACTTTTGTTGTGAATATAATTGGTGCCTCTTGCAAAAGAAATAGTGAACTACAATGTGCTCAAGCAGATGCAATTGCACATATGATATCTATTGATGAACTTGAAACCGGTAAGGGAGCAAATCAACTTGGAGCTTTGCAAAGAGCGGGAGATACTCGTTGGGGTTCTCATTTTCATTATGTTTGTAGTTTATTGAGGCTTTTTGGGCCAACATGTGTTGTTCTTCAAAATATCATAAATGAGGGATCCAATTATTCTCACCGTGGAGATGCAGATGCTGCTTATGATGCTATTACATCATTTGAATTTGTATTTATCTTACATTTGATGAAGGAAGTCATGGGGCTCACAGATATTCTTTGTCAATCTTTGCAACAAAAGTCTCAAGATATTTCAAATGCTATGTATCTTGTTTCAACAACAAAGTCACTTATCCAAAATATAAGAGAAGATGGTTGGGATGCTTTACTTGAAGATGTGCTATCATTTTGTGCAAGGTATGAAATTAATATTCCTGATATGAGTGCTCGTTACTTAATGGGTCATGGTCGTTCTTGTCAACAAAGAGATCACATTACAATTGAGCATCACTATCGAGTTGATGTATTCACAGCTGCAATTGATTCTCAATTACAGGAATTAAATATTAGGTTCAATGAGCAAGCAATGGAACTACTTACTCTTAGCTCAGCTCTAGATCCTAGAGATGGTTTTAAGTCATTCAGTGTTGATAACATTTGCAAGTTGGCAAACAAATTTTATCCTCAAGATTTTACACAACATGAGAGAGATCTTTTGGCATTTGAGTTGAAACATTTTAAGTTATATATGTCTCGCCATCAAAAGTTTCAGAAAATGACTACAATATATGAATTATGTCGAGGATTAGTGGAAACAAGAAACTCATATCAGTTTCCTCTAATTGATAGATTGATTCGTCTTGTATTGACTCTTCCGGTTTCCACAGCAACTACAGAGAGAGCATTTTCAACTATGAAACTAATTAAAACAAGTCTTCGCAACAAGATGAATGATAAGTTTCTTGCAGATTACTTGACTGTCTACATTGAAAAGGAAATTGCAGAAAAGTTTAGTTCGGATTCGATAATAGATGACTTCAATCTATTAAGAGAACATCGAGTGCAACTTTGAGAGATGTTCGCATTTTATTGTGTATTATCTTCATTTTGTATATATCTTAGTCACACTTGACTAGATATTTGGAGAAGATCTTTTTGTAAAGAAAATAGTTCTTTTATGTTTTCTTCTTTTTGTTTGTATCTTAGTCAAACTTGACTAGATATTTGGAGATGTCTCTTTTGTGTGAAAAAATGGAATTGTTAGATATATAATGGAAAACTATGTCTTTTATAGTTCTTAATTATCATCTTTTTGAGTTAAAAAAATTATTATCCAATGTTTTAATTTGACTTGTAAATTTGTTACCTTTGTAATTTTGACATTTTATATTATACACAAGTTTTTACTTGTTACCTTTATAATTTTGACATTTTATATTATATACAGGTTTTTAAATACATTTGAAAGCATTAGGAGGGTGTATTCAATTAGGATTTCAAATGACTTTTCAATACTTTTTTTAAGTGAATGACTTTTGTAGACTTTAAGGATTTTTAATGACTTTTATAGACTTTATAAAAGTATGAAAGACTTTCATAGACTTTTATATACATTCATTTTAAAGACTTTCAAAGACATAGATCGACTTTCAAAGACAATCGATAGACTTTCAAAGACTTTTTGACATCTAAAAATAATATTTACTTTGTTGTACTAAGGAGCATACGTTCCTAAAATACCAAGCTGTTGACAGCTTTTTAAGCAACAAATTCATACTAAATTTTGGTATGATTCAAAATAGTAATTTTGGTGGAGTTCAAAAAAAAAAAAAAAAAAAAAAAAGCTTTCTCTTAAAAATCATACACTGTCAAGCAGTGCAAACAAAGAAAATTCTGAAGACACATTACTATATGGACTGTCTTCATAAAATTTGATGCACTTTAAACATATTAAATAGTAGTTACAACACCAAACTATGTTAATAAATAAATACAATCAATTAACAACTAAAAAACAAAATTCATTGCTTTGAAAAATAGTAAAAAAAAATAATCATTGTAATTAACAATTCAAAAACCACATTGATTTTACTCCAAACACAACAAGCAGAATTGAAAAAGAAACTAGTTATCTCTCTTTCTAGACATCTGTAATATGGTAGTTAGGCAAATTGAAGAAGACCATTCCACCACTTAAAAGACTTGAAAATATAGATAAAAAAAATAAAATATCTCGTCCTTAATTGGCTGATGGAGAGTTGTTTATATTTTTTTTTAGTTTTTTTTTTTTTTTTTGTAATAATTTGTTAATGTTTGTATTTTTTTTTTTTTAATAATGTTTATTCATTTTAAAAGTTATTTGTTTTATTTTATTTATGAAATTTAGTAAGAATGAGTGTGCTTTTATTTGGAAATAAAACATATGTTCGGTGGTTGATGTTTTTCAAAGAGTTTTATGTTTTTCTTCTAAAGTGAAATTTTTTTTTTTTTTTTAAAGTCATTCAAAGTCTTCGGTAGGAATGGAAAACAAATTGTGAGATTTGTTATAACTAAAAATTATTAAAAGTCATTAAAAGTCATTGATATTTTAAAGTCATTAAAAGTCATTGAGATTTTGAATACCTCCTAACTTTCATAGACTGTTAAAAAGTCTTGACTGAATACCACATGACTTTTAAAGACTTTTTTTAAAGTCTATAAAAGTCTGTATTGAATACCTCATGACTTTTATAGAGTCGTTAAAAGTCCACATTGAATACACCTAAACTTTTTAATTTCATAAAAGTCATTAAAAGTCTTTTAAAATCCTAATTGAATACACCCTCCTTAGAGTATCCTCTCCAACATAAGGAAGTGGAAGACGAATCACTCTCATAACATTTTTCCAAATGGGTACGTTTTTACTCTTTTAGTTTAACATACGGAGGATAAATTGCTAATTTAATTGTTTATATCATCGTCATGCATACTGTAGAAAAATCTGTTAGATACACTTTGGCCCCCCTAAAATCAAACTTCTAGTTCCGTCCCTGGCTTGCATTATGTTTTCTTGGATAATATCAATCCAGTGGTAGATTCAGCAGGCTTATGGGGCATTTTCAAGCCCTTTGGGAAAGTAAGGGATGTTTTTCTTTCCATGAAGAAAAACCTCAGACGTAGCAATTATGCCTAAACTTTAGAGGAGGCAAGCAAGGTGGCCCAGAGGGTGAATGGGATGCACATCTATGGGTGGCCGATCAGCGCGAAGGTAGCTGAACGTGGCTGGAGTAGACGCCGATCGCCTGAGTTGAGGTCCTTTGGAAGGGAAAATGAGATTTTGTTCGACAGAGAACAGATAGCTGGGTTAGGGATGTTGATTTGAGGGAGATTTCTAGAGATTCTTCAGGACAAATGAGACAATCATTTGTAGAAGCCGTGAAACCGGACTATGAGAGGTGTTGACAAGAGATCAGGTCAGGAGGATAATTCTATATCCATGTCTTGGATAGGGTCTATAGAGGATACTCCCTGGCTATTGAGAAGTGCAGTAGGGATGCTTAAGAAATTCCCAACATTGACTCTGTTAACAGAAAGTTGGAAGATAGAGGTTTTAACTTTACGTCTTCTTATCTTGGAGGAAAAGGTGTTATGTGGACATTCGAATCGGAATGCGATAGAGATGGTTTTGTCAACAATGATTTCTTTTTGAGAGAATGCTTCATATCCATGTCGGTTTGGAACGAGGATAAGATGCATTCTACTACTCTGAAATGGCTTGACGTTTACGGAGTCCCTTTGAATTGCTAGTGCACTCCATTTTTTAAGAAAATTGGAGGACAAGTGGGTGAGATGGTCTGGATGGAGGAGGAAACAGAGCTTGGGAGCAGATTTGATAGAGGTAGGATCCTGATCTTAGGTCCGAAGGACAAAAACGTGTCGTCCATTGTTAATGTGCAGACAAAAAAGAATGTCTCGAGGGTTCGAATAGTGGAAAGTAAAGAGTTTGAGGGAAAATTATGAAAATGACTATATTTCATTGATATGATTTTCCAGTATATATACAAGATAATGAGTGAATATACAAGGAAAGAAATGAATGAGCATTATTACAGAGATTTGAATACATAAAGAATTCCTATAATTGTGGTGATGCAACGGCTATGAGGTATTAGAGGCATGGTTGTTGGGGAGATGATTTTCTTTCCTAATATGCCCTTGCAAGATGGAATTTCCTTCTGAAAGGCCAATCTTGGAGCAAAAATCAATGAAGCGTGATTTGGGTAGTGACTTGGTTAGAATATCTGCAAGTTGGTCATGTGTTGAAACGTGAGCCACCTGAAGCTTTCCAGTTGATACTTGATCACGAACGAAGTGATAATCGATCGCAATATGTTTCATGCGCGAGTGAAAGACGGGGTTGGCGCAAAGGTAAGTGGCACCCAAGTTGTCACAAAGAAGCCGAGGCTTGTTGGGAAGAGAGAGGCCAAGTTCAGTGAGCAAGTTCTGTAGCCAAGATATCTCAGCAGCAGCAGACGCAACAGAGCGATACTCTGCTTCTGTGGAGGAACGTGCAACAGTTCGTTGCTTCTTTGAACACCATGATACCGGATTACCACCAAGGTAGATGATAAATGCAGAAACAGAGGTGTAGTCATCTCGATTTCCTGCCCAGTCAGCGTCGGAGTAGGCAACCAAATTTAAAACATTATTGCGTTGGAGATGAAGGCCATAATAGATGGTATGCTTGAGATACCGTAATAGCCGCTTGGCTGCCGTCCAGTGAATATGAGAGGGAGCATGCATAAATTGAGCCAATTTGTTCACTGAGTAAGCAATGTCGGGACGCGTAAGAGAGAGGTATTGGAGAGCTCCTATTGCACTTCGATATTGGGTAGCATCAGTTGAGGGGCTGCCATCGTTTAGAACGAGCCTAGTTGAGGTGGACATGGGTGTACTAGAATCTTTCGCCCCTTCCATTTTGAACCGCTCAAGTAAATCTCTAACATATTTATGCTGGGATAGAAAGAGACCTTGGTGAGTTGGAGTGACTTCAACGCCGAGAAAGTAGTGGAGATCGCCAAGATCTTTGATGGAAAATTTTTGAGAAAGAGCCTTGATGAATCCAGTGATAAACTTGTGAGAATTACCTGTAACAAGGAGATCATCAACATAGACAAGAAAATAAGTTGTAATTGAGTGTTGTCGGTAAATAAATAATGATGTATCAGTTTTGGAGTTGGTGAATCCATAAGAAATAACAAATGATTTCAACTCTTGATACCATGCCCGTGGGGCTTGTTTGAGACCATAAAGGGCTTTGTGAAGCCGGCAAACATGTGAGGAACGAGATTGATCAATAAAGCCCGGAGGTTGAGCCATGTACACTTCCTCAGAGATTCGGCCATGTAAAAAGGCATTATTCACGTCTAATTGATGGATCCGCCACCCATTATGGATAGCAATGGAAAGAACCAAGCGAATAGTTGTCGGTTTAACCACAGGGCTAAATGTTTCATGAAAGTCAACACCGGGACGTTGATGGAATCCCTTAGCAACAAGGCGAGCCTTGTACCGGTCAATGCTTCCATCGGCCTTACGTTTGATCCGAAAAACCCACTTACAACCCACCACATTCTGACCCGATTGGGACGGTACAAGGCTCCAAGTACCATTTCGTAGAAGAGCATTGAATTCATCATACATAGCATCTCGCCAACGAGAGTCTTTGAGAGCTTGAGAGGTACAAGTGGGTTCAAGAGAGTCGGGGATAGGATGCTTGGTGGTGAGATGAATTGTTTTGGGTTGAAAGATGTTATTTTTTGAGCGTGTTTGCATAGCATGTTGGTTGAGATTTGAAGGTGGTTGATGTATTTGAGGCACTTTGGTGAGAAGTTGTGAGTTGGATTGGGTTGACGTATCTTGCACGTGCATAGGAGACGGAATTGATGTGGTTGAATTTGCCAAATTAGGCTTCTCATGGAGCGGCACAATGGGGGCATTAGACTTGGTCATTGATGAGTTGGGGTATGAGGATATGTTGGAGGGAACACATGGAGTATTTTTTGGATACATTGAATGAGAAGTTGACTCAACAGATAAGGAAAGAGATTGATCTTGATTTGGTGTAGAAGATATAAGGTTGGCAGGTGGAGATTGCATGTGTATTAAACTAGGACTTGATGCAGATGAGGGAATATTGGCAAGATTTTGGGGTGGACTTGGTGCAGTTGAAACGTGAGAATCATGGGTAGAAGAGATATGCAATGATGACTCTTGATCATGAATTTTAAAAATATGAGCAAGATTGGAAAGAGATGATGAAGCCGTGGTCCAATTTGAAAAATTATTTGAGGAAAGATTTTCTTTATTTTGAAAAAAACGAGGAAAAAGGAAATTGATCCTCAATAAATTCAACATGCCGAGAGATGAAAATTTTATTCCCATTTTGATCATAGCATTTATATGCATTATGAATGTTAGAATATCCAACAAAAGTGCAAGATTTAGATCTTGATTCCAATTTGTGGCGAGTATAAGGGCGTAACCAAGGGTAACAGAGACACCCAAACACTCTTAATTTGGAATAATTTGGAGCCATATGAAAAAGACTTTCAAAAGGTGATTTAAAATTCAAAATTGGAGTGGGTAAACGATTAATCAAATAAACAGCAGCTTGAAAAGCATGTGACCAAAAGGAAAGAGGAAGTGAGGCTTTGTGTAGCAAAGAGAGTCCGGTTTCAACAATGTGTCGGTGGCGACGTTCAGCGGAAGCAATATGTTGTGGTGTGTAAGGTGGAGATACAAGGTGTTGAATTCCATGTGATTCAACAATATTCTTCAAACCTTGGTATTCACCTCCACCATCAGAGTAAATTGTGACAATCGGAGTTTTAAAATATTTTTCCACCATAAGTTTAAATTTTGAGAATAATGGGAAAACATCAGATTTCTTTGCCATTGGAAAAAGCCATGAATATTTTGTAAAATGGTCAACAAATAAAACATAAAAGGAAAATCCATCTATTGATTTTATGGGAGAAGCTCCCCATACATCAGTGTAAAGAAGATCTAATGGACCACGACTCTGAAGAGTAGAGACACCAAATGGTTGTCTATGACTCTTGCTGCATAAACAGGAATCACAAATAACATGAGACTTGAAAAAACTTGAGGACACTGGGAGAGTTTTATTGGACACTAGAAACTGGAGAATTTTTGCAGACGGGTGACCAAGTCTATTGTGCCAATCTTCAGGTGATGCCTTGAGACTAACACATGCATGTTTGGTTACAGAAGCCACACCCAATGTGGTAGGCCATTCGTACACGTTATTCCGTCTCCTTCCATGCGCAAGAGTTGCCCCTGTTGTTAAATCCTTCACAACAAAATGAGATGGAAAAAATTCAATAGATGTTTTATTTGAGTTGCAAAATTGCGAAACAGAAATCAAATTTTGTTGCATTGTGGGAACACAAAGAACATTAGATAAATTGAAAGTAGTAGAAGGAGAAGTGAGAGTAGAGGAGCCAGTATGTGTGATAGAGAGTCCTGTACCGTCGCCGATGACTATGTCATCGGGTCCTTCATATGGTTGGCGCAATGAAAGATTATTGAGATCAGTTGTGACGTGATGAGAAGCACCAGAGTCCATTAGCCAATTAGAGGGGGACCCGACACCAGTTGTTGTGTGATTGGCGGTTGGAGTGTTGCTATTGTCTCGCAGTAGGATTTTCTTTGCATGGTAACACTGACGAGCGACATGTCCCCTTTTTTCACAAAATTGGCAAATGAGATCAGGATTCCTAGTCCCACTTGCATGGTTGGAATTTCCAGATCTGTTGGTAAAATTTTGCTCACTAGTTCTCTGAGAATAATTATTTCCTTGAGGACGAGTCTGATTGTGTCCTTTCCGGTTATTTCCATATTTGTTGTTGTTGAATCGAGTTGCATTGGCAGTAATGGCGGTTGTGGGGTGACTCTCTTCTCGTTTGAGAAAGGACTCGTAATCTACAAGTTTGTCATATAATTCCTCAAATGAGATGACTGAGTCACGAGCACGAATGGCTGCTGCAATTTCTTTGAAATCTGATCCGAGACCATTGAGAGTGTGCATCACTAGATTGAGATCGTCGAGTGGGGCACCGGCAAGTGCAAGCTCGTCGGCAACGCTTTTGATGGAGCGGAGATAGTCAGCAACTGGACTTGAGCCCCGAGACATTTTCATTAGATTTTCTTTGAGTCCCATGATTCGAGTGCATGAGCGATTGGCGTACATGCTTTCAAGCTTAGACCATGCTTGCGCAGAGGTCTGTGCAGATGACACTAAAGGGACAATTGATGGATCAAGTGACCCAATGATTGCTAAAAATAGCAATTTGTCTTGACGCATCCAGAAGGTAAATGCGGGATTGGGTATCTTTTTGTTATTTTCCTCAACAGTCGGTGATGGACACGGATTGGTACCATTAATATAGCCTAGAAGATCATAGCCATAAAGTACGGCATCAAATTGAGCTTTCCACGACGGGTACATTGAGGGCTTCAATTTGAGTGGGAGTTGGTTTGAATTAACAGCCACAAGGTGATTGGGAAGAGTATGGGATTCAGACATGATTTGAACCAAAGGTCCAGTAAAAGTTGAAGTTGAGCTTTCGCTTGCCATTTGGGGGGAAGAAGAAAAAAAAAAAAATGGATCTTTGTTTTAGACTCTTTGGAGCACAAAATGCTCTGATACCATAAAGAGTTTGAGGGAAAATTATGAAAATGACTATATTTCATTGATATGATTTTCCAGTATATATACAAGATAATGAGTGAATATACAAGGAAAGAAATGAATGAGCATTATTACAGAGATTTGAATACATAAAGAATTCCTATAATTGTGGTGATGCAACGGCTATGAGGTATTAGAGGCATGGTTGTTGGGGAGATGATTTTCTTTCCTAATAGAAAGCTCCGATCCAATTTCAAAAGTTTGGGTGGACGAAATTCTGGGTTTGAGGCCAATGGCAGTTTCAGATGAGCATTTTCAAAATCAAGAACAGGTGGTAGGTAAGGGATGTCAGGTTGTAAGGAGTCATGTTGATTGTTGAAGAGGGCAGTCAGAGAGAAAAAGTTTCGAGCAGACTTAAGGAGAAAAATGTCTCTTCCGCCAGCTTTTCAGTCAGAAATCAGAAGGTGGCAGGTGGGAAGAATAGTATTTCACTATTTTGGACAAAGGGAAAGGTGGATGGTTTCCGAAACCTAAAGTCAACAAAAGAAGATATTCAAATCCCAATGGTTGCATCAGGATCGGGAATGGTAAGGATAGTAGTAATCAGATAGTTAGTAGTGGAGAGGAATCCAGTTCCTTTGAAAGTGGGCCTATGGAAAGGGCTGTTATGGGCTCTAAGCTTCTAACTGGGGAATGTTCCAAGCCCAAAGTTAACCAAGCTAAGGCTAGGAAAGAAAGGAGATCTGTTTCGGAAACAGATAATGTGCCAGCAGGAATGGGCCAAAGTGGTGGATCGCTTGATTACTCATCTGTTAATGAAGAGGATCCTTCTCAATCTTCTTCAGATGGGAATAGGAGCTTTCAAGGAAACCATTCGAAGAAAGACAGTCCTAGTAAGTTGGGTAAGATCGACAAGAGGATTGAGAATTGCATTGATTTAAGGGAGCAGATTGAGAGACCGAATAGTCAAAATTCGAGAGAAGAGGGGCAAATCAAAGAGGAAAATCAAGTCAGGTTCGATCGGAATGTTATCAAGAAGAAAGCTAATAACAGAGGTAGGGTATCAAATGTCAAAACTCATCCAATGACTACCAGAAAATCGAAAGCAATGGTCCAAAATTCTAATATGGGTGTAGAAGATAATGAACCAAATAAGATTCAGAGGAGAGTAATATGGCACTTGGAAGAAGAGTTAGCGAAGATCATCGAGAAAGGAGTGGCTTTAGGAATCAATTTTCATGCTAAAAGTCAGGAGCCATTAATGGATGAGCAACAACAGGAACCAGAGTGGAATTTGGAAGAGGAGGTATCGAAGATGCTTGAAGCAAGAGCAGCTTTGGGATTCGATTTTCATGGAAAGGAGGTGGAAATAACAGAAATGGTGACAGCTCGTGAAAGGGAGGATGAGGTTAGATTTCAGAAATGAGTCATTTCTTGCTTGTTTGTTTGGTGTGGGCCTCTTTTGTTTTTATGTTAATCATGTCCTGGAATGTGAGGGGTTTGGGTAAAGAGGTTAAAAGAAGGAAAGTTAGGAGTGTGGTTCTAACTCACAAACCTGCAATCCTTTTTATTTAGGAGTCTAAATTAGACAATTTTGATAGGAAAATTATCAGAAATGTTGGGGGATCTCTTCTTACTCGTGGTTTAGGGGTTGAGGCTATAGGGTCTGCTGGTGGTTTGGTAACCTTGTGGAATGATGACTTTTTTACAGTTACCGATTGTGTGTCCAACAAATGGTGCATAGTTCTGGTTGGTTCTCTGTTAAAACAAGATAAGCAGTTGGTTTTTTGTAACGTGTATGCCTCAAATGTGGAGTGTGAAAGAAAAGAACTGTAGGGTTTCCTTCTGAATCTTCAAGTGTCGTTTCCGATGCCCTGGTGTATCGGTGGAGACTTTAACACTGTTCTTCTAGCTTCGAAAAGGAAAGGAGGGGCTTTCAATTTACTGTCAGCAAGAGCATTCAATAGTTTCATCCTTTAGGCTAAGGTGTTAGACACACCCTTGAGGGGAATTGATTTTACTTGGTCGAATAACAGGGAAATTGGGTGTTGGGCGAGATTGGATAGGTTTTTGGTTTTGCCATAATTTTTTTCGTGGTACCCGGATCTGGTTCAACAAGGTCTCCCTAGATCAATCTCTGACCATAATGCCATCACTTTAGGAAGTGCTAGGAAATTCTAGGGTCCTAGTCCTTTTAGACTTTTTAATGGATGGTTGGAAGATCATAAGTTGGTGTCTGAGGTTAAGAAAGTGTGGAAGGGTTGTTATACGAGAGGTAAAAGTAGTAAAAGGCTGCAGCTCAAGTTGAAAGCAGCTAAATGTCACATTAAAAAGTGGGCCATAGATAAATCTAAGGAAAGGTTGTCTACTAAGGAGAATGAGGATCGGCTGGTCAAAATTGAGGAAGCTGCGGTTAAAGATGGCTGGACTACTTCTTTAAGACAAGAGAGACTTAAGGTTATGGCTGAATTTTGGAAAGTCCTTCGGTTAGAGGAAGAAGAGTGGAGACAAAAAGCTAGGATAAAATGGCTGGTTGAAGGAGACAGAAACTCCAAGTTCTTTCATTGTGTGGCTAGTGCGAGACATTGACGTAACCACATTGAGGATATTTCTTTTGGAGGAGTGAAATTGTCTAATCCGATTGAGGTCAAGGAAGGGGTAGCGGATTATTTTGAATCTTTCTACAAAAACGTTTCTTGGCGAAGACCTACATTTAGAGGTTTACTGCTAAAGAAACTCTCTATAGAGGAAAGGGATCTTATAGAAGAGAGCTTTTCTAAGGAAGAGGTGTGGGATGCTCTTTCTAACTGTGATGGTAACAAAGCACCCGGTCCGGACGGGTTCAACCTAAGTTTTATAAAGACCAATTGGGACGTCATAGAGGATGATTTTATGAAGTTCTTGGTTGACTTCCACAGAGATGGTTCGGGTGTAAAAGAGCTCAACAAGACTTTCTTAGTTTTGATCCCTAAATGTGCCAAACCTGAAAGCATGAGAGATTTTTGCCCAATTAGTCTGGTTGGTTCCCTTTATAAAATCTTGGCAAAATTTTTGGCTAATAGGATGAAAAAGGTTATTGGTTCGGTGATTGGTGAATTCCAATCGGCTTTCATTAGCAACTGCAATTCTGAAGCTGCAAGGAGAACGGAGAAGTTGACCAAAATGCCCTTGTTCCCAAGAAGAAGGTATGTTTCTTCTTCTTTTGATGTGTTCGAGATACAAAGAGAAATCTGATCTAGTAAACAAATTATTGAGTGAGAGTAAGTAGGAAATGCCATCCCTGTTATCTTAATTGTAGGGATGGGAGGAATCGGAAAAACAACTCTTGCACAATTTGCTTACAATGATCCAGAGGTAGAGAGTAAATTTCAGAAGATGATTTGGGTTTGTGTTTCAGACCTTTTTGATAAAATTAGGGTTGCCAATGAAATCATTGAAGGTCTTGACGAACAAGTCCCTAATCTAATTAATTTCAATTCTCTTTTAAATTGTTGTACAAATCTGTCGAGGGAAAAAAATTCATGATTAATTCATGAATTTTCTTGATTAATTCATGAAACGATTTTCTTGATTAATTCATGTCTCAAGTTTGATATATGAAACTTTATATAATTACAACAGAGAGAAGGATTTAGAATTCTAGTTTCCTTTTGTTCAAGGTACAGGTAGAAGGCGCCACATGCATATGTTCTTTACCTGATATATTTATATTTTCTATGGAATTGCAAATACTATACTGGATCAAAAGTTTTGACATCAATATATTGTATGATTTTGTTTAATCGTTGGAAAGAATTTCAAGCAATTGAAGAAAAAAGTTGGAGTGTAGCAACTTTCAAAAACTGAGCTTTTAAAACTTTGAAATGTCAGACATACGTCATTTGCTTTCTCCAAGGCTTTGGATCAAACCTTGGGGAGCTTCTCTGCTTGCCAGAAATTTGCTCTGAAAAATCTTTATATCAGGCAACTGAGTTCATTGAGGTTTGCTCCCATTATCCTTTTTGCTAATTTGGAAAACAAAAAGCCTTTTTTTTTTTTGTTTGTCAACAAAACTTGATTCCTATATTTCAATTTCATGCAGAGAAACCAGTTTAACAATGGCATGAGTTTCTTGAAGAATCAATGTTTAAAAACGAGAGATGACACCAGTTTGGAAGAATAATATATTACAACTTGTAAGTACAATTTAGTGATGGGAATGACTTCTTATATTTGGATAGTGTAAACTGAAAGCAAATGAGCCCTCTTAAATCAGCATGTTTAAAGTTGAGAATTTGAAACCCTAAGAAAGTCTTAATTGGAGACCTGAATTTTGGCAGATAATTGTCCTAATTTGCAAACTATACTCAGATTCATGTCATATCGGAATTATTACAGGTGACAAGATGTTGCTTGGAGAATGTGCAGCTTCCATTGCAAAGACCTTCCTCGAATCAGATGCTGCAGTTATTGACATCAAGCAACCTGAGCCTTTTGCTGCCGGAATCAGGTTTTTGTTATGATAACTCTAATCAAGAAATGTTGTTGATTTGAACATGTGGTACATGTTTTGTGCTGTCTGTCATGCCGTCTGTAGAAGTTTTCAAGCCTGTTGTTGCTGAAATTCTCTGCTCATGATATACAAGTTGTAGGAAGAGTAAGGTGTTTTCACACATACTGATTCTGTACACAGAATGCTTGTTAGAGGCAAGCATGATTATTTCATACACAATTCAGTTTCTTCTGCTTCAATTGATTGTACTCGGTCCTTGCATACATATTCATCTCCAACTTTTGATGATTATAGAAGGATCTGGCTCCTCATTCCGCAATCTATATTATTAGACAAATATCACCATTAAGATTGTTTATGACAACCAGAACAGCTCTAAAGTCCATTTCATCTTGAGTAGTGAACAATGATATTTTAAGTCCTATCTTTAGCAAAACATAACATTGTAACACGATTTGTTGTACAATGAGTGAGGTCTAGCTTCTTCTCTTTTCCCCCCCTTTTTCCGATAATATTGTCACAATTAGATATTGTATGAACTTCTTGAGGTGCTTTTAGTTAATTCCTTTCCTTTTATCTTCACTGTTTTCCTTCCTACTCTCTAGTAATCAATTAGCTTTCCATGTCGTAGGCAGCGGAGCACAACAGGACTGCCAAAAAAGAGAAGCAGCATTTGAAGTCACATTTGAAGTCGAGTTAATTTCTAATATTGTCACAATTAGATATTAACTTGGTGGTGCTTTTGTCGTATCACATTTGAAGTCAAGTCCTTATTCTGAATATAAACTTTTCAAGCAGCAGTCAAGGTAGGTATTGTACTTGGTGCTCGATACACCCTCTTGCGGTTTGTGGCAAAGTTGATGCCATCTGAGATGCTCTTAATGATGATGAAGAACAGAAGGTGAAATATGTCCAAATATGACTGTCTCTATCGTTTATCTATTATTCATACATACATCTGGGAAATGAAATAAAGTGAAGTGCATATATGTTTGTTATATATTAAATTAATTCTTGTTGAATTTGTATATGACAATTAACTGCATGTTTGAAGTTTAGTCCTTGCGTTGGATAATTACGGTATCAAACTAATGATCTTAAATTACAGGGTGTAAGATTTCACCTAGACCATGTCGAACAAGAGTCCTCGCTCGCATTGGATACCATGTTTCTTGGCATATGAAGAAACAAGCAACATTCCCTCACGTCTTCAGTCTCTGTTACTTATACCAAGATCTGACTATGCAATCCTAAAAAATCACATATACGAATCCAACTAAGTTTTTCCCAAGAAAAATTACAGCTGTAGTCTGTAGAGACTAGAGAGAAATAAAAGAATCAAGATGAAGTACCAAACGTTACACTTGGGAGAAAACATGAAGTCTTAGAAATTGTTTTAAAACTTAAAATTACTGAAATAATCTTTTAAAAGCATGTTTTTAACTTTCTGTAAGAGAAAATTACCTAAACATCCCCTCCATAAGTGAGTTTCGATGATTTTTCCATTTCAAGATTAATTTTTCCCTCTTCTTCTGTAAACGAACAATGCTGCCAAGAAAAACAAAAATCGAAAACCTTGACATTTTACCCCAAAAAACCCCTCTAGAGGATGTTTCGATTATTTTCTTGTACCAAAAAGCTAATAACAAAGTTTTGGATAGTGTTTCAATAATTTTTTGTTTTTAAAAAAGATCAAGATATCACGTTTTTATCTAAGATGCCACATTTTTATACAAAGTGTTTCACCTTTTTTTTTTTTTTTAAGGAAAAAAAAAAGATGAGTATTATTATAATTTGTGATTATGGCCTTATTGGCCGAAATTTTTTTTATACAAAGTGTTCATTAAGAGTTAAATTCATAGCCCAGAGTTGATTAAAAACAAATTTTACACAATAATATGTGGTGGTTTTTAATATAATTTTCACTTTATATTTTCTTGGCTTACGAAAGCGGTAGACCCCCATCCTTTGTCATTAAACATCCTGTAGAAAATTCAATGCTCCATCGTGTAGAAATCACATGCCTTACTTTAAATGTGGGACCCAAATTTATTGATTGGAGAAATGGAGAGTGACTTGGGTGGTTCAGCGGATGCACTCAAGATTTTTCCATTTGATTGTTTGAGCATTCGCCTTCACAATCGCATATTCGCATTCTTCATAGGCCAGAGCATGACTTGGATGTATTCAGGAATTAAATATTCATTATATCTAATGCTCCCAACTACTTTCTGACCTAAACCAACTTTTATTTACAATTAATAAATTTTAGTTAAAGGTAATAAAAGGGTAATAAAATGTGTTCATGATGGGATTTAGTTTTGAACATGACTTTATTTTAATTTGATTTTGGGTTTTTTTTTATTTTGAGTCATGATTTGAACTCATAACCTTTTGAATGTAATGTGTTGGGTTTAACATTTAGTTAACCTCATCCTGTCATTTTGAGTTATTATGTTAAGGGTAATAAAAAACTAACTAGATTCTCCGTCGAATCCTATAATCTTTAACCTTTGTGTAAGTTAACCTTCATCAAGCAATGCGTATGTTGGATCGACTCTAATTAGAACTCCTGTCGAACCCTACAATCTTTATTTTTATCGTATATCTTTTTCGTAAAATTTATCCGAAACATCTATTGGAAATCTATAGGAAAAAATTCTAATCTAAGATTAATTTTAAGAGATATGAGATGGAACAAGCATAGGAACCAAAAGTCTTTGTTGGTTGATTTAACTTTGAATAATAAATGAATAATCCATCACTCTCTTTGAGAATTTAAACTTGAATGTCACATTCACCAAACCATATCTACCATCATTAATAAGTAATAACAGAGCTGGCAGGTTAGGTTATAATTTTCATTCAATACTCTTTTTTCTATTTTTCTCCGCACAATTGTTGGGAAAATTGTGTGAAAGCTTTTAAAATATATATATTAATAATAAAAAAATAAAAAAATATATCGCCTTAATGAAATGATTTGGTTAACTTAATGATATTCTCTAATCAGAATGATCTTGAAAGTTTTGTAATATTACAAAACTAATTTCTGGACTGACAGATGGTGAACTAAAATTATTATATTGGTTTATTGATTAAACACGAGTGAATGTTGAACGGGTCCATTTTTGCTCACCCCCTTTCAAGGAGGGTAAGCATTACCCCCAACCTAAACGCATGACATGTGTTTATGGAGGGGTAAAATTGTTTAAAAATTTACTCATCTATGGACACATGTCATCCATTTATGGGGAAGTGTCCTCATGTTGAACAAATCAAAATGGTTTAATCTAACGACCGATAGATGGTGAATTGAAATTATTATATTGGTGTACACCGAGGAGAAAATATTATATATATATATATATATAGTTTTTCTATTGTCAATTCGTTTTGACAATAAATATATTAGGACGAAGAATGTGGACCACAGATTATTGAGAAATTTTGATAATTGCATACACTTTTGAGTCAAAATATGTAAATCTAGTAGTCAACATTCTTCGTCCTGATATATTTATTGTTATGACGAATTGATAATATAAAATATCTCTCTATATATGTACAGTTTTTCTATTGTCAGTTCAAATTGACAAAAGGTATATCAAATTCTTGTATGTGGGTTATTGGATTTAAATACTTTGATTTGGTTGTATGCACTTGTCAAAGTATTTTTTATATCCAATGACCCACATGTAAGGAACTGATATATTTTTATATCAGTTCGAACAAATAATAAAAAGAATATATATATATATATAAATTTATTGCTAGCTTTAGCTCAACCAACTCAACTTTAAATGGTACCGACTTACTTCGAAAGAAACCAAAATTTCCAAAACAACAGAGTAAACTAATACTTAATTTTAGAAATAAACTCTAATTCTTTTTTTCCTACCAGCATTTTCCATACAATAGCCCAATTACTGGGTACTGAGTTATATCTCAAAAACATTCATCTTTCTTTCGTTGTTCAATTTTCATCTCTAATTAGTAATGGTTGATGCAATTGGTTCCATTGTTTTGGAGCAATTGATTTCAATCATTGGTAAGGAAACAAACCAAGAGGTGAGGCTTGTGGTGGATGTCAGAAAGGAAATAGAAAAACTTACCAGCAACTTTCAAGCTATTCAAGCTGTGCTCCTTGATGCTGGCTGGAAATGTCCTCTTAGATTGTATTTGGGCTGGTTTGCATTGCAGAAAATGTTTGATTGATTGATCTTTTTGTTTTACACTTTGTATCATTGTGAATATCTTAAGGATTTAAATTACCTGTCAAAAAATAGTGTCTCGATTTGTGTCTAATCAACTAAATTGGGCCATGTGTACACGTTTTTTTTTATAAAAAAATTAAACATAAATTAGGACACCATATTTGACAGGTGATTTAAATCCATATCTTAATTGTTTGCTCGAGTTCACATTTTATTCGTATTCTCATTACAATGACAGCATTACATCTATTTTCTGACTTAATAAGTTTCTATGCTCGGGCTCCAGACTTAATAAGTCTCTGCATCTCCATTGCCATGGAAGAAAAAGTCAAAAAGGCGAAGACAATATACCAAGGAGGAAAAGACAAAGCAATTTCTCATCAGCAAAGCTGCCAATTTTTTGCCAAGTAAATGCAAGGCCCCATCCTGTAGAAAGTAGATGCCTTACTTTTATGAGGAACCCAAATATCTTTGATTTTTTATTTTTTAGACTTTAGAGATTATCTTATTTGATTGGAAAGAAACTTAGTTGCAGAGAATTTACTTTAGAGATTTGTCCATGTGATTGAGCCTTTGGCTTCACAATCACATTCTTCGTAGGCCATAGCATCACATGGATGTATATATGCATGAATTAAAGATCCCTTGACCCTTATATCTATAATGGTCCCAACTACTTTATCTTTTTTTTGAAAATTAATCATACACCAAGTCCAAAACAAAAAAAGAAAAAAGGACACAAAAGAGGCAAGAAGCCAAGAGCGCACCAACAGAACACACAAAACCACAGGAGAGGAAACAAAGGGCTGCGACAAGGGCAGAAACAACCCCTGTCGCCGAGCTTTGAAGCCCCGCAAGATACCAAAACCCCACAACTAAAACTAAACGGAGCACCATATCACCAAATTAGTGCCCACACAAACACCCCTCTTCGCCCAAGCATCAGCCATCGCATTGGCTTCCCTAGGAATGTAGATAACAGAAGCTTGACTCAATTTAGACAAGTTAGCTCTGGTCTCGAACAAAAGCTGCACAAGATCATTCCTGACAAGAGGACTTCCTCCTAAACAATCCACCACTTCTTTAGAATCACTGCAAAAAACAAACTTTTTGTCAAAAATATTCGGATTCGAAAAGCAAAGATCGACAGCTTTAGCGATCGCTAAAAACTCCGCCTTAGTAGCATCCTCAGCCTCCACATTCACCGAAAAAGTGCAAAGAATCCTCTCAGATTGATCAACAAGAACTCCCCCTATCCCTGCTCGATCCGAAGCGATACTCCAAGCTCCATCCAAGCTCCATCCACATGGAAAAACAAAGTCTTTAGACAAGAGAAACATACATTTTATGACCTTTCAGTTAAATGAAACTTAAAAGTCTTTAGATTAATAATTCAAATATATGTTTCAAAAGAAAAAAAAAAAATCAACTATATATTGTTAAGACAAGTCCAAATCATTCTCTCTTCAAAATAAATAAATAAATAAATAAATAAATAAAATCCAAATCATTCTCTCTTCGAAAAAAAAAAATCTAAATCATTCTATGCTTACTTTTGTTATAATGATTTAGTTTAGAATTTATAAATTTTATTATAAATTTATTTTAATTTGGTTTTGGGTATTTGTTTTTTTTTAGAATTATTACAATAATTCGGGAGATGTATGTGTGAGAATGCCAACCTCATCTTATCATTTTGAGAATTTATTTATTAAAATGTCAAGCCTTAATCTTTGTTGAAAATAGATATCTGGGTCACACATCTATTGTGTGATATTGTCAGGTTTCGACAATAATATTGTAATAATTGTAATACTTAAAAAAAAATCTTTATTTGAAAGTCATGTCGTGTACACCATTTAATTTTACAGTAATTACACAAATGCCATCTTATTTAATCCTTACATGTTTCTATTATATATTTATAAAAATATTGTCCAATGTACATTTGTCCAATATTATATATTTAAATATTATTCTATCTAAATCAGTTTTTTTTTTTTAAAATAAAAATAAAAAATAAAATAAAATAAAAAAAACCTTTTTACCATTAGTAGGGAGTCATTTATTCAAGCCCAAACCCCAAGCTCGTCTACTAGTTGTGCTATATCCTTGGAAACGCATCCCAAAAATGCCAAAACATTTACGGTTGAATCTTTGTTTGACATGTGCACACAATTTAATTTTAATTACACAAATTCCATCTTATTTAACTCTTACATGTTTCTATTATTTACAGAAATATCCCCCAACGTCCATTCGGGAACAATGATCCCAGTCATCCGGTCCACCAGGCACCGACAAGTGTACCAATCTTTATTGTTGGCATCAATAATCGAAGTCACTCATTTTTTTTCTACCATACATGACAGCAGGCAGCATTATTGTTGGCATCGATAATTGAACGTTTCCTTTATGCTTTTCCCACGAACCATCCATAATTGAAGAATTGTCTTTTTCCTACCAGCATTTTCCATACACAATATAAGCATTGACCATCCCCCAATTACTGGGTACTGAGTAATTCATCTCAAAAACATTCCTCTTTCTTTCATCGTCCAATTTTCATCTCTGATTAACAATGGCTGATGCGATTGTTTCCGTTGTTTTGGAGCAATTGATTTCAATCATTGGTAAGGAAACAAACCAACAGGTGAGGCTTGTGGTGGGTGTCAGAAAGGAAATAGAAAAACTCACCAGCAACTTCACAGCTATTCAAAAAGTGCTTCTTGATGCAGAGCGACGAGGTCTGATGGAAATGGCTGCCAGAGATTGGTTAGATAAGCTCAAAAATGCATCTTACGACATAGATGATGTGTTGGATGAATGGAACACTGCCATTCTCAAATTGCAAAGTGAGGGAGTTGAAAGTGCTCTTGTTCACACGAAGAAGGTATGTCTCTTCTTCCCCTCTCCTAGCTTTTGTTTCAAACAAGTTGATTTACGTCGTGATATTGCTCGAAAGATAAAAGAAATAAATGAAAATATTGCTTCCATTGCCAAAGAGAAAGATATGTTTAACATTGATACATCAAGGAGTATTGAAGAACCTCCTAGAATTAAAAGTACATCTTTTGATGTGCCTGTGGTAATTGGTAGAGATAAGGAGAAAAATGATCTGAAAAACAAATTGTTGCATGAGAGTAATGAAGATAAAAAAGGCCTCCGTATCATCTCTATTGTAGGGATGGGAGGAATGGGAAAAACAACACTAGCCCAACTTGTCTACAATGATGAAGAGGTGAAAAGCAATTTCAATAAAACAATATGGGTTTGTGTCTCAGACCCTTTTGATGAGGTTAGGATTGCAAAAGCAATCATCGAAGGTCTTAAAGGTGAGGCCACTAATTTAAATGAATTCCAATCTCTTTTAGAGTGTATAAGTGAATCTATTGTAGAAAAGAAATTTCTTCTTGTCCTAGATGATGTATGGACAGAAGACTACAATAGGTGGGGATCATTATACAACTCTCTCAACAATGGTCTCCATGGAAGTAAAATTTTGGTTACTACACGTAAATCAACGGTTGCACGCAAGATGAAATCAATTGATATTATCAATGTTGAAAAATTGTCAGAAGATGGAAGCTGGTTGTTGTTTAAACAATTAGCATTTGATGATAGTCCTCAACAAGAACGTGAAAACTTAGAAAACATTGGTAGAGAAATTGTTGGCAAGTGCAAAGGCTTGCCTCTTGCTTTGAAAACCGTTGGGAGTCTCTTAAGCTTCAAAAAAACTAGGGAACACTGGCAAAGAATATTAGATGATGAGATATGGCAATTAGAGTTTGAAAAAGATCTTTTCCCTGCTCTATTATTGAGTTATAATGATTTGCCTTCCATGATAAAACGATGTTTCTCATATTGTGCCGTTTTTCCAAAAGATTATGAAATGGACAAAGATGAATTAATTAAATTATGGATGGCTCAAGGTTATCTTGGTTTAAAACAAAATCAAGAGTTGGAGATAGTTGTTGGTGAAAAGTACTTTGACATGTTAGCAATGTGTTCTTTCTTCCAGGATTTTAAAAAAGATGATGATGATAATATTATGTCATGTAAGATGCATGACATAGTACATGACTTTGCTCAATTTCTGGTTAAGGACGAATGCTTCACGATGGGAACAAGCAGTGATGGAGAATCAAGTTGTTCTTACGGGAATGCTCGCCATTTGAAGATGACACTCGAGGATGAACAGGCTTCATTTCCTACTAACATATGTAGCATCTTCAAGATACGCAGCCTCATAGTTAGGTGGAAATATGGCGACTCTTCATCAATAAGTAATTACCTATCCAACTTATTTAAACAATTGACAAGTTTAAGAGCATTACAGTTAGATGAAGTTTCTTGGCGTAATGGAATTACAAAGATCCCAAGTGAGATAGGAAATTTGATACACTTGAGATATCTGAACATGTCCAGACTTAAAGGTATAAAGGAATTACCTGAAACTTTGTGTCAATTGTATAATTTACAAACTTTGAATCTGAGTTATTGCTCCATTCTTGAAAAGCTACCTGAAGGGATGGGGAAGTTGATCAACTTAAGGCATTTGATAAACTATGGGACTGCTGCATTGAGTTACATGCCAAAAGGAATTGAGAGACTAGTTTTTCTAAGAACATTGAGTAAATTGGTTGTTGGTGGTGATGGTCACAATTGCCAAGTGTGTAGTCTTGATTGTCTTAAAAAGTTTGAGTACCTTAAAGGTTCTCTCGGAATAAGAGGATTGGGAAATGTGATTGATGAAGCTGAAGCGAAGAATGCAAACCTCAGGAGTAAGAAATATCTCCTTGATTTGCAGTTGTATTTCGATCACAAAAGTGAGGCATCATCAACCGAAGTATCTACGAAAGATGAAGCTGTTCTTGAAGCATTAAATCCAACTCCAAATTTAGAGAAATTAGTTTTAACAGGGTACAGAG
Organism: Acer campestre; assembly: GCA_954870605.1. Classification (NCBI taxonomy): domain Eukaryota; kingdom Viridiplantae; phylum Streptophyta; class Magnoliopsida; order Sapindales; family Sapindaceae; genus Acer; species Acer campestre. The sequence continues at coordinate 52,366,642 of OX940799.1, read as the reverse complement.
GCATGTCATTTGAATGGATGGGGTCGTTGACTCAACTGAGGAAGTTAACTCTGAAAGATTGCATCAACTGTGAGCATTTGCCTCCTTTGGGAAAATTTCCATTGCTTCAAACACTTGTAATAAGAGGCATGAGGGATCTGAAAAGGGTAGGTAATGAATTTTTGGGAATAAAAAATAATGACCCATCATCATCATCTTCCTCACTTACCTTCTTCCCAAAATTGAATCGTCTCATTCTTGATAAGCTAGAAAATTTGGAAGATTGGGAATATGAGACCACAGAAGATATTGCAATCATGCCATGTCTTTCTTACAGTGAAATTGATCGCTGCCCTAAATTGAAGGTGTTGCCAAACCATTTTCTTCAAGCCACATCATTGAAGAGCTTGGGCATCAGCGATTGCCCTGTTTTGAAGCAGTGGGCAGAGATATATCTTCACTTCCCTATAACCGAGACTAAACGATTGTAAGTTTTATTTTATTTTATTTTTTATTTTTTATTTTTTTATCTATCTATCTATCTATCTAATGTAATGTTAAATATATAATCATTTATTTATCTCCATCACTTACCTATAACTAGTTACCGTGAGAATAGTCGACGGTAAGTTCTTGGTTATTATTACTATTATTTATTTTTATTTTTTTAATCTATTTATTTATCTCCACATAAACTAATTTATTCCCTGTTTTAATGTACTGGGCAATATATCATCACTTTCCTATAACTAGCGAATCTGAGGCTTTAGAACGGTAAGTTCTTGGTTTTGATCTTGTTTGTTATTATTATTATTTTTATTTTTTTATCTAATGAAATGTTAAATATATGATCATTTATTTATCTCCACATAAACTAATTTATTCCCTGTTTTAATGCATTGGGCAATATATCATCACTTTCCTATAACTAGCGAATATGAGGCTTTAAAACGGTAAGTTCTTGGTTTTGATCTTGTTTGTTATTATTATTATTTTTATTTTTTTATCTAATGAAATGTTAAATATATGATCATTTATTTATCTCCACATAAACTAATTTATTCTCTGTTTTAATGTACTGGGCAATATATCATCACTTTCCTATAACTAGCGAATCTGAGGCTTTAGAACGGTAAGTTCTTGGTTTTGATCTTGTTTGTTATTATTATTATTTTTATTTTTTTATCTAATGAAATGTTAAATATATGATCATTTATTTATCTCCACATAAACTAATTTATTCCCTATTTTAATGCATTGGGCAATATTTCATCACTTTCCTATAACTAGCGAAAATAAGGCTATTAAACGGTAAGTTCTTGGTTTTGATCTTGTTTGTTATTATTATTTTTTTTATTTTTTTTATCTAATGAAATGTTAAATATATGATCATTTATTTATCTCAACATAAACTAATTTATTCCCTGTTTTAATGCATTGGGCAATATTTCATCACTTTCCTATAACTAGCGAAAATAAGGCTATTAAACGGTAAGTTCTTGGTTTTGATCTTGTTTGTTATTATTATTTTTTTTATTTTTTTTATCTAATGAAATGTTAAATATATGATCATTTATTTATCTCAACATAAACTAATTTATTCCCTGTTTTAATGCATTGGGCAATATTTCATCACTTTCCTATAACTAGCCAACTTGAGATGCTGCAACAGTAAGTTCTTGGTTTTGATCTTCATTTTATTATTATTATTTTCATTTTGGATCCGGTGAAATGTTAAATATATGATGCTGTATTTATCTCCACATAAACTAATTTATGTCATGTATTTATCTTCCCCGTTAAACTAATTTATCCCCTCACACCGCACCATTGAGATTATGAGTTAAAAAAAATTATTAATTAAAAAGTATACACCTAAAATCATTTAAAAGTATGACAAAAAATTATTCATCATGAAATATTACAAAGAAACCAAAAAGAAAAATTTAACACATTGTGGGTATGTTACACTAATAATTCTATTTAAATTAACTTGATAAATTTAAAATTATAAAATAGAACAATTTTGTGAATTACTATGTAAGAGCAATTTTGTAAATCTTTTTAGATTTTAATTTTGTTTTGGAAAGATATATGCTCACTTACCTATTTTGCATCCCAGGCAAAGAAGAAAAACGACATCACGCCAATGAGTAGTGGAGGGGTCTCAAAGCCCCTCTAATGATAGGATGCTCTCCAAAGGATAGTAAGAAAAAGAGTAAGTGATGTTTTTATTTATTAAATTGCTTCATATTGAATTCATGACAATTAACTACTTGTTTGTAGTTTAGTTATATTGTCCTCCTAGGCTATGAATAAATATGATCAAATTACAGGTTGTACGATTTTTGCCTGAATAAAGTAACTAAATCTATGGCTGCTGGAAACTCAATGGTAACTTAAGTTGTAACACTGTCCTTACTATTAAAGATTGCTTGATTAGTGATTGTAAGCTTGATTACTGTACTAAGTTGATTCATGCTGTCTACAGAGACGTTCTGCCCTTCTACTGTTGGCAACTATTGCTTGCTGAGAAATAAGTTGTAGGAAGAAAGAAGTTCTTATACGTACTGCTTCATCAGATTGCTTGTGAGTGGCAGACATGATGACAAGAATTACCAGCACAATAAGTGTTCATTATGAAGTACTTTTGGTTATTGAATTTTGGGTTGAAATATTAGTACTTTTGCTTACTTCAACCCTCATTGTATCATAGTCCATGACATATTCTAACTCTAACAATGGCAATTGTTGGGAAAGGTTGCTACAGGAAGATTAACATCGGACACTGCCCTCTTGTCGATAAAGAACTGTAAAAAGAGATGCAAAAGAGGTCATGGGACATGCTGCCTAATATGTACGCTCACCAGTGAAACCATGACCATTGTTGGTGTTAGCAGCACAGCTGGTACAAGTGAATAAAAGAGTTGCATAGATCGTGAACCTTGTTGAGGTACTTGTAATTAATTCTCTTCCATTTTCTTCACTGTTTGGTTTCCTACGCTCTAGTAATTAATGAAGCACAATGCAGGCAGCAAAACAGGACTATGAAATAGAGAAGCTTAACGAAAGGGATCGTGAACCTTTCAGGTGGTGTTGCAGTGATTCAGGTAAAATTATCTGCTTACTTGATTTGATTAATGTATGAAATTTCATTCCCATTTTTTTCATTGGTTATAATTTAAGTGTTGCATATTTGGGTTTAAGTACAAAAAGAAACAGAGCTTACGGAAACGAAATTCATAGAAGAGGGTGCTCTCAATGCAACAAAGGTATCCTACTTTTTGTGGTTGTTTTACCTTTGTGTTTTCTGTCATCACATGTAAAATATTCCTTAGGCAGCAGTTGTAGGTGCACCCTTTTTCAGCTTGAAACAAGATTTGATGCAGAGAGACTCTTGACAATGATGATGAAAAGGTGATAACTTTCTAAAAACGGTAAGTCTCTAACCTTCATCCCTTTATTTTTAGTGGGAATTTCTATTTCGTAATTCTGACGTAAGTCTTGATTTTTTGGAGGATATTTGATAAAAAAGCATTGAGCTACCAAACGAAGTTCTGTCAAGAATAGAAGCATTAATCGAGAGTTTTAATCGAAAAGGTATGCAATTAAAGCAGCATATGTTAATTCATATAAGTATGCAGAACTCTAATATTTTAATTACGAAATCTTGCTTTCCAGTGACAATACCAGGTTTGCTGCTAGGTGAATATATGAGGATCTTATGGCTTCTGGTTATATTGATCTGACAAAGGTGAGAGTTAGATTCTTTATTGCTTAATAGGTTTCTCGAACAAATGTAAGTGATGTGTTGATGAATGACAATCAACTGCATGTTAATCGCTTAGTCCTATATAACCCTGCTAGGCAATTGATAATTATGTTAAGCCTATTGAGCAAACTTATGGTTTTAAAAAACAGGTTGTGAGATGATGCTCGGAGCATGTAGCTTCTGTTGCAAAGACATTCTTCACAAAATATTCTGTGGTTTTTGAAACTTAATTTGTAGCTGCTGGAAATTCACCAGGAACATAAACGTCATTCATCAGACTAGAGCTTCATTGCATGGAATGTCACTCTCAATTGTCAGCGATAGGACAGAGAGATGGGATGACAGGACAAAGAGATGATCCCATGGATAACTGAGGTTATCACCAGCAACATTGTGTATTGTATTTTGACCCTGAATATCAATCTTTAGTAGGATTGAAAATTTCGAGGCAAATGTCACCATTGAGATTGTTATAGTGAAGGAATATGGACTTCATTGAATGTTGGGTTTATGCAATTCTCAAGGAGCAGCTACCGGAAGTTTTTATCTGCTTTGACAACATCCCCTATGAACAACAAGAGTAACATTGAAAATCACCACACACACTTGTTGATAATCTTCAGGTTTTTGATTTTCAAATTCTTTCTCTTCAAAGCTTAAATAAATTCAATTTGAGAAGAGAACATATTTGCTTAATAAGTTTCTTTTTCTTTTTCTCTCTAGCCCAAGTCTGTGGATAACATCGGAGAAATGTTATTGGGGATTTACAACTCAAAGATTATCAAACTTTTGAAATAACCAAATTCCTTGAACAAACAAGTTTACGGCGAAGTTTAAGTTCCGAGGGAGGCAAAATGCTAGAACCGATACACAAAAGCTTGTTGCCACAGGCAAAGCTACTTTTGGTAGTCTTATCCTTGCTAGTTGAACATGGGTTTTTCGAACTTGCAGAGTTAAAGGCTGCTTTGCTATTCATCTTGGTGTCTACTTTGCTTTTGAGGCTGAATTGGCCGATGTCATCTATACAATTGGTTATGCTTTGACCTTTGGCTGGTGTCAGGTATGGTTGGAGAGTGATTCAGCTTTTTTGGTGGCCACCCTCGTTCTAGATCTCGTAGGGTTCCTTGGCGTTGACGCCCAACTTGGATAGGTGTTTGGGTTTGCTTTATCAAATGGACTTTGTTGCCACCCATATTTACCAGGAGGGTAATTGAGTTGCAGATTGTTTAGAGTCCAGAAACCCAATATCGTTATTGCTACATGGCGGTGGACTGCTCCAGACTTTTGCACTTCATTTAGTTATGATAATGATAATGTTTGTAGTAGGCATTTGTTTAGATTCCATTGACTTGTTTCTTTTCTAAACTCTTGTGTTGTATTTTCTTTATTTCTTTTAATAATATGTTGGAAGGGGATATATGATGAGGGTGCTAAGGAGGTGCCAGCCTAGCTGGGATGTCCCGGTGCATCTACTGATTCCTATTATCAACAACCTTATCCAAAAATAAAAAAACTTGTTGCCACAGTCTACATGTTGATTGAGATACTAATCATTGTCACTACATATCTCTAACATTCTATCACCATTTCCGTTTTTGAATTAGTGATCTTTTGTGTAGTTGATTTGATTGTACCCTCCTCAAATCTGCTACTCTAGGGTATCAGACCTCTAATCATATGTGACAATGACTTACACCTTTTGGATCTTTTCTTGTAAATGTGGCATATTTAGTTCTCAAATTCTACATTCAAATCTTTTATTTATTTCCCTTTCCTGTCCATCTATTATAATCTCGAGCATTTTTTATTACCAAAATTCAGCCTGGGAAATTTAATCATTCAACACTCATATCATCACCACATAAAACAATTTGATATTTCGTCTAGGTAATTTCTATTATTGCTATAGCATATAGAAATAGAAGTACCTAATTGAAAAGGAAAAAAAAAAAAAAAAGATCACCGAAATAGTAGAATTCAGATTGCTAGGCCTTGTTGAAGCTCTTTAAAATATGTATAACTCAAACATTTAGGTCTTCTCAAAATCAGGTTGGTTGGTAACAGATCTATTATCGGTAGTATTTACAGGAACTGCGCATATCATGTATATAGGATCTATGTACTTCAATGCCGACAATTCATTTGGATGATCTCTAGCCCACCATTCCTTCAGCTCTGACTTTAGCCAGCTACCAACATCCAAGAAATCTGGGTTTCCAAATTCGTCCTTCTCTTCCTTTAGTTCTCGGTATCATATCTTATCCTGCTCCCTCGGCGAGACGGTGACAACCACCACTGCATGCCCATTCTCTTTCAGTTGATGTTCAAGGAATTCGAACAGCCCTTGTCTTTCCCTTCCAAGTAAAATTTGGTTTCAGGAATCAGACAGCAATCCACATCGCGGCTGCTCAATGTTGCATGAAGGGCTATGTGCCCGGTGCTACGACCCATTAGTTTAACCAGTCCAATTCCATTAATTGCACTCTCTGCCTCCACATAAGCTACATTGATTGGCTGTTGAGCCATTTAGGGGGATGGAGAAGATGAGATTTGGGTATCCATGGATAAATACCAATCCCTATCCTTGAGGCATAGATGGTGAATTATTTATTTCCTATGAAGGAAAGAGATATTAAGTGCCTACTTTCCATATGTGAAAGTTTCTTTTCATTTTATGTTATTCAAAATTCAATAATAAGCATTACAAGGCTTGTGATGAATTTTTTTTCAAAAATTTATTCCCCCCTTTAATTCTTCTCCGATTCAATGGGCAAGAGTTTCTTAGTTGATTTGACTTTTCAAAAATGTTTGAATGGGTGGGCATGGTTTGGTTCGGTTCGGTTCGGTTTTGACCAGAACCATATTGAACCGACATATTTTTGATTTTTAAAAACATGAATCGGTTTGAACCATGTTGGACCTTGAAACCAAATTGAACCAAACACCTTTATCTCGATTCGGTTCGGTTCGATTCATTTCGGTTTTGGGCCTAATACAAATTGGCTTTTAGGGGTTTTTTTAATGTCTTTTTTTTCTTCAATTTTTCAAACTTTTAACTCACCACATTGCTAAAGTAAGAAATCTTATTTCAATATATACTTAGAATCCAAAGAAGTTACATACTACATATTTGTGGACTTCGTGTCTATGTACCAAATAACATGTTAACATATCAAATCAATTAAATAAGGCAGGTTATTCATTCAAGTGTAAGAATGGTTTGCATTTATTAATTAAATTAATAAGGCAGGTTATTCATTCAAGTGTAAGAATGGTTTGCATTTATTAATTAAATTCAAGATATTTATACATTTGTAAATATTAATGGTAGAAAAGCATAAAAAAAAAAAAAAATGCTCATGTACATAACTGAAACCAGTTAGAGTTAAGGTTTTTTTTCTTTTATTGTACAGTTTGTCGGTTCGGTTCGGTTTTCAAAACTTAAATCGATTTGAACCGAATTGATTATATGAACTGAACCAAACAACCTTTTTCGGTTCGGTTCGGCTCGGTTCGACTCGGTTACGGTTTTTGTGCCCACCTCTATGTTTGATGAATTAAAGAGAAATTATTATGGGATTTTGACCCCAAGTTGACTAAATAAAAAAATGGGTAAATCTAAATTTTTTGATTTATTTATTGTTGAATCTTATTATTGTTTTTAAAATAAATCTATATACTTTTAAATTTTATGATTTATTTATTGTTGAAAATTAAAGGGGTATTATCAATTAAGTCATTAAGTTTTGACAAAACATTAATTTTTTAAATGTGTTTACTTTTTTACAACTCTTTAGTCAACCGTTAATCTAACTTAATGGTTCCAAAGGTATTTTTATCTTTAAACATAAAAAAAATGCCACATATCAAAAAATTAAATTTGATGTATTTTTTAAAAGTAAAGAATCAAAGGTTAAAAAATTAAAAAAAATAAAAAATAAAAAATAAAAAAGTTTAAAAAATTGATCACTTAAATTGATAATACCAAAAATTATAAAAAATTGATCAAAAAAGAATTAATTAATTAATTAAAAAAATTGTTCACTTAAATTGATAACACCAAAAATTATAAAAAATAAAATAAAAAAGTAAATATAATCCCAAGACCAAGATTATTGTGGGGTCACTGAATTGGATAGTCCCAATGAGTCAATGACAGTGTCGTCCTCAAGGTCAAACACAAGATAAGATTGGTTTAATATCTTATATGATATCTCAGAAAATTTCCTGTGTGTTTTGTCATCCAATTTCCATTTTCTGTAACAAGCTTAGTAACAATGGCTGATGCAATTGTGTCGGTTGTTCTGGAGCAATTGACTTCAGAGATCTTTAAGAAATTACGAGAAGAGGTGAGACTGGTGACGGGTGTCAGAAAAGAAATCAACAAGCTTACCAGCAACTTCCGAGCCACTCAAGATGTGAGAGGTTGGTTAGATAAACTCAAAGACGCTTCTTATGACATGGATGGTGTGTTGGATGAATGGAACACTGCAGTTCTGAAGCTGCAAGGAGAATGGAGAAGTTGACCAAAATGCCCTTGTTCCCAAGAAGAAGGTATGTTTCTTCTTCTTTTGATGTGTTTGAGATACAAAGAGAAATCTGATCTAGTAGACAAATTATTGAGTGAGAGTAATAAGGAAGTAGGAAATGCCATCCCTGTTATCTTAATTGTAGGGATGGGAGGAATCGGAAAAACAACTCTTGCACAATTTGCTTACAATGATCCAGAGGTAGAGAGTAAAATTCGGAAGAGGATTTGGGTTTGTATTTCAGGCCCTTTTGATAAAATTAGGGCTGCCAATGAAATCATTGAAGGTCTTGACGGACAAGTCCCTCATCTAATTAATTTCAATTCTCTTTTAAATTATATGTATAAATCTGTCGAGGGAAAAAAAATTATCTATGCATTTTTTTTAAGAAAACTATCTGTGTTTTTGGTATTAACATAGCCAAATGCTCTTGGAATAATTTGTTAGAAACCTCCTCTAACTTGATGAAACACTTAAGTTTGTAAGAAAAATCATTCAATTTCTCCTGCATCTTGAAAGCTTTGTACATGTAATTTTGTTTAATCATTGAAAAGAATTTCAAGCAATTGAAGAAAAATGCTGGAGTGTAGCAACTTTCAAAAACTGAGCTTGTAAAACTTTGAAATGTCAGACATACGTCATTGGCTTTCTCCAAGACTTTGGATCAAACCTTGGGGAGCTTCTCCGCTTGCCAGAAATCTGCTCTGCAAAATCTTTATATCAGACAACTGAGTTCATTGAGGTTTGCTCCCATTATTCTTTTTGCTAATTTGGAAAACAAAAGGCCCCCTTTTTTTGTCAACAAAACTTGATTCCTATATTTCAATTTCATGCAGTGAAACCAGTTTAACAATGGCATGAATTTCTTGAAGAATCAATGTTTAACGACTAAAGATGACACCAGTTTGGAAGAATAATATATTACAACTTGTTAGTACAAATCAGTGATGGGAATGACTTCTTATATTTGGATAGTGTAAACTGAAGGTAAATAAGTCCTCTGAAATCAGCATGTTTAAAGTTTGAGAATTTGAAACCTTACCCTGAGAAAGTTTTAATTGGAGACCTGAATTCTGGCAGATAATTGTCCTAATTTGCAAACTATACTCTGCAATTCATGTCATATCGGAATTATTACAGGTGACAAGATGTTGCTTGGAGAATGTGTGGCTTCCATGGCAAAGACCTTCCTCGAATCAGATGCTGCAGTTATTGACATCAAGCAACCTGAGCCTTTTGCTGCCGGAATCAGGTTTTTGTTATGACAACTCAGGACTAATCAAGAATTGTTGTTGATTTGAACATGTGGTACATGTTTTGTGCTGACCTTTGAGTTCTTTATAACTGTCTGTCATGCCGTCTGCAGAAGTTTTCTGCCCTTACACTCAATGTTGACAACTACTGCTTGCTGAAATTCTCTGCTCATTGACATAAAAGTTGTAGGAAGAGTAAGGTGTTTTCTCACATACTGATTCTGTACACGGAGTGCTTGTTAGAGGCAAGCATGATTATTTCATACACAATTCAGTTACTTCTGCTTCAATTGATTGTACTTGGTCTTTACATGCATATTCATCTCCAACTATTGATGATTATAGAAAGATCTGGCTCTTCATTCTGCAATCTATATTATTTGGGGTAATTGATTGAAAAAATAATCGGTATATTATTAGGCAAATATCACCATTAAGATTGTTTATGACAACCAGAACAGCTTTAAAGTCCATTTCATCACCTGGGACAACATGTAGTGAACAATGATATTTTTGAGTCCTATATTTTGCAAGATGATTTGTTGTCCATTTCTTCTCTTCTTCCCCTCTTTTTCCGATAATATTGTCACAATTAGATATTGTATGAACTTGTTGAGGTGCTTTTAGTTAATTCCTTTCCTTTGTCTTCACTGTTTTCCTTCCTCTCTCTAGTAATCAATTGGCGTTCCATGTCGTAGGCAGCAGAGCAGGACAGGGATGCCAAAAAAGAAAGGCAGCATTTGAAGTCACATTTGAAGTCAAGTTCTTATTCTGAATTTAAACTTTTTCAAGCAGCAGTCAAGATAGGTATTGTAGTTGGTGCTCAATACTCCCTCTTGCAGTTTGTGGCAAAGTTGATGCCATCTGAGATGCTCTTGATGATGATGATGAAGTGATGAACAGAAGGTGATATATGTCCAAATATGACTCTGTCTCTATCATTTTTCTATTGATTCATACATATCTCTAGGAAATGAAATAAAATGAAGTGCATACTAAATTAATTCTTGTTGAATTTGTACATGACAATTAAGGAATTAACTGCATGCTTGAAGTTCAGTCCTTGCGTTGGATAATTACGGTATCAAACTAATGATCTTAAATTACAGGGTGTAAGATTTCGTCTAGACCATGTCGAACAATAGTCCTCACCCGCATTAGATACTGTGTTTCTTGGCATATGAAGAAACAAGCAACATTCCCTCATTAGATGCAACCTCTAACATCTGTAACCAAGATTGGAACCATGGGAATTGGTGAGGTCTAAAAGGCTGTTAAAAGAAGAATGGGAGCAAATAGTAAATCTATAAAACTTTATTCATGATCTATATCTATAAAACTTAAACAATCCTAAAAAATCACATATACGAATCCAACTAAGTTTTTCCCAAGAAAAATTACAGCTATAGTCTGTCGAGAGAAATAAAAGAATCGAGATGAAGTACCAAACGTTACACTTGGGAGAAAACAATCTTTTAAAAGCATGTTTTTAACTTTCTGTAAGAGAAAATTACCTAAACACCCCTCCATAAGTGAGTTTTGATGATTTTTCTATTTCAAGTTTAATTTTTCTCTCTTCTTCTGTAAACAAACAACGCTACCGAGAAAAAACAAAAACGAAAACCTTGAAATTTTACCGAGAGGATGTTTCGGTTATTTTTTCATACAAAAAAAGTTAATAACAAAGTTTAGGAGAGTTTTTCAGTAATTTTTTGTTTTAAAAAAGGTCAAGATATCACATTTTTATCTAAGATCCTACATTTTTATACTTTGTGATTATGGCCTTATGGGCCCAAAAAAAAAAAATATCCAAAGTGTTTATCAATAGTTAAATTCAAATTTTAACTGATCCAAATTGTTTATCAATAGTTAAATTCATCCCATTATTGATTAAACACAAATTTTACACAAAAATATGTGGTGGTTTTTAATATAATTTTACTTTTTATTTTCTTGGCTTACGGAAGGCGGACCCCCTTCTTTGGTCATCAAATATCTTGTAGAAAATTCAAGGCTCCATCGTGTAGAAATCACATGCACTCAAGATTTTTCCATTTGATTGTTTGAGCCTTCGCCTTCACAATCGCTTTCTTCATGGGCCAGAGCATGACTTGGATGTGTGCAGGAATTAAATATTCATTATATCTAATGCTCCCAACTACTTTATGACCCAAACAACTTTTATATACAATTAATAAATCTATTTTCTGACTTAATAAGTTTCTATGCTCGGGCTCCATAGTCCAGACTTAATAAGTCTCTCCAACTCCATTGCCATGGAAGAAAAGTCAAAAAGGCAATGACAAAAGCAATTTCTTATCAACAAAGCTGCCAAGTGTTTGCCAAGCAAATTCAATGCCCCATCGTGTAGAAAGTAGTAGATGCCTTATATTAATGTTGGACCCAAATATCTTGATTTTTAGACTTGAGAGATTATCTTAATGTTGATATCTACCCATGTAAACTTGTGATTGGAAAGAAACTTGGGTGCAGCGAATTTACCAATCACATCAGTGAATTTACTTTAGAGATTTGTCCATTTTTCATTGAGCCTTTGACTTCACAATTACATTCTTCATACGCCATAGCATGAAATGGATGTATGCATGAATTAAAAATACCTTGACCCTTATATCTATAATGGTCCCAACTACTTTATCACCTAAAGAACTTTTATTCACAACTAATAAATCTTAGTTAAGGGTAATAAAATGTGTTAATCATAGGATTCGAATCCTCACCGTAAATACGAAAAGAGAAGTGCAAACCATTTGAATTAAAAATATTTAAAAAAAAATGTATTCACAACTACTGGACTGTGAATACAAACCAAAAATCTAATACAACTCACAAACCAAAAATAAATACAATCACAACTCCACCAATTGCAGCCTCTGCCGTTTCTTTCTCAATTCACAAACCCAGCTGTGAACAGAGCCTCTCCTCGGCTTCCTCTGTCATTTCTTTCTTAGCTCCACCTTCATTTGCTCTTCTCTGTCCTGACTCTTCTTCAATTCTCTTCCTCAGCTCTTCCTCCTCTTTCTTCTTATTATTAATACTAATCACAGCCAATGTTGGTGCCATTTCTGATTTCTGATTTCTGATTTCTCTTTCTTACATTTTCTCACCCCCCAAACACAATCCAAATTTCTTCAACCAAATTCCAGCAACAAAAACCAAAAAGCAATTTAAAAAAAAAAAAAAAAAAACACAAAATCAATTCCACAAACCCAGAGCTTCCAAGAGAGGCAAGGTGAGGGGTGCTTCTTGTAGAAGAGCTTTTAAATTGGATAAGCCCAAACACTCTCCAAACTGCTTTTGGGTCCCAAAAGAGCTTTCAAGCTCTCTAAAAGCCTAGCCAAACAAGTCCCAGAGTAATTCATCTAAAAAACATTCCTCTTTCTTTCATCGTTCAAAATACATCTCTAATTAACAATGGCCAATGCGATTGTTTCCGTTGTTTTGGAGCAATTGATTTCAATCATTGCTAAGGAAACAAACCAACAGGTGAGGCTTGTGGTGGGTGTCAGAAAGGAAATAAAAAAACTCACCAGCAACTTCCGAGCTATTCAAGCTGTGCTTATTGATGCTGAGCGACGAGAACTGAAGGAGATGGCTGCCAGAGATTGGTTAGATAAGCTCAAAAATGCATCTTATGATATGGATGATGTGTTGGATGAATGGAACACTGAGATTCTCAAATTGCAAAGTGAGAGAGCTGAAAGTGCTCTTGTTCACACGAAGAAGGTATGTCTCTTCTTTCCCTTTCCTAGCTTTAGTTTCAAACAAGTTGGTTTACGTCGTGACATTGCTCTAAAGATAAAAGGAATAAATAAAAATATTGATTCCATTGCCAGAGAGAAAGATAAGTTTAACATTGATACATCAAGGAGTATTGAAGAACCTCCTAGAATTAAAAGTACATCTTTTGTTGATGTGTCTGAGGTACTTGGTAGAGATGAGGAGAACAATTATCTAAAAAACAAATTGTTGCATGAGAGTAATGAAGATAAAAAAGGCCTCCATATCATCTCTATTGTAGGGATGGGAGGAATAGGAAAAACAGCACTTGCCCAACTTGTCTACAATGATGAAGAGGTGAAAAGCAATTTCGATAAAAGAACATGGGTTTGTGTCACAGAAACTTTTGATGAGGTTAGGATTGCAAAAGCAATCATCGAAGGTCTTAAAGGTGAGGCCACTAATTTAAACGAATTCCAATCTCTTTTAGAGTGTATAAGTGAATCTATTGTCGAAAAGAAATTTCTTCTTGTCCTAGATGATCTGTGGACAGAAGACTACAATAGGTGGGGATCATTTTACAACTCTCTCAACTATGGTTTTCATGAAAGTAAAATTTTGGTTACTACACGTAAAGAGACAGTTGCACGTATGATGAATTCAACGGATATTATAAATATCCAAGAATTGGCTGAAGAGAAAAGTTGGTCTTTGTTTAGACAATTGGCATTTTCTGGTAGGTCTGCTCTAGAGTGCGAAAAATTAGAAAAAATTGGTAGAGAAATTGTTGGCAAGTGCAGGGGCTTGCCTCTTGCTGTGAAGACTATTGGGAGTCTTTTACGTTTTAAAAGAACTGAACAACAATGGCAAAGAGTATTAGACAGTGAGATGTGGAATTTAGAAGAGTTAGAAAGAGGTATTTTTCCACCTCTATTATTGAGTTATAGTGACTTGCCTTCCATGATAAAACGATGTTTCTCATATTGTGCCGTCTTTCCAAAAGATTATGTAATGAAAACAGATGAATTAATTAAATTATGGATGGCTCAAGGTTATCTTGGTTTAAAACAAAATCAAGAGTTGGAGGTAGTTGGTGAAGAGTACTTTGACGTGTTAGCAATGTGTTCTTTCTTCCAGGATTTTGAAAAAGATGATGGTGATAATATTATAGCATGTAAGATGCATGACATAGTACATGACTTTGCTCAATTTCTGGTTAAGAATGAATGCTTCACAATGGGAACAAGCAGTGATGGAGAGTCAAGTTGTTCTTATGGGAATTCTCGCCATTTGAAGATGACTCTCGAGGATGAACAGGCTCCATTTCCTACTAACATATGTAGCATCTTCAAGCTACGCAGCCTCTTTGTTGAGTGGTCATTTGAAGACTCTTCATCAATAAGTAATTTCCTACCCAGCTTATTTAAACAGTTGACATGTTTAAGAGCATTAGAGTTATGTGAAGGTTGGACCAACAATCCAATTACAAAGATCCCAAGTGAGCTAGGAAAATTGATACACTTGAGATATTTGAACATGTCATTACTTAGAGGAATAAAAGAATTACCTGAAACTTTGTGTGAATTGTATAATTTACACACTTTGAATCTGAGTCACTGCTCTAAACTTAAAAAGCTACCTGAAGGGATGGGGAAGTTAATCAATTTAAGGCATTTGATAAACTATAAGACTGATGCATTGAGTTACATGCCAAAAGGAATTGAGAGACTAGTTTTTCTAAGAACGTTGAGTAAATTGGTTGTTGGTGGTGATGGTCACAATAGCCAAGTGTGTAGTCTTGATTGTCTTAAAAAGTTGGACTACCTTAGAGGTTCTCTCGAAATAAGAGGATTGGGAAATGTGAGAGATGGAGCTGAAGCGAAGAATGCAAACCTCAGGAGTAAGAAATATCTCCTTCATTTGGAGTTGTATTTCGATTGCAAAAGTGAGGCAGCCTCATCAACTGAAGTATCTACAAAAGATGAAGCTGTTCTTGAAGCATTACATCCAACTCCAAATTTAGAGAAATTAGTTTTAGAAGGGTACAGAGGCATGTCATTTGATTGGATGGCGCCGTTGACTCAACTGAGGAAGTTAACTCTCAGAAATTGCATCAACTGTGAGCATTTGCCTCCTTTGGGAAAATTGTCATTGCTTCAAACACTTCAAATAAGAGACATGAGGGGTCTGAAAAGGGTGGGTAATGAATTTTTGGGAATAAAAAATAATGACCCATCATCATCATCTCCCTCACTTACCTTCTTCCCAAAATTGAATCACCTCATTCTTGATAAGCTAGAAAATTTGGAAGATTGGGAATATGAGATCACAAAAGATATTGCAATCATGCCATGTCTTTCTATCTATGTAATTGATCGCTGCCCTAAATTGAAGGCGTTGCCAAACTATTTTCTTCAAGCCACATCACTAAAGAGCTTGGACATCAGCGATTGCCCTGTTTTAAAGCAGTGGGCAGAGATATATCATCACTTACCTATAACCAGTGAGCGTGAGAGATATAGACGGTAAGTTCTTAGTTTTGATCTTGTTTGTTATTATTATTATTTTTTTTTTTTATCTAATGAAGTGTTAAATATATGATCATTTATTCATAAACTAATTTATTCCCTGTTTTCATGCATTGGGCAATATATCATCACTTTCTTATAACTAGCTTCCTTGAGACTCAAAGAGGGTAAGTTCTTGGTTTTGATCTTGTTTGTTATTATTATTATTATTTATTTTCATTTTTTTTATCAAATGAAATGTTAAATATATGATCATTTATTTATCCCCACATAAACTAATTTATTCCCTGTTTTAATGCATTGGGCAATATATCATCACTTTCCTATAATCAGCGCCCGTAAGTTTCTTCGGTAAGTTCTTGGTTTTGATCTTCATTTTATTATTATTGTTTTCATTTTGGATCTGGTGAAATGTTAAATATATGATGTTGTATTTATCTCCACTTAAACTAATTTATGTCATGTATTTATCTTCCCGTTAAACTAATTATCCCCTCACACTACACCATTGAGATTATGAGTTAAAAAAATTATTAATTAAAAAGTATGCACCAAAAATCATTTAAAAGTATGACAAAAAATAATTCATTGTGAAATATAACAAAGAAACGAAAAAGAAAAATTTAACAACTTGTGGGTATATTAGTCTAATAATTCTATTTAAATTATCTTGATAAATTTAAATTATAAAATAGAATAATTTTGTGAATTACTATTTAAGAGCAATTTTGTAAATCTTTTTACTTTTTAATTTTGTTTTGGAAAGATATATGCTCACTTACCTATTTTGCATCCCAGGCAACTAACTATATGACGCAAGAGAATCGACATCGCGCCAGTGAGTAGTGTGGGGGTCTCAAAGCCCCTCTAATGATGGGATGAGGAGTCTTGATGCTCTCCAAAGGATAGTAAGAAAAAGAGTTTCTTAGGAGAAGATCTATCGTCTATGGAAAATATGCTCCTAGTATTTTTAGAAGGTTTCCACAGGTGGACTCCCTCTGCATACTAGGGATTTTCTAGACCCAAGTTTCCACACGGTGTTACATTGTGCTCAGCATGGCCTATGTCGGTGATGGCAGCACAGAAGATGTGGTAAATAAAAGCGCTGGACTGTCAGGAACCTTCTTGAGGTAATTTTACTTGATTCTTCTTTCCTTTTATCTTGACTGTTTGTCTTGCTACTATCTAATAATCAATGTACGTAGCTGACACAGGCAGCTGAAAATAGGACTACGAAAAAAGAAGCTTAACGAAAGAACAGCAGAACTTTCATATAGTATATGCTGCTGGTGATTCTCCTTTATAATTTTGTTGATTTTGGAATTTCATTCCCATATTTTTTTTTTTCTTTGTTTTTAATTTATGTGTTGTATATCTAGATTGGAGGACAAACTGCAAGAGCAAAGCTAGAAGGAAAGAACTTGAGAATAGATTTGCCTAATTCAACAAAGGTATTATACTCTATGTGCTTATTTTAACTTTGTGTCTGCTGGTATTATTGATTCGACAAAATTGAGTAACATTCTCTATTGCTTCATACATCACTTCTTTAGGAAATGGAAGTGATGTGTTTATATATTAAATTGATTCATATCGAATTCATGATAATCAACTGCCTGTTTGCAGTTTAGTTTGTGTCATCTTCTATAACAACATGTAATGAACAACGGAATTTTGTGTCCGATTTTTCAGAACATGATGTCGAAATGTGATTTGCAGTACAATGTCCAATTTTTGTTTTCTCTTTTTCCATTAAATAGTCATGATTAGAGATTGTAGGCTTGATTTTTAGTTCCAAGCATTGGCACTGGAGTTCAGGATCTATTGTATCAGTAACTTATTATACATTACTGTACTAACAAAGAAATTTTGTCTATTCATGCTGTCTCCAGAGGTGTTCCGTCCTTCTAGTCTGTGTTTACAACTATTGCTTGCTGAAATCTCTTTCTGAGAAATAAGTTGTCGGAAGAAAGAAATTCTTATACATAGTACCACTTCATACACAGAGTGCTTGTGAGTGGCAGGCATGATGATCAAGGTTATATCAACATTATGATGCAAAAATTCTTATACATAGTACCACTTCATACACAGAGTGCTTGTGAGTGGCAGGCATGATGATCAAGGTTATATCAACATTATGATGCAACAAGAATTACCATCACAATAAGTTCATTGTGAAGAATTACACTGAGTGCTTTCAAGTGGTGTTGCTGTGATTCTGGTAATTCTCTGCTTACTTGATTTGATTAATGTATGAAATTTCATTCCCATTTTTTTTCACTGGTTATAATTCAAGTGTTGTTTAAGCACAAAAAGAAAAAAGGTATCAACGCAACAAAGGTATCCTTTCTGTGGTTGTTTTACCTTTGTGTTTTCTGTCATCACATGTAAAATATTCCTCGGGCACCCTTTTCAGGCTTGCAACAAAATTTGAAGCAGAGAGACTCTTTACAATGATGACAAAAAGGTGATAACTTTCTAAACATAGCAAGTCTCTAACCTTCATCCCATTAATTTTAGTGGGAATTTCTATTTCTTTATTCTGACATAAGTCTTAATTTTTCTGGAGGATATTTGATGAAAAGGCATTGAGCTACCAAACAAAGTCGACTGTCATGAATGTAAGCATTATTCGAGATGTTTTAATTGAAAAGGTACGCAATTCAAGCAGCATCTGTTATTTCATATAAGTATGCAGAACTCTAATATTTTAATTATGATATCTTGCTTTCCGGTGAAAATACCAGGTTTGCTGCTTGGAGAATATATGAGGATCTTATGGCTTCTGGTTATATTGATCTGACAAAGGTGAGAGTTAGATTCTTTATTTCTTAATACATTTCTCAAAGAAATGGAAGTGATGTGTTGATGAATGACTATCAACTGCGTGTTAATCGCTTAGTCCTATATTGCTCTACTAGGCAATTGATAACTATGTTATGCCTATTGAGCAAACTTATGGTTTTAATTAACAAGTTGTGAGATGATATGCTTGGAGCATGTTGCTTCTGTTGCAAAGACACTCTTCACATAAGATTCTGTGGTTGTTGAACCTTAATTTGTTGCTGCTGGAAATTCACCAGGAACATAAAAGACATTCGTCAGACTTGAGCTTGAATGCCACACTCAATTTTCAGCGAAAGGGGACCCGGTTCCAGAACGACTATGAGCTACATGAGGCGGGCAGGAGGACAAGACAGAGAAACGATTCTATGGATAACTGAGGTTATCACCAGCAACATTGTCTTTTGTATTTTGACCCTGAATATCAATCTTCTGTAGGGTTGATTGATTAACATATATTGAAAATTTTGAGGTATATGTCACCATTGAGATTTGTCATTTGAGATTGTTTATAATAACTATAGCGAAGGAATATGGAGTTCATTGAATGTCGGTTTTATGCAATTCTAAAGGAGCAACTTGGAAGTTTTTACCTGCTATGCATGTGAACAGCAAGAAAAACATTGAACCACCATACACACACTTGTTAATAATCTTCAGGTTTGTGATTTTCAACTTCTTTCTCTTCAAAGCTTAAATAAATTCAATTTGTGAAGAGAACATGTTTGCTTAATAAGTTTTTTTTTTTTTTTTTTCTCTATCTTCTAGCTCAATTATGTGGATAACAAACAAGTTGACGACAAAGTTCATGTTCCGATCCCGAAGGAGGCAAAATGCTAGAACCAGTGCACATAAGCTTTCTGATTGCCACCACTTCAGTTTTTGTTAAAAATTAGAGTGATCTTTTGTGTTGATTGTACAGTCCTCAAATCTGGATACCTGTAGCAGTCCACCCACTGACCACCAAGTAGATGTCCGCTTTAGGACCTATGCACACATCCTTCACACTCGCGGATTTACTTTGGATCATGGGTTTCACACAAACGTCCTTCACTGATATCCCAAAACACATCTATTTAATTAGTTTAGGGAGACCAAAACTTATATACAATTTCTACATACACCTTAAAGATCTTTTCTTGTAAATGTGGCATATTCAGTTCTCAAATTCTACATTCAAAAATCATTTCTTTATTTCTCTTTTGTGTCCATCTATTATTATCTGCAGTGGTTCTGGGAAACTCATGAAAGCCTTTTTCTTGTGAACAAAACTCGGTTTTAATCTTTTAGTTTAATGTGACATGAATTTGTTCAAGAATCAATGACAGAATGACTATTCAATGACACCAGCTCAGGGGCAAATGATTGTGGGGGCCGTCTACCTTTAAAAAAAATAAAAATAAAAATTGAGTTTTTACTGATATTTCAAATTTACACAAACCCAATATAAGTTGTCAAAGTGTTGATTATAGATGACCAATGTGTTCAACAATCTACCTCTTATATTAATTTAAAATTATCAGATTGTCACCCACTCACCCATAGGCCATAACCCACATGTGGACTCTGTTAGGGATAATCCCTATATACCGATGAACGCGGAATCGCCGTGCCTAATATACGCCCATAACTCATAGCAAATAATAACGTCAATAAGCAGAAAAATAGATGAGAGAGAATAAAACAATCACAACACAAAATATACGTGGAAAACCCCAAAACGGGTAAAAAACCACGGGCCGTCAGGACGACAGAGAAAGTTCCACTATATGATAAATTGTTACAACCATATACTCCAGGATTCTCTCTCACACCTAACCCCAAACTTCACTCACAAGATCCTCACCAAGAACCCAACAATATCCCCTAGGTCTCCCCTAAATATCACCCACGGATCTCTAACTAGATCCACCGATATTCCCTTGGATCCCTCATTGGATATTCCCATTGGGTCTCTCCGGATCTCACTCACACTCTCTGATGTTACATGGTGTTCTTTTTGCTCCACAGCCTTAAAATTGTTCCATATAAATACTATTTCCTTTTATGACAAGTCTTCTTGTAGGGAGTAAATCCTTTTCCTTCAAGCACAAGAACTTCCAGAAACAAACTACTTCCTTTTCCGCTGAAGATTTCCCGTTTCACGTATGCTTATGATTGACTACGATTCGGGTCACGGTTGTACACCCGTTTCCTAAACCGTTACAAGTCACCTTAAATTATATCACTCAGAAAACCGCGATCCATACGTTGAAACAAATTCTCATTCAGTTCTTCATGATCTTCAACCTCCCTCAAACTACACCATTCTATCTTCCAAACGTATCCCACGTCTCCAGGAAGCTCCACATCAGTTGAGTCTTTATTTGGTTCACATTTAGTTCATTTGAGAATATGAGCCAAATCTAACAATTCTCCCTTTTGGCTAGAATTCTCAAAACTTGTCCATAGCCACAATTCTCATCACCGAGAATTACCATACCCCACCACAAGGTATAACCACTTAGGAACGAACCATCCTAAGATTTTTCTTCAACACATTTTTTTTTTTTTTTTGTGTTCATTGTTCCGGCACCATGTCGAAATAACCTGCTGAAATTGTGATGCAACTCCTCAAGTCAGATTTCCAGGGAGTTCGTCAGCCATCGACATCTTTGTCCACCATACACCCTGCATCACTTTCTGACCAATGCCTTGTGCACAATTATGGACCACTAGCAGCAACATATCCTCTTCCATGGTCAGTGGGGAAAACTGCCAAAAGGATAAACATGTCCTTACATCACCCAACCCTGTGAAAGACCTTCCGTCCTTGCATCACATACCTGGTGAAAGACTGCTACTAGAAACTGGGAGTGTTTTGCCGGATAAGCCACACACCATACCAAAGAGAGATTTTTTTTTTTTTTTTAATAGTTAGGATTTTTTTTTTTTTTTTTTTGATAGTCAATCAGCTCCTTGTGTAACCCAGATTGAATCTCCATGACTCGTACAGTCGTACCTATCACCACAAGCCAAACTTCTCCTCTATCAATATTCTTCTTTTCATCAAACCCTACCGAGTTTAAATACCGCCTTCAAGACGCATCTCCTTTGCTAAACCATACTAGGCAACTATGATCATCATTATCCCAATGCCACCAAGTCATCCATACGATCTCCCGTAAAGACTTGTCACCGTCATCGCCAAACCATATGGCTCTGATACCAATTGTTGGGGATAATCCCTATATACCGATGAACGCGGAATCGCCGTGCCTAATATACGCCCATAACTCATAGCAAATAATAACGTCAATAAGCAGAAAAATAGATGAGAGAGAATAAAACAATCACAACACAAGATATGCGTGGAAAACCCAAAACGGGTAAAAAACCACGGGCCGTCAGGACGACAGAGAAAGTTCCACTATATGATAAATTGTTACAACCATATACTTCAGGATTCTCTCTCACACCTAACCCCAAACTTCACTCACAAGATCCTCACCAAGAACCCCACAATATCCCCTAGGTCTCCCATAAATATCACCCACGGATCTCTAACTAGATCCACCGATATTCCCTTGGATCCCTCCTTGGATATTCCCATTGGGTCTCTCCGGATCTCACTCACACTCTCTGATGTTACATGGTGTTCTTTTTGCTCCACAGCCTTAAAATTGTTCCATATAAATACTATTTCCTTTTATGACAAGTCTTCTTGTAGGGAGTAAATCCTTTTCCTTCAAGCACAAGAGCTTCCAGAAACAAACTACTTCTTTTTCCGCTGAAGATTTCCCGTTTCACGTATGCTTATGATTGACTACGATTCGGGTCACGGTTGTACACCCGTTTCCTAAACCGTTACAAGTCACCTTAAATTATATCGCTCAGAAAACCGCGATCCATACGTTGAAGCAAATTCTCATTCAGTTCTTCATGATCTTCAACCTCCCTCAAACTACACCATTCCATCTTCCAAACGTATCCCACGTCTCCAGGAAGCTCCACATCAGTTGAGTCTTTATTTGGTTCACATTTAGTTCATTTGAGAATATGAGCCAAACCTAACAGACTCTTGAGTTGCGTGCCCTTTATTGCCTTATTCCCAAATCCCACAGCTCCACTACCACTAGCCTTCCTTTTTTTTTTTCTTTTTTTCTCTTTTTTTCTTCAACTTGTCTCTAATATTTTTCTTTGTTCTATTATTGTTTTATGCATTATTTAATCTCTTTCTACTCCACTCTGAATATTTATTTTAACATAAATATTTATTTTAACATACCTTGTATGGAGAGAGAGATCTTGTAAAAGGATCACATTTACAAGATCTCTCTCTCCATACAAGGTAAAAAACTAAAAATGTTTATTCTTTTTTATTTACTTATATATTATTTTATTATTTTTTTATTATTTTTTTATTTTATCAGGGTTTCTTAATTACATTAAAATTGATTTAGTATTAGTTTGATTTAATCAAATTTGTATGTGATTTGTTTGTTGCTAAAATTATAGGGCATATAGATACAATTATTTATGTGTTAGCTTATTGGAACACTTAAAATTATTTTTTCTTCACTTCATTTTGTTTTGTTGGAATATATACATTTTGAGATGTTAGATTTATTATATCTCTTGATTCGTTGTGTATTTACTTTTTATTAATGAAATACATCTTCCTATTAAGGTTGCTCAAAAAATTTTATAACTTGTATTTAGTTCAGCCCCACCGGATAGAAAATACTGGATTCGCCCCCACATCAGCTCGTATGGAAAAATATTGACACTAGTGTGAAAATTCATCATCCAATCCAACAAATAAGAAACATCATGAGTTTTGTTGCCTTTACTCTGTCTCTTTTGATCTTTCTGCAAATTGATGTTAATTTGTTACCAGAATGTCACTTGTTATCAGAATTTTCATTAAGAAAACAACCATATTGTACCTTGATATTGAAAGCAAGATATATGCATTATGTAATTGCTTATGGTTTTTTTTTTTTTCTAATAGTGTAGTTTCAACATACTCATTGGACAACATTTTTTTTATGGGAGAATCGCAAATACCCCGCCGACTTTTAAGCTAATGGCAAATCAAACCCTCTGGTTTGAACAATCAGCAAACAACCCCCTACAAATTTGAACAATCAGCAAATAACCCCCTACAAATCAGCAAATAACCCCCTACATGCAGCAAATAATGCAAGGGTTACTTAACGGTAGGGGGTTGTTTGCTGATTGTTCAAACCAGAGGGTTTGATTTGCCATTTGGTTAAAAGTCGGGGGGTATTTGCGATTCTCCCTTTTTTTATTGATAA
This sequence comes from Acer campestre, assembly GCA_954870605.1. Lineage (NCBI taxonomy): Eukaryota > Viridiplantae > Streptophyta > Magnoliopsida > Sapindales > Sapindaceae > Acer > Acer campestre. Next base: position 52,342,693 of record OX940799.1, on the reverse strand, counting down.
TATATTATAATTAATTAATCATTTAGAGCTAAAATGGCATAATTTGATTGGACAACATTGTTTTTTTCATTTCTTGACTTAAAAATTAATTCAAATGATGTTTCAAGTGATTTATTCTTATCATGTCATTCATCACATCATCATATGATGTATATGGTGAAGACAACTCACATTTCACATCATTTTGGTTATTTATTTATTTTTTTTTGAAAAAATTACTCTTTTTCATAACACTTACTAATCATATTGTATCGCCCCCACTACCTTAACTCATTAACGGTGTTCAACTGTTAGTCAACGAACCAAATGGATGTCAGTGGTATTATGGGCATAGTTGCAAAGTTAATGCAATTATTGATATAACTAAGGCAATTAGTCAAAGAATCAAATGGATCTTTATCATATGATTGCCCTAAAATACAATCATATCGAGAGAGAGATTGTCCTAGTGGTATGTCATCAAACCTACACCTATAGGTTGGTATGCTCCTTACACCTACATCTCTCAAGGTTGTGAATTCGATTGTTTGTCGTCTCAAGTTCGATGCCACCTAAGGTGATATTAAAATAATAACTATAAATAAAGCCTCGAAAAAAAAAAAAGCAACACATCTTAAGATAGACGTTCATGCTTGTGATATTTATCTACCCACACGCTTTACAGTTTTTTTTATCAATTTTTTCTCCACTAATCACTCGAACAAAACTCAAATTACACTAAAAATGATGCAAATCAAATAGATTCCAAAGGAAGAGAGAGAAAGAGACCAGAGGAGGGAGAAGAAAGAGGTAAATTTGTTGACTTTTTTTTTTTATTATGATGATAATGGTGATATTGCTTTAACGGAGGATTGGAAGAGATGAGGCTCTCCTCCATTTTTTATTGTTAAGATTTAAAGTCCAAATCATTCTATGTTCACTTTTGTTATAATGATATAGTTTTGAACATGACTTTATTTTAATTCTATTTTGGGTATTTTTTTTTTTCTTAATTATTACAATATTTTGGATTTGTAAGTGTAAACCTCTTAGGGGGCTGTATTGGATTAGGATTTTAATAGACAATTTTTGGGTGCAAGGATTTTATGGATTTGCAAGATTATTAGGATTATTAGGATTGTTAGGATTATACTTTTAGGATTATTAGGATTATATGGACTAGACTTTTAGGATTCTGAAAGAGTCTTTAGACTTTATTTATAGACTATTAGGATTATCTAGATTTTATTTCTAGACTTTTTGGACTCTTAAAAATATAGACTTTCAAGAGTCAATTGTAGTATTCAATTTTCTCTTCAAGTTTCAGTGTTCTATAATCTTGTTAAGGGTACTCATTGAACAACAAAAATTGAATGAGAAACACGTATAAGCTATGAAGAGAAGTAATAAAATTTTGAAATACGACCAACCAACACATAACCTTCAGCTGATTCATATGGTGCAGAAAATGTCACCATATGAAATAAATATAATAATCAACAACCCATCCCCCACTACCTCACCAGAAATGACATGAAATAGGGAAATAAAATAGCTTGAACACTGAAGTATTTCCGTTTGGCTTGTTGGACTTCATTAATTCATATGTTATCAAACTCCAATATTCACTGCTCTTTAATTTTTTTTTTCTCTAGTGGTGTGTACAGTGTACGTCCATCTTTCATGTTAGTGATAGATGATTCAAGTCCGGTGAGATGAGTTGATATACAGACTATGTATGCATTGGTAAAATTTGGGGGGTCGGGGCATGACAAGAATTTTTTTAATATACATGTAAATAACAAAAAAATTGATATATAAGATTTAATTATACATATTTAAAAGAAAGAAAAAAAAAACTCCAAATGGTCAACTAGTGCTTGCTCTTGACAGGTTTCGACATACCCTTCCGTTATCGAATTTCAAAAAAAAAAAAAAAAAACATGTATTTAAATTTTATAGAAGCATGGTTTTATGTGAGACTCATATCTTTTTAACTCGCTCAGGCAATAAATCAATAGAAATGGTAACCATCTTTTTTTGTCTTTGAACTCAATCTACACATGCTGGGTTCGCTACCCCCATGGGCCGGCCTTGCTGTTGGTCCTTCATCAATAGAGGTTTTTAAAGGAAAAAAAAAAACCCTAAAAATGGCAAAAACGTAATAAAAGAAGGAGATGATGGGTATTTTTGTCTATTGGTTCTATTTAAATTTAACTTATTAAACTAGTGTTACTCTTAAAAATCCACATAAAAAGAGTGCTATTTCCACATAAAAAGAAAACATAAAAAGAGTGCTAAAACTAGTGTTACTCTTAAAACTTTAAAAAAATAAAAAAAATGAAAAAGAACTCTAAAATTAAACAAATTTTATCGAGAAAAGTTGTATATTTATTGTGAATATCTTGCAAGTTAGAACTTAAAATTGTGGTGAATGATGATTGATAAATCACTATGTAATTATTATTATTATTATTATTATTATTTTGGGTTTGGATTAATTTGGTATGAATAAATACATAGAAGACTAGAAGTAAATATTGATATTTTGGAAATATCTACGTAAAAAATATTCTTGAATGTGGAGTTAGAATTTAACCCAATCAAGAATTAATTAATTATAAAAAAAATTGTATGAATATAGATATGATAAAATCCGCTCATACCCTACTTATGTCAACCACATTGTCACACTTTCAAACAATAAAATTATAATTTATAACACAAAGAGTGGTTGCAAGCTTGCAGGCTGAAGGCGGAGAGCTTAATGATGACCAGATGAGGTGCTAAACATGATAATCTATTTGAATTTATAAAATAAAATACAAAACAAAAAGATTTTGATATTAAAAAAATTGTCTACCAATTCTTGTATGGATAAAATTATGTGGAGAGTGGTATTTGATAAAATGATCACAAGTATAAAAATAAGTTGCTTATAGACTATAGAGAGACTGCGGTAGTCTCTTATTATCGGTGATGGTGCCTCTCCCTTCCTATATCGGTTGTTAAGCAGTTCGACTCACATACTTTATAAATATGTGTACGGGATTTGGGGATTCGAATGCCACCGTACCTATTTTATAAACATATGTGGAGGAGTTTTCTTTTGCTATTATTAAAGTAGATACCTATGTACTGTGCCGTTGGGTGTCAAAATTTTGATGTAATATGGAAATAGGAACAGTGAAAGCTAACTAATATGGCGGTGAGTCATGGAAGTATTAATGACCGTTGGGGAAGTTGGCAGCATCCATCAAGTCTTAATTCTCAACTGTACCCATTAATTAATGGAGTGAAAACTGTAAATGGCCATATGAATTATTAAACTTTTGTTAATAACCACTTTTGAAAAGTTAATTGTTAATAACCACTTTTTCAAAAAAAATTTCACTGTATGTCCGTAATTTACTAGAATGCCCTTGAAATTAGTTTTTTTTTTTAAAAAAAAAAAACCTCAAACTTGAAATCATGGCTAAAAACTTGAATGTTGAAACTTGAAATCATGACTAAAATGAAATTGAAAACTTGAAATCATGCCTAAAATGAAATATGTGAAACTTGAAAACATGCCAAAAATGGAATTTCTGAAACTTGATGTCTTCTTCCCCAATTTCCTTTCTCTCTCCTTTGGTCTCTCTCATTTGCCTCTCTCTCTCTCTCTCTCTCTCTCCTCGATCTACCTCTCTCTCTCCTCTATTGGGCTCTCGTCGGCGTGATGGAGGCTCGCCGGGCGCCGGAGAAGGTGTTGCCAAGCGCCGGCGAGCCCCCAGCTACAACGGCAGCGCACGACGCTGTTGCTCCGTGAAGCAACAGCCAATAGAGGAGAGAGAGAGAGGTAGATCGGAGAGAGAGAGAGAGAGAGAGAGAGAGAGAGAGAGAGAGAGAGAGAGAGAGCTGATTTGGGGGTTTTTATATGAGGGCTTTTCTGTAATTTCTCAAAAAAGTGGTTATAAACAAATAAAATTTCGTTTGTGGTTAAAAACAAATTTCCTATAATATATGTGGTCAGTTTTGACAATTTTCACTAATTTAATGCTTCTTCTTCTTCTTCTTCTTCTTCATAGTCATCTTGACGTACTCATCATTTTCTTGCTCATTTCCATCCATTGCATGCACTTTCTACGTTTCACACATTGTATCTATGACTATGTGATTGCTTATTCATATGAAAGGATCATTAACCGTTTAAAATAATAATATGAACATAATGTCATTAAACAGTTTAAAAAATATTCTAATTGTACCAAAAGAAAACGTGTTTTCATCAATTTACCACCGCTTAATGTGGATGTGTTAAAACCTCTCATTCAACCTATTAATATCTTAGGTTCGAGTCACTGCCATTGTGAGTGGTATAAAAAAAAAATTGTTTTCATTTGATTTTTCTATACACGCGTACGTTTATTCAATCGCTCATAATTCTATTAAATTTCCAACTAGAGGCTCTTAGTTGGTTTGGAGTCCGCTTTGAAAAATTAGAAAAAAATAGTCAATGAATTGATTAAACGACAATGGTATAGTAGGACTTTGAATCTAAACAAACATGCATATGGAATTGGCTTGAAGCTTATCATCTACAAAAAAAATTCATTCAACTTATCATCTACAAAAAATTCAAATAAAAATTCATAAAAATCGATGTGATTTTAGTTGGTCTGGAGTCCGCTTTGAAAAATTAGAAAAAAATAGACAATGAATTGATTAAACGACAATGATATAGTAGTACTTTTGAATCTAAATGCAAGAAGAATTGGAAAAAATTAGACAATGAATTGATTAAACGACAATGATATAGTAGTACTTTTGAATCTAAATGCAAGAAGAATTGGAAAAAATTAGACAATGAATTGATTAAACGACAATGATATAATAGGACTTTTGAATCTGAACAAACATGCATAGGGAATTGACTTGAAGCTTATCATCTACAAAAAAAATTCATTAAACTTATCATCTACAAAAGATTCAGATAAAAATTTATAAAAATCGATGTGATTTCAGTTGGTTTGGAGTCCGCTTTGAAAAATTAGAAAAAAAATAGACTATGAATTGATTAAACAACAATGATATAGTAGTACTTTTGAATCTAAACGCAAGAAGAATTAGAAAAACTTAGACAATTAATTGATTAAATGACAATGATATAGTAGGACTTTTGAATTTGAACAAACATGCATAGGGAATTGACTTGAAGTTTATCATCTACAAAAAAATTCATTAAACTTATCATTTACAAAAAATTCAGATAAAAATTCATAAAAATCGATGTGATTTCAGTAGGTATGGAGTCCGCTTTGAAAAATTAGAAAAAAATAGACAATGAATCGATTAAACGACAATGATATAGTAATACTTTTGAATCTGAACGAACATGCATAGGGAATTGGCTTGAAGCTTATCATCTACAAAAAAAAATTCATTAAACTTATCATTTACAAAAAATTCAGATAAAAATTCATAAAAATCGATGTGATTTCAGTTGGTCTGAAGTCTGTTTTGAAAAATTATAAAAAAATAGACAATAAATTGATTAAATGACAATGATATAGTAGGACTTTTGAATCTAAACGCAAGAAGAATTAGAAAAAATTAGACAATGAATTGATTAAACGACAATGATATAGTAGTACTTTTGAATCTAACCGCAAGAAGAATTAGAACTAAACGACATGTAGGGAATTGGCTTGAAGCTTATTATCTACAAAAAAATTCATTAAACTTATCATTTACAAAAAAATTCAGATAAAAATTCATAAAAATGGATGTGATTTCAGTTGGTCTGGAGTCCGCTTTGAAAAATTAGAAAAAAATAGACAATGAATTGATTAAACAACAATGATATGGTAGGACTTCTGAATCTGAACGAACATGCATAGGGAATTGGCTTGAAGCTTATCATCTACAAAAAAAAATAAAAAATTTTTAAAAAAAAATCATTAAACTTATCATTTACAAAAAATTCAGATAAAAATTCATAAAAATGGATGTAATTTCAGTTGGTCTGGAGTCCGCTTTGAAAAATTAGAAAAAAATAGACAATGAATTGATTAAATGACAATGATATAGTAGGACTTCTGAATCTGAACGAACATGCATAGGGAATTGGCTTGAAGCTTATCATCTACAAAAAAAAAAAAAAAAAAAAAAAAAAAAAAAAAAAAAAAAAAAAAAAAAAAAAATCATTAAACTTATCCTTTACAAAAAATTCAAATAAAAATTCATAAAATTGATGTGATTTCAGTTGGTCTGGAGTCCGCTTTGAAAAATTAGAAAAAAATAGACAATGAATTGATTAAACAACAATGATATAGTAGTACTTTTGAATCTAAACGCAAGAAGAATTAGAAAAACTTGGACAATGAATTGATTAAACGACAATGATATAGTAGGACTTTTGAATCTGAACGAACATGCATAGGGAATTGACTTGAAGCTTATCATCTACAAAAAAATTCATTAAACTTATCATTTACAAAAAATTCAGATAAAAATTCATAAAAATCAATGTGATTTTAGTTGGTCTGGAGTCCGCTTTGAAATATTAGAAAAAAATAGACAATGAATTGATTAAACGACAACGATATAGTAATACTTTTGAATCTGAATGAACATGCATATAGAATTGGCTTGAAGCTTATCATCTACAAAAAAAAAATTCATTAAGTGGGTAATATCAATTTTGGTAAAACATTAGTTTTTAAAAGTGTTTGCTTTTTTACAACCCTTGATCCCTTACTTTTCAAAAATACATCGAAATTGGTTCCTCTGGTAGTCAACCGTTAGTCCAACATAACGGTTCCAGAGGTATTTTTGTCTTTAAACATAAAAACATGTCACGTGTTAAAGAAAAAAAAAATGTTATTTATCACAAAATAAAATTAATATAAAATTGTTGTTGTTTGTAAATTTTGATCCGTTGACACGTCATCGAGCTAGCAAAAATATTGGGGAAGGGATGAGCCATGTCATTGAAAGTTAACAAGTCAAACCAGGAAAAGCATTGACTAAAAGACGCATCATCTGAGTGAATGCATCACTGAGCGAATAAGCAAGTGCTGTGAAAATGTGCTGCAAGGAGAGTGGCTATGCCAAAGATAATAATGTGATTTTTTTTTTGTATTAAGATCATATTTTCTGGGCTTTGTTTGTTGATCTTTACCTGATATATATATATATATATATGGGTTTTTTTTTTTTTTGAAAGAATATATTTGGGTTTTTGAAATTCAACTATTCAAGAGTTCACTACAAGAAAATCACACAATTCTTGACAGTTTTTAACTGTCAAGAAAGGTTTCCTTGACAGTTTTTTAACTGTCAAGGATGCTAGTGTCAAGAAAGCTATTGACAGTTGCTCTTGACAGTTTTAACTGTCAAGGAAGGTATTATTAAAAAAAAAAAAATTAATTATACGCCATCGCGATTTTATTTCTAGACTTTTTGGACTCTTAAAAATATGGACTTTCAAGAGTCAATTGTAGTATTCAATTTTCTCTTCAAGTTTCAGTGTTCTATAATCTTATTAAGGGTACTCATTGAACAACAAAAATTGAATGAGAAACACGTATAAGCTATGAAGAGAAGTAATAAAATTTTGAAATACGACCAACCAACACATAACCTTCAGCTGATTCATATGGTGCAGAAAATGTCACCATATGAAATAAATATAATAATCAACAACCCATCCCCCACTACCTCACCAGAAATGACATGAAATAGGGAAATAAAATAGCTTGAACACTGAAGTATTTCCGTTTGGCTTGTTGGACTTCATTAATTCATATGTTATCAAACTCCAATATTCACTGCTCTTTAATTTTTTTTTTTCTCTAGTGGTGTGTACAGTGTACGTCCATCTTTCATGTTAGTGATAGATGATTCAAGTCCGGTGAGATGAGTTGATATACAGACTATGTATGCATTGGTAAAATTTGGGGGGTCGGGGCATGACAAGAATTTTTTTAATATACATGTAAATAACAAAAAAATTGATATATAAGATTTAATTATACATATTTAAAAGAAAGAAAGAAAAAACTCCAAATGGTCAACTAGTGATTGCTTTTGACAGGTTTCGACATACCCTTCCGTTATCGGATTTCAAAAAAAAAAAAAAAAAAAAAAAAAAAAAAAAAACATGTTTTTAAATTTTATAGAAGCATGGTTTTATGTGATTTTATGTGAGACTCATATCTTTTTAACTCGCTCAGACAATAAATCAATAGAAATGGTAACCATCTTTTTTTGTCTTTAAACTCAATCTACACAAAGGGTGATATTATCATTAATGGACCAGCTTTTTTTTTATTTATTTATTTATTTATTATTTATCAAGTGTATATATATATATAAATCAACTCTCTCTTTATCTTTACTTTTTGCTAAATCCATCTTTTATAGATGTGGATAAAGCATTTGATCAATTTTTACCAATAGTCCTAAAGATTTTACATACCGGTGGTGGTGTTGGGATCATGGAAATCTAGCATAAAACTATCTTTGATTTATAGAGACATTTTATCAGTCATTTGGTATTCGACTTTCAAGTGTATTTTTATGTTGTCTTTTGTATGTTTGGCCGCCACATTTATTATATACTAATACACCCACCAAATATCTGAAATAAAATAAAAAGTCTGGAAAGTATTGAGAGGGAGGACAAGACAATTTTGGGTTAAAGCTATTTATAAATATCACTAAAAAGTCTAGAAAATCCATTTTGTCATGAAATCCTAAAAATCTTAATCTCAATCCAATACCAGCAGACAATTTGCTGCCTCTTGAAAGTCTAGATCCAATACCACAAGATAATATGAACTTTTAAAAAAAATCTTAAAAGTCTAGATCTAATACCACAACACAATATGGACTTTTAAAAAAAATCTTAAAAGTCTTGATCGAATACCACCGGACTTATCTAACTTGTTAAAAAGTCTCAATCCAATACCACTAGACTTTTACTTCCCCAAATTGTCTAATAAAATCTTGAACCAATACACCCCCCTTAGATGTGGTTGGGATTTTGGATATTTATTTATTAAAATGTGGACTAGTTGGGTAATGTTTTTATTTTCTGTTTTATATACTTTCATTTGAAAACGAAAAACTGATTTTAATATTTTCAGAAGCCGGAAACATTGAAAACGTGTTTGGTAGCCATAAATGAAAAAAAAAAAAAAAAAAAAAAGTTTAATATTATAATATTTATTTGGTGAAATTATTTTTAAAACATTGTTTACTAAGAGTGAAAATAATATTGCATGCGGATAGTTAAATTATATATATAAACATTATAATTAAAAAAATATTTTACTAATTTTTAAGAAAACTATATTAATATAAATATATATATATATATATAATACTTCTCTAATTATGACCGTCCTGACTTTATAATTTCAGAACGTCCAACCACAACCCACATTCACAGTGGACTAGGGATGGGCGTGGGGGCCCAATGGGGTGGGGGAGGGTACCCCCACCCCCACCCCCATTCCTCAAACCTCCCCCCACCACCTCCCCCAAAATCCATTTGGGGGGACCAATGGGGGGGACGTTTTGGGGGGACGTTTTGGGGGGAGGTTCCCCCACCCCCACCCCCACCCCCACCCCCAAAACCCATTTCCCCCATTTCATTTCCTTTTCAATTCTAAATTTCAAATTTTCAATCCGAAAAGTAATAAAAACATAATAAAAATACAATATAAAATCCAAAATATAATACAAAATAATTGTATAATACATATATATATATATTATTTTGGGGGTTAATTACACCTTATAAATGAACAACCATAACATTTAATGTTAATAATTTAATATTATAATTTATAACTTTTTTTAATTGTTAAATTTTTTATATATAAATAAAAATAAAAATAAAAATAATATATATATTATTTTGGGGGCCCCAATGGGGTTTTGGGTTTGGGGGGAGGTACCCCCACCACCTCCCCCAAAATACGTTTGGGGGCAAAGTTTGCCCCCACCCCCACCCCCACCCCCAAAATCCATTTGGGGGCAAATTTTGCCCCCAAAACCCCATGGGGGCCCGTGGGGGATGGGGCCCCACGGGGAAATGCCCATCCCTACAGTGGACCCACAGCTTCACATTAACAAATACTCACACCCAATATGAATATGTCTATGGTTAGACATCTTTAAATTATAATTTCAGGACGTCATTAGTTTATAATTTCAGGACGTCCTTACTAGAGAACAATCATATATATATATAGAGAGAGAGAGAGAGAGAGAGAGAGAGAGAGAGAGAAGGTAATTTTCCAATGGGGACATTTACAATGCACACTTTAAACACCTTTGATAAAATTGCATGGAATATATTGAATCTTGATTTGATTTTTTGTATGCATCCTAAGAAAATTAAAATACACATTTGGTAAAAATTTAGAAATTTTTTGGATTTGAAAACTATTTTTTCTTATATTTCCCTATTTTTAAATGTTTTATCTTCAAAAAAATCGGAAAAAAATAGTTCTTGCACCCAAATCTTTATTAATTTTTTTTTCCGTAAATGTATTTCAATGTTTTCATCATCCATACAAAAAATCAAATTAAGATTCAATATATTCCATGCAATTCCATCAACGGTGCTTAAAGTATGTATTGTAAAAAGTTACCATTGAAAAATTACTTTATATATATTCATCAGTTAATAATTGTAAATTATCAACTATTATCAAAGTATTATTTGATTGTTTAATTTTAAATTGTTTGGTGTCATTTTTTTTTTTTTTTTTTTGATGGAAAATTGTTTGGTGTCATAAAACAATACATTAGTAAAAAGTAAATATACCAAAAAGTAAATATAGCTTTAATCAATTAAATAAATATATATATAATTAAAATATCATGCAAAATTTATAAACAGGAGAAATTTTGGAAAGAAAGTAACAAATCTCAAAAAAAAAAAAAAAAAAAAAAAAAAAAAAAAAAAGACGTCTAATATACTTATATACTGCATTTATTTAAAGGAGAAAAAAAATAAAAAGAACAAATTACACCAAACTCCCCTTAGGTTTACTCTTTTACACGCGAAAACAATTTTACCGTTAATTGACACTCACTCCCCCTGCTGTTAGAGTTTTACTGTTAAGTATGAGAGTTGACCGTTAAAAAATGATAAAAGACATAAATACTCTTGATCCACCAAAAATCTAAAAGAACTAATTACACCAAACTCCCCTTAGGTTTGCTCTTTTACACATAAAAATAATTTTATTGATAATTGTCACTCACCTCCCCTGTTAATAGTCAAAGTTGGTTAAATTAAACAGTTGACCAATTTTGACTATCAAAACTAAGGATAGTTTAGTCATTTAAAGCATTTTAAATATATATATTTAAAAATTTGAATAAATATTTTTAAATGAAAATTTTTTTTCCAGGTATTTTAAAATGAAGATTAAGTGAGTGAAAGAAAGAAAAAAAAACAGTTTTTAAAATTAAGATTTTTTTTTTTTTTTTTTTTTTGGAAAGAAAAAATAAGATTAATTGAAAATTAAGAAATAAAAAAAAACGGAATTTTTCATTAAAAAATGGACAATCCAATCTAATTTAAAAGAAATTCAGATTAAAAAATAAATAAATAAATTCTTAATGCCTTTAACAGTTCGCCAGTTCCACCAATAACACAAATCGCAATCCTTTCCTAATTTGTACGATCTCCTCTATGAGAGATTGAGTCAGTTCGCCAGTTCCACCAACAACACAAATTACAATTCCTTCCTAATTTGTTTTTATATTTTTAAAAAAAATAAAATTTTTAATTTTGTTTATTTGGAAAACATATATTTTTTTCTTATATATAAATAGATATTGAGCTTTGTAATTTATTTATTTTTGTGAACAAATTGCACCAAATTAGGAAGAGATTGTGATTTGTGTTATTGGTGAAACTAGCGAACTAGCTCCATTTTGAGAAGAAATCTGGCTCAATCTCTCATGGAGGAGATCGAACAAATTAGGAAGGGATTGTGATTTGTGTTGTTGATGAAATTGGCAAACTGTTAAAGTCATTAAGAATTTTTTTTAATTCTTTTTTTAAAAATTTGAATATCTTTTAAATTAGATTGGACTGTCTGTTTTTTTTTTTAATGAAAAACTCTGTTTTTTTTTTTTTTTAATTCTTAATTTTCAATTAATCCTATTTTTCTTTCCAAAAAAAAAAAAAAAAATCTTAATTTTAAAAACAGTCTTTTTTTTGTTCACTTAATCTTCATTTTAAAATACCTAGAAAAAAAAAAAAATCTTCGTTTTAAAATATTTATTCAATTTTTTTAAAAAAAATTCATTTTAAATATATATATTTATATATAGTCTTTCTATTGTCAATTCATCCTGATATAAAATATATCAAGATGAAGAATGTGGACCATAGATTACGGAGAAGTTTTGACAAGTGCATACACTTTGAGTCAAAGTATGTAAATCTAATGATCCACATTCTTCGTCCTGAATATGAACAGACAATAGAAATATATATATATATATATATTTAAAATGCTTCAAATGACTAAACTATCTTTAGTTTTGATAGTCAAAATTGGTCTACAGTTTAATTTGACCAACTTTGACTAATGGTAAGGGAGGTGAGTATTATTTATCAATAAAGCTGTTTATGTGTGTAAAAGAGTAAACATCAAGGGAGCTTTGTGTAATTATTTCTTTTAGATTTTTGGTAGATCATAGGTATTTTTGTCTTTTATCATTTTTTTAATAGTAAACTTTTACACTTAACGGTCAAACCCTAACAATAGGAGAGGTGAGTGTCAATTAACGGTAAAGTTGTTTTCACATGTAAAAAAACAAAACTCAGGGGAGTTTGGTATAATTTGTTCAAATAAAAATTAAAAACAGTGAAAACATAAATAAAGTGTTTCCATAACGCGTAAAGCAAACTTTTTCGTACTTTTGATTTTTTTAAAACTCTACCGGCCGACAGCTTTTGTCCTTTTTTTTTTTTTTAATTTAAAAAACAAAAAACGCATCCCAAAAAAGTCAAAACATTTGCAGTTGAATCTTTATTTGACACGTGTACACAATTTAATTTTAATTACACAAATGCCATCTTATTTTACCCTTACTTGTTTCTATTATTTACAAAAATATCCCCCAACGTCCATTTGGGATCAATGATCTCAGTCATCCCCCAAGCTTTATTTTCCATACACTATAAACAATGACCATTCCCCAATTACTGGGTACTGAGTAATTCATCTCAAAAACATTCCTCTTTCTTTCATCGTTCAATTTTCATCTCTGATTAGCAATGGCCGATGCGATTGTTTCTGTTGTTTTGGAGCAATTGATTTCAATCATTGGTAAGGAAACAAACCAACAGGTGAGGCTTGTGGTGGGTGTCAAAAAGGAAATAGAAAAACTCACCAGCAACTTCCGAGCTATTCAAGCTGTGCTTCTCGATGCTGAGCGACGAGGACTGAAGGAGATGGCTGCCAGAGATTGGTTAGATAAGCTCAAAAATGCATCTTATGACATGGATGATGTGTTGGATGAATGGAACACTGCCATTCTCAAATTGCAAAGTGAGAGAGCTGAAAGTGATCTTGTTCACACGAAGAAGGTATGTCTTTTCTTCCCCTCTCCTAGCTTTTGTTTCAAACAAGTTGGTTTACGTCGTGACGTTGCTCTAAAGATAAAAGAAATAAATGAAAATATTGATTCCATTGCAAGAGAGAAACATATGTTTACCATTGATACATCAAGGAGTACTGAAGAACCTCCTAGAATTAAAAGTACATCTTTTGATGTGCCTGTGGTAATTGGGAGAGATAAGGAGAAACATGATCTAAAAAACAAATTGTTGCATGAGAGTAATGAAGATAAAAAAGGCCTCCATATCATCTCTATTGTAGGGATGGGAGGAATGGGAAAAACAACACTAGCCCAACTTGTCTACAATGATGAAGAGGTGAAAAGCAATTTCAATAAAACAATATGGGTTTGTGTCTCAGACCCTTTTGATGAGGTTAGGATTGCAAAAGCAATCATCGAAGGTCTTAAAGGTGAGGCCACTAATTTAAATGAATTCCAATCTCTTTTAGAGTGTATAAGTGAATCTATTGTAGAAAAGAAATTTCTTCTTGTCCTAGATGATGTATGGACAGAAGACTACAATAGGTGGGGATCATTATACAACTCTCTCAACAATGGTCTCCATGGAAGTAAAATTTTGGTTACTACACGTAAATCAACAGTTGCACGCAAGATGAAATCAATTGATATTATCAATGTTGAAAAATTGTCAGAAGATGGAAGCTGGTTGTTGTTTAAACAATTAGCATTTGATGATAGTCCTCAACAAAAACGTGAAAACTTAGAAAACATTGGTAGAGAAATTGTTGGCAAGTGCAAAGGCTTGCCTCTTGCTTTGAAAACCGTTGGGAGTCTCTTAAGCTTCAAAAAAACTAGGGAACACTGGCAAAGAATATTAGATGATGAGATATGGCAATTAGAGTTTGAAAAAGATCTTTTCCCCGCTCTATTATTGAGTTATAATGACTTGCCACCCATGATAAAACGATGTTTCTCGTATTGTACCGTCTTTCCAAAAGATTATGAAATGAAAAAAGATGAATTAATTCAATTATGGATGGCTCAAGGTTATCTTGGTTTAAAACAAAATCAAGAGTTGGAGAAAGTTGTTGGTGAAAAGTACTTTGACATGTTAGCAATGTGTTCTTTCTTCCAGGATTTTAAAAAAGATGGTGATGATAATATTATGTCATGTAAGATGCATGACATAGTACATGACTTTGCTCAATTTCTGGTTAAGGACGAATGCTTCACGATGGGAACAAGCAGTGATGGAGAATCAAGTTGTTCTTACGGGAATGCTCGCCATTTGAAGATGACACTCGAGGATGAACAGGCTTCATTTCCTACTAACATATGTAGCATCTTCAAGATACGCAGCCTCATAGTTAGGTGGAAATATGACGACTCTTCATCAATAAGTAATTACCTATCCAACTTATTTAAACAATTGACAAGTTTAAGAGCATTACAGTTAGATGAAGTTTCTTGGCGTAATGGAATTACAAAGATCCCAAGTGAGATAGGAAATTTGATACACTTGAGATTTCTGAACATGTCCAGACTTAAAGGTATAAAGGAATTACCTGAAACTTTGTGTGAATCGTATAATTTACAAACTTTGAATCTGAGTTATTGCTACATTCTTGAAAAGCTACCTGAAGGGATGGGGAAGTTGATCAACTTAAGGCATTTGATAAACTATGGGACTGCTGCATTGAGTTACATGCCAAAAGGAATTGAGAGACTAGTTTTTCTAAGAACATTGAGTAAATTGGTTGTTGGTGGTGATGGTCACAATTGCCAAGTGTGTAGTCTTGATTGTCTTAAAAAGTTTGAGTACCTTAAAGGTTCTCTCGAAATAAGAGGATTGGGAAATGTGATTGATGAAGCTGAAGCGAAGAATGCAAACCTCAGGAGTAAGAAATATCTCCTTGATTTGCAGTTGTATTTCGATCACAAAAGTGAGGCATCATCAACTGAAGTATCTACGAAAGATGAAGCTGTTCTTGAAGCATTAAATCCAACTCCAAATTTAGAGAAATTAGTTTTAATAGGGTACAGAGGCATGTCATTTGAATGGATGGGGTCGTTGACTCAACTGAGGAAGTTAACTCTGAAAGATTGCATCAACTGTGAGCATTTACCTCCTTTGGGAAAATTTCCATTGCTTCAAACACTTGTAATAATAGGCATGAGGGATCTGAAAAGGGTAGGTAATGAATTTTTGGGAATAAAAAATAATGACCCATCATCATCATCTTCCTCACTTACCTTCTTCCCAAAATTGAATCGTCTCATTCTTGATAAGCTAGAAAATTTGGAAGATTGGGAATATGAGACCACAGAAGATGTTGCAATCATGCCATGTCTTTCTTACTGTGAAATTGATCGCTGCCCTAAATTGAAGGCGTTGCCAAACCATTTTCTTCAACCCACATCACTGGAGAGATTGGACATCAACGATTGTCCTATTTTAAAGCAGTGGGCAGAGATATATCATCACTTACCTATAACTAGCAGGCGTGAGGATCAAAGACGGTAAATTCTTGGTTTTAATCTTGTTTGTTATTATTATTATTATTATTTTATTTTATTTTAATCTAATGAAATGTTAAATATATGATCATTTATTTATCTCCACTTAAACTAATTTATTCCCTGTTTTAATGCATTGGGCAATATATCATCACTTTCCTATAACTAGTGAGATTGAGAAGTGGGTACGGTAAGTTCTTGGTTTTGATCTTGTTTGTTATTATTATTATTATTATTATTATTTATTTTATTTTTATCTAATGAAATGTTAATTATATGATCATTTATTTACCTCCACATAAACAAATTTATTCCCTGTTATAATGCATTGGGCAATATATCATCACTTTCTTATAACTAGCCAACTTGAGATGATTCAATAAGTTCTTAGTTTTGATCTTCATTTTATTATTATTATTTTCATTTTGGATCCGGTGAAATGTTAAATATATGATGCTGTATTTATCTCCACATAAACTAATTTATGTCATGTATTTATCTTCCCCGTTAAACTAATTTATCCCCTCACACTGTACCATTGAGATTATGAGTTAAAAAAATTATTAATTAAAAAGTATGTACCTAAAATCATTTAAAAGTATGACAAAAAATTATTCAATGTGAAATATAACAAAGAAATGAAAAGAAAAATTTAACAAATTGTGGATATGTTACTCTAATAATTCTATTTAAATTAACTTAATAAATTTAAAATTATAAAATAGAACAATTTTGTGAATTACTATGTAAGAGCAATTTTGTAAATCTTTTTAGACTTTAATTTTGTTTTGGAAAGATATATGCTCACTTACCTACTTTGCATCCCAGCCAAATGGTAGAAAATTTTCAACTTCAGGTCAACAGGGAGATAAATTTCAACTTCAGGCCAATGAGCAGTGGAGAGATCTCAAAGCCATAATGATGGGATGAGGAGTCTTGATGCTCTCCAAAGGATAGTAAGAAAAAGAGTAAGTGATGTGTTTATTTATTAAATTGATTCATATTGAATTCATTACAATTAACTGCTTGTTTGTAGTTTAGTTATTATATTGTCCTCCTAGGCTATGAATAAATATGATCTAAATTACAGGTTGTACGATTTTTGCCCGAATAATGTAACTTCTGTTGACAACAAAGTACCTAAATCTATGGCTGCTGGAAACTCCATGGATAACTTAGGTTGTAACCTGAAACACTCTCCTTACTATTAAATAGTCATAATTAGAGATTGTAAGCTTGATTACTGTACTAACAAAGAAAATTTGTTGATTCACGCTGTCTACAGAGGCGTTCTGTGTTGACAACTACCGCTTGCTGAGAAATAAGTTGTAGGAAGAAAGAAGTTCTTATATGTACTGCTTCATCAGATATAGCTTGTGAGTTGCAGACATGATGACAAGAATTACCAGCACAATAAGTATTCATTATGAAGTACTTTTGTTATTGAATTTTGGGTTGAAATATTAGTACTTTTGCTTACTTCAACCCTCCTTGTATCATAGTCCATGACATATTCTAACTCTAACCATGGCAATTGTTGGGAAAGGTTGCTACAGGAAGATTAACATCGGCCTCTGTCCTCTTGTTGATAAAGAACTGTAAAAAGAGATGCAAAAGAGGTCATGGGACATGCTGCCTAATATGTACGCTCACCAGTGAAACCATGACCATTGTTGGTGTTAGCAGCACAGCTGGTACAAGTGAATAAAAGAGTCGCATAGATCGTGAACCTTGTTGAGGTACTTGTAATTAATTCTCTTCCATTTTCTTCACTGTTTGGTTTCCTACGCTCTAGTAATCAATGTAGCACAATGCATGCAGCAAAACAAGACTATGAAATAGAGAAGCTTAACTTAAGGGATTGTGAACCTTTCAGGTGGTGTTGCTGTGATTTAATTAAAATTATCTGCTTACTTGATCTGATTAATGTATGAAATTTCATTCCCATTTTTTTCATTGGTTATAATTTCAGTGTTGCATATTTAGGTTTAAGCATAAACAGAAACAGAGCTTACGGAAACGAAATTCATGGAAGAGGATGCTGTTAATGCAACAAAGGTATCCTACTTTTTGTGGTTGTTTTACCTTTGTTTTTTCTGTCATCACATGTAAAATATTCCTCAGGCAGCAGTTGTAGATCCATCCTTTTTCCGACTTGAAACAAAATTTGATGCAGAGAGACTCCTGACAATGATGATGAAAAGGTGATAACTTTCTAAAAATGGTAAGTCTCTAACCTTCATCCCTTTATTTTTAGTGGGAATTTCTATTTCGTAATTCAGGGATTATCAAACTTTTGAAATAACCAAATTCCTTGAACAAACAAGTTTACGGCGAAGTTTAAGTTCCGGGGGAGGCAAAATGCTAGAACCGATGCACAAAAACTTGTTGCCACAGACAAGGCTGCTTTTGGTAGTCTTGTCCTTGCTAGTTGAACATGGGTTTTTCGAACTTGTAGAGTTAAAGGCTGCTTTGCTATTCATCTTGGTGTCTACTTTGCTTTTGAGGCTGAATTGGCCGATGCCATCTATACAATTGGTTATGCTTTAACCTTTGGTTGTTGTCAGGTATGGTTGGAGAGTGATTCAGCTTTTTTGGTGGCCACCCTCGTTCTAGATCTCGTAGGGTTCCTTGGTGTTGGCTCCCAACTTGGATAGGTGTTTGGGTTTGCTTTATCAAATGGACTTTGTTGCCACCCATATTTACTAGAAGGGTAATCGAGTTGCAGATTGTTTAGAGTCCAGGAACCCAATATCGTTACTGCTACATGGCGGTGGACTGCTCCAAACTTTTGCACTTCATTTATTTATGATAACGATAATGTTTGTAGCAGGCATTTGTTTAGATTCCATTGACTTGTTTCTTTTCTAAACTCTTGTGTTGTATTTTCTTTATTTCTTTTAATAATATGTTGGAATGGGATATATGATGAGGGTGCTAAGGAGGTGCCAGCCTAGCTGGGATGGCCCGGTGCATCTGCTGATTCCTATTACCAACAACCTTATGCAAAAATAAAAAAACTTGTTGCCACAGTTTGCCTGTCGATTGAGATACTAATCATTGTCACTACATATCTCTAACATTCTATCACCACTTCTGTTTTTGTATTAGTGATCTTTTGTGTAGTTGATTTGATTGTACCCTCCTCAAATCTGCTACTCTGGGGTATCAGTCATCTAATCATATGTGACAATGACATACACCTTTTGGATCTTTTCTTGTAAATGTGGCATATTCAGTTCTCAAATTCTACATTCAAATCTTTTCTTTATTTCCCTTTCATGTCCATCTATTATAATCTCGAGCATTTTTTATTAACAAAATTCAGCCTGGGAAATTTAATCATTCAACACTCATATCATCACCACATAAAACAATTTGATATTTCATTCAGGTAATTTCTATTATTGCTATAGCATATAGAAATAGAAGTACCTAATTGAAAAGGAAAAAAAAATGACTGAAATAGTAGAATTCGGATTGCTAGGCCTTGTTGAAGCTCCTTAAAACATGTACAACTCAAACATTTAGGTCTTCTCAAAATCAAGTTGGTTGGTAACAGATCTATTATCGGTAATATTTACAAGAACTGTGCATATCATGTATATAGGATCTATGTACTTCAATACCGACAATTCATTTGGATAATCTCTAGCCCACCATTCCTTCAGCTCTGACTTTAGCCAGCTACCAACGTCCAAGAAATCTGGGTTTCCAAATTCGTCCTTCTCTTCCTTTAGTTCTCAGTATCATATCTTGTCCTGCTCCCTTGGCGAGACGGTGACAACCACCACTGCATGCCCATTCTCTTTCAGTCGATGTTCAAGGAATTCAAACAGCCCTTTTCTTTCCCTTCCAAGTAAAATTTGTTTTCAGGAATCAGACAACAATCCACATCACGGTTGCTCAATGTTGCATGAAGGGCTATGTGCCCGGTGCTACAACCCATTTGTTTAACCAGTCCAATTCCATTAATTGCACTCTCTGCCTCCACATGAGCTGCATTGATTGGTTGTTGAGCCATTTGGGGGGATGGAGAAGAGAGGATTGGGGTATCCATGGATAAATGCCAATCCCTACCCTTGAGGCATAGATGGTGAATTATTTATTTCCTATGAAGGAAAGAGATATTAAGTGCCTACTTTCCATATGTGAAAGTTTCTTTTCATTTTATGTTATTCAAAATTCAATAATAAGCATTACAAGGCTTGTGATGAAATTTTTTTCAGACATTTATTCCCCCCTTTAATTCTTCTCCGATTCAATGGACAAGAGTTTCTTAGTTGATTTGACTTTTCAAAAATGTTGGAATGGGTGGGCATGGTTCAGTTCGGTTCGGTTTTGACCAGAACCATATTGAACCGACATATTTTCGATTTTTAAAAACATGAATCGGTTTGAACCATGTTGGACCTTGAAACCAAATTGAACCGAACACCTTCATCTCGGTTCGGTTCGGTTCGATTCATTTCGGTTTTGGGCCTAATACAAATGGGCTTTTAGGGGTTTTTTTAATGTCTTTTTTTTCTTCAATTTTTCAGACTTTTAACTCACCACATTGCTAAAGTAAGAAATCTTATTTCAATATATACTTAGAATCCAAAGAAGTTACATACTACATATTTGTGGACTTTGTGTCTATGTACCAAATAACATGTTAACATATCAAATCAATTAAATAAGGCAGGTTATTCATTCAAGTGTAAGAATAGTTTGCATTTATTAATTAAATTCAAGATATTTATACATTTGCAAATATTAATGGTAGGAAAGCATAAAAAAAAAAATATAAAAAAAAAATGCTCATGTACATAACTGAAACCGGTTAGCGTTAGGGTTTTTTTTCTTTTATTGTACAGTTCGTCGGTTCGGTTCGGTTCGGTTTTGAACATCCAAAACCGAAACCGAACCAAAATCAATTCGGTTTTCAAAACTTAAATCGGTTTGAAACGAATTGACTATATGAACCGAACCAAACAACCTTTTTCGGTTCGATTCGGTTCGGTTCGACTCGGTTACGGTTTTTGTGCCCACCCCTATGTTTGATGAATTAAAGAAAAATCATTATGGGATTTTGACCCCAGGTTGACTAAATAAAAAATGGGTAAATCTAAATTTTTTGATTTATTTATTGTTTTTTTTTTTAATAAATGATTTATTTATTGTTGAATCTTATTATTGTTTTTAAAATAAATCTATACACTTTTAAATTTTATGATTTATTTATTGTTGAAAATTAAAGGGGCATTATCAATTTAGTCATTAAGTTTTGACAAAACATTAATTTTTTAAACGTGTTTACATTTTTACAATTCTTTAGTCAACCGTTAGTCTAACTTAATGGTTCTAGGGGTATTTTTATCTTTAAACATAAAAAAAAATGCCACATATCAAAAAAATAATAATAATTTTTATCACAAAATAAAAATGTTATACACTTTGATGGACGATAGAAATCCAATCTGGTGATTTGGTTACAATTTTTTTTCTTTATATATATATATATATATTAAAACTCTTAATTTCCAACCGTCCAAAATTGATAATTAAATATAAAGGGGAAAATAGTCTATTTGTATTTTGTCACATTTGAATATTTAACCATCAAAATTATAGTCAGATCGACCAATTTGATGTATTTTTTAAAAGTAAAGGATCAAAGGTAAATAAATAAAAAAATAAAATAAAATAAAAACATGTTTAAAAAATTGATCACTTAAATTGATAATACCAAAAATAAAATAAAAAAGTAAATATAATCCCAAGACCAAGATAATTGTGGGGTCACTGAATTGGATAGTCCCAATGACAGTGTCGTCCTCAAGGTCAAACACAAGATAAGATCTCAGAAAATTTCTTGTGTGTTTTGTCATCCAATTTCCATTTTCTGTAACAAGCTTTGTAACAATGGCTGATGCAATTGTGTCGGTTGTTCTGGAGCAATTGACTTCAGAGATCTATAAGAAATTACGAGAAGAGGTGAGACTGGTGACGGGTGTCAGAAAAGAAATCAACAAGCTTACCAGCAACTCCATGATGCAGAGCAAAAACAAGTGAAGGAGAGAGCTGTGAGAGGAATGGAACACTGCAATTCCGAAGCTGCAAGGAGAACGGAGAAGTTGATCAAAATGCTCTTGTTCCCAAGAAGAAGGTATGTTTCTTCTTCTTCTTTTGATGTGTTTGAGATACAAAGAGAATTCTGATCTAGTAAACAAATTGTTAAGTGAGAGTAAGGAAGTAGGAAATGCCATCCCTGTTATCTCAATTGTAGGGATGGCAGGAATCGGAAAAAACAACTCTTGCACAATTTGCTTACAATGATCCAGAGGTAGAGAGTAAATTTTAGAAGAGGATCTGGGTTTGTGTTTCAAACCCTTTTGATAAAATTAGGGTTGCCAAAGAAATCATTGAAGGTTTTGATGAACAAGTCCCTAATCTAATTAATTTCAATTCTCTTTTATAAATCTGTCAGTGGCCATCTTAAAAATTATCTATGCTTTAGGATATATGTTTTTGATATTAACATAGTCCAATGCTCTTGGAATAAGTTGATGAAACCCTTAAGTTAGTAAGAAAAATCAGTCAATTCCCCTGCATCTAGAAAACTTTATACATATAGTTAAATTTCTTACAAAAATTTCTTGTTGCAGAGGTTTTGGAATTACATGATTTTTCGGAATTACAAAAGAGAGAAAGGAATTAGAATTCTAGTTTTGGTTTCCTTTTGTTCTTGGTTCAGGTAAAAGGCGCCGCATGCATATGTTCTTTACCTGATATATTTATACTTTCTATGTAATTGCAAATACTATACTGGATCAAAAGTTTTGACATCAATATATTGTATGATTTTGTTTAATCATTGGAAAGAATTTCCAATTGAAGAAAAAAGTTGGGAGTGTAGCAACTTTCAAAAACTGAGCTTGTATAACTTTGAAATGTCAGACATACGTCATTGGCTTTCTTCAAGGCTTTGGATCAAACCTTGGGGAGCTTCTCTGCTTGCCAGAAATCTGCTCTGCAAAATCTTTATATCAGACAACTGAGTTCATTGAGGTTTGCTCCCATTATCCTTATTGCTAATTTGGAAAACAAAAAGCCCCCTTTTTTTGTCAGTAAAACTTGATTCCTATATTTCAATTTCATGCAGTGAAACCAATTTAACAATGGCATGAATTTCTTGAAGAATCAATGTTTAAAGACGAGAGACGATACCAGTTTGGAAGAATAATATATTACAACTTGTAAGTACAATTTAGTGATTGGAATGACTTCTTATATTTGGATAGTGTGAACTGAAGGCAAATAAGTCCTCTGAAATCAGCACGTTTAAAGTTTGATAATTTGAAACCCTGAGAAAGTTTTAATTGGAGACCTGAATTCTGGCAGATAATTGTCCTAATTTGCAAACTATACTCTGCTATTCATGTCATATCGGAATTATTACAGGTGACAAGATGTTGCTTGGAGAATGTGCGGCTTCCATTGCAGAGACCTTCCTCGAATCAGATGCTGCAGTTATTGACATCAAGCAACCTGAGCCTTTTGCTGCCGGAATAAGGTTTTTGTTATGATAACTCAGGACTAATCAAGAAGTGTTGTTGATTTGAACATGTGGTACATGTTTTGTGCTGACCTTTTGAGTTCTTTATAACTGTCTGTCATGCCGTCTGTAGAAGTTTTCTGCCCTTCCACTCAATGTTGACAACTAATGCTTGCTGAAATTCTCTGCTCATTGATATACAAGTTGTAGGAAGAGTAAGGTGTTTTCACACATACTAATTCTGTACACAGAGTGCTTGTTAGAGGCAAGCATGATTATTTCATACACAATTCAGTTTCTTCTGCTTCAATTGATTGTACTCGGTCCTTGCATACATATTCATCTCCAACTTTTGATGATTATAGAAGGATCTGGCTCCTCATTCCGCAATCTATATTATTTGGGGTAATTGATTGAAAAAATAATCGGTATATTATTAGGCAAATATCACCATTAAGATTGTTTATGACAACCAGAATAGCTCTAAAGTCCATTTCATCTTGAGTAGTGAACAATGATATTTTGAGTCCTATCTTTTGCAAAACATAACATTGTAACACGATTTGTTGTATAATGAGTGAGGTATGGCTTCTTCTCTTTTCCCCCCCTTTTTCCGATAATATTGTCACAATTAGATATTGTATGAACTTCTTGAGGAGCTTTTAGTTAATTCCTTTCCTTTATCTTCACTGTTTTCCTTCCTACTCTCTAGTAATCAATTGGCTTTCCATGTCGTAGGCAGCAGAGCACAACAGGACTGCCAAAAAAGAGAAGCAGCATTTGAAGTCACATTTGAAGTCGAGTTAATATCTAATATTGTCACAATTAGATATCAACTTGGTGGTGCTTTTGTCGTATCACAGTTGAAGTCAAGTTCTTATTCTGAATATAAACTTTTCAAGCAGTAGTCAAGATAGGTATTGTAGTTGGTGCTCGATACACCCTCTTGCGGTTTGTGGCAAAGTTGATGCCATCTGAGATGCTCTTAATGATGATGATGAACATAAGGTGAAATATGTCCAAATATGACTGTCTCTATCGTTTTTCTATTGATTCATACATACATCTGGGAAATGAAATAAAGTGAAGTGCATATATGTTTGTTATATATTAAATTAATTCTTGTTGAATTTGTATATGACAATTAACTGCATGTTTGAAGTTTAGTCCTTGCGTTGGATAATTACGGTATCAAACTAATGATCTTAAATTACAGGGTGTAAGATTTCGCCTAGACCAAGAGTCCTCGCTCGCATTGGTATCGTGTTTCTTGGCATATGAAGAAACAAGCAACATTCCCTCGTGTGTTCAGTCTCTGTTACTTATACCAAGATCTGACTATGCAATCCTAAAAAATCACATATACGAATCCAACTAAGTTTTTCCCGAGAAAAATTACAGCTCTAGTCTGTAGAGACTAGAGAGAAATAAAAAATAAAAGAATCAAGATGAAGTATCAAACGTTACACTTGGGAGAAAACATGAAGTCTTAGAAATTGTTTTAAAACTTAAAATTACTGAAATAATCTTTTTAAAGCATGTTTTTAACTTTCTGTAAGAGAAAATTACCTAAACATCCCCTCCATAAGTGAGTTTCGATGATTTTTCCATTTCAAGATTAATTTTTCCCTCTTCTTCTGTAAACGAACAATGCTGCCAAGAAAAACAAAAATCGAAAACCTTGACATTTTACCCCAAAAAACCCTTCTAGAGGATGTTTTTATCTAAGATGCCACATTTTTATACAAGGTTTCACTTTCTTTTTTTAAGGAAAAAAAAAAAAAAAAGATGAGTATTATTATAATTTGTGATTACGGCCTTATGGGCCGAAAGATTTTTTATACAGAGTGTTCATTAAGAGTTAAATTCATAGCCCAGAGTTGATTAAAAACAAATTTTACACAATAATATAATTTTCACTTTATATTTTCTTGGCTTACGAAAGCGGTAGACCCCCATCCTTTGTCATTAAACATCTTGTAGAAAATTCAAGGCTCCATCGTGTAGAAATCACATGCCTTACTTTAAATGTGGGACCCAAATTTATTGATTGGAGAGTGACTTGGGTGGTGCAGCGGATGCACTCAAGATTTTTCCATTTGATTGTTTGAGCATTCGCCTTCACAATCGCATTCTTCATAGGCCAGAGCATGACTTGGATGTATTCAGGAATTAAATATTCATTATATCTAACGGTCCCAACTACTTTCTGACCTAAACAACTTTTATTTACAATTAATAAATTTTAGTTAAAGGTAATAAAAGGGTAATAAAATGTGTTCATGATGGGATTTAGTTTTGAACATGACTTTATTTTAATCTGATTTTGGATTTTTTTTATTTTTGAGTCATGATTTGAACTCATAACCTTTTGAATGTAATGTGCTGGGTTTAACATTTAGTTAACCTCCTCCTATCATTTTGAGTTATTATGTTATGTGCACAATTGGATCCAAAAAAAAAATGGTACTGACTTACTTCGAAAGAAACCAAAATTTCCAAAACGACAGAGTAAACTAATACTTAATTTTAAAAATAAACTCTAATTCTTTTTTTCCTACCACCATTTTCCATACAATCGCGTCGCCCAATTACTGGGTACTGAATTATATCTCAAAAACATTCATCTTTCTTTCGTTGTTCAATTTTCATCTCTAATTAGCAATGGTTGATGCGATTGGTTCCGTTGTTTTGGAGCAATTGATTTCAATCATTGGTAAGGAAACAAACCAAGACGTGAGGCTTGTGGTGGATGCCAGAAAGGAAATAGAAAAACTTACCAGCAAGTCTAGGGTCGGCCCTAAGATTTTTAGGGCCCGAGGCGAACTATGGAAAATGAATTTTCGGGACCCTGAGATTTCGAGTTGAGATTTTGTATCTGAAATATGAATTTTCATATCAAGATTTAAGAGAGTTTTGAAGAACCCTAATTTGATTTTTGATTTTTGATTTTTTTTTTTTTGTTCGATGTCTGCTTCTGGTTGTCTGATAAGTGATATGAGTAGTGTTGTACTGTTGTTTTCCCGTTTCAGATAAAAGACAATTAGTGCTAGGAATAAAATTCAACCCACGTTTAACTTGGTGCAAGAACTTAAGAATGATAATCGGGTTTTATAATTTTGGGTCTTTCTTAAAAAAAAATGTTCATTGGGCATATTTTAAACTCATTTATGGGGTTGTTAGTTTTAAAAAAATTATATGTTCGATGGGCCAATTTTAAACTCATTTATGAGTTTGTTAGTTTAAAATCATACGTGGGTTATATTTGAAATCAAATTATTATTTTTTTTACAGTTTGGGGGCACTTAAAGATCGGGGGCTCTAGACGGCTGCCTTATTGGGCTCCCCCTGGGGCCGGGCCGTAGCAACTTTCAAGCTATGCTCCTTGATGCAGAGCGATGCACAGCGACGAGGAGTGATGGAAAGGGCATTGCTGGAAATGTCCTCTTAGATTGTTTTTGGGCTGGTTTGCATTGCAGAAAATGTTTGATTAATTGATCATTATGTTTTACACTTTGTATCATTGTGAATATCTTAAAGATTCAAATCACCTGTTAAAAAATGTGTCTTAATTTGTCTCTAGCCAACAAAATTAGACCATGTGTACACGTTTTTTTTTTAAATAATTAAATGTAAATGATTGTGTACACATAGCCCAATTTAGTTGGTTATACACAAATTGAGACGTCATTTTTTGACAAGTAATCTGAATCCAGATCTTAATTGTTTGCTCGATTTCACATTTTATTCATATTCTCATTACAATGACAGCTAGCATACATCAATTTTCTTACTTAATTAGTCTCTGCATCTCCATTGCCATGGAAGAAAAGTCAAAAAGGCAAAGACAATATACCGTGGAGGAAAAGACAAAGCAATTTCTTATCAACAAAGCTGCCAAATTTTTGCCAAGCAAATTCAAGGACCCATCGTGTAGAAACAAAGTAGATGCCTTACATTAATGTTGAACCCAAATATCTTGATTTTTAGACTGGAGATTATCTTCCTGTTGATATCTACCCATGTGATTGGAAAGAAACTTGGTTGCAGCGAATTTACCAATCACATCAGCGAATTAAAGATCCCTTGACCCTTATATCTATAATGGTCCCAATTACTTTATCACCCAAAGAACTTTTATTTACTTCTAATAAATCTTAGTTAAGGGTAATAAAATGTGTGGATCATGAGATTCGAATCCCCAAACCATAAATGATGTGCAGTGACAAAAGCTGTTTTTGAATTATTGTTGGCATCAATAATTGAACGTTTCCTTTATGCTTTTCCCACGAACCATCCATAATTGAAGAATTGTCTTTTTCCTACCAGCATTTTCCATACACAATATAAACATTGACCATCCCCCAATTACTGGGTACTGAGTAATTCATCTCAAAAACATTCCTCTTTCTTTCATCGTTGATCGTTCAATTTTCATCTCTGATTAGCAATGGCTGATGCGATTGTTTCCGTTGTTCTGGAGCAGTTGACTTCAGAGATCTATAAGAAACTACGAGAAGAGGTGAGACTGGTGACGGGTGTCAGAAAAGAAATCAACAAGCTTACCAGCAACTTCCGAGCCATTAAAGATGTGCTCAATGATGCAGAGCAAAAACAAGTGAAGGAGAGTGCTGTGAGAGGTTGGTTAGATCAACTTAAAGACGCATCTTATGACATGGATGATGTCTTGGATGAATGGAACACTGCAATTCTGAAGATGAAAGGAGGAGAAGTTGATCAAAATGCTCTTGTTCCCAAGAAGAAGGTATGTTCCTTCTTCCCCTCTCCGAGATTTGGATTTTGTTTCAAACAAGTTGGTTTGCGTCGTGACATTGCTTGCAAGATAAAAGACATAAACGAAAATCTTGATTCTATTGTCAAACAGAAAGTTATGTTTAATCTTGATAAGAATACAAGTAATGAAGAACCCCGCGAACCCACTTCTTTTGATCCTACTTCTTCTTTTGATGTGTTTAAGATACATGGTCGTGACAAAGAGAAATCTGATCTAGTAAACAAATTGTTGAGTGACAGTGAGGAAGTAGGAAATGCTATTCCTGTTATATCAATTGTAGGGATGGGAGGAATCGGAAAAACAACTCTTGCACAATTTGCTTTCAAGGATCCAGAGGTAGAGAATAAATTTAAGAAGAGGATTTGGGTTTGTGTTTCAAACCCTTTTGATAAAATTAGGGTTGCCAAAGAAATCATTGAAGGTCTTGACGGAGAAGTCCCTGATCTAATTAATTTCAATTCTCTTTTAAGTCGTATCTATGAATCTGTCAAGGGAAAAAGATTTATTCTCGTACTGGATGACGTGTGGATAGAAGATTACAAGGGGCCATTGTACAACAAATGGGAGCCACTGTACAAATCTCTTAACAATGGTGCTCCCGAAAGTAAGATTTTAGTCACAACTCGTGATGAGAGGGTTGCACGTATGATGAACTCAGTCGATTTTTTCAGTATCGAAAAATTGTCATATGATAAAAGTTGGTTGTTGTTTAAACAATTAGCATTTTCTGGCAAGTCTCTACAAGAGCGTGAAAATTTAGCTGAAATTGGTAGAGAAATTGTTGGCAAGTGCAAGGGCTTGCCACTTGCCATAAAGACAGTTGGGAGTCTCTTACTCTTCAAAAAATCTAGAGATCAATGGAAAAGAATATTAGATAGCGAGATGTGGAAATTAGAAGTGTTAGAAGATGTTTTCCGCCCTCTATTATTGAGTTATAATGACTTGCCACCCATGATAAAACGATGCTTCTCATATTGTGCCGTCTTTCCAAAAGATTATGAAATGAAAAAAGATGAATTAATTCAATTATGGATGGCTCAAGGTTATCTTGGTTTAAAACAAAATCAAGAGTTGGAGGTAGTTGGTGAAGAGTACTTTGACATGTTAGCAATGTGTTCTTTCTTCCAGGATTTTGAAAAAGATAATGATGATAATATTCTAAAATGTAAGATGCATGACATAGTACATGACTTTGCTCAATTTCTGGTTAAGAATGAATGCATCACAATGGGAACAAGCAGTGATGGAGAATCAATTTGTTCTTACGAGAATGCTCGCCATTTGAAGATGACACTCGAGGATGATCAGGCTTCATTTCCTACTAACATACGTAGCATCTTCAAGATACGCAGCCTCATAGTTAGTTGGCAATATGACGACTCTTCATCAATAAGTAATTACCTATCCAACTTATTTAAACAATTGACAAGTTTAAGAGCATTACAGTTAGATGAAGTTTCTTGGCGTAATGGAATTACAAAGATCCCAAGTGAGATAGGAAATTTGATACACTTGAGATATTTGAACATGTCCAAACTTAAATGTATAAAGGAATTACCTGAAACTTTGTGTGAATTGTATAATTTACAAACTTTGAATCTGAGTTTTTGCATCGAACTTGAAAAGCTACCTCAAGGGATGGGGAAGTTAATCAACTTAAGGCATCTGATAAACAATGAGACTTTTGCATTGAGTCACATGCCAAAAGGAATTGAGAGACTAGTTTTTCTAAGAACATTGAGTAAATTGGTGGTTGGTGGTGATGGTCACAATAGCCAAGTGTGTAGTCTTGATTGTCTTAAAAAGTTGGATTACCTTAGAGGTTCTCTCGAAATAAGAGGATTGAGAAATGTGATAGATGGAGCTGAAGCGAAGAATGCAAACCTAAGGAGTAAGAAATATCTCCTTGATTTGAAGTTGTATTTCGATTACAAAAGTGAGGCATCATCAACTGAAGTATGTAGGAAAGATGAAGCTGTTCTTGAAGCATTACATGCACCTCCAAATTTAGAGAAATTATTTTTAACAGGGTACAAAGGCATCACAATGTCGTTTGATTGGATGGGGTCGTTGACTCAACTGAGGGAGTTAACTATGGGAGATTGCATCAACTGTGAGCATTTGCCTCCTTTGGGAAAATTGCCATTGCTTCAAACACTTCAAATAAGAGGCATGAGGGGTCTGAAAAGGGTGGGTAATGAATTTTTGGGAATAAAAAATAATGAATCATCATCATCATCTTCCTCACTTGTCTTTTTCCCGAAATTGAAAAGTCTCGTCCTTGTGAATCTAGAAAATTGGGAAGATTGGGAATATGAGATCACAGAAGATATTGCAATCATGCCATGTCTTTCTTGCTGTGAAATTGATCTCTGCCCTAAATTGAAGGCACTGCCAAACCATTATCGTCAAGCCACATCACTGGAGATATTGATGATCCACAACGATTGCCCTGTTTTACTGGAGGCGGAGGAGATTTATCATCACTTACCTATAACTAGATTACCATCTGGGTTCATCATGTAAGTTCTTGGTTTTGATCTTGATTTATTATTATTATTATTATTATTATTATTTTGGATCTAATGAAATAATAATGACCATGTATGGTACTGTATATATGATCATGTATTTATCTCCACATAAACTAATTTATGTCATGTATTTTACTCCACATAAACTAATTTATCCCTTCACACTTGCACCATTGAGATTGTAAATATAGGTTCCAGATGTGTCTCCTCCTCAAATTCTAAATTAATTGTAATAACTAAAAATAATGATAATAAAATTATTAATTAAAAATATGCACATAAAAACATTTAAGTATGACAAAAAATTATTCATTGTGAAACATAACAAAGAAATGAAAAGAAAGTTTTTCTAATAATTCTATTGAAATATCTTGATAAAATTATAAAATAGAAAACTTTTGTGAATTTCTATGTAAGAGAAATTATGTTAATCATTTTTATTTATTTATTTTTGGAAAGATATATGCTCACTTAACCATTTTGCTTCCCCGCAGAAAACGTCAATTTGATCTACGTGTGTAAGTTCTACGTGTGTAACCATTTTGTGATTTTGATCTCGTTTTATTATTATTTTTTTTCTTTCTAGAAATTTGAGTTTGTTTGTTTCTCAGGCAGAAGGCGGCAATTAAATTTGTGGAAGCTGGTCGAAACTTACTTGGTTCGCTCATGCAACGATTTTCTCGATTAATTTAACACTAAAGTTGATATGGTGCTAGGTTGCTTAACTTCATGGCCATCCGTATTGTTTAAGACAACATAATATACCTCTTGTATATAAACTTCTATTTATATTGTTGAAGACATGCAATTTCTCAGACTTTTCTTCAAAAAAAAATTAAATAACGACTGAAATGCTATTGAAATATGCCAGACACCTTATAAAAGTCTCGCTTAAGATTTATCATAACATTTCACCTACATTGATAAACCTGCTGATTGTTTTGAATTATTGTTACAGGGAAATAAATAGCTGATATATTGCAGCGGCTTTGGTGTGGTTACACGTCTTGAGTTCTTCTGGTTTTGATTTTCTACCTTCAAGGTGTAGATAAAAGGCACTGCATGAATATTTTTTATATAAATCTCTCTGTTTGCTCTGTATTCAGCTCAGTGAATTGAAAAGTCTGTTTCTTGCTAACAAAACTCGATATTATTTACATCTTTGATGCAGTGGAGCAAATTCAACAGGGCAAGAATTTCTTAAAGATAATGTATGAAACTAGCTGGTGAGAACGACTTTTTGTTTTGACATTTCCTGTCTCCACCAAATTTTGACTCATGGCAAGATAATATTTTATTATGTTTTGTCTTGTTTAAACCAAATTGAAGGCAGAAACTTCGTCAAGGCTCTTGAAGCACATAGAAAATGTGATAGATGAAACTAGTGCTCAGTCTCTTTTCTCATATCTATGTTCAATCTATATCGTATTCCTACAGTCTTCTGGTAATAGTGCTATAATTGTTCTGTAAAATTTTATGTATCATCTCTTATCGGATAAGAGGAAAAGTAAAATTTACTTGGTGTATTCAGGATTATAAGGTTGGATTCTACTGGACAAAGGTGAGGAAGTGTTGGGACACAGTGTTACATTGTGCTTAGCAAGAAAACCACGGCCTATGTTGGTTATGGCAGCACAGAAGCGCTGGACTATGAACAGCAGAACTCTCATGTAGTCTGTGCTGGTACAGAACAATCTGAGAATCTGATGGCTTCTGGTATCATTGATTATTTGACAAAGTTGAGTGACATTCTCTATTGTTTTAGGAAATGGAAGTGATGTGTTTACATATTAAATTCATGACAATTAACTGCTTGTTTGTTGTTTAGTTCTTATATTGTCCTGCTAGGCAATGAATAATTATGTAATACTTATCAAGCAAATAGCAATTATGGTGTTTAATTACAGGTTGTATGATTTTTGCCTGGAGAATGTAACTTCTGTTGACAACAAAGTACCTAAATCTATGGCTGCTGGAAACTCCATGGATACTTTAGGTTGTCACCTGCAATACTGTCCTCCCTATTTTAACTCTTCATATTAAGCTTCAATAATATTTAATCAATTAACCTTCTGCTGCTGTGGTTGTGATCAGGTTAAGGATACACTAAAACTGAAGAAAATATCGCTATTAAGATTGTTTATGTCAACCGGTACAACTTGAAGTAGTTCGTGTCATCTTCTATAACAGCATGTAATGAACAACGGAATTTTGAGTCCATGCTTTTTCAGATCATGATGTTGCAATGTGATTTGCAGTACAATGAAGGAGGTCTGACTGATTTTTGTTTTCTCCTTTTCCATTAAATAGTCATGATTAGAGATTGTAGGCTTGATTTTTAGTTACCGTACTAACAAAGAAATTTTGTTGATTCATGTTGTCTCCAGGGGCGTTCTGCCCTTCTACTCCATGTTGACAACTACTGCTTGCTGAAATCTCTTGCTGAGAGACAAGTTGTAGGAAGAAAGTTCTTGTGAAGTACTTGTGAGTGGCAGGCATGATGATCAAAACAATATCAACATTATGATGCCACAAGAATTACCAGCACAATAAGTATATTCATTGTGAAATACTTTTGCTTATTGAATTTTGGGTTTGTATTGGGTTGAAATATTAGTTTTTGCTTACTTCAACCCTCCTTGTATGTTGACATATTCTAACTCTAACCATGGGAATTGTTGAGAAAGGTTGCTACAGGAAGAAAGATGGATCTACCAAAAGTTCCTCCAAAGCACAAGCTCCCAGAAGTTTAATTTGCTAAGAACAACAAGATTAACATCGGCTGCTGTCCTCTTGTTGATAAAGAACTGTAAAAAGAGATGCATAAGAGGTCATGAGACACGCTCACCAGTGAAACCATGACCCTTGTTGGTGATAGCAGCACAGATGGTACCAGTGAATAAAAGAGTTATATAGATGTGAACCTTGTTGAGGTGCTTGTAATTAATTCTCTTCCATTGTCTTCACTGTTTGGCTTGTTACGCTCTAATAATTAATGAAGCACAATGCAGGCAGCAAAACAGGACTATGAAATAGAGAAGCATAACGAAAGGGATTCAGAACCTTTCAGGTGGTGTTGCTGTAATTCATGTGATTCTATGCTTACTTGATTTGATTAATGTATTAAATTTCATTCCCATTTTTTTTCATTGGTTATAATTTCAGTGTTGCATATTTAGGTTTAAGCACAAAAAGAAACAGAGTTTACAGCAAAGAAACTCATAGAAGAGGGTGCTGTCATCACATGTAAAATATTCCTCAAGCAGCATCTATGGATGCACCTTTTTCTGTCTTGCAACAAATTTGAAGCAGAGAGACTCTTGACAACGATGATGAAAAGGTGATAAACTTTCTAAACATGGTAAGTCTCTAATCTTCATCCCTTTATTTTTAGTGGGAATTTCTATTTCTTAACTAGAAATCTTAATTTTTATAGAGGATATTTGATAAAAGGGCGTTGAGCTTACCCAATGAAGTTAATTTTCATGAATGAAAGCATTAATCGGGACGGTTTAATTGAAAAGGTATGCAATTCAAGCAGCATCTATTATACAAGTACGCACTCTAATAGCTTTCAGTGACAATACCAGGTTGCTGCTAGAGGAATATATTAGGATCTTATGGCTACCTATTATATTGATCTGACGAAGGTGAGAGTTAGATTTTTTATTGCTTAATACATTTCTCGAACAAATGGAAGTGATGTGTTGATGAATGACAATGAACTGCATGTTAATAGCTTAGTCCTATATTGCCCTACTAGTCGATTGATAATATAACGTTAAGCCTGTTGAGCAAACTTAAGGTTTTAAATAACAGGTTGTGAATATGCTTGGAGCATGTAGCTTCTGTTGCAAGGACATTCTTCCCATAAGATTCCGTGGTTGTTGAACCTTAATTTGTTGCTGCTGGAAATTCACTCGGATCATAAACGGCATATGTCAGATTTGAGCTTCATTGCATGGAATGCCATGCTCAATTGTCAGCAACAGGGGACCTGGCTCCAGAACAACTATGAGCTAGATGAGGCAGGTGGGAGGACAGGACAGAGAGATGATCCCATGGATAACTGAGGTTGTTACCAACAACATTGTTTTCTGAATTTCAATCTTCAATAGGGTTTTTTGATTAACCTTCTATTGTGTTTCTGATCAGGAATATGGACTTCATTGAAAGTTGGGTTTATGCAATTCTCAAGGAGCAGCTACCAGAAGTTTTTATCTGCTATGACAACATCACCTGTGAACAACAAGAATAACATTGAAAATCACCACACACACTTGGATAGGTGTTTGGGTTTGCTTTATCAGATGGACTTTGTTGCCACCCATATTTACCAGAAGGGTAATCGAGTTGTAGATTGTTTAGAGTCCAAGAACCCCAATATCATTAGCGGTGGACTGCTCCAAACTTTTGCACTTCATTTATTTATGATAATATTTGTAGCGGGCATTTGTTTAGATTCCGCTGACTTGTTTCTTTTCTAAACTCTTGTGTTGTATTTTCTTTATTTATTTTAATAATATGTTGGAATGGGATATATGATGAGGGTGCTAAGGAGGTGCCAGCCTAGCTGGGATGTCCCGGTGCATCTGCTGATTCCTATTACCAACACCCTTATCCAAAAATAAAAAAACTTGTTGCCACAGTCTGCCTGTCGATTGAGATACTAATCATTGTCACTATATATCTCTAACATTCTATCACCACTTCCGTTTGTTATCAATTAGTGATCTTTTGTGTAGTTGATTTGATTGTACCCTTCTGTGTAGTTGATTTGATTGTACCCTTCTCAAATCTGCTACTCTGGGGTATCAGCCTTCTAATCATATGTGACAATGACATACACCTTTTGGATCTTTTCTTGTAAATGTGGCATATTCAGTTCTCAAATTCTAAATTCAAATCTTTTCTTTATTTCCCTTTCATGTCCATCTATTATAATCTCAAGCATTTTTTTTATGAACAAAATTCAGCCTAGGAAATTTAATCATTCAACACTCATATCATCACCACAGAAAACAATTTGATATTTCGTTCAGGTAATTTATATTATTGCTATAGCATTTAGAAATAGAAGTACCTAATTGAAAAAAAAAATAATAAAAAAAAAGATCACCGAAATAGTAGAATTCAGATTGCTAGGCCTTGTTGAAGCTCCTTAAAACATGTTGTATAACTCAAACATTTAGGTCTTCTCAAAATCAGGTTGGTTGGTAACAGATCTATTATCGGTAACATTTACAGGAACTGCACTGCGCGTATCATGTATATAGGATCTATGTACTTCAATATCAACAATTCATTTGGGTGATCTATAGCCCACCATTACTTCAGGTCTGACTTTAGCCAGCTATCAACGTCCAAGAAAACTGGGTTTCCAAATTCATCCTTCTCTTCCTTCAGTTCTCGGTATCATATCTTGTCCTGCTCCCTCGGCGAGACAGCGACGACCACCACTGCCTGCCCATTCTCTTCCAATCGATGTTCAAGGAATTCAAACAGCCCTCCTTCCCCTTCCAAGTAAAATTTATTTTCAGGAATCAGACAGCAATCCACATCGCAGCTGCTCAATGTTGCATGAGGGGCTATGTGCTCGGTGCTACAACCCATTAGTTTAACTAGGCCAATTCCATTAACTCCACTCTCTACCTCCACATGAGCTGCATTGATTGTCTGGAATCCAAATGATCTATCGATAATGCCACACCATTGTCTACCGTTTTTGGAATCTCAAGGACTCCAACATTCAGTTTACTACGCTGAATTTCATCAAAAATCTTAACAGCTCCGTGCATTGTGCCATCCCCACCTATGAATTTCATATAATTAACTCTGTATATATGATGCTTGATTCAATACTACGTGTTAGAGTAGTAGCTAACACTCAAAGAGAAAGAGCTACTGTCAGCTCTAGCAATGAAGAAAGAAGAAATGATCAGCTGTGCAATAGTATAGCAATGTACTCTGGTCTAGCATTCTGCACAGCTGATACAAAGCATAATCAAGGGATTGATCGAAGCAAAACAAAGCATAGCTGGCTCAGAAATGAAGAAGGAAAAGAGCGGGAAAATTAGTTAGATACAGAATCTGATGTAACAATCTTATCTATTTAGTTAGTTACAGAAGCTGACATGTCAGCTTCTCCTTGCTCTGCTTTCCTGATTATCAGGAAGTTAGTTAGTGAGTCCAAGAGCAATATAAATATTCCCTTGTATCATCTGTATAACGTAATAAGAGAGAAAAGAAAATAAAATTGTTCTGCTTACCTGAAGCTTTCTTCAGAATTCATCAATGGCAGTTTTGCCTTTTGTTCTTCATTGAATCATTCTATCAAACACCTTGAGTACACTCTTCTTTATCTCTTTATTTCTTACCTTTTACACTACGCTCATTTGTATTGAATCAAGAATCATATATACAGAGTTAATTAGCACCATCAATAGAATGATAATACACCTCATCAATAAAATTCATCCAATAATCTCAGTTTGCTAAATTCCACAACATACAAGGTTATATCTTTGATCGTTAAAAATATAAAAATACCCCTATTCAGCTGATTGAATCCGTAGCGTTGAATAGCATCAACAATGTTATGAAGATGGAATCCACCCCTAGAGGTCAGAAGCAGAGTACCACCAGTCTTATGCCAACCATGGACTGCCTTAGGATTCAAGTTGAGAGGAGGAGCTATGTTCCCTGGAATAGAATCTGTAGCCAGTTTGGATTCCATATATAAATATGCCTTAGTCCGTATAAGTCCCACATCTCCATTATAACAGTATTCAACCCAGGATAGAGACCACCTCAACTAACAATAGCCGCACGGGTGTCGGTGGGGTCGAAGAAGATCTGCTTACGTGGACCGGCCCTGAGGTATGCGAGGTGGGGAGAGGAAGAGGATGAAGAGGAGGTTAGGTATGGGAGCTTTTCAAGGTTTATACAAAGGCTGTTGATGGTGCCTTCTGGTTCTGGTTCTGATTCTGTGTCTGGGTGTGTGAGGAGAACCATGGCTTCTTTAATTTGCAGCTTCAACATAAAATGATTCTAATCTCATTATTGATAATTTTATCTTCATCATTTTCAAGTTATAAGAAGAAAACAGTAAAAAAACATAAAATCTTTAATTAATTCTGGAAAGAAGAAAAAAACTTATTTGATTCTAATCTCGTTATCGAGACTACGAATTACTCCAACAACAATACCTATGGTAGAGCTAACCACAATAAACCAAAAATGATTAAATATTGTCAACAAGACAACTTGTTTATTCTCAATTATCAAAATTAAGATTTTAAGAACGAATGATAAGAAAACATTTTTTTTTTTCCAGTAGCTTTGTGTCATTAGAAAGAGAGAGATGAGGAAGGTCGTTGCTTGCTTGCGATAACAGGCTCTATCATCGCCAAGTTATCTTTTGGCCTCGCCAAGGAGGATCCATTTGGGGAAAATGGGGATGGGAAGTTTTTTTTTTTTTTTTTTTTTTTGGGTTTCTTTCATAATATATTATATAAGATTTGGGGGAAATGGGAATGGGGGACCTCCCCCCATCCCAATTTCAACAAATTCGTAGGGAAAATAGGGAAATGAGGATTGGGGTATTCCATCCTCATTTCAATTTAGGGATGAAAATCATTCTCATTCGTTCCAATTTCTAAAGATTTAGGTATCCAGGGATAAATGTCATTCCCTACCCTTGAGGCATAGATGGTGAATTCTTTAGTTCCTGTGAAGGAAAGAGATATCAAGTGCCTACTTTCCATATGTGAAAGTTTCTTTTCATTTTATGTTATTCAAAATTCAATAATAAGCATTACAAGGCTTGTGATGAAAAAAATTTCAGACATTTATTTCCCTCTTTTATTCTTCTTCGTTTCAATGGACAAGAGTTTCTTAGTTGATTTTCATATTAAAAAAAAAAGGGAAAAAAAAAAAAAGTGTTTCTTTGTTGAGCTTGTGTATCTGACTTTTCAAAAATGTTTGATGAATTAAAGAAAAATAATTATGGGATTTTGACCCCAAGTTGACTAAATAAAAAAAATGGGTAAATCTAAATTTTATGATTTGTTTATTGTTGAAAATTAAAGGGGTATTACCAATAAATAATTTTTATGATTTATTTATTGTTGAACCTTATTATTGTTTTTAAAAT
Source organism: Acer campestre (assembly GCA_954870605.1). Taxonomy (NCBI): domain Eukaryota; kingdom Viridiplantae; phylum Streptophyta; class Magnoliopsida; order Sapindales; family Sapindaceae; genus Acer; species Acer campestre. The sequence continues at coordinate 52,303,571 of OX940799.1, read as the reverse complement.
AAATCTATATACTTTTAAATTATATGATTTATTTACTGTTGAAAATTAAAGGGGTATTATCAATTTAGTCATTAAGTTTTGACAAAACATTACTTTTTAAACGTGTTTACTTTTTTACAACTCTTTGGTCAACCGTTAGTCTAACTTAAACAGAAAAAAAATACCACATATCAAAAAATATATATATATATTTTTTTAATCACAAAATAAAAATGTTATACATTTTTATAGATGATGGAGATCCAATCACCAAGATCCAATCTGGTGAGTTGGTTATTGGATCTCCACCAATTTTTTTTTTTTTTAATTTATATATATATACACATATATAAATTTCTCTTAATTTCCAACCGTCCAAAATTGATAATTAAATATAAAGGGGAAAATGGTCTATTTGTATTTTGTCACATTTGACCATCAAAATTAGAGTTTTTTTTTTTTTTTTTTTTTGGTATTTATGGGTGTCCGAGTTAGCTTACACGCACTTCGACTAATCTCACGAGACCCTGAAGTTAACAGCCGGGTAAACCTCCAATGGCCCCAAGAGAAACGTGGCTATTAAGGGTCGAACCCAGGACATCCGAGTTTATGGCTTACCCTAGTGACCAGCGGCATCACCCCTTGGGGTTCATTAAAATTAGAGTCAGATTGACCAATTTGATGTAATTTTGAAAAGTAAGAGACCAAAGGTTATAAAAAACAAACATGTTTAAAAAATTGATATTTCACTAAAACTTATGTACTAAATTGATAATACCAAAAATTATAAAATAAAATAAAATAAAAAAGTAAATATAATCCCAAGACCAAGATTATTGTGGGGTCACTGTTTTGGTAGTCCCAATGACAGTGTCGTCCTCAAGGTCAAACACAAGCTAAGATTGGTTTAATATCTCAGAAAATTTCTTGTGTGTTTTGTCATCCAATTTCCATTTTCTGTAACAAGCTTAGTAACAATGGCTGATGCAATTGTGTCGGTTGTTCTGGAGCAATTGACTTCAGAGATTTTTAAGAAATTACGAGAAGAGGTGAGACTGGTGACGGGTGTCAGAAAAGAAATCAACAAGCTTACCAGCAACTTCCGAGCCATTCAAGATGTGCTCCATGATGCACATTGAAGATGTGTTGGATGAATGGAACACTGCGATTCTGAAGCTGCAAGGAGAACGGAGAAGTTGATCAAAATGCTCTTATTCCCAAGAAGAAGGTATGTTTCTTCTTCTTCTTTTGATGTGTTTGAGATACATGGTCGAGACAAAGAGAAATCCGATCTAGTAAACAAATTATTGAGTGAGAGTAAGGAAGTAGGAAATGCCATCCCTGTTATCTCAATTGTAGGGATGGGAGGAATCGGAAAAAACAACTCTTGCACAATTTGCTTACAATGATCCAGAGGTAGAGAGTAAATTTCAGAAGAGGATTTGGGTTTGTGTTTCAGACCCTTTTGATAAAATTAGGGTTGCCAAAGAAATCATTGAAGGTCTTGATGGACAAGTCCCTAATCTAATTAATTTCAATTCTCTTTTAAATTGTATGTATAAATCTGTCGAGGGAAAAAAATTTATCTATGTTTTTGATATTAACATAGTCAAATGCTCTTGGAATAATTTGTTAGAAACCTCCTCTAACTTGATGAAACTCTTAAGTTTGTAAGAAAAATCAGTCAATTACCCCTGCATCTAGAAAGCTTTATACATGTAGTTAAATTTCTTACAAAAATTTCTTGTTGCAGTGGCTTCGAAATTACATGATTTTTCGGAATTACAACAGAGAGAAAGGAATTAGAATTCTAGTTTTGGATTCCTTTTGTTCATGGTTCAGGTAAAAGGCACCACATGCATATGTTCTTTACCTGATATATTTATACTTTCAATGGAATAGCAATACTATACTAGATCAAAAGTTTTGACATTAATATATTGTATGATTTTGTTTAATCGTTGGAATGAATTTCAAGCAATTGAAGAAAAATGTTGGAGTGTAGCAACTTTCAAAAACTGAGCTTGTAAAACTTTGAAATGTCAGACATACGTCATTGGCTTTCTCCAAGACTTTGGATCAAACCTTGGGGAGCTTCTCCACTTGCCAGAATTCTGCTCTGCAAAATCTTTATATCAGACAACTGAGTTCATTGAGGTTTGCTCCCATTATTCTTTTTGCTAATTTGGAAAACAAAAGGCCCCTTTTTTGTCAACAAAACTTGATTCCTATATTTCAATTTCATGCAGTGAAACCAGTTTAACAATGGCATGAATTTCTTGAAGAATCAATGTTTAAAGACTAAAGATGACACCAGTTTGGAAGAATAATATATTACAACTTGTTAGTACAAATCAGTGATGGGAATGACTTCTTATATTTGGATAGTGTAAACTGAAGGCAAATAAGTCCCCTCTGAAATCAGCATGTTTAAAGTTTGAGAATTTGAAACCTATCCAAATATAATTGGAGACCTGAATTTTGGCAGATAATTGTCCTAATTTGCAACTATACTCTGCTATTCATGTCATATCGGAATTATTACAGGTGACAAGATGTTGCTTGGAGAATGTGCGGCTTCCATTGCAAAGACCTTCCTCGAATCAGATGCTGCATTTATTGACATCAAGCAACCTGAGCCTTTTGCTGCCGGAATCAGGTTTTTGTTATGATAACTCAGGACTAATCAAGAATTATTGTTGATTTGAACATGTGGTACATGTTTTGTGCTGACCTTTTGAGTTCTTTATAACTGTCTGTCATGCTGTCTGCAGAAATTTTCTGCCCTTCCACTCAATGTTGACAACTACTGCTTGCTGAAATTCTCTGCTCATTGACATAAAAGTTGTAGGAAGAGTAGGGTGTTTTCAGTTTTCACACATACTGATTACGTACACAGAGTGCTTGTTAGAGGCAAGCATGATTATTTCATACACAATTCAGTTACTTCTGCTTCAATTGATTGTACTCAGTCCTTGCGTACTTATTCATCTTCAACTATTGATGATTATAGAAATATCCGGCTCTTCATTCCGCAATCTAATATTATTTGGGGTAATTGATTGAAAAAATAATCCGTATATTATTAGGCAAATATCACTATTAAGATTGTTTATGACAACCAGAACAGCTCTAAAGTCCATTTCATCTTCTGGGACAACATGTAGTGAACAATGATATTTTTAAGTCCTATATTTTGCAAAACATAACATTGTAACACGATTTGTTGTACAATGAGTGAGGTCTAGCTTCTTCTCTTTTTCCCCCCTTTTTCCAATAATATTGTCACAATTAGATATTGTATGAACTTCTTGAGGTGCTTTTAGTTAATTCCTTTCCTTTGTCTTCACTGTTTTCCTTCCTACTCTCTAGTAATCAATTGGCTTTCCATGTCGTAGGCAGCGGAGCAGGACAGGACTGCCAAAAAAGAAAAGCAGCATTTGAAGTCAAGTTAATATCTAATACTGTCACAATTAGATATTAACTTGGTGGTGCTTTTGTCGTATCACATTTGAAGTCAAGTTCTTATTCTGAATATAAACTTTTCAAGCAGCAGTCAAGGTAGGTATTGTAGCTGGTGCTCGATACACCCTCTTGCGGTTTGTGGCAAAGTTGATGCCATCTAAGATGCTTTTGATGATGATGATGAACAGAAGGTGAAATATGTTCAACTATGACCGTCTCTATTGTTTACCTATTGATTCATACATATCTCTAGGAAATGAAATAAAGAGAAGTGCATATATATGTTTGTTATATATTAAATTAATTCTTGTTGAATTTGTACATGACAATTAACTGCATATTTGAAGTTTAGTCCCTGCGTTGGATTATTACGGTATCAAACTAATGATCTTAAATTACAGGGTGTAAGATTTTGCCTAGACCATGTCGAACAATAGTCCTCGGCTCCTCACTCTCATTAGATACTGTGCTTCTTGGCATATGAAGAAACAAGCAACATTCCCTCATGTCTTCATTCTCTGTTACTTATACCAAGATCTGACTATGCTACCTCTAACATCTGTACCCAAGATTGGAATCATGGGAATTGGTGGGGTCTAAAAGGCCGTTAAAAGAAGAATGGGCGCAAACATTAGTAAATCTGCCCAATGTTTTGCCTTATTTAAGGTTTTTTGCCTAGGGCCTCTAATGTTGTTTGGGACGGCTTGAAGGAAGAATGGGAGCAAAAATTAGTTAAATCAACATTCCCCGTGAACAAGGACATGGGGATGTTAACCAACTACTTGTTTATCTTCAGGTTTGTGATTCCCAAATTCTCTCTTCTTAAAGCTTAAATCAAACTAGGACCATTGCTAATTTTATTTTATTTCTCTTTAACATGCCAGAGTTTGAATCCAAGATGATAGGAAGGTTACCAAAGATAATTGAGCTTTTGAAATCACCAAATTCCTTGAACAAACAATTTAACGGCATAGTTCAAGATGATAGGAAGGTGAAAATCAATTTCGATAAAACAATATGGGTTTGTGTCTCAGACCCTTTTGATGAGGTTAGGATTGCCAAAGCAATCATCGAAGGTCTTACAGATTCTGTCTCTAATTTTACAGAGTTGGAATCGCTTTTAAAACATATTCATGAATCTGTGTCCAAAACAAAATTTCTTCTTGTCCTTGATGATGTATGGACAGAAGAAGACAGTAAATGGGAACCATTGTACAATTCTCTTAACAATGGTCTCTATGGAAGTAAGATTTTGGTTACTACACGTAAATCAACGGTTGCACGCGTGATGAAATCAACTGATATTATCAATGTTGAAGAATTGTTGGAAGATGAAAGCTGGTTGTTGTTTAAACAATTAGCATTTTTTGATAGGTCTCAGCAAGAATGTGAAAACTTAGAAAACATTGGTAGAGAAATTGTTGGCAAGTGCAAAGGCTTGCCTCTTGCTTTGAAAACCGTTGGGAGTCTCTTACGCTTCAAAAAAACTAGGGAACAATGGCAAAGAATATTAGATAATGAGATATGGAAATTAGAAGAGTTTGAAAAAGGTCTTTTCCCCCCTCTATTATTGAGTTATAATGACTTGCCTTCCATGATAAAATGATGTTTCTCATATTGTGCCATCTTTCCAAAAGATTATGAAATGGAAAAAGATGAATTAATCAAATTATGGATGGCTCAAGGTTATCTTGGTTTAAAACAAAATCAAGAGTTGGAGATAGTTGGTGAAGAGTACTTTGACAGGTTAGCATTGTGTTCTTTCTTCCATGATTTTAAAAAAGATGGTGATGATAATATTATAACATGTAAGATGCATGACATAGTACATGACTTTGCTCAATTTCTGGTTAAGAATGAATGCTCTATGATGGTAACAAGCAGTGATGAAGAATCAAGTGTTCGCTGTTTTTACGAGAATGCTCGTCATTCGAAATTGATACTTGATGTTGAAGGGGCTTCATTTCCTTCTAACAAAGGTAGCATCTTCAAGCTACGCAGCCTCTTTGTTGAAGACTCTTCATCAATAAGTAATTGCCTAACCAGCTTATTTAAACAGTTGCCATGTTTAAGAGCATTGGAGTTACATGAAGATTGGGGTTCGCCGGTCGATCCAATTACAAAGATCCCAAGTGAGATAGGAAAATTGATACACTTGAGATATTTGAGCATGACCTATCTTACAAGTATAAAGGAATTTCCTGAAACTTTGTGTGACTTGTATAATTTACAAACTTTGTGTGTACATTTTGCTCTAGACTTGAAAAGCTACCTGAAGGGATGGGGAAGTTAATCAACTTAAGGCATTTGATAAGCTATGAGACTTATGCATTGAGTTACATGCCAAAAGGAATTGAGAGACTAGTTTGTCTAAGAACATTGAGTAAATTGGTTGTTGGTGGTGATGGTCACAATAGCCAAGTGTGTAGTCTTGATTGTCTTAAAAAGTTGGACTACCTTAGAGGTTCTCTTGAAATAAGAGGATTGAGAAATGTGATAGATGGAGCTGAAGCGAAGAATGCAAACCTCAGGAGTAAGAAATATCTCCTTTATTTGAAGTTGTATTTCGATTACAGAAGTGAGGCATCATCAACTGAAGTATCTACGAAAGATGAAGCAGTTCTTGAAGCATTTCATGCACCTCCAAATTTAGAGAAATTATTTTTAATAGGGTACAGAGGCATCACGATGTCGTTTGATTGGATGGGGTTGTTAACTCAACTGTGGGGATGGGGATGGGGATGGGAATGGGGGGAGGTAACCCCATCCTTATTTCCCCATTTCCTTCAAAATATTAAAACATCACTAAAGTGTTTCCATAACGTGTACAGCAAAACTTTTCGTTACTTTTGATTTTTTTAAAACTCTACTGGCCGACAGCTTTTGTCCTTTGTTTTTGAATTAAAAAAAAAAAAAAAAAAAAAAAGCATCCCAAAAATGCCAAAACATGTGCGGTGGAATCTTTATGCTTTTCCCAAGAACATCCATAATTGAAGAATTGTCTTTTTCCTACCAGCATTTTCCATACACTATATACATTGACCATCCCCCAATTACTCTACTGAGTTATATCTCAAAAACGTTCTTCTTTCTTTCATCGTTCAATTTTCATCTCTAATCACTGAAATAATCTTTTAAAAGCATGTTTTTAACTTTCTGTAAGAGAAAATTACCTAAACATCCCCTCCATAAGTGAGTTTCGATGATTTTTCCATTTCAAGATTAATTTCTTGATTAGAGAGAGACTTGGGTGGTGCAGCGGACGCACTCAAGATTTTTCCATGTGATTGTTTGAGCCTTCGCCTTCACAATTGCATTCTTCATAGGCCATAGCATGACTTGGATCTAATAGGCCATGTAGGAATTAAATATTCCTTATATCTAATGGTACCAACTACTTCAGGACCTAAACAACTTTTATTTACAATTAATAAATTTTAGTAAAATGTGACTTGGTAATAAAATGTGTTCATGATGGGATTTAGTTTTGAACATAACTTTATTTTAATTTGATTTGGTTTTTTTTTTTTTTTTTTAGTCACGATTCGAACTCATAACTTTTTGAATGTAATGTGACGGACTTAACATTTAGTTAACCTCATCCTGTCATTTTGAGTTATCCTTTTATGTGCACAATTACTTCGAGAAAAACCAAAATCTCCAAAAAGACAGGGCAAACTAACACTTAATTTCAAAAATAAACTCTAATTCTTTTTTTCCTACCAGCATTTTCCATACAATCCCTCAAGTACTGGGTACTGAGTTATATCTCAAAAACATTCATCTTTCTTTCGTTGTTCAGTTTTCATCTCTAATTAGCAATGGCTGATGCGATTGTTTCCGTTGTTTTGGAGCAATTGATTTCAATCATTGGTAAGGAAACAAACCAACAGGTGAGGCTTGTGGTGGGTGTCAGAAAGGAAATAGAAAAACATACCAGCAGGCAGCAACTTTCAAGCATCACATGGAACTTGGATGTGTATATGCATGAATTAAAGATCCCTTGACCCTTATATCTATAATGGTCCCAACTACTTTATCACCTAAAGAACATGAGAAACATACATTTTATGACCTTTCAGTTAAATGAAACTTAAAAGTCTTTAGATTAATAATTCAAATATATGTTTCAAAAGAAAAAAAAAATCAACTATATATTGTTAAGACAAGTCCAAATCATTCTCTCTTCAAAATAAATAAATAAATAAATAAATCCAAATCATTCTCTCTTCAAAAAAAAAAAAAAAAATCCAAATCATTCTATGCTTACTTTTGTTATAATGATTTAGTTTAGAATTTATAAATTTTATTATAAATTTATTTTAATTTGGTTTTGGGTATTTGTTTTTTTTTTAGAATTATTACAATAATTGTAATAATTCGGGAGATGTATGTGTGAGGATGCCAACCTCATCTAATCTTTTTGAGAATTTATTTATTAAAATGTCAAGCCTTAATCTTTGTTGGAAATAGATATCCGGGTCACACATCTATTGTGTGATATTGTCAAATTTCGACAGTAATATTGTAATAATTGTAATACTTAAAAAAAAATTCTTTATTTGAACGTCATGTCGTGTACACCATTTAATTTTACAGTAATTACACAAATGCCATCTTATTTAATCCTTACATGTTTCTATTATATATTTACAAAAATATTGTCCAATGTACATTTGTCCAATATTATATATTTAAATATTGTTCTATCTAAATCAATTATTAAAAAAAAAAAAAAAAAAAAAAAAAAAAACTTTTTACCATTGGTAAGGAGTCATTTATTCAAGCCCAAACCCAAACTTGTCTATTAGTTGTGCTACGTCCTTGGAAACGTATCCCAAAAATGCCAAAACATTTACGGTTGAATCTTTGTTTGACATGTGTACACAATTTAATTTTAATTACACAAATTCCATCTTATTTAACCATTACATGTTTCTATTATTTACAAAAATATCCCCCAACGTCCATTCGGGAATAATGATCCCAGTCATCCGGCCCACCAGGCACCGACGAGTGTAACAAGCTTTATTGTTGGCATCAATAATAGAAGAAACTCATTTTTTTTCTACCATACATGACAGCAGGCAGCATTATTGTTGGCATCGATAATTGAAATTTCCTTTATGCTTTTCCCACGAACCATCCATAATTGAAGAATTGTCTTTTTCCTACCAGCATTTTCCATACATTATAAACATTGACCATCCCCCAATTACTGGGTACTGAGTTATTCATCTCAAAAACATTCCTCTTTCTTTCATCGTTCAATTTTCATCTCTGATTAACAATGGCCGATGCGATTGTTTCCGTTGTTTTGGAGCAATTGATTTCAATCATTGGTAAGGAAACAAACCAACAGGTGAGGCTTGTGGTGGGTGTCAGAAAGGAAATAGAAAAACTCACCAGCAACTTCCGAGCTATTCAAGCTGTGCTTCTTGATGCAGAGCAAAGAAGACCGAAGGAGATGGCTGCCAGAGATTGGTTAGATAAGCTCAAAAATGCATCTTATGACATGGATGATGTGTTGGATGAATGGAACACTGAGATTCTCAAATTGCAAAGTGAGAGAGCTGAAAGTGATCTTGTTCACACGAAGAAGGTATGTCTCTTCTTCCCCTCTCCTAGCTTTTGTTTCAAACAAGTTGGTTTACGTCGTGACATTGCTCTAAAGATAAAAGAAATAAATGAAAATATTGATTCCATTGCCAGAGAGAAACATATGTTTAACATTGATACATCAAGGAGTATCGATGAACCTCAACGAATGAAAACTACTCATTTTGTTGATGTGTCTGAAATACGTGGTCGAGATGATGAGAAAAGTAGCCTATTAAGCAAGTTGTTGAGTGATAGTCATGTAGAAAAAAAAGGCCTCCCTATCATCTCTATTGTAGGGATGGGAGGAATGGGAAAAACAACACTGGCCCAACTTGTTTACAATGATGGAGAGGTGAAAAGCAATTTCGATAAAACAATATGGGTTTGTGTCTCAGACCCTTTTGATGAGGTTAGGATTGCCAAAGCAATCATCGAAGGTCTTACAGGTTCTGCCTCTAACTTTACAGAGTTGGAATCGCTTTTAAACCATATTCATGAATCTGTGTCCAAAACAAAATTTCTTCTTGTCCTTGATGATGTATGGACAGAAGAAAACAAAAAATGGGAACCATTGTACAATTCTCTTAACAATGGTCTCCATGGAAGTAAGATTTTGGTTACTACACGTAAATCAACAGTTGCACGCAAGATGAAATCAATTGATATTGATATTATCAATATTGAAGAATTGTCAAAAGATGAAAGCTGGTTGTTGTTTACACAATTAGCATTTTTTGATAGGCCTCAACAAGAATGTGAAAAATTAGAAAAAATTGGTAGAGAAATTGTTGGCAAGTGCAGGGGCTTGCCTCTTGCTGTGAAGACTATTGGGAGTCTTTTACGTTTTAAAAGAACTGAACAGCAATGGCAAAGGGTATTAGGCAGTGAGATGTGGAATTTAGAAGAGTCAGAAAGAGGTATTTTTCCACCTCTATTATTGAGTTATAACGATTTGCCTTCCATGGTAAAACGATGTTTCTCATACTGTGCCGTCTTTCCAAAAGATTATTATATGAACAAAGGTGAATTAATTAAATTATGGATGGCGCAAGGTTATCTTGGTTTAAAACAAAATCAAGAGTTGGAGATAGTTGGTGAAGAGTACTTTGACATGTTAGCAATGTGTTCTTTCTTCCAGGATTTTGAAAAATATGGTGGTGATAATATTATAGCATGTAAGATGCATGACATAGTACATGACTTTGCTCAATTTCTGGTTAAGAATGAATGCTCTATGATGGTAACAAGTAGTGATGAAGAATCAAGTCTAAGCTGTTTTTACGAGAATGCTCGTCATTCGAAATTGATACTTGATGATGAAGGGGCTTCATTTTCTTCTAACAAAGGTAGCATCTTCAAGCTACGCAGCCTCTTTGTTAGGTGGAAACCTGACGACTCTTCATCAATAAGTAATTGCCTACCCAGCTTATTTAAACGGTTGCCATGTTTAAGAGCATTGGAGTTACATGAAGATTGGGATTGGCTGGTCGATCCAATTACAAAGATCCCAAGTGAGATAGGAAAATTGATACACTTGAGATATCTGAACATGTCCAATCTTGAAGGTATAAAGGAATTACCCGAAACTTTGTGTGAATTGTATAATTTACAAACTTTGAATCTGAGTTATTGCTGCAAACTTGAAAGGCTACCTGAAGGGATGGGGAAGTTAATCAACTTAAGGCATCTGATAAACGATGGGACTTATGCATTGAGTTGCATGCCAAAAGGAATTGAGAGACTAGTTTTTCTAAGAACATTGAGTAAATTGGTTGTCGGTGGTGATGGTCACAATAGCCAAGTGTGTAGTCTTGATTGTCTTAAAAAGTTGGAGTACCTTAAAGGTTCTCTCGAAATAAGAGGATTGGGAAATGTGATTGATGAAGCTGAAGCGAAGAATGCAAACCTCAGGAGTAAGAAATATCTCCTTGATTTGCAGTTGTATTTCGATCACAAAAGTGAGGCATCATCAACTGAAGTATCTACGAAAGATGAAGCTGTTCTTGAAGCATTAAATCCAACTCCAAATTTAGAGAAATTATTTTTAACAGGGTACAGAGGCATCACAATGTCGTTTGATTGGATGGGGTCGTTGACTCAACTGAGGGAGTTAACTCTGGAAGATTGCATCACGATGTCATTTGATTGGACGGGGTTGTTGACTCAACTGAGGAAGTTAACTCTGGGAGATTGCATCAACTGTGAGCATTTGCCTCCTTTGGGAAAATTGCAATTGCTTGAAACACTTGAAATAAGAGGCATGAGGGATCTGAAAAGGGTGGGTAATGAATTTTTGGGAATAAAAAATAATGACCCATCATCATCATCTTCCTCACTTACCTTCTTCCCAAAATTGAATCATCTCATTCTTGATAAGCTAGAAAATTTGGAAGATTGGGAATATGAGATCACAGAAGATATTGCAATCATGCCATGTCTTTCTTACTGTGAAATTGATCGCTGCCATAAATTGAAGGTGTGGTCAAACCATTTTCTTCAAGCCACATCATTGAAGAGCTTGAGCATCAGCGATTGCCCTGTTTTAAAGCAGTGGGCAGAGATATATCTTCACTTCCCTATAACCGAGACTGAACGATTGTAAGTTTTATTTTATTTTATTTTATTTTATTTTTTATTTTTTATTTTTTATTTTTTTATCTATCTATCTATCTATCTATCTAATGTAATGTTAAATATATAATCATTTATTTATCTCCATCACTTACCTATAACTAGTTACCGTGAGAATAGTCGACGGTAAGTTCTTGGTTATTATTACTATTATTTATTTTTATTTTTTTAATCTATTTATTTATCTCCACATAAACTAATTTATTCCCTGTTTTAATGTACTGGGCAATATATCATCACTTTCCTATAACTAGCAAAAAAGAGGCTATAAAACGGTATGTTCTTGGTTTTGATCTTGTTTGTTATTATTATTTTTTTTATTTTTTTATCTAATGAAATGTTAAATATATGATCATTTATTTGTCTCCACATAAACTAATTTATTCCCTGTTTTAATGCATTGGGCAATATTTCATCACTTTCCTATAACTAGCAAACTTGAGATGCAACTACAGTAAGTTCTTGGTTTTGATCTTCATTTTATTATTATTATTTTCATTTTGGATCCGGTGAAATGTTAAATATATGATGCTGTATTTATCTCCACATAAACTAATTTATGTCATGTATTTATCTTCCCCGTTAAACTAATTTATCCCCTCACACCGTACCATTGAGATTATGAGTTAAAAAAATTATTAATTAAAAAGTATACACCTAAAATCATTTAAAAGTATGATAAAAAATTATTCATGGTGAAATATAACAAAGAAACGAAAAAGAAAATTTTAACAAATTGTGGATATGTTAATCTAATAATTCTATTCAAATTATCTTGATAAATTTAAAATTATAAAATAGAACAATTTTGTGAATTACTATGTAAGAGCAATTTTGTAAATCTTTTTAGTTTTTAATTTTGTTTTGGAAAGATGTATGCTCACTTACCTATTTTGCATCCCAGGCAATTAAGAGAACGGGCATCGCGCCAATGAGTAGTGGAGGGGTCTCAAAGCCCCTCTAATGATAGGATGCTCTCCAAAGGATAGTAAGAAAAAGAGTAAGTGATGTTTTTATTTATTAAATTGATTTATATTGAATTCATGACAATTAACTACTTGTTTGTAGTTTAGTTATTATATTGTCCTCCACTCCTCCTAGGCTATGAATAAATAAGATCAAAATTAATAAATTATGGTCTTAAATTACAGGTTGAACGATTTTTGCCTGGAGAATGCAACTTCTGTTGACATCACAGTACCTAAATCTGTGGCCGAAATAACTTAGGTTGATTACCTGAAACACTGTCCTTACTATTAAATAGTCATGATTAGAGATTGTAAGCTTGATTATTGTACTAAGTTGATTCATGCTGTCTACAGAGACGTTCTGCCCTTCTACTCTGTGTTGACAACTATTGCTTGCTGAGAAATAAGTTGTAGGAAGAAAGAAGTTCTTATACGTACTGCTTCATCAGATTGCTTGTGAGTGGCAGACATGATGACAAGAATTACCAGAACAATAAGTATTCATTATGAAGTACTTTTGGTTATTGAATTTTGGGTTGAAATATTAGTACTTTTGCTTATTCTAACTCTAGCCATGGCAATTGTTGGGAAAGGTTGCTACAGGAAGATTAACATCGGCCACTGTCCTCTCTTGTCGATAAAGAACTGTGAAAAGAGATGCAAAAGAGGACATGGGACATGCAACCTAATATGTACGCTCACCAGCGAAACCATGCCAATTGTTGGTGATAGCAGCACAGATGGTACAAGTGAATAAAAGAGTTGCATAGACCGTGAACCTTGATGAGGTGCTTGTAATTAATTATCTTCCTTTTTCTTCACTGTTTGGTTTCCTACGCTCTAGTAATCAATGTAGCACAATGCAGGCAGCAAAACAGGACTATGAAATAGAGAAGCTTAATGAAAGGGATCGTGAACCTTTCAGGTGGTGTTTGTGATTCAGGTAGTTCTCTGCATACTTGATTTGGCTAATGTATGAAATTTCATTCCCATTTTTTTCATTGGTTATAATTTCAGTGTTGCATATTTAGGTTTAAGCACCAAAAGAAACAGAGCTTACGGAAACGAAATTCATGGAAGAGGATGCTCTCAATGCAACAAAGGTATCCTACTTTTTGTGGTTGGTTTACCTTCGTGTTTTCTGTCATCAAATGTAAAATATTCCTCAGGCAGCAGTTGTAGATGCACCCTTTTCAGGCTTGAAACAAGATTTGATGCAGAGAGACTCTTGACAATGATGACGAAAAGGTGATAACTTTCTAAACATGGTAAGTCTCTAACCTTCATCCCTTTAGTTTTAGTGGGAATTTCTATTTCCAAATTTTGACGTAACTCTTAATTTTTATGGAGGATATTTGATAAAAAGCATTGAGCTACTGCCTACCGAACGAAGTTAACTGTCATGAATGGAAGCATTAATCAAGATGTTTTAATCAAAAAGGTATACAAGCAATTCAAGCAACATATTTTATTTCATATAAGTATGCAGAACTCTAATATTTTAATTATGATATCTTGCTTTCCAGTGACAATACCAGGTTTGCTGCTTGTGGAATATATGAGGATCTTCTGGCTTCCGGTTAATATTGATCCGACAAAGGTGAGAGTTAGATTCTTTATTTCTTAATACATTTCTCGAAGAAATGGAAGTGATGTGTTGATGAATGACATCAACTGCGTGTTAATCGCTTAGTCCTATATTGCCCTGCTAGGTGATTGATAACTATGTTATGCCTATTGAGCAAACTTATGGTTTTAAATAACTGGTTGTGATCACATGAAATGATATGCTTGGAGCATGTAGCTTCTCTGCTTCTGTTGCAAAGACATACTTCACATAATATTATGTGGTTTTTGAACCTTAATCTTTAGTTGTTGGAAATTCACCAGGAACATAAACCGCATTTGTCAGACTTGACTTCATTGCATGGAATGCCACACTCAATTTTCAGTGACAGGGGACCCAGTTCCAGAACGACTATTGAGCTACATGAGGCAGGCAAGGAAGACAGGACAGAGAGACGATCCCATGGATAACTGAGGTTATCACCAGCAACATTGTCTTCAGTATTTTGACCACCACACACACACTTGGTAATAATCTTCAGGTTTGTGATTTTCAACTTCTTTCTCTTCAAAGCTCAAATAAATTCAATTTGTGAAGAGAACATGTTTGCTTAATAAGTTTCCTTTTTTTTTTCTTCTCTCTATCTTCTAGCTCAAGTCTGTGGATAAGATAAGAGACATGTTGTTGGAGATTAACAACTAAGAGACGATCAATCTTCCAAAATAACCAAATTCCTTGAACAAACAAGTTGATGACAAAGTTCAAGTTCGGATTCCCGAAGGAGGCAAAGTGCTAGAACCAGTGCACATAAGCTTTTTGCCAGTCTGCCTGTTGATTGTCACCACTTCAGTTTTTGTTAAAAATTAGAGTGATCTTTTGTGTTGATTGTGCAGTCCTCAAATCTGGCTACTTTGGATACCTGTAACAGTCCAACCACCAAGTAGATATTGTCCACTTTAGGACTTACGCACATATCCTTCACGCTCACGGATATACTTTAGGTCATGGGCCGGGCTTCACGCAAACATCCTTCATTGACGACCCAAAACACATATATTTAATTAGTTTAGGGAGACCAAAACTTATATACAATTTCTACATACACCTTAAAGATCTTTTCTTGTAAATGTGGCATATTCAGTTCTCAAATTCTACATTCAAAAATCATTTCTTTATTTCTCTTTTGTGTCCATCTATTATTATCTGTAGTGGTTCTGGGAATTACTCATGAAAGCCTTTTTCTTGTGAACAAAACTTGGTTTTAATCTTTTAGTTTAATGTGACATGAAAATTTGTTGAAGAATCAATGACAAAAAGACTATTCAATGACACCAAATCGTATGGAAAAATATCGACACTATTGTGAAAATTCATCATCCAATCCAACAAATAAGAACCATCCTGAGTTTCGAAACTACTCGAGTTTGTTTATCTTTACCAATTCAAAAATAAAATTAGTGTGTCCAATCAAATTTCATTTGTTTTTCTTAAAAACTATAATATTTGAATTTAAGGCGCAACCATCATGTACAAAGTTTTGTTTTTTGTTCTTGAAAGAAAAATATAGGGAGAAAGTTTCCTTAGAACAAACACGAGACGTCATAATGTTTAAATATAAGTATACATCGATGAATTTTCAAAACTTTTGAGTCTGTCTATATCTATTCGTTGGAAAATAAAATTAGTGTGTCCAATCACATTTACATTTTTTATTTTTATTTTTGTTAAAAGCTATAATAATGATTATGGCTGGTTCGTTAGGTTTTATCTCTAAAAGGGGAAATATCATAATCATGAACAATTAAGGTACCAAATCAATCCAAAGTGCTAGGATTTAGTGGTTTCAATTCAAATGATTACTTAACAAAATTATAAGAAGCAAACAATATATTATCATGAACATGATCAAAATATCATGGTGGCTTGTAGCACACCAAATGGCCAAGTCATTTTCTAGACAACCATTTGATTAATTAGGTGAAGTTATCCTTATGACAATCACACAATTATTAATCTAGAAAAGGACATCCAGCTTCATAAAGTGATCACTTGTGTGTAAACAATTCAACCACACAAATTAATTCTCCTTTTTGATGAAATTACAACACAAAACGTACCAAACCTATAGGGAATGAGACCTATAAGGAACGAAACAATGCACATTCACTATTAGTCAAGTGATTATGTAAATATTCGAGTTTCATATTTTCCCGTTAAAAATTCATTCCTTATATAGTGGCAATTGTATTTCCGGTCATACTTACAACAATTGATCTCGAAGATCAGATCTACATACATGCAATTGTATAGTGGCAATTGTATTTCCGACCATAGTTAGTTTTGTTAAAGTATAGTTTAGAAAAGGCACTTATGCATGCATGCAAAAAGTGATTTTGGATGGATGTTTTCTTTCCCTATGCATACATACAGCTGTACTTTTGGCAATATATATTTGACAACAAGCTCTGATGATTAAGATTGATTGCTTTCAATTTGATTTGGTATTATGATAGGTGTCTAATTAGTGGCAAGATGCATTTAACTTACTTTGATTATTTTTAAATGAGATATAATCTAATTAATTAGGTGATAATATCGAATTAATGCTTTCATTGACAACGACTTTTGAAGGAAATTTTTTTTTTTAGAAATTAATTTTAAATATTTCGAAAAATGTGTCACCATTTTTATTTTATTTTTTGAAAAATGTATCACGAATTTTGAAATCAATTGTTTCTATTTGTATACATATATTATTATATTACACTCGAAGGAAATTCAATATAATTTATCTTAATAAAGTATTAGTAAGTTTCTGATTAATAAATTAAGAGTAAATACCCTATGAATATTATGTTTGATCGATATTTTTAAAGTTTTTACACAATATATTGAAGAAGTTTCAGGTGCGGAATTCTCGTATTTTTTTCATGCAGGGTAAATTTTTTAATATTACAAAATTGACTCTAACTATATAATGTTACAAAGGGACATACATGGTCACTTTTGAGAGTAAGTACAAGATTTATAATGTCATAGAGTCAATCCCTTCGCACATTATACTTATTACACGATATATATATATTTACATCTAATTTTATTTATTTATTTATTTATTTATTTATTTATTTTAAAAGTACCTAATTTTATTTTATTTTTCATTCTTTCATTACACTTGGCACATTAACCCACCACAATTTAAATCCTTGATAGTGTTCTGAAAAGTACAAACATGTAACTTTATTAAAAGGAACACAAAATAAAGAAGAAGAAAATTTGCCTACGTTAAATAGTGTTATAAAATTTCTCAATCACACGTGTTGAAATGACATTAAAAATTAAATTAAATAAATTGTCCCCCAGTCCCACCTATAAAATCGTGTAATCAAAATTATTGGTGGACCTCTTGAATAATTAGGAAAAGCAATAAGCATCTTGATCTTGAATAGAATTTAAAAAGGGGTTTGATTTAAGATTTTGATCAAGTTGTTGGTGATCAATCACAAGCACTAATACTATCTTTTTTGCTTTCTTTATTTTTTTTTTTTCTATTTTAAGGTGTAACATTATTACACAGAAAAATTCAACTCACTATATTAAGAAAATTATGTCTATATAACTAACTATATAATCGCACATCTCCTTCTAGCACACGTGGTGTGTATTTTCTTGAGTCTCGCTCTACATATTTTACAAATACGTGTTATAAGTTTTATCTTTGATATTATGAAAATAAATATCCAGGTTACGTATGTAGTGTTTGATCTAAATAGATTCACAATAAACCCTTAAAAACAATAATCGGAAAAAGGATCTTTTCTTTTATCAGGTGGCTTATTTGATTAAATTTTGTTATAATCTTTACAGCCAATTAGATTTCTTTAATGCCAACTTGAGCAAAAGTTTTGGAAAATGCCATGCAAAAGACATGCATATATCTATCAAGAATAGGAAAAAGATCGATTTTTTTTTTATATATATATAAAAAGTTAAAAAGTAAATTTGAATAAAAAGTTGTTAATTATTATGGTTGCCTGATGATCTTGATCATCTTTTAATAATGCAAGTTCAACTTATTAAGGTAACAAAAATAAATAAATAAAAATAAAAAAGAAAAAGTTTGAACACAAATGTTGAATAGATCTCAGACAAAAGCACTTTGGATACTCCCTTTGTAAAATTTTGAGGATTCAATTTTATTTAGAGAACACTTTTGATGAAATTATCTTGTAATTAATCATAAAAGGTAATGGATAAAAAAAACATTGATATGATGTTTGCATATTTAAAAACTTAAGACTTTCGGGCCCGTCGTTATCGGTTAGCCCCTCACAGTATATTCGATCAAGAGGTTGTGGGTCCGAATCATACCCATTTTCTCAATCTCAAAATATTATAATAGTTAAAAATAAAAAATTAAATAAATAAATAAAAAGGCTTTCAAGGTCAATAAAAAAAAAATCAAATTAATTATATATTGCCACTCATCCACTTATTCAATATAAATAACATCACAGGCCAACATAGGCATAACTCGGATAGTAGATGGACGAATTTGGGGCTTGAGTCATTACAAATGACTCATAAGTCCCGGATTAATAGATATTATCAAATATATATATATACAATATCACATACAGTTATACGAAACAAACATTTACTAGTCTTTTAAAACGATTTTGATAGTTTTGTAATTACGGGACAAATTCGTTGTTAAAATTCAATATTACAAATGCAATCAACAATTTTTATTTTATTTTTATTTTATTTTTATTCATTCCTTTTGTCATCGTCACAGGAAAGAAAATCCTGTTTGGAATTTGGATGAAGTATATCGTACAAATATTTTTCCGGGAAAATCTAAAACAGAAAAGAAAAAGAAAAACGTTTTTGAAAAAATACACGCCCAGTGGGACTCGAACCCACAATCGCCTGATTAGAAGTCAGACGCCTTATCCATTAGGCCATGGGCGCTGGTTTGGCTACTACTCGTCATGTATTTTAATTAACCAGTATTAGTTTTATGAATTTGATTGTTATTTATTTAATTCAACAACTACTAATAAATAATGAAGAATTTATATATAGTCACTTAAAATGATCATATTCAATATTTATTTCGAATAAAACATCAACAAAATTTCCGAAATCGATATTTAAAATATAAATCAAACCGTTTGACAATGTAAGATTGACTCAGTGGTATTCTCCTCACACCTACACCATTGAGATTATATTTTCAAGTCATGTCTCTTGCTCCCAAACTCTGAATTAATTGTAATACTTCAAAAAAAAAAATGTTTCTTTTCTATCATTAATATATTTGTATGTCATTTCAAAATCAAATAATTTTCTTTTCTTTAAAAACCAAAAAATTAATAAACCTCCAAATTAAACCTATACTATAAAATAGATAACTTCATCAAAACAAATAATCATGGTATAAGATAACCAAAAACATATATAAATTTTATTTTATTTTATTTTTTAAATGTCAAATCACAATCCCCCCATAAAAATTGAAGAAAATAGCCTACCAATGAAATAGCAAAATCCAGCTAATATATATAAAATCAAATTGGTTTTAACTTTTAAAAATCAAATTAATTGATCGATCGACTGAACCATTTTAACTACCAAAATCAGATTGAATTCTATGGATATATACTTGAAGATAGAGTGTCCCTATTGATGAAACATCAAACTATTTGACTTTTTTTTAGAGAATGAAATTACAGGTTTTGTTCATGATTATATAAATTATATATTTGATTTAATTTAATGGTGGTAGGAATCATGCACGATGAAGTCAGAGAATGAAGAGTAAAAGATATTGTTAATTTGTTCTTTCTTATTGGAGAATAACTAACGACTTTTTTTTACCTCCAATAAATAAAAATAATTAAGTTGTATATTCAGCAATCAAAGGAAAAAAAAATATATATATATATATATATCTAGATCTTACCCATCCATCCCAGTTTCAAGATCTCACTTCACCTTATAGACTTTTTTTTTTTTTTTTTTTATAGGTTGGGTAAGAGTTCTAACGAGATCAACGGCTACGAGTATAATCTAAAAAGCATCTCTCACCGCCACAAACTTTTAGATTTTGAAATTCTAGAATTTATTAGAAATAATCTTCTAAAAATTATCAACAAAAAAAAAATTGCAATGAAGAGAATCACTATTCAAAATTATAAAATTAAATCATTCAATTAATTCAACTATATTATAAAATAAATAAATAAATAACAATAATGCTAAACATCCCACCATTTCTATTTCAACACACATGGCAGCTGAGGTGTCCACTTGGTGAGGTGTCACTTGGTGAGTGGACACACATTAATTGATAATTATCTCTCTTACCCATGTATTCGAGTCCATTTTTGCTCACCCCCTTTCAAGAGGGGTAAGCATTACCCCCCTCTTAAACACATGACATGTGTCCATGGAAGGGTAAAATTGTCTAAAAATTTACCCTCCATAAACACATGTCATCCATTTAAGAGGGAGGTAATGGTTACCTCCCTTAAAGGGAGGTGAGCAAAAGTATTCTCCATGTATTCACTCACCAATTAATGTTTGTCCAATCACTAAGTAACACCTCAACTACCACGTGTATTTGGATGAAAATAGTAGAATTATAGATGGGATGTGTAGCATTATTGAAAAGAAAAAAAAAATACTCTTTTTTTTTTATTTTATTTTTTCAATTGACATGTCAGAGCACTATTTAATTTGTTTTTGCTCTCGATCAAATAAGTTAATATGGATAATATTATCTATATATCTCCAATATTTTTCTTATTGAAGGTACTAATATCATATTCTCAATATTTTGATGATATTTCCGATATTTAAATCAAAAATTTCAAAAATTTAGAACCTTAATATTTTCATCAAATCCGATATTTACAATTCTTTGCTCTCAACCTAGTGAATTACTCATTAAAAAAAAATTAAAAAAATTAAAAAAATAAAATAAAATAAAATAAAAACAAAAACCTGAACTTGAGTTACTTGAAAGCAAGCATCGCAAGTTTGCAACTTTCATCTAAGGGTCTCCTCGCACTTTACTATTTAATGAGCAAAGGTGATCATATATTTACATGTAACAAGGTTTGAACCATAATGGTGAAACGTCAATTTGACAAAGACTTTGGTTATTGTAGTCTTTACTGTAGGGTCGGTTAAAAATATTATTTTGACAATTTTATGTGGACAAATTCAATTTTTTTAAAAAAAATAAAAAATAAAAAATTGAATGAATGAATACAAAATATATTATAAAATCTCACATTTTTGTAATTTTGTGTAAGGTTATATAAATATAAAGGTCCACCACCAGTTAATGCAGTTTGAATGGTGTGTTCCACCAGATAAGGGTTACCTTACCTACTCTATTCAACTACACAATTCAAAGCTCTTTCATGTATCAAATCATCCCTTTGAGAGAGATAACAAATTATAGTGACATTTTTATATAGAAGTATAGGACACTGCCCTTAATGCACATTGGCCCTCACTCTCATCACTCCTGTCACTTTTTAATTATATATATATACATATCCTCCATTAACTGATTGGTATTACATCATCTTATTCCAACCACTTTTTTCAAATTTGTCATCAATTGTGGATTTTCTTTAATTAAAAAATAGAAAAAATTAATTTAAGTGAAAAGAAAAAAAAAATTATGATCAAGTCATTGTAATTGATTGATCAATGAGTAATAAATTGTTTGAAGGTAATACATATACTTATTTTATTCTATAAATTAAGTAAAGAAATTAAGAATATTATCTTTCAAAACAAGTTCATCTGCTGTTGTTAATCCAAAGTTAATGTGGCAACAACGTGTTATTAATTATTCAAATTATGTGAGTGTGTTGAATTTGGGTCTGTTAATTTGTTTATGAGGCTTTTTTTTTTTTTTTTTTTTATGGCACTCTTTCTAAAGACATTTATGGAAAAGTCACACACTTAATCAGTTTTGTAGAAATAGCACCAAAGTATGTGATCTGCCAAGATTGCCCCTCACTTATTCTTTCATCCTCTCTCCTCCTTTTTTTTTTTTTTTTCAAAAACCTCCATTGATCCATCAATGGAGATCAAAACGACCTCCGTCGAAATGACCTCCATCGAAACGACCTCCGTCAAAACGGTCGACTCCATTAGAGGTCTTCGAAACGACCTCCGTTATAAAAAAAATTCTACAAATAAGTCTCGATTATTTTACAATAAGTCTCGGGTATCTGAAATAAGTCTTAGGTAGCTGGAAATAGCTTGAAATAAGTCTCGAGTGACCTACCCGAGCCCGAGACTTATTTCTATAAATTTTTTAATAACGGAGGTCATTTTGATCTCCATCAAAGGGAGTCGACCATTTCAACGGAGGTCGTTTTGATCTCCATTGATGGATCAATGAAGGTTTTTGAAAAAAAAAAAAAAGAAGGAGAGAGGAAGAAAGAGAGAGTGAGAGAGGAAGAAGGAATAAGTGAGGGGCAATTTTGGTAGATCACATACTTTGGTGCTATTTCCATAACACTTAATAACTTGGTGATATTACCACAAAACCAACGGATTTTGGTGCTATTTTCCTCTATTTCTTCTTTGTGGTTATTGTCTTCCCATATGTTCATTAGTACGAGTTTTACTATTGGATTTCAAAATTAGTGTTCGATCTTGACAGATAATTTACATCATCGTATTTAATACATGTAATTATATATGGGTGTAGAGAAATTAAGAAAATCTAATTGGCAACACGAAGAATATATATATATATTAATATTCCCTTTCGAAATAATTAATTAATTTTCTTCTTATTGATCCAAGTAAATGGTAACGACATGTTCTTGTTGTCAAAAGATAGTGATAGAAGCTGGTGATTGTTTATCATTTTCTAGCATCAATTCCTTGCAAGAAAACTTAAATATATTTTCTATCTTTCAACATCCAAAAAATAAAATAAATCTATTCACAAATCTAGGCTTTTTTTTTTCATTTTTTTTTTTTTTCATATTAACCATCTTTTCTTTTTTTCTAGCTAGTGATCATTGATCAAATAGTCTCATGAATGTCATGTCAAAAGATAATCCAGTTTTATTAAATTGATTGCTTTCCAAATATATACAAATTAAATGTTTAATTGCAAGACTTATTGATCATTATAAAGTAATAATTAATTATAAATCAGTATGAAAAATTAAGGATTCCAAATTGAGAAACCATGCAGATCACGAGGTTACTTGATGCAATAATACAAATAATTAGAATAATTAATTAAAACGCCAACTTGTTTTCTTCGTTTTTTTTTCCTTTCTTTTTGTTTTTAATTGGCATGCAATTCACAGAGAATGATATTAATTGCAATGAAGACTCTAGTTGTGAATAGACACATATATGAATTTCTAGTAACTCAATGAAGAAATATGATCATCAAATGTCTTATACGTAGCTAAAAAGAAAGACTCAAATGTCTTATATGTAGCTAAAAAGAAAGACTCAAATGTCTTAGGTTTGACAACTAGGTGATTAATTAATTAATAAATAAATAATCATATTCAAAGTTTATTGATAAGTAATATCGGAAGTCTAATTGAATGAGGTTGCTTGATTTAAAAATGGAAAGAGATTTATATAGTTGATAGTTCCATCTTTTATGTATTTCAGTAAGAGGTAAGGGGTTCGAGTCCCGCATTTTAATTACAAAATGTGTGTGGAGTTTATTTTCGATGTTATAAATATCTGAGACGTCATACATGTAGTGTTTGATATTGATAAACCCTAACAGATCATTGACCCATTTGATGTTAGATTTTTTTTTTTTTTTTTAAAAAAAAAGACTCAATTTGATTTAAAGAAAAGTTAAGAAATCTCTTCTAAGTTTTAAAATATATTAAATTTTATTTTTAAGATCAACGTAAACCTCTTTTAAATTATGATCATAATTTAATCTAAATGATGATTCTCTAATAAATATCATAACTATTTAGATCCGATTGATTTTTTGATTAAATATATATTGATAATAATAATAATTAATAATAATAATAATATATATTCAATTGGCCATGGGTGTGTCACGCAGTTTAGGACGATAGGTTGATGGGTGTCTGGATGAAGTCCGAGATAATTCCCTTTTTACTTTTATGATAGAGGTTTGAGTCTCACTTATGTTTGTTAAATCGTAAGGGATAGGGGACTCCTACTCTAACCCTATAATAGTGTAACGGTAATTGTATTCAGACTGTGCATATAACGGTTGATTTCGTCAGATCTCAACAAATTTTGACCCAATTGGTATCAAATTTCAATAATAATAATAATAATAATAATAACATAGAGGAAAGAAAGAGATCAAAGAGATAAAAAAAAGACAACAATATGCTGTCTTTCTGATACAAATAAAAATAGTATAGACAATAATTAATTGATCATGCCATGATAGGGTCTTTGTTATTAAATAGATTACAACTACTATGGTAATTTTTGCAAGTAAACAATGACCAAGAATAATCAAAAGTTAATTTGTTTAATTAATTATAACACCTACTTCCCAACTTGATATATATTATCAACTATGATAATTAAATAATTTTTATATTAAAAAAAAAAAGTAAATAGATGTGTAGAGATCATTAAATGTTTCATTTTCCAACTATACCCCCTATATGAGAAGTCATTTTCACATGTCAATTATTTAATAATGCCCCAATGTCTCCTAAAAGTATACCCCAAAATTTTTGGGGTATGGGATCTTGATGTTGACCATTATATGAATGTTGTGTATATATGAATGTTATGTGATCAAGAATTGGCGTAGCTTAGCTTATGCTCATGTGTGGTTGAAACTTTCAGAGGATTTTATATATGTGTAATGTGCCCCAAAAACATGGGTTTGAAATTTGGGTATGTATCATGCGGGTTTGAATTTTAAATAATGTATGTTGAAATTTTCGGACCACGTTGTTATGATTTTAACAAATTTTAGAATTTTAAATTTTAGTTGTATAACGAAATTGAGATAACCCAATGGTAAGCTATTTACACCGATGTCAATGACGTTCTAGATTCAAAATTTCAATTAGAGGCAGATGTAAGGGGTGGCAGGGGACATTCCAACACCCGTTTATTTTATTTTCATAACATCCTCAAAAAAGATATATATAATATTTAATCTCTTAAAATTTTTACTTTAGCCCCTCTAAATATTGTATTTTAGTATATTTTCCTCCAAACACAATTTGTTGATTCCGCACTAATCATTCATGTTGGTCATTCAAGTCGTTTCCTCAACTTTCAAAACTAATATAGGCCACTACCCAAAGCGGTTTGGTGCGGAATGACACTCGTTAAGTCTAGTAATGTCTCTAGTTCGAGTTGTCATCACTTCAGGTGATAGATAAAAAATAAAAAATAAAACTCTCAAAATTATAATTAAAAGATAAAATAAATATATATTTTTAAGAAGATTAAACCTCCATTAATTAAATAGACATATTTTAATCTTGATTAGTGGTGCCACTTTCATTCTCAAACCTTACGTCACCTTGCACTTACAGAGTTGATTCATTCAAGATTTAAAGTTTTCTTTTTTTATCCCACATCTAACTTATTTTTTATTTTATTTAATTTTTTGCCATTTTAAGTTAAAACATTGACTTAATTAAATGTTAAATAAATACCCTCCAGCAATATTATATTAACCGTCTTAAATTTTAATTTTTAATTGCCAAAGTAAGTTGGCCTCATGTTTAAAAATTTAAAATTTACTATAATTGTTGCTAAATTTATTACAAGGATAATTGGTTTATGTAGGACTTTTTTAATTTTTGTAAAGGCTGATTGATCTTATTTTAAAGACTCTGACAAAGTATACTCTAAAATATATATATCTTTTTTTTCAGTTGAACAAAAAAATATTTTTAAATGTAAAAATTGTGGAAAAAAAAAAGTTGAAATATGAATTAATCTAACAACTTCTAGCAGCATGTATCCTGATCTCTGCCAGGCTGCTAGTTGATACAGTCAACCCATTTTACTAGTCGCTATCTAGTACGGCAAAAACTTATGTGCAACGGGATGTACCATGTATCACTTTGTGCGATGTTGCCTTACTGATATGGCAACATTACATTGGGATGCATAGTGCATTTGATGCACTCATTAACTTCTCCTTTAATACTGTATAGGTAATTCAATATTCTGAAATCGAGATTGTCATATATTTTATAAACCAATTGATAATCAAATAGATCGATTCTGTAACGTTATAAAGTGATTTGACCACTCTCCTAAAGTGACAATATCACTCTGTAACATTATATGGTGGGTTCTGTAACGTTGCAAAGTCTATCCCGTACTTGAAACCTCCTCATCAAACAATTGATTACGCCATATTATCGTAGTTATGAAAGTGATCGATGACTGCTCATAGGCTTATAAGTTATAACCAATGTCTCACAATTCTCGTGACTATTAACTACTTTCCTAAAGTAACAAAATCATTCTGTAACATTATAAAGTTGATCGATACCACGCTTGAGTACTCCTAATCAAACAATTGACTACACACAATTATACTTCATGGGTGATGGATGACGGCTCGTAAGCTTAACCAATGTCTCACGGTCACAAGTCATATACGTACTAACTTTGCAAATTCCTGACGGTGAGATAATTACTGATAATTACCCATTTATTTCTCTTAATGGTTCTTTAATTCGGAAGCTTTAGTTGGTGAAGAAATTAATTAAAGTTTTATAATTCAATCAACAAAACCCTTTTTTATTTTCTATAATATTTTAATACATTGCCTCTCATTCTTGACATGGGAATCTTCTGAGAATAACCTGTTTGTTAGGTAAGAAAAAACGATTCCCAATTTTCTTTCCAATTTGGAAACTTTCTTTTGGACTTCATATACGATAAAAGTACGGTTAGTATTACAATATTTATTATTTTTGTCACATTTGATGTCCATATTTTCCATACAAGTCTAAAAAAAATTCAAAAAATTTTGTAACGGTTCAATTTCTTTTTTCTTTTTGCATATGTCATGAGCAAGTTTCAAAGATTCCAACACTGTACCTTACTCCAATTTGTTTTCACATGTAACGTAATTTGAAAATCTACATCAAACACCACGTTAAATTGTTCTTGCTTACATCGGATGTATATACATCCATCTGTACGATTGAATCATCATTTCGATCAACTAACGGCTTTTTCTAATTCTATAAAGGTTTTATTAGATGATATACACTAATACACCACATGCAATTACATTGTCAGACTGAATAAACGGTTTTTATTACAGAATTACATCAGACGATTCTAGATAAGTTTTTAAAAGGAGATTTTCCCGACAAATTAAAGAAATTAGTGATGTATCTAATCCATCAAAACTCAATTAAGTAAATACTACCACTAAAGTGTAAGAATTATATTACAATAATAACAATTATACAAATAACAAGTCAGAAAATTAATTAAGAAGAAACATCACTAATTATAGTAATTAAATTTAAATAAAAAAAATAAAAATAAAAAACACACCATAGAAGAAAAAATATATATATTAGCAATTAATTTAATCCCACAGAGAAGCTAGAAAGTTGTTGGTAGAAGAATCATTAATGATCAAAGTTTCTTCTGCAACCAAATCCAAAATCTGATGATCATCACTAAATTTCCCAAACAAATCATCATAGTTATACACCCACCCATCAAACAAGTCAACTCTTAATAACTCGCTGTGTGACTCGCCCGAGTCGAACTCGAAACCCCCTTCTATGTTCGGCAACTCCACTATCTCACCCAACTCCTCCTCCTGAGATTCCGACACGTTGTGAGATGATGACGATGACGGTGACGGTGACGGTGATGGTGATGGTGATAAGTCAAGATTGACCATGGAAGCGGCTTTAGTGGCTGCTATCTGGATATCACGTGGCAAGAGCGAAACAGGACGTGGAAGCAACTCAGCGAGTTTTGGGAAATTCAAAACGGCCGATTCGCCTTTTATACTGAGTGCAGCGACGTCGTGTGCTCGAGCAGCCATGTCTGGAGTTGGAAAAGTACCGAGCCAAATGCGAGACTTCTTCCTCGGCTCGCGAATCTCAGACACCCATTTGCCCCAACTTCTCATTCTCACTCCTCTGTATTCAGGGTGCTTCGTACCTGCTACTGAGTTCGACGACGACTGCTCACTCGCTCTCTGTTTCTTCTTGTTAGGTCCTTTTATCATACTCTGTTCATCAACGTCCTCTGTTCTCGACCTTTTCACTGAGTTTTGGTGAGTTAACGAGGAGGAGGAGGACCCAGATGAGGACGGTGATGGAGGAGATGAGTTGCTGGTGCTTTCGTCGGCTTCCGCCATTGTTTGGTGGTCAAAGATTGAGTTTCTGACACACAGACACAGCAGGGTAGCGAAAGAAGGACAGTTTCACTTTTCTTTTTTTCTTTTTCTTTTTTTCCGGATTCTGTGGCACACTCAAAAGAACATTGACACAGAGATTGTTAAAAATGGAATTTCTGACGCAGTAGGGTATAGTAGAGGCACGATAATTTCACGTTTTTGACGTAGCAGTCGAATAAGAGACTAGATTTCGTGAACAGAGCAGAGAAGGTGTAATGGAGTTGGAGAGAGAGAGAGAGAGAGAGGAGATGATGATTAATTGATGATGAAGATTGAGGGAGAAGAGTGAAGGAGAGGGGTTTTGTAGAGAAGATTGAGAGAGAGAGAGAGAGAGAGAGAGAGAAGGCGCTCCTTTTCATAGTGACCCTCAACCTACCATCTTTTCACCATGAAAAAAACTTACTAACACAGAGACAATGTTTCAATTAAATAAAATACTAAAACAGAGTATAATGTATATATAATATCTATAGAAGCAAAAAACTGAGTATAATATATGGTTGGAGTTTGATATTTATAACAATTTTTAAGTAAGTAACTCACAAGTCAGCGCAAAAGCTTTAAAAAAAATCTGAATAGATATATACTGTAAAAAAAAAAAAAAAAAATGTAGGTCTTAGTATCCGTTTGGAAGAGTTTCTCTACTAGCTAAAAGAGATTTTTTAATTAAAAAAGTATTTTTTTTTTCAATTTTTTTTGTATCATTTAGTTGTCACTCAATTCTATGATTAAAAAAATTATTTTACGTCTACCTGGAAAAACCCAAATTTAAAGTTTTTCCAAGTAGAAAACACTAAAATCTCCAATATAACCCTATAATTTAATATTTACTAGAATATTGTGGTAATTCTATAATTAAAAAAGCTCTTTTTTAATTGATAACCAAATGACTAATGCTTTTCATTTAAAAGTTTTACCTCTAAAAGATTTACTATAAAAAGATCTACTTGATAAGCTCTTCCTAACGTACTTAGGGCCACCAAAAAAAAAAAAATTCAACATTGTGACTATGCAATGAACAAAATGTCAGTTTCATTAAATTTTGGGATTTGGGTATATCACAATACAAAATTTAAAAGATAATGTAAAAAACTAAATAAAATATCTTTTTATTTTATATTAAAAAAATAAAAAAAAAAATTGGCTTGGATGGGTCATGGTAACTCCAGGCCTCTCTGTTTCTTTCTTACCGAATATGATGTTTTTTTATATATTATAATAATTTAGAATTTGAGATAAAGAACAGACTCGAACCTACAATCTTATATTGTAGGTATGAGGGATCGTATATAATGTTGTATTATCATAGTTCTGATTTTATTTTTTATTTTTTTTTTTGTCAGGATTGAGCTAATTAGGAAATCTTTAAAAAAAAAATTTTTTTTTTTTTTTTTTGACTTGAATCACCCTTTATTTATAACAAGGATTTTACATTGAACTTTACAAATTAAGTGATAGTGTGCAATTTCATAAGTAGGAGTATTGTCTAAAATTATATAGAATTTGTCATTAATGTAACAAATTTAGAGTTCTCACTCCATGAAATTTATGTCATAGAAACGTTGCAATTATTAAATAGTAAGTAATATGTATTTAACACTTGTAAGATGAGATTAGGAATGCTTTTTTCAAAAACATGTTTTATTTTTTGTCCACAAAAAAAAAAAAAAAAAAAGGTCCTTTCTATAAAGATGCTCACAGATGTTTTTTAGAAACATGTTCAAAATCACTTCAAAGATGTTTTTTTTTTTTTTTGAAAAACAAAAGCATATAAGATACTTTATAATTAAGTTTACTAATTGCAAAAACATTTCTAATTGCAAATACATTTTTTTTTATAGTCTTCATTTAATTATGAAAAAAAAAATGTGATATCAATTTTGAGGATACTAAAATTGTTCCCCCAAAAAAAAAAAATTGAGGTAACCAAGTGGTAAGCCTTTTATACCCTCGATTCAAGTTGTATCCCTCAAATCTCAAATTTATATAGTCGGTTGTGCATCTCCCCTTTCACGTTCATGGTGGTGGATTCAAGTTCAACCATATGCATTTTCAAAAACATGTCAAAGGAGTTTTGTTAAAAGTGTTGCGAGAGTAAATACTAGGGATTGCAATTTCACCTGAACAGTGTGGGTCGGGTATGAGTTTTGTTATTCGAGTCAGGTCCAGGTGTAGAATGTAAACCTAAAGCAGGTTCGGGCTTGAAAAAAAAAAGGGACCCGAATTCGCAAATCCAAATATTTAAAATAATAAAAATATCCATAAAAAAATAATAATAAAAATAAAAAATTAGTTCAAACCGACGTTATTTTGGGTTCATGGGTGAGTTCAGCTTTCGTCAAAACCCGCAAGTGGAAACCCAAACCCGAACCTGTGAAAGTATTCGGATTTGGGTGGCTTGGAAAAACCCCACCTATTGCCATTCCTAATAAATACCTCGTATTATGAGAGTATATATCCAGACCTTACATGTATTGTTTAATCTCAGCAAGTCTCGATAGACCCCTAAAAATATAATAAAGAAAAATCAAATTTATTTTTTCAATACATTAATACATATCATTTTTTGAAATATATATATATATATATTATTTATTTATTTATTATACTAAACCCGTTGTTGCACTGAAGAAGAAGAAGCAGAAGAAGAACAAAAGTCTTTAAAATGCTTTCACAAAAAGAGCTTTTGTCCCAAATAACCTCAAGAAAATTAAGAGTTTAAGACATGAAAAAAAAAAAAAAAAATACATATGAAAAGAAAATAGAAAAAGACAAGAAAGACAAGAAAATGGTGGATTAGTGGGACCCGAAAAGAGAGTGATAACCAATAGAAATTAAAGTGGCAAAACAACGTTTCAAAAATCTAAAATTTTCTCTTCACTTCTCTTCTCTTCTCTTCTCTTCTGAAAAATATCCACGTCTCCTATTATTTATTTGTCCGTTAGAGCTTGTTGATTTGTCTGTTTTTATTAAATATCTTCTAGATTTCTATATATTCTTCAGTGCCATAAACAATCATTACTCATCTTTACGATTAACAATTTTTTTTTTAATTTAAAAAAAAAAAAGCACTTTCATCCCTCTGCTTTTGGCTTTTGGCTTTTTGGCTTTCAGTTTTTAAGTGCTTAATTTTGGGATAAGATGGTGATTGTAATAATGTAATTTGTAAATCACTTTCAAAAGTTAAAAAAAATTTCAAATCAGCTTCTCTTAATGTCGAAGAAACGGTCGGGTTGAATTTTTCGACGGCCTTTTTTTATAGTGCGGCTTGATTTTATTTGGCTTTTCACATTGTATAAAAGTGGTTTCTTGACACGTATGGAGCTTGCCAATATATATTTAGGTTTTTTTTTTTTTTTTTTTTATTAATAAAAAAGGCAAATGTGTTTTTTTTATTTATTATTTATTCATTTTTTCTAATTCAAAGCGTAATTATAATAAGATAAACGGTCGGTTTTGATAAAATTTAAAATAGATTGGATTGAATTTCTACATTAATAAAATGATTATATTGGTTCCATTAACACTGAATATAGTTATATTTAGAAATTACAAATATTAAGAGTTATTAACTTATGGTCTAGTGTAATCGAGGTCATGTGGTAAGTAGTTCAGGTCACCGGAAGTAAGCTTTATCAAATTCAGAGGGTCTGATTGATTTTTTTTTAAAATGTAAATATAAAATAATAGGGTAAAAATTAGATAAATTTAACTATTTATTTTTTTTGAAATCTAACATTGATTAAGTCAGGGACCTATCGAGACATGACGAGATTAAATGCTACAAACACGATTTGGAATACAACGTACTCTCAATACAATACAAGGAAACGGTCTTTTCACACTTTACGATTTAATAGATAAATAAGAGATTCGAACCTCTGTTGCAAATATAAAAACGATTAAACGAAAGTACATAACTATTTTTGTAATTTAATTTGCAAAGTAGACAAAAAATTTGTCCAAGAACTGAATATTTAATTTTTTTAATCTAATTATTTAACTGATCTTCATCTTTCTAGTTAGAGTTTCAGATTAGTAAAGTAACTGCATTATGCAGTACATTAAATCCAAGGTTTTGTTTTCTTTCAATAAAAAAATTCATTAAAAGGGGAATTTTGTTTGGTAGTTTGTTAATGTTTCATAGTCGGATCAAATATTTTATGAATATCGTAGTAGAAGTTTTGTTTTTCTCATTTCATTATGTATTTTGCTAGCAGGTGTATGTGAGGAAGTAAATATATCAGTTTTGATTAAAATATGGGAATCCAAATTTTAGGAAATTTTTGATGGAAATATCATCAATTTCTTTAAAATATCAAGTATATTACAAGGATATTATTTTTTATATCGATATTCTTAAAACATGAAAAATATCAAAAAATATTATTGATATAAACTTTCTTAATTGACCGGTCACACGAGGGATTGATCCATGTATCGTATTTATAAATTTATTGATTATTGCAATCTTTACATTTATTTTAGACTTTATGTATGATTGATGTTCAACTACCCAAATACAACCAAAAAGAAGAATATATATATACATATAACCAATTTAATAAATATGTGGGATCGTTTATTTAACCACACTGATATTTGTGAATTAATTCAAGCTGATCCCACTTATTTTATTTTATTTTATTTATTTATTTATTTTATATATAACCACTACCGGGACCGGTGAGAATAGACTCTACAAGCACAGTTTGGAATCCTACTCTCACTATCGAGGAGAAGATACAGGTGGAATACAGCTACATAAATAGGGGAATTTGCAAAAAAGAACCACATAAAACTATTGAAATTTGTTTTAACACACATGAATCATTTTTCATGTTTTTAATTAACCACATGAAAATGTGCAATACCCAAACTGCCCCATATAAATGAGAATAGAGAAGGGTATGTAAGGAGAGGGACGCTGCAAAGGGGAATGAATAAAATTGTAAATTGACACGTCCTAAATAAATAAATAAATAAATAAAAATACTTGAACTCAAATATTGCTACATATGTTTTCGTATATTAAGAGTTAACTAAAAATAAAAAATAAAAATAAAAAACTTTTGAAAGTGAGATCGAAAATTTTATTGATTAAATCAATAATCAATAATCAACAATCATAGATTTGTTGTTATTATCATTTTTTTAATTTAAATGAATAATTAAATTTGCATTTGTTAGACAAATTATATGCATGAATTTGCTTACGCACACAATACATAATATGAAACAAAGAGATTCAACAACTACATAAATGTAACTATTAATTGCCAATTTATAATCATTACAATAATAATAACAATAGAGACTATTTCAAAATAATAATAATAATAATAATAATAATAATAACAATAGAGACTATGACTAACAGCTTGTTTGTTTTTTTATTTGAAGACCGAACCGTTCTAAATTTTTCTGAAGATTGAATAGAGATTAAAATCTAAATCTGAATGACATATATATATATATATATTTTTTTTCTCATGTCTGAATGTACCGTTAACATGTTTGTTTTTTTAAAATAAAATTGTCTGAAAATAAGTAATTTTACATTTATACCCATACTAATTGAAAGAAGTAATTTAACATACAACATTCTTTATAAGATTTTTGTATGTTCTTCTACAAACAAAGTTCAATTTAACAAAACAAAAAATTTATTAAAGAATATAATTTCACATGTTTTGCAAACAAAGTTCAAGTTCAAATTATTGTCAAACAAAAAAAAAAAAAAGTTCGAGTTCAATATGCATCAGAAGCCAAATAAATAAAAAGTTCTTGATTTTTTTTGAAATATAGGTTCTTGAATTGTATGCATCTCTCTCTCTCTATATATATATAATATATATAATTATTCTATAATATCTTCAAGCCATGAAATCTACTCAATATTATAGACATATTTATTGACCACTACATGAATAGTTAGATAAAAAATAAATAAAGGGTTCTTACCGAGATTTAGTAAGAGCTAGAGAAATTTCATTGTTCAATCCCCTGCAAATTTCAGTATGAGAAGTGATTAGGGTTTTTTTTTTTTTTTTTCTTCTAAAACCCATAAGAAATATGTTAAAAGAAAGAATTATACGCCATATCAAATTAAAATAAAGTTTGAAATATATCTTCTTTAGAAGGATAGGCTTAGAAATGAATATTTTAATTGTAATCTAATGATTTAGAATTAAGTTAAAAGTCAGAATTTCTTACTTTTTATTTTAAATTGTTTATTTATTTATTTATATATTTTTAAGTTGTTTGACCACTTAAAAAAACAAACAAAACAAAACAAAACAAAACAAAAAAAAACAAAAAAAAAAAAAACAAACAAACGACCCCTTAATGTTTATGCTTAAAATTAGGGGTGTGCATTTTCAGTTTGGTTTGTGCTGAAGCTCAATGTTAAACCAAACCAAACAAATGTGATTTTTCAAACCGGTTCAAACCAAACCAAAAAAAATCGGGTTGGTTTGGATTGGTTTAGATTTTAACTCAAAAATCTTTTTCTTTTTGGTATTATATTCTAAAAAATATTTAAATAAAAAATCATAACATAAAATATTAATTATATATATATATACATGTATATATACTCTGATTAAAGATATGTTTGACATCATCTATATTTTTGAAACCCTAATACATCCATCAATTAGAAGTGTTGTATCAAAACAAATAAATAAACTATAAAAACTTAAAGTAATCGGTAAAAGTTATAAAACATGGATTGAATAGAAAACATAGATGAATTTAATATTTTAGTTTTACTTTCTAAAATATGTGGTTTGATTTGGGTTGGTGAATTATTTCACTCAACCCAAACCGAACCACCTTTAATCGGTTTGTCAAAAAGACAACCCGAACCACCCCTTTTTTATATTTGTATTCGAACCAACCCAAATTTTATGGGTTGGGTTGGTCGGTTTGGTTTGGTTTGGTTTGGTGGTTTTTTGCACACCACTACTTAAAATACAACAATTTGCTTATAAGTTGACAAAATTATTACTGTTTTCTGCATTTAAAACCACATATTGAGTATTATCAATGTATTAAAATAGAGCTGCAAAGTTTGGATTATATGGAAATCAAAGGATTTTTTTTCTTCCAATTATATCAAATTTTTCATCACGTGATGATTATTAATTATTATACTAGCATGGTTGTGTCATTTCAAACATGCATGATTGAAGTTGTTTGTAAATAATTGACATGTTGAAAGAACCAGAAAATTGAGAGAAAAAAACAAAAAAACAAAAATTATAAAAAGAGTGATTTGAATGCGATATCTGATATCTTATTGTTGGATTATGAAATTTGAATCAGTAATATGCATCATGAAGGTCGAGCTGCCATAATTTTATTGTGGACTGTAGAGTTACAGTTTTACCCCTAAGGGTTTAATTAATATTTAAAGCATCTCCAATAGATCCCTTGATCAAGCCCCTTAGCTTAATTAAGGGATCAGCTACAATTTTTACTGCTCCAAAAGATCTCTTAATGAGTCTCTTAATTAGAATCTAGTGGTGGAGTTCACTCCCTTAATTAAAGGGTGGCTTCAGCCTCTCTTAAATAAGTGGGCTCCACATATAAAGAAGAAATATAGTTAATGAGTATGTAAAATAATAATAATAAAGAATAAGTAGGCTCAACAAATAATAATAATAATAATAAATCATAAATAAGTCATTTAATGGAGTATTATTAGAACACATACTTCCTTAGAGCATCTCTAACAAATCTCTTAATCAAGTCCCTTAGCTTAATTAAGGGTGATTAAGGCTATATTTGAGATTTTTTTGCTTCAAAAATAATCCGCTTATAGCTTAACTTTAGAAATAATTAACTTACAAGAAAAGTTGATAAATGTTTGGTAAATTGACTTTATAAATAATCAACTTAGGAGAAAAGTAAAGAAAAAATGATTGGTAAATTTTAATTGATTATGGAAAATGACCAAAATGGACATTTATTGTTAAAATATAATATTAATATATATATTAGTAAAGTATAGCTAATAAAAGAAAATGTAATTATTATTTTTTTATTATTTCCAGCTTTTTTTTTCTTTTTTACAGTTTTTTTTAATATATTTTTTTCCATTTTTTTCATTGTTATTTAACAAAAAGATTTAAAAATACATAAAAGACTGAGTCAACTCAGCAAAAAAAACCATGAATGAGTCAACTCAAGCCCAGTTTCCTTCAACACAACTGAGTCAACTCAGTCATCTTCTCCATCAAACATCAACAACGCCGGCATCAACCTCTGTATCAACAACTCCGGAGTCAAATTCGCGAGATTCTGTCGCCGATTCGTTACATCATGAAGGAGAAAAACCGGCCTTGGCGACGAAATCACGATCGGATTCACGATTTCAATCGCGAAACGGAATCACGATTGGATTCACGATTTCAATTGTGAAACGGAATCCTCCACTATCGGAGGAACACCAACTTACATCGACGACTTCAAGGTCGTCGGAGGTATTCGGCCGTCCGCCGTCCTCCGGCCTCCATTGTTGGTGGTGGCTACTGTACGATCTTCAAAAAAAAAATTAATTTATTATTTTTTTAGTTATTTAAAATATTATTAATTCAAAAAATTTATCACTTTTAAATAAGGGGTATTATTGTCTTTATATTAAAATAGTAGGGGTACTATAGACATTCCAATTATAAGAAGTCAGCTTCTCCACTAATTAGCTTCTAAAAGCTACCCCCAACCACCTTTTCAAAAGTTGATTATTGGAGGAGCAAGTTATAAAACAAGTTGATTATAGAGTGTTTACCAAACACGTGAGGAGTCCTAGATTATGGAATAAATTATTAATTCTTAAGTTTAAGCAATCCCAAACATAGCCTAAGAGAGGAACTGTAATTTTTACTGTTATGAGAAATATCTTAATGACTCCCTTAATTAGAATTTAGTGGAGCTCACTCCCTTAATTAAGGGGTGGCTTTAGCCTCCTTTAATTAAGTGTGCTCCACATATAAAGAAGAAATTTAGTTAACGAGTATATAAAATAATAATAAAGAATAAGTGGGCTCAACATAAAATAATAATAATAAATTATAAATAAGTCATTTAAGGGAATATTCTTATAACACATACTCCTTTAACCCTTTACAACAACATCCACCCTTAAATAAGAGGGTCTTCAAGGGAAACTCTTGAGATGCTCTTAAACTAGTGTATTCTTAGGGTTTCTATGTAACATAAAGCTGAAACCAATTTTTTTTTTTTTTTTTTTTTTGCTACACCATGGGTCCATGGTAAGCAATAGTTTGGTAGTGGAAATTATGGACCGGTGCGCTCTGTGTATGTATGGATACAATGATCGTCAATCCACGTAAAATATCGTGTCTCTCTTTATTGTGATATTTATTTGTCTTCATGTGTGATTTTTGATTGTTGTTGGGTTTACATATTTAGTAAAACGTAGGTAACGAACACTCTCTGATTAGAGTCATCTCACTGAGTGGTATGTAAAAATAAAATAAAAAATACCATAGTAATAACGGCTTCACTTAAAAGCTTACACTAATAAGTATCGTCATATACTCATATCGATCAATTTAAATATGCATAGTTGGTAAATTGAAGTAATTTATTAATTTAGAGTACTTTAGAGCTCAACTATTCAATTATTATAATCCAATTAATAGAGACTAATGACAATTAATAATAATAAAATAATTTAAAAGGGATTTTGTTGGGTTGCTTGTTATTGTTTCACAATCAAATTAAACAAAATCTTTTTTTTTAAAAAATAAAATGAAATTGTGGGATCTAAAAATTAAATTATTATATAATTGTACAACTTTTGTTTGGTCAATTTATTTTATGATTGGTATCAACCGGCCAAATCCCTAAAAAAAACCCAAAAACAAAATATATTTTATTTTATTTTTATTAATCATTATATTTTTGATTAATATATGAGAACACTAATTAATTATAATTAAGATGAGATCACATTAAGACACATTGCTATTGTTACTTAATTCCAAATCACATCTTAATCAATATAGATCTATGATTCTATGGTTACAATTTTATATCAATTCAAATGAGAACATATACACATGTTAAAATATGCTACTATATATGCTACTGTAGACCGATCAAAATACAATGATTCTATAATAATAATAATAATAACGGCGAGATGATGTTAGTCCAATGATATATCCGTTACACCTACACCACGAGATTATGGATTCGAGTCATTCCCAGTCTAAAACCTTGAGAGAGGGTTAAAACCTTGAGAGAGGGTGTGGGTCACTCTCATTACACAATTACCTAGACGTGCTAATCATTAATATAACCGGACTCTGGAGTCCGGCCCGGTTGTCAGATTTTGTTATTGTTTGATTCTGAAAAAATTGGCCCATCATCTTCCATTATTCATCCGTATACAAGAATTTTGATGTCACTAGTTTTGTTTTTTTTCTAAAAAAAAAAAAAAAAAAAAAAAATTGCTGTCACAAAAACATTGCTTGCAATTTAATACCATTATCTCTAAAATTAAAAATCCCAAAAAATTAAAATGTTGTTAAAAAAAAATCTGAAACTTAATTAAAAAGTGATTTTCCCTTCAAAAGTTGTTCTCTTGGTCATGAAAATTTTAAAAAATATTAAAAAATAAAGAAATTGAAAAGCACAAAAAGATATCATATTGAGGGCAGAAGTCCAATTAAGCACACATTTTTTTTATTTTTTTTTGAAAGTAAAGCACGCGTGTTTTAAGCATGAGATTTGAGAATATGAATATGTAGAAAATTTAAAGTACTAATGTGAACTGGAAAAAAAAAAAAAAAAAAAAACAAAATACATTATGTTTCTTAAGATACAATTCGCTTAGATAAAAACTCAGATCAGTACAGAATCCAAATTTGATTTTAATTATTTAGGGTAGGGTAGGGTCCCAAATGCATTTATGCTCAAAAATACGTGAGCTGGGAAAAAAAACAAGATACACTATATGTTTCTCAAGATACAATGCATTTAAATAAAAACTCAGATCAACACAGAATCCAAATTTGATTTTAATGTACTTAGATAAAAACTCAGATCATCACATAATCCAAATTTGATTTTAATACACTATTATTTAGGGTAGGGTAGGGTCCTAAACGCATTTATGCTCTGAAATATGTGAGCTGAAAAAAAAAAAAAAAACAATTATTTTTCCTTTTTCTTCAAATTTGGAAAGAAAAAAAAAACTCATAATATATATTTTATTTTTTTATAATAACAAATATTTCTCCCAAGACTTCAAATTTGGTTCAATCAATTTATCAACATCAATATTTAGATAGTTTGAGTGAATATTATAGCTTTAAATATTTTATTTTATTTGCTTTAAATTTGTTTATTTTTTTTTTTTTTTGATAATGAGATTTTAGGAGTAATCCAATTATTATTTAATCAAATTTTAAATTTACAAAATAACGATATTGTTAAATGAATTTCATTAAATTTCTTAAAACATTGTATTATTATATTTCGAATGAATCAAATTAATATAAAATTATTGTATAATTTAATTAATGT
This sequence comes from Acer campestre, assembly GCA_954870605.1. Lineage (NCBI taxonomy): Eukaryota > Viridiplantae > Streptophyta > Magnoliopsida > Sapindales > Sapindaceae > Acer > Acer campestre. The sequence goes on along the minus strand of OX940799.1, from coordinate 52,263,367 downwards.
TTGCATTCTTGTAATTTAATTTGATTTTTTAAAAATAAAATAAAATTTTGTAATGTATTCATTTAGAATATATATTTTACGGGAACGTCTCACTATATCCTCCTAACTAAGTGATGTCGATGTTCAGTAATTTTGTTTTCTTCTTCAATCCTGGTTATGTCCCTGTCTAGACGTGATAATCATTAATAACACTATTTATAATGATATAGCTGGTCCCAAGTTCGTCCTTTTGTCAAATTTTGTTACTGTGTGATTCTGACAAAATTGGCCCATCAACTTCCATTATTCATCCGTATACAAGAATTTTTATCTCCACAATGTTTGCTATGAAAATTGACGTCAGTAGTTTTTTTTTTTTTTTTAAATAAAATAAAATTTGCTGTCACAAAAACATTGCTTGCAATTTAATACCCTTATCACCAAAATTAACAATCCCAAAAATTAAAAAAAAAAAAAATTAAAATCTGAAACTTAATTAAAAAGTGATTTTCAAAGTTGTTATCTTGGTCCTGAAAATTTTAAAAAATAATAATAATAATAAATAAAGAAATTGAAAAGCAAAAAAGATATCATATTGAGGGTAGTAGTCCAATTAAGCACACTTTTTTTTTTTTTTTTTTTTTTTAAGTATAGCACACATGTTTTCAGTATGAGAATATGAATCTGCAGAAAATTTAAAGTAATTATGCTCTGAAATTGTGAGCCAGAAAAAAACAAAATACATTAAATTTTTCAAGATACAGTGCGTTTTTATTTTTTATTTTTTTTTATTTTATTTATTTTTTAAGTATAGCACACATGTTTTCAGTATGAGAATATGAATCTGCAGAAAATTTAAAGTAATTATGCTCTGAAATTGTGAGCCAGAAAAAAACAAAATACATTAAATTTTTCAAGATACAGTGCGTTAGAATAAAAACTGATCGACACAGAATCCAAATTTGATTTTAATACACTATTATTTAGGGTATGGTAGGGTCGCAGTTGCATTTATGCTCATAAATATGTGAGCTGGAAAAAAAAAAAAATTATTTGTCCTTTTTCTTCAAATTTGGAAAAAAAAAACAAAACTTCTTTCGTTTTTCTTCTTTTTATAATAACAATTATTTCTCTTCATTCTTTAAATTTGGTTCAATCTATTTATCAACATCAACATTTAGATAGTTTGAGTGAATATTATAGTTTTAAATATTTTATTTTGTTACTTCAAAAAAAAACAATTTTTTTTTTTGAAATTTTAGGGTTATTGTTAAATATAAATAATGAGATTTTATACTAATCCAATTATTATTTAATCAAATTTTAAATTTACAAAGTAACGATATTGTTAAATGAATTTCATTAAATTTATCATAACATTGCATTAGTATATTTCGAATGAATCAAACTAATATAAAACTATTGTATAATTTAATTAATGTTCGCATTTGTGTTTCATGTTTCTCTAATAATTTAATTTGATTTTTTAAAAATAAAATAAAATTTTGTAATGTATTTATTTAGAATATATATTTTACGGAAACGTCTCACTATATTCTCCTAACTAGGAGATGTTGATATTCCGTAAAAATAATTTCTTACATACTTTAGTCTTCAATCATGATTACATCACCGTCTAGATGTGATAATCATTGATAAAACTATTTATAATGATATAGGTAGTACAAAGTCCGGCCGTTGTCAGATTTTTTTACTGTTTGATTCTGACAAAATTTGCCCATTAACTTCCATTATTCATCCGTATACAAGAATTTTATCTCCACAATGTTTTCTATGAAAATTGATGTCACTTTTTTTTTTTTTTTTTTTAATTGCTGTCACAAAAACATTGCTTGCAATTTAATACCCTTATCACCAAAATTAACAATCCCAAAAATTTTAAAAAATAAAATAAAATCTGAAACTTAATTAAAAAGTGAATTTCCCTTGAAAAGTTGTCCTCTTGGTCATGAAAATTAAAAACAAAATAAAATAAAATAAAGAAATTGAAAAGCAAAAAAGATATCATATCGAGGGTAGTAGTCCTATTAAGCACACATTTTTTTCTTTTTTCTTTTTGAAATTAAAGCACACGTGTTTTATGCATAAGAATATGAATCTGCAGAAAATTTAAAGCATCGAGGGTCCCAAATACATTTATGTTCTGAAATATGTGAGCTGGAAAAAGATACATTATGTTTCTCAAGATAAAACGCGTTTAGATAAAAACTCAAAATACAAGCGCTTAGATGACAACTCAGATCAGTATAGAATCTAAATTTGACTTTAATTCACTGTTATTTTGTTTTTTTGGAAGCGCAAATCTTGCAAAACATTAAATAATAGGGACATTTTAAAATGTATAATTGAAGTTATGTTTTTAACTTTTTATACAAGCAAGTTATGTTTTTATATAAGCAACTCAAATCTAATAAAAAAAAAAAGTTACAAATAATTTGTTCTTAAAATTATAATATGTTCGGATGAGAAAAGATTGATCTAGACCCGAGAGATATATCTCTCAGGCCTCATAACTACAGGCTACACCATAAGGTTGTGGAGTCATGTCTCCTCCCCAAACTTTAAATTTATTGTAATAATTAAAAAAAATGCATAATATATTTAAATAACCTAAAATTATGTGATGTTGGGTTAATATATATATATTGAAAGAGGTCTTCAATTCTATGATTCAAAGAGAATTCATAACTCAAATTTAAATGTGAAGGATTTTATATTTACAGGCATCCGACCCATGTGTCAGGCCCATTTAGGTGGAGCTCCTATGTGTCAACAGTCAAGCTTCTAATTTTGGCTTGGGCTTTGTGTACACAAGTGTGACACATGGTTTCTTTTTCAAGTCCGCAAACACGACGTTAAAAAAAATAAAAAATAAAAAATAAAAGTAATACTATACATCTCACTTTATATCCTAACTCATGAAGTGTCAATTGATGAGTGAATACATATCCAGAGTCATGAAGTGTCAATTGATGAGTGAATACATATCCAGAGCCGGTCTATGGGGCTAGCAAACCCAGCCATTTGCTGGGGCCTCCAGTTTGCCCAATCTACTTCTTCTTATTTTGCTTGAAATTAGGCACCTCAGCACCCAATATATTTAAGTCTAAAATGGGCCAAATCTCAAACATTTAAGATCTTTTATTTATTTATTTTATTTTTCACATCAGGTCCAAATAACTAGTCAATTTAATAAAAATAAACATAAAGGCCCAACTTATTTTTAAATTAGCATTTATCAAAAAAAACAAAAAAACAAAAAAAAAAAACAAAACAAAAACAAAACAAAACAAAACAAGAATTCTAACATAGCAGATTACCAGATATCATTTCTAACCTAGTTAAGTTTGACATTGTCTAAGTAAAAATCGCTGCCCTCTCTCCCCGTCGACAGGCCACATTCGTAAATTTGCACTTCGGAAAGCAAGAAGAATATAAGTTTAAACATTTTTTTTTATGTTATTAGATACAATAAATCATTTTTGTTTTAATTTATGTGGATTACATTGTATTTGGTAAATGAATAATTATTTTTCTAATTTTTTTTATTATGTTAATGATAATAATTTTTATATGGGGCCACGATTTTTACTGATATCATTAAATGGATGGGGCCCCAAAATGTCTGGAAACAGCCCTGTACACATCAATGACGATTTATCTCACTTAACACATGTATTCACTCATCGGTTGCCACATCATGAGTTGGAATGGAGGTGGGATACATAGGTGGAATGTCTAATATTACTCTCAAAAAAAGAGTCCAAGATTCTTAATGTTATAAACTAAAACTGTGTCGATATTGTTATAAAACTATAACATGGCCTTGTAAAATAAGTATTTTTTTTTAAAAGTATTATAGGACATATTACGATAAATTCTGACACTGAACAAGTAAGGGATTTACCGGGATCCGTCGAGATCAAGCGCTATATGTACGACCCGAATATTTATTCTCTCCACACTGTTTGCTATGAAAATTGATGTCAATAGTTTTTATTTATTTATTTATTTATTATTATTATTATTTAAATATAACTGCTGTCACAAAAACATTGCTTGCAATTTAATACCCTCCCTTAGGCCTTATCTCCAAAATTAACAATCCCAAAAATTAAAATTAAAGAAAAAAATATATTCTGAAACTTAATTAAAAAGTGATTTTCCCTTCAAAAGTCGTTCTCGTCATGAAATTTTATTTTATTTTTTAAAAAAGGAAATTGAAAAGCAAAAAAGATATCAATTAAGCACCTTTTTTTTTTTTTTTTTTTAATTGAAAGTAAAGCATGAGAATATGAATTTGCAGGAAATTTTAAGTACTTATGCTCTGAAATATGTGAGTTGAAGAAAAGAACAAGATACATTATGTTTCTAAAGATACAATGCGTTTAGATAAAAACTCATATCATTACAAAATCCAAATTTAATTTTAATAAATACATTGAAGTATGTGAGCTGGAAAAAAAAAGAAAATACATTATGTTTCTCAAGATACAATGCGCTTAAATAAAAACTAAGATCAGTACAGAATCCAAATTTGATTTTAATAGACAATTATTGAAGGTAGGGTAGGGTCCCAAATGCATTTATGCTCTGAAATATGTGAGCTGGAAAAAAAAAAACAAGATATTAAATTTCTCAAGATACAATGCGCTCAGATAAAAACAACTCAGATCAGCACAAAATCTAAATTTGATTTTAATAGACAATTATTTAAGGTAGGGTCGGGTCCCAAATGCATTTATGCTCTGAATTCTGAAATATGTGAGCTGGACAAAAAAATACATTATATTTCTCAAGATACAATGTGCTTAGATAACAACTCAGACCGATACAGAATCCTAAATTGACTTTAATTCACTATTATTTTGTTTTTTTGGAAGGGCAAATCTTGCAAAACATTAAATAATAGGGACATGTTAAATGTACAATTGAAGTTGATGTTTTTAACTTTTTATTAAGCAAGTTATGTTTTTATATAAGCAACTCAAATCTAATAATAATAAAAAAAAAACGTTAAAAATAATTTGTTCTTAAAAGTATAATATGTTCGGATGAGAAGAGGTTGATCCGGACCTTGAAGATATGCCCCTCACACCTATAGACTACACTATAAGGTTGAGGAGTCATGTCTCCTCCCCAAACTCCGAATTTATTGTAATAGTTAAAAAATATATATACATAATATATTTGAATAACCTAAAATTATGTGATGTTGACTTCATTTTTTTTTTTTTTTTTTTTTTGAAAGAGGTCTTCAGTTCTATTAGGGTGCGTTTGGCACGGACATGGGATAGGGCAAGGTGGGACGGGACAGGACAGGTTGTTCTGTATTGTGTTTGGAAGGCCTGTGACAGAACTATGGACTGTACTATTATGCGTTTGGTATGGTTAGGACAGGACAGGACAAGAAATTCAAATGACCAGAGTACCCCTCTTATATGTATAACAACATATATTATAATATTATATATTAATATATAATAATATCAAATAATAAAATATATATAATATATAATAATATTAAATAATAAAATAAAATATTATATATATTATTATTTGATATTATTATATATTAATATAGAATATTACTGTATTATATATAACAATATGATATATTATAATAGAAAATATAATATATATATAATAATATATATAAGATATATTTAATATTAATATTTAATATATTATATATAATAATAAAATATAATACATATATTTTATATTTATATTACAAATATTATAATATATATAATATATATTATAATATATACATATTATTATAATATATATTAATAATACATATTAATATATATATATCATATATATTATGTGTTAATATATATATATATATATATATATAATATATACATATTATAATAATATATATATTAATAATACATATTTATATATATGTGTTAATATATATATATTATAATATATATATTAATAATACATATTAATATATATATATATATATCACATATATTATGTGTTAATATATATATATATATATAATGTTTAGTATATCATATATATATATATATATTATATAATATATATATATATATGATATATTGAATATTATTATATATAGGATATATATAGATTATTATATTTAATAATATATAATATATTAAAGATTATAATATATATATATATATATGATATATTGAATATTATTATATATATAGGATATATATATATATATTATTAAATATTATTATATATATAATAATATATTTTATCTATTATATATTATTGTATATAATAATTTAATATAATATATTATTATATAATATTATATATGTAATTATAATATATATTATTAATATATATATATATAATATAATATATTAGACATGAATGTAATTGTTTGAAACTTTAAAGGGTAAATTGGTCTTTTTGACACTTGTCCCATGTCATGGGATAAGTTTTCCTAGGATCATGGGTGGGACAATTTTTTGTGATTTTTGTCCCACCTTGTCCCGTCCTGTCCCATGTTAAGGACGCGCCAAACGTGGGACAAGAACAAGTTGTCCCACGTTGTCCTGTCCTGTCCCGCATACCAAACGCACCTTAAAGAGATTTCAAAACTCAAATTTAAATGTGAAGGATTTTATATTTATAGGCATCCGACCCATGTGTGAGGCCCATTTAGGTGGAGCTCCTATGGGTCAAGCTTCTAATTTTGGCTTAGGCTTTGTGCACACAAGTGTGCCACATGCGTTTAGATACAGCGCGTGTAGATAAAAACTCAAAATACAAGCGCCTAGATGACAACTCAGATCAGTATAGAATCCAAATTTGACTTTAATTCACTGTTATTTATTTATTTTTATTTTTTTTGGAAGGGCAAATCTTGCAAAACATTAAATAATAGGGATATGTTAAAATGTATAATTGAAGTTGATGTTTTTAACTTTTTATACAAGCAAGTTATGTTTTTATATAAGCAACTCAAATCTAATAAAAAAAAAAAAAGTTACAAATAATTTGTTCTTAAAATTATAATATGTTCGGACGAGAAGAGGTTGATCTAGACCCGGGAGATATGCCCCTTATACCTACAGGCTACACCATAAGGTTGTGGAGTCATGTACTCATGTCTTCTCCCCAAACTCTGAATTTATTATAATAATTAAAAAAAATGCATAATATATTTGAATAACCTAAAATTATGTGATGTTGGGTTAATATATATATATATTTTTTTTGTTGAAAGAGGTCTTCAATTCTATTATTCAAAGAGAATTCATAACTCAAATTTAAATGTGAAGGATTTTATATTTATAGGCGTCCGACCCATGTGTGAGGCCCATTTAGGTGGAGCTCGTATGTGTCAACTGTCAAGCTTCTAATTTTGGCTTGGGCTTTGTGTACACAAGTGTGACACATGGTTTCTTTTTCAAGTCCGCAAACACGCCGTTAAAAAAAATAAAAAATAAAAGTAATACCATACATCTCACTTTGTATCCTAACTCATGAGGTGTCAATTGATAAGTGGATACATATCCAGGGCCGGTCTATGAGACCAACAAATCCAGCCATTTGCTGGGGCCTTCAGTTGGCCCAATCTGCTTCTTCTTCTTTTGCTTGAAATCAGGGGCCTCAGCACCCAATATATTTAAGTCTAAAAATGGCCCAATCTTAAACATTTAAGATATTTTATTTATTTATTTTATTCTTCACATCAGACCCAACTAACTAGTCAATTTAACAAAAATAAACATAAAGGCCCAACTGATTTCTAAATTAGCATTTGTCAAGAAAAAAAAAAAAACGGAAAAAAAAAACAAGAATTCTAACATCAAGAATTCTAACATAGCATATTACCGGATATCATTGCTAAGACCATCTCCAATGCATATACCAATATCAATGCCAAATTTGACACAAAAAAAGTGTAAAATGCTATATTTGACACATCAATGCATAATCCTATTTTAAATGCTATTTTTATTATTTTATTAATTAAAATTATAAAAGTAAACACTTACCATAAATGCATTCATTATTTCTTTTGATGTTCCAATGCAAAATTTCTTTAATGCATTCATTATTTCATATAAAAAATATATATAATAGTATTTTTGTAATTAAAGAAAGAACATTTATTGCTGTGTCAAATTTGGCAATGCATTGGAGGAGGATTTTTACACCCTATGCTAAATTTTAGCATTGGCACATCATTGGAGATGCTCTAACCTAGTTAAGTTTGACATCGCTAAGTAAAAATCGCCGCCCTCTCTCTCCGTCGGCAGGCCTCCTTCGTAAATTTGCACTTCGGAAAACAAAAAGAATATAAGTTTAAACAATGTTTTTTTTATAAAAAATTTATGTTATTTGATACGATAAATCATTTTTGTTTTAATTTATGTGGATTACATTGTATTTGGTAAATGAATAATTTTTTTATTATTATGTTAATGATAATAATTTTTATATGGGGCCACGATTTTTACTAATATCATTAAATGGATGGGGCCCCAAAATGTCTGGAAATGGCCTTGTACACATCAATGATGATTTATCTCACTTAACACATGTATCCACTCATCGGTTGCCACATCATGAGTTGGAATGGAGGTGGGATACATAGGTGGAATGTTTAACATTACTCTAAAAAAAAGAGTCCAAGATTCTTAATATTATAAACTAAAACTACGTTGATATTGTTATAAAACTATAACATGGCCTTGTAAAATAAGTATTTTTTTTTAAGTATTACAGGACGTATTACAATAAATTCTGGCACCGAACGAGTAAAGGGATTTATCAGGACCTGTGGAGATTAAATGCTATACGTGCAACCCCGAATATTCACTCTCTCCACACTGTTTGCTATGAAAATTGATGTCAAAAGTTTTTATTTTATTTTATTTATTTATTTATTATTATTATTATTATTTAAAGATAACTGCTGTCACAAAAACATTGCTTGCAATTTAATACCCTCCCTTAGGCCTTATCTCCTAAATTAACAATCCTAAAAATTAGAATTAAAGAAAAAAAAAATTCTGAAACTTAATTAAAAAGTGATTTTCCCTTCAAAAGTTGTTCTCGTCATGAAATTTTATTTTATTTTTTAAAAGAGGAAATTGAAAAGCATAAAAGATATCAATTAAGCACACTTTTTTTTTTTTTTTTTTTTTTTTTTGAAAGTAAAGCACACATGTTTTAAGCATGAGAATACGAATCTGCAGAAAATTTTAAGTACTTATGCCTGAAATATGTGAGTTGAAAAAAAAAAAAAAGATACGTTATGTTTCTCAAGATACAATGCGTTTAGATAAAAACTCAGATCAGCATAGAATCCAAATTTAATTTTAATAGACAATTATTTAAGGTAGGGTAGGGTCCTAAATGCATTTATGCTCTGAAATATGTGAGCTGGAAAAAAAAAAGAAAAAAAGATACATTATATTTCTCAAGATACAATGCGTTTAGATAAAAACTCAGATCAGCATAGAATCCAAATTTGATTTTAATAGACAATTATTTAAGGTAGGGTAGGGTCCCAAATGCATTTATGCTCTGAAATATGTGAGCTGGAGAAAAAAATATATATATGTGAGCTGGAAAAAAAAAAAAGATACATTATGTTTCTCAAGATACAATGCGTTTAGATAAAAACTCAGATCAACACAGAATCCAAATTTGATTTTAATAGACAATTATTTAAAGTAGGGTAGGGTCCCAAATACATTTATGCTCTGAAATATGTGAGTTGGAAAAAAAAAAAAAAAACATTAAGTTTCTTAAGATACAATGCGTTTAGATAAAAACTCAAATTATAACAGAATCTAAATTTGATTTTAACAGACAATTATTTAAGGTACAGTAGGGTCCGAAATGCATTTATGCTTACGTTTCTTAAGATACAATGCGTTTAGATAAAAACTCAGATTATAACAGAATCTAAATTTGATTTTAACAGACAATTATTTAAGGTACAGTAGGGTCCGAAATGTATTTATGCTCTGAAATATGAGCTGGAAAAAAAACAAGATAGATTATATTTCTCAAGATACAAATGTGCTTGGATAACAACTTATACCGGTACAAAATCCAAAATTGACTTTAATTCACTATTATTTTGTTTTTTAGGATGGGCAAATCTCGCAAAACATTAAATAATAGGGACATGTTAAAATGTACAGTTGAAGTTGATGTTTTTAACTTTTTATATAAGCAAGTTATGTTTTTATATAAGCAACTCAAATCTAATAAAAAAAAAAAAAACCTTACAAATAATTTGTTCTTAAAAGTATAATATGTTCGGATGAGAAGAGGTTGATCCGGACCTTGAGATATGCCCCCCACACCTACAGACTACACCATAAGGTTGCGGAGTCATGTCTCCTCCTTAAACTCCGAATTTATTGTAATAGTTAAAAAAAAAAATACATAATATATTTGAATAACCTAAAATTATGTGATGTTGACTTCAAATAAATTTATTTATTTATTTATTATTTTTTTGAAAGAGGTCTTTAATTCGATGAAAGAGAATTCAAAACTCAAATTTAAATATGAAGGATTTTAAATTTATAGGCATCCGACCCATGTGTGAGGCCCATTTAGGTGGAGCTCCTATGGGTCAAGCTTCTGCTTTTGGCTTTAGGCTTTGTGCACACAAGTGTGCCACATGGTTTCTTTTTCAAGTCAATAAAAAATTGAAGTAATACTAGACATCTCACTTGAGTGCATTTTTACTCACCCACACTAATTAGGGTGAACTATTACCATTCACTCCAGGTGTTGACATGTGTCTCAAACTTTGAGTTAACTTTGGGTTAACTTTGGACTTTGAGTTAACTTTGAGACACGTGTCAACACCTGAAGTGGGTGGTAATGGTTCACCCTAGTTAGTATGGGTGAGCAAAAATGCACTACATCTCACTTTGTATCACAACTCATGAGTTGTCAATTGGTGAATGGATATACAATAATGATGATTTATCTTATCAGTTGCCACATCATGAGTTAGAATGGAGGTGGAAATATGGGATACATATGTGGAATGTCTATCATTATTCTAAAAAAGAGAGTCCACAATTCTTAATGTTATTAAACTATAAATTGTTATAAAACTATAACATGACCCCTCATATTTCTTTTCCTTGTAAAGTAATTTTTTTATTTTTAAAAAAGTATTACAATAAATTATGACATCGAATGAGTAAGGTATTTATTGGGATACGTCGAGATTAAGCACTATATGTGCAACCTGAGTATTTACTCTCTCTAAGCATACTTGTAAAATATGTATGGTGTGACTCGAATACTCCCACTATTGATAAGGAAAGGAAAGGACACCGTCAGCTGTGCTAAGGGGAGGTAAAATAAGTATGTTTTGAAACACACACACTACTTCTCTTACAACAAAAATTCGATTCAACGAAATTTATTTGGGTCATAAATTTTTTCCCTTTTTTTATTTTTCCCTTACATATATAAAATTTGGCTTGCTAAATGGAGTAGGATGGAAGCAAAATGATGATTGTTAGTGAGTTTGTTGACCTAATGTTACATGGTTTTTGATGACCAAAAACTTCAATATTTTCATGATTACATAAGAGCCCAGCTGCCCAAAAACCCATTTATTTATTAATTGAAACCTTTTATTACAAGACTGATCAGGATGTCAAAGTCAGTTGCCTAAACTAGATTGGTAGTTGGTCATTCTTGATCTACTTTTTATTGCAACTCTTGAGTCTTGATTTGGTCATTCTTTTTGTATTTCGTTTTTTATTTTTGATTTCCATAGTTGGTGGATATTATCATTTTTATTCAAATTGACCAAAAACAAAAATTTAATTGTGGTCACTTTGGTGTTGGCTTCTTCCATGATTGTGATTTTTTTTTATTTTTTTTTTTAAAAAAAAATTAGACACCGAATTAGTCAGAGATCTACTGAGATATGTCTGAAGAACTAAGGGAATGTACTCACCACATTTACTTCAAAGGATGCGCATGCTTGTGATATTGTTGGTTCATTTAAATTGTGGGATATTTTATCATGACATGTCTGTCCTCAATCATTTTATGTGAAAAAAATTAATTTTTTTTTGAAATATATATATATATATTAAAAAATATGTTCTTACTCAGATTTGTATTTTTTAACTGATACAAAATAAATTTGATTTTGGGAAAATAAAGAAGTATTTGTTTTGTTATATATCATTTAATTCTTTTAATTTTCGAACTTCCTCATCAACCGATTAATAATGTGTCATACACACAAACCACAAACTTAGTGGAATATATAATATACAATTACAAATATGATTTCCAAGTTCAAATAATTGAATATGGATATGGTTGTAATAATAATAATAATAATAATAAAACTAACTGGATTTGATTAAATATTCATAGCAAAAAATCAATAATCTTTTGATGATTGAATATTTGAATTTATTCATCCAAATTTTTAGGGTGGTTTAGATGAGATGAGTCATGAGAGTAGTGGTTTTGTTGTGTGATTGAATCATGCACTTATGCCCACTAACTTCATTAATTTCTCCCCAAGCATGCCCACATCCTCTTTACATTCTTCCCGAGATAATGTATTTTTTTTTTTTTTTTTAATTCCAGAAATCCCTTAAACCCGTTTAGCGAATTCGAATTTGAAATTGGATCCCTGTCGAATTCTACAATCCTTTGAAAATATGAAATTATGGTTTTTGACCATGTAGATACCTATGAGGGGATTCGAATCCTGGTCTATATTGTTATAATTTAATTATTTCTTCATTTAAGCAATAAATTAAACTAAAATTTAATATAAAAAAATAAATAAATTGTGGGCGGTTCTTTTTTTGCCTTGATAAAATGATTCCATAACTATTAAGAATTACAATATTTTTATTCATTTATTGTTTTTATATACTATGTAAATTAGAATTTTTTTTTCTATAAAAAAAAAAAAATCGAAAAACCATTTGTTAAAAAAAAAAGGGTTTTGAAAAAAAAAAAAAAAACAACTTATAAAAGAACGTAACTGAAACTGTTCGAACCGAAATTAACGTTGTTGATCACAAAGAGAGCACAAAGACACACAAACACAAGTGAATCCAACACTCCCTGTTCTCGAAATCTTTTGCAAAATAACTACTAAATGTTAAGAGTACCGGAGGCTGGCGAGCCGTATCTGGCTGGAATCGACGAGTCGTTTAGGCCACTCCCGTCTCTGTACTTGGCTTTTTTGACGATCTGGTTCTTCTCTGCTTTTTCTTGGACCATTAACACCTACAAGAACCGCCATTTTCAGGTCATTTTTATTATCTTTTCATTTTGTTTCCAAAATCAGTGGTTTAGAGTGATTTTATTTCATGGGTCGGTCTTGTTTTTCTTAATTCTCTGTTCAAATTGTTAGCTTTTCAGTTTTTGGGTCTTAGTTTAACTGATAAAAAATGAAAAAAAAAAAAAAAAGCTAATTTTTTTATTTTTTTATAATGTTTTATTGATGAAGTTTTTGAATTTTTGCTTTTAATTAGATGATTTGATTGGTTTTACTAATCATTTTTTTTATGTTGTTGTGATTGTTATTAATGGTGTTATTGTTATGCTTAGAGCAGACGAATAATTTGCAGTGGACACTGGCATCTGTTCCATTGATTAAAGCATTGCAACTAACTCTGTCATTCCTTTTCTGGTAAGTTTCAGTTTTTCGTTGTCGAATTGTACATAATTCACCTTGTTGAAGAAGGAAATTGAAAATGTTGTAATAGAGAGGGTCAGAGGGAGAGAGTTGATATATATATATATATAACCAGGACAGATAGCTGAATTTTTTGGTGAATTGTTAGTAATAGGATTTGGATACAGTATTCAATTCTATGATCAAAATATAATGCTAACTGCAATCACAAGATATAGAGAATATATGTTTTGGGACCACTGGTCAATTATACGCGAAATTAGAATTTCTATAGGATCTCACATGTCGACAAACATACGTATGCTGCCACTGGGAGGAAGGATTTTGATCCGGGATTAGGATGCATGTAGCAGTTGATTGATGATCAATGATACAAGTCGAGAAAAATCCCTTAGTCTTTGTATTTTGTTAATTGTTTTGGGACTATAAGAGAGTTAGTATATTTAGGCGACCTTATAGAGTTATAGTTTGAAGAGCTATTATAGACTGTTATTGGGGTGCTGCCCGCACTTTGATTTCTTCCAAAGTGTGACTAGCTCGATATTTGTTTCCTTTATTGGAAGTTCAAACTTTGGAGGATCATTCTTGCAGGTATTCGTGCTTTCATCTTCAGATATGCTCTCTGTGGATGTCCTTTGGTGTTTATGTAACTGGAGTGCTCTTTCAGACAGCTTCTTTTGTGTCCTTCTTGCTAATCTCTCATGGTTACTGTATCACGTGTGAGCGTCTTTCATTAACCGAGCGGCGTACGACAGCCGCACTTGGGTGTGTCTTTTACTTGACTCTTGTTGGTTACAGGGCTTCTGTACCTTACTTCACAGTGAGTTTCTTGATTAGTTAATGAATTATGCCGTTGAAGTAGCAGCAAATGCTTCTTTTTCGCTGATTTTAAGTCATTGTCAACTGCATCTAACTCTTCAACACATTGAACTAATTTTTTTAATGTACTGTTATGCAGGTCCTTCTGCTGCTTAACTATCTAGTCTCATTCTATATGATTTTCCACCATATATCTCTTAATCTGTCAGTGTTACGAGAACAATTGGCTTTCATAGAAGACGAGGATGTTCAAGCAATGTATGATGCTGTATACACGAAGTACATTATGTTCAAGTATGTCGTATACATTTGAATGAATCAAAGCTATATAGTGTTATGAAGAACAATTTTATAAGTTGTGAGGATCACATATTGAGTATGCTGTTTCTCTTGATTTCTGCAGGAAATTTCAGGGAGCAATGCAGATAGTAGCCATGGCAGAAATTGTGGTACGAACATTTCGGTTTCTCTCTCTATAAAGGTTATATGGCAGTGCAATATATATGGATATGAATTATGAGACAATTCATCTTTTTAATTTTCAGATATACATTAACGTGGATGACTCTTCAGAAAATTACTGGCTTCGCTTGTTAGTTCGAGAATGGGCACAATTCTGCATCTTTCTTTACATTGGGTATGTATAAATGACCCAATTATGCATTTTTATATACCTTGATTCATTGTTCATCCAATAACAACGTTTTTTTTTTTGGGTCGTATCTACAGGTGGACTTTTAGGTCACAAGACCTGGCACCACGTTTCTCGGTTATGCCAGCTACAAAATCTAAAGGGGAGACAATGGTGCCTCCCATCTATAGCATTGTAAGTTATTTTTCGCATTCAAACACTCGAGAAAGATATCCAAACAAATTTCACTGTGTAGTTCTTTAATTTATTTTCTATAGAATGAACAAGTATGCAAGATTTTTAGAGACTCCGGCAGGGTCAACTCCCGTAAACCAGAAACCACAAATGTAATAAGATACTGTTTCTGTCAATCTCATGATGCCGATTCTTGTAACTATACAGGAAATGGATGCGGCAACATTCAAAGATTTTAGTCGTCATGAATGGCACATCGGAGTGGTAAGCAATTTAAACTCTTAACTTACACTATTGAATAATTTTGTGCAACCGTTTTCTCAGCTGTTCAAGTAACTTATGTAACCATCCGAAAACATTCCATTTAATAGCTGACAGCCTACTGCCCATTAACATATGATTGTTTTAACACTTGTTAACTTCAGTTGCATGTAATTGTTTAGTGTTTCGAGCAATAGTTCGTATTTGTACTGACTTCCTCGTTCTGCACATGTAGCCAACTTCTCATTCCCGCGATGAAACTTCGAAGGATTCAGTTTTAGTAGTAATCCAACATCCAAATGCATATCGGTTGAAGTCATCCTCGTCATCTCTGAGCACACATCTAGTGTAGCCTCCTCATATACCTCAGATTCCCGTTCGGATCTATGTTCATAGAAGAGTTATGTAAGTAAAGCAACTTAACAAACGTTTCTGCGCTCTGCTTGCCTACATCCATAGTTGATGCAAGAGCAAGATAGACAGTCAAGCAGGAAATTTTATCTGAATTTGAAAGCTATACACCCTTTTTAATTTTTCGATTACAGAAAATCCGAAAGCTAGTGTGACAAACGGTGAATATCCGTTCGTTCACTCGGGTTAAAACCAACAACCCGTTTACATATTTATGAAAGATTTTATCAGTCAATCAAAAGTGTAAATATTCTGCTTAACATTTGTATCCATCTCTCTGTAGTCTTTATACTTTCCTTAGACTTTTGTCACAGTTCAAGAATCTCTTCTTTGAGTGTAATCTTGAAAATTATATGATGCATGCAATATAGAGTCAAATAAAATAGGCATTTGATCTTATCAACCTCTATAGTATACGTTTTCTTACAATTTTTATTTTTATTTTTAATTTGACACGGAACGAGATCATGCTTGTTTTTTTAATTTAACAAGTTAGGTTTAGGGTCTTGACACAATAAAGTAAACATGTTGGATTTGGATTGATATGATGACATTGACATGTAATTTTTGACAAGACATGGTTGTAAAAACAATTTAGTTGGTTAAGGTCGTGAATTTTGACACGATTAATTTAACGGATTGGTTTTGATCGATAGAAACACATGTCACAATTAATTAATAGAGGACACATGTTGACCGTTATTTTATTTATTTATTTATTTATTTATTTTGGTTTATTGTTTTAGTCTATATGTCATCGGAAATATAAAAAAATATAAATTAGCTACATATTTTTATCGTAACAAAAATTAGAAATTCCATTTACATTTTTTAGTATTTAAAACCTCAAATCAAAAATTTCTCCCAAAACATAAACATATTATTTTTAAGATATGTAATCAGCAAAGATTTGTTTTTTTTTTTTTTTTTAAATAATAATAAAAAAAACGTATTTTTTACAAAAGAAAATTAGAGTAGCTTGAACCAAACCCGACAAAACCCACCCATTATAGAAAATCGGTTATAAGTGACCCGATCCGATTACTTCCCGGTACTCTATTGTTCTCTCGTCTGCAACTAAAACAAACAAATACACAAAATCACACACAAATTCTCAAAGGGGCTCACCGCTCATCAATTCAACAACTCAGTCAAACCCACCAAAACCCTTCACTAATGAGCGCAGGTAACAAAACGACAACACCCTACTTTTTTTTTCCTCGTTTTTACACGTATTCTTTATTGAATTTTTTTGTGTGTGGAGAATTTATAAGCTACATAAACAATAAGAAAGTTGAAATCTTTATTGTGTTAAACAATATATTGTTTCAATGGGTGTTTTTGTTTTACCTTTTTAATCTAAATTTGGTTGAAAAGAATCAGTAAATGTTTGGCAGGTGGTGCATTTGGTGGTGCCAGAGGATCCAGTCCAGTTCCACCAGAAAAAGGAGTTTTCCCTTTAGATCATTTGCGTCAATGTGATGTGGTATTCTTTTATTTATTTATTTATAGTTTAGTTGACAAATAAGAGAGAATTGTTTAGTTTTCATGTTGTTAAATGTTTTTTTATTGTTTCAGGAGAAGAAAGAATACCTCAGTTGTCTAAAGTCTTCCGGGCACCAATCGAAAAGGTGCCATCCCTTCGCGAAAGTGTATCTTCAATGTCGTATGGCAAAGTGAGTTTTTTTGTTAATTTTGCAATTGGGTTTGTGGAAATTGGTTAAATTGAAGTCTATTTAGCTTATTGTGATTAGAATGGTATTGCTCATTTTGGTAGAATAATATAGTGTTTTGTTGAAAGACTTACTTATTTGGAATTTTGGATAACAGTTTTTGGTTAAGTAGCGGAGACTAGTTGTTAGGCGGTTTTATGTGTTGAAATGAGAGAATGAAAGTGGTAGACTTCTAAACTAAGATATTGTGATTATTGATTCAGAATCGAATAAGAAGAAGGCAAGAATTTCATTTCTCGAGTCTCATCTGTCTTTACTTAGTTTGCTTTGTTCCCAAGTAGTTTGATTAAGTAATGCATTGATGTTTTGTGGATCTTGCTGTGTTAATGTTATCTGCTGATGGTTTGTCTTGCCGTCTAAAGAGATGATGAAATTGTTTTGAGAATTGAATTTACTACCTGCATTTCAAGTACATCTTAAGAATTTGCAAATAGATTCCATCTTTTGTTATCGATTTTGTCTGGTAAAGATTCACAAGTTTAATGTTGAGTTCTTTGATAGCTGTGTGAAAGGTTGAGAAATGACTTCTAATGCTGACAAGTATGTTTTAAATTGTATCGGATTGTAATTTGTAGTTGGTATTGCCAAGATACCTTATTTATGTACTCATCACGTGACAACTCTCGTCTTCATGAGTCTGAGAATTATAATTATTCTCTTGTCTTCATGAGGCAAAGAATTATTATTATTCTCTTGTCCTACTAACATGACATGTTCTAAAGCATAATTCGAATATATTCTCCTACTCTACCTTGCTTTAATAATTATCCCATATGTCTTAGCTGTCTTGTATAGAAGACTGGAGTCGACCCTTCCCTTAACTGTAGAGCAATCATCATTCTTCATCTTGACCATAACCTGCCAGGCAAAGCTCATTATCTGAGATTGACATGTCATCAGAAGCATTTGATTCACTGCAGCTTGCTAGCTTGCTCTTAATGTATGCCACAAAACGTTCTTCTTTGAGTAATGATTTTGCAAGAGATAAAATCTCTTCTTCATCCTTATCGGAAGGTATTGAGGCCTTAGCCTTTTCTTTGCGCTCTGACCACCCAAGCTGCTTGGGTGGGAAGAGAGTAATGACATCAAACTCACGAGCATAGAAGTTCTCAACAAGTGTTTTATCCTACCATTTTGTAAAGATTATCTTGATTAGGATACGAACTGCGCCTCTGAAAAAGGTTTGTCATTAAACTGATATTCCCATTGTAAAATCCAAGGAACCTAATAAAGGTTAAAAAATAAAGATAGGATATATAGAGTTGAACCTTATCTTTATTTTTAAGATAGAATTTATTCGTTGTTGCTAAGACAACTTCCGGAAGAGCGTCTCCATTTAGACCATGTGAAAGTAGCCATCTGGAATTAGAGACACTCACATGGTCTAATTGGAGACGCTCTCCTAGAAGTAGTCTTAGCAGCTACGAATAAATTATATCTTAAAAATAAAGATAAGGTTCAACTCTATATATCCTATCTTTAATTTTTAACCTTATATCAGGTTCCTTGGATTTTACGATGGGAATATCAGTTTAATGACGAACCTTTTCCATAGGTGCAATTCCTACCCTAATCAATATATTCTTTACCAAATGGTGGGATAAAACACTCATCGTGCACTTCTATGCTTGTGAGTTTGATGTCATTACTCTCTTCCCACCCAAGTGGCTTGAGTGGTTAGAGCGCAAAGAAAAGGCTAAGGCCTCAATACCTTCCGATAATGATGAAGAAGATATTTATCTCTTGCAAAATCATTACTCAAAGAAGGACGTTTTGTGGCCTCCATTAAGAGCAAGTTAGCCAGCTGCAGCAAATCAAATGCCTTTGATAACATGTCAATCTCGGATAATGAGCCTTGCCTGGCAGGTTATGGTCAAGATGAAGAATGATGCTTACTTTACAAGTAAGGGACGGGTCGACTCCATCGTCTTCTATACAAGACAGCTAGGACACCGCTTCATGAGCATACGTTTGGACTTAGCCGCAAGCTTACAGCATACTAGCAGTATAATCCGATTATCAAACACAACTCAAAACTATTATTAGACAATGCAAAAGACTAAGAACTTATAAAGAGAAAAGTATCTTACATTCAACTTGGAAATAAAATATAGAAAACAATGCTTGAAGCTTATACTCTTATGCTTACAAAATGATTCGTGCTTACAAATGAGCTAGAGAAGCTCTATATATAGGAATGAAAAGCAATACATGCGAAAAGCGCCAAAAAAAAAAAAACCCAATAAACTTGCCAAACACATGGCATAAAATAATGCATACCTGTCCAACACAAGGCATTAAATTATTCTCTTCACAATACCTGGGGTAGAAAATAGTTATTATTCTCGTCTTCATGAGTTGGAGAATTATTATTATTCTCTTGTCTTCATGAGGCAGAGAATTATTATTATTCTCTTGTCCTACTAACATGACATGTTCTGAAGCATAATTCGAATATATGCTCCTACCCCACCCTGCTTTACAAATTATCTTTCATTGTTACCTGCAGAAACTTAATGGCAAGACAAGACTTGACTGAACTTGGATTTAGGAATGAAGGCGACTTGGAAATTTCTGGGCAAGAGAATAAAGAGAGTATGACAAATTGAAGCTGATGACTACTAAGTTTTTGGGATCGAATACTGAAGATTCTGAAATTGAATTACTTTTCTATCACAATCGAATTTTGGGGGATTGGCTTTCTTCATGAATAGTATACTTCCTGTTTCCTTTAAAAATGATATACTTCTCCTTCTTGAAAATAATGGTTAAAAATAAAGAAACCGGAGCATGATAGGCTTTTGTACAACTTTCTTTTTTATTTTTGCAAATACAGAGGACACGAATCTTAGAATCTATTTCTCTTGTATTTTAGCCTATCTTGAATATGATATCGTAGTTTAGAATTTGGATTCTGAAAACCATATATATCTTTTACCGTCTGATTGTAGTTTACATTTTTTTCGTCTTATAAATTTTATATATATCCGAAATTCTTCCATTCTTTCTTATTTCTCAGGTTCTAAAACCTCAACCTTGGTATTCATGAGACTCGTTTTATGTAGATATATTATGTGGCTTCAACGGGATTACATTATTATCATAATCAAACATGTTTCTGATATGTCTTGACTGCATTTGATCCGAAAGTTGAAAATTTTGTAATGAAAAAAATGAAGTAGCCTAAGAAATATTTGTCATGATCTTATTATAAGATTTCAAACATTTGTTACAATTTACATTAACCTTTGGCCAAAAATGTTTCATTGAGAAAACTCTTGGGCTGGTACTTGTACTTCTTCATATTTCCATTCATGGCCTTTCCATTCTGGTAGTTGCTGGATGACAACCTGCAGCAAACACAAAACAATCTCTTTATCAATTAGCCTTAATTGGATTATTATTTATGATTTATGATTTTTATAACAGGAAAAAAAAAAGTGGAAGAAAGATTACAGACCATCCCTGTAGAATCAGGATTACCAACAGTGGTTTGGCAAGCCAATCTCCAGTTTTTCGGTTTCTGCATTTTACATTAGGCATGGAATTCATTAGTTGAATTATACTACAACATTCATATAGTAGACATGCAATTTCTCCGATTTGTCGAAAAATCTTAGATACAATCATCTAATCGATGTATTCTAAGATCATTTCATTATCGAAATTTTGGTTGAAATTGCACATACCCTGTTAAGCTTTTCCTTCTCTTTGTCCGTACGAGGGCTTAGCAGCTCCCTTCCTTGAATAACCTTTAATGGAAGAAGATTAGTCAGTCCTGTTTAGAGTGCATTTGAAAGTTTGATGTCCTCTAAAAGGGTTTTTCTCTACTGATGTTAGTATTAATTGAAGGACAAAAAATAGACTTAATGGTACGATTGACCCCTGAAATGTGTTCATATTGCAGATGTGCCCCTGAATTCTTAAAATGGTCACTAAAACCCTTGAACTCACCTTTTCTTTGCATCAGCTTATTTTATTACCCATCTTGAGGGCACATCTACATAAGGGTGGTGCAAAGAAAATGAGAGTTCAGGGGGTTTAATGACCATTTTAAGAATTAAGAGAGCGCATCAGCAATTTGCGAACAATTGATGGGGCAATCGTGCCTTTAAGTCAAAAAACTAAGCGTTTTCTAAGTGATTTTATCTCACCGTAGTACTCTTACAAGAAACGTTCATTGAACAAAAATGCTTTCTAGAAAAACATTATGGGGAAGAAGTATATCGAAATATAAACAATGGAACATCGCGAAGAAGAGAAAGCAGAGTCTATAATTTCACCTCCACCATACAAGTAGCACAGGTTCCTCCTCCTGCACAGTTTAGCAGAACTCTAGACTGCAAAAATGAACAAACATTCAACATTACATGTATAATCAAAAACTATATAAACATTAAAATGTGAGAGAAAGAGAGGGATATAGAGACTCACATAAGGTCCATACAATTCAATATTAGAATCCAACATTATATCCCTAAGTTTCTGCCCTCCACACGCGCTACGATAATGTATATCTGGTGTTCCATCAGGCAGCAAAACTGACTACAACAACAATATTCAAACACAATCTACAATTACAGGTCTTGCTACTTTACCGATACAGTAATTTCTATCGAAACTATTCCGATGACGGACAATCGTATATAAGTTACTGCATTTCACAATTGTGATTTGAAGAGTTACTACTTACATGAACAAATGCAAAATTGACTTGAGGTGGTTCTTCTGGTTGTGCAGTGTTGTCGTTGGACTGGGATTGGTTACTACTATTATCGGGGACGGTGGCGGAGGAGGCT
Source organism: Acer campestre (assembly GCA_954870605.1). Lineage (NCBI taxonomy): Eukaryota > Viridiplantae > Streptophyta > Magnoliopsida > Sapindales > Sapindaceae > Acer > Acer campestre. Next base: position 52,240,846 of record OX940799.1, on the reverse strand, counting down.
CTGATTTTGGCTCTGGAGAAGCTCAGATGTGTAGAGGAGGATTTAAAGGGTTTGTAGTTGTGAATGTTGTTGGCATTTTGATTGAACTGGGAAGCCAATCTGTAAGAGTTGAGCTGGAGACTTCCCATTTTTCTTTTGACAACAAAAAAAAAAAAAAAATTTGTTTTGTGCGCAAGTCAGAAACTATTTTGGATATTTGCATGGGGTTTTCTTCTACTATGGTATTTTTTGTGGTGGTTTTTATTTCTCTTATCTGAAATGTGATGGGAGGCAAAAGTTGGTCATGGGCCGGGTCAGGCCTATTGATGAAATATACTGTGATGGGAGGCAGAGGTTAGTCATGGGCCGGGTCAGGCCCATTAATGAAAAAAGTTGGAAAAAAGAAACGCTAGAAGAAGGGGTTGAACCTTCGACCTTGTGGTTAACAGCCACACGCTCTAACCAACTGAGCTATTCCAGCTTGTTGATGCATTTTAGAAAATATAACAATTTATTTTGTGTTAAAAAATTCAATGGAATACCCTAATTAAAATCAAATGTTATTGAGTATTGACGCAATAAGATTTACCTAGTTGAGGTTGATGTTAATTCAAATCTATCTCCTTCCCCTAAACCATTAATTAATTGTAATTTGAAAAAATTAAATTAAATTAAATCTTACTAATCTCTATAAATACTTCAATCATATTTTAAATTTCTTTTGTAATTGTCACTAACATAATAATGTTGAATTGATGAGTCGAGGTTGGCTGAGTAGTTAGTCCCTTACAATGATATTGTGGGTTCAAGGCGTGTCTCCCTCTGCAGATCTCAAATTTATTATAATTAGGGGTGTGCGTTTTCGGTTTGGTTTGGGTTGAAGCTCAATGTCAAACCAAACCAATATGGATCGGTTTGGCTATATTTCAACCCAAACCAAACCAATGTGATTTTTCAAACCGATCCAAACCAAACCAAAAAAGGTTGGGTTGGTTTGGAAAGGTTTATTGCTTTAGATTTGAACTCTTTTTTTTTTTTTTTTTTTTTTTTTGGTATTAAATTATAAAAAAATATTTAAATAAAAAATCATAACATAAAATATTAATTATATATATACCCCGATTAAAGACATGTTTGACGGCATCTATGCTTTTGAAACTCTAATACATCAATCAATTAGAAGAATTGTATCAAAACAAATAAATAAACTACAACAGCTTAAAGTAATCGAAAAAAGTTATAAAACCTGGCTGAATAGAAAACGTAGGTGGATTTTATATTTTAGTTTTACTTTCTAAAATATGTGGTTTGGTTTGGGTTGGTGAATTATTTTACTCAACCTAAACCGAATCACCTTTAATCGGTTTGTCCAAAAGACAACCCGAACCACCCCAAATTTTTTATATTTGTAATCGAACCACCTTTAATTGGTTTGGTTTAGGTTGGTCGGTTTGGTTCGGTTTGACGGTTTTTTGCACACCCCTACTTATAATAGTTAAAAAAAATTATGGACAAAAAGACAGTTATTTCTGCTTTTAAAAAAAAAACAAAGAGAGGGAGAGAAAGTTTATTTAGAATAAAAAAATAGTAATAATAAAGAGAGAAAGCACATATGGCTTATTCAAATTTAACAACTTTTTTTTTTTTTTGAATGACAAATTTAATAACTCTAGTATGGTATTTTTTGTGTGGTGGTTTTTATTTCTCTTATCTGAAATGTGATGGGAGGCAAAAGTTAGTCATGGCCGGGTCAGGCCCATTAATGAAAAAAATTAAAATGTGATGAAAGGAAAGGTTGGTCATGGGCCGGGTCAGGCCCATTAATGAAAAAATGGGAAAGGGAAACGCTAGAAGAAGGGGTTGAACCTTCGACCTTGTGGTTAACAGCCACACGCTCTAACCAACTGAGCTATTCCAGCTTGTTGATGCTTTTTAAAATTTATATTTATTTATTTTGTTTTTAAAAGTTCAATGGAACAGTTATTGGCGCAATAAGCAATAAGATTCACATATATTACACCCTTGAGGTTGATGTTAATTCAAATCTATCTTCTTTCCCTAAACCCTTCACTAATTGTAATTTTTTTATAAAAAAAAAAATCAAATCTTATTAATCTCTATAAATACTTCGATCATATTTTATATTTCTTTTGTAATTGTCATTAGCATACTAATCTTGAATTGACGAGTCGAGGTTGACTGAGTAGTTAGCCCCTTCCACTTATACCATGATATCTTGGGTTCAATCATGTCTCCTTTTCGAATCTTAAATTTATTATAATATTTAAAAAAAATTATGGACAAAAAGACCTTTACTTCTGCTATTAAAAAATAAATAAATAGAGAGAGAAAGCTTATTTAAAGTTTTAAAAATAAAATAAAGAGAGAAAGCATATATGGCTTATTCAAATTTAACAATTTTTTTTAATAATGACAAATTTAATAACCGTCCACAATGTAAAAGAAGTAGAAGAAGACGCTAGTACCGTGTAATAAAGGTCGAAGTAAAGAACAATTTTAATAAGCTAGCACTTTCAATAAGATTCGGTCTAAGTCTTGGTTTTGGCAAGACTTTGTTAAGTCTTTTTCTTATTTGGCCAAGAATTATTAAAATCTTATAACTCTTAAACGATGTAGTCGAAGTGTTAGGTTTTGGCTCGTATTCTTGAATGAATCGAATGTTAACCAAACGAGACTCAACTAATGTAGAGTTTCCTGGAGACGTGGAATACGTTTGGAAGTAGGATTAGGTGTTTGAGGGAAGATCTGAAGACGAAAGAGGAAGAAGAAGAAAATCGCTGTCCTGGCTTTGACAGCAGTCTAGGGAGCGGTAGAGGCAGAGTTCGCAAAGCATTGAAGGACCGTTGTGCCTTGCGCTGTGGATTGCACAGTGGTAATGACAACGGTCGACATCCAGAGGTTTCTGCAGTGGGAAACGTTGTACTGCAGACAACGATACTCAAAGCAATTCGACGAAAATTTACGCGGATCAGGAAGTCTTTGATGGAAAAGGAAAAAGCTCGTCTTTTGGGAAGTCCTTGTGATTAAGGAAAGAGACCTTACACATAATAGGAAGTTCTAGTGCGTGGAGGAAAAGGACTTTGCGTTGAAACAAGAAGTCTTAAATGTAGAAGATTAGTATTTCCTTGTAGGACTTGAACTCCCTGTAACTAGTATAAATGGACCTTGTAATTAGGTTTTTTTTTTTTTGTGTGGAGAAAAGAACACCATGTAACATCAGAGAGAGTGTGGTGAGATTCGGGGGAGACCCTAGGGAATATCCGGGGAGGGATCCTAGGAATATCGATGGGTCAAGTTAGGGATCTGTGGGTGATATTCAGGGAAGACCTAGGGGATATTGGGGAGGTACTCGATGAGGATTTTGTGAGTGTGGTTTGAGGTTGAGGTGAGAGAGAGAATCCTAGAGTATATGGTTGTAACAATTTATCATATCGTAGAACTTTCTCTGTCATCCTGAAGACCCGTGGTTTTTTACCCGATTTGGGTTTTCCATGCATATCTTATGTTACGATTGTTTTATTCTCTCTCATCTATTTTTTCTGCTACTCACATTATTAATTGCTATGAGTTATGGACGAATATTAAGCATGTCGTTTCCGTGTTTATCGGTTCAAATCTCCAACATGAAGTAGACGAAGACGTTGATATCTTGTAATAAAGGTTAAAGTAAGAAAAAAAAAAACAATATTAATTAATTACCACTTTTAATTAGATTCAGTCAAAGCTGAGACTTATTTGTGAGTCTTGGTTGGCCAAAACTCATTGCAAAGTCTTGGTTGGCCATGACCAACCAATTATTATTTGAAAATCTTGGCAGGGTGGAGACTGAACAATAAGTGTCAACCAAAGGCCAAGGCCAAGACTTGAGGAAAGTGTTGAACAAGTTATTGAAACTTAGAGCATCTCCAATACTGTGCCAAATACCTATGCCAATGCTAAAATTTAACACAGGGTGTAAAAATCATTCTCCAATGCAGTGCTAAATGATGTACCAAATTTGACATATACTATATTGTGTGCCAAATTTGACACACAATATAGCATATGTCAAATTTGGTACAACAATAAATGCTCATTTTTTAATTACAAAAATACCATTATGTAAATATTTTAAATGAAATAATAAATACATTAATGGAACTTTGTATTGGAGAATTAAAAGAAATAATGAATGCATTAATGGTAGGTGTTTACTTTTATAATTTTAATTAATAAAATAATAAAAATAGTATTTTAAATAGGATTGTGCATTGGAACACAATACTAAATTGATGTGTCAAAATAGCATTTTACTCTTTTTTGTGCCAAATTTGGCATTGGCATTAGCATACGTATTGGAGATGGTCTTATAGTAAGCGTAGACTAAAGGTCTATTTGATTTTTTCTTTTAATATTTAATGGCACTTAACGTTTTCCATTAAGTTATTTTGTTTGGTTTTTTAAATTATAAAATCACTTAAACAATTCCTAAAATCACTTGTTTATAAAAGTGAAAATTTTTCACTTTTCACTTAATAAAAAACCACTGAAATTTAGCTTTAAACAAAAAAAACCCACTAAAATTTAAAACAACTTTTTACTTCCAAAACTATCTTCACAGAACACAAATCTATCTTATTTCATCAAGGGTTGTGATGATGATACCATGAGCCTTCACATGAGTGAGCTTCTCCCTCAAATCCTTCAACTTATCAACAACCGATCGATAGGAATATTCTATGGGATGAACAACAACTAGATTTGCTTCAGCTGGTGGTCGATTTTTCCAGAACATCATCTACCAAATTGCTAGAGGTTTGAACCAGCTTCTGTTGATTTTTGGCAAAAGCACACTCCCACCTCCTAGCAGTGTTCACTGACACACACTAAGGGCCAACACCGATGGCTGCATCACTTGGCATATTCTAATAAAATCAAGTCACAAGATCTAGTAAATACAATCAAAATTGGTACATAATTAAAATAGAATAGATAAATGGCCACATAAAAAATAACTAAAAATCATAAGAGTAATAGTCCACGAAAAACAAACTAGCTAAGGTAGATATTGAAAATCCCTGGTTAATAATGTAAATATATAACGAATAATAGTTGAAAGGTTATAGATGTAAAATTATTTATTTTTAGATATTTGTAACTTAAAAAAAATAAACAACTTATCACTTATATTCAGTTTTTAGTGAAAAAACAAACATGCTTTTCAATTTTCAGTTGTCAGTCATTATTCAGTATTCAGTAACATTCAACACTGTTTAGTCTTCAGACAAAAAATCAAACTCAACCTAAGACTTTAATTTCATTATTTTTAAGATTAAGTCTCGATAATAATGTGATATCATAAAATTTTTAATTTTCAATCAACAAAAATGAATGCTACCCAAAAAAGAAAAAGAATATGAATTTAAAGTTGAATGATTAATTCATGTAAGTTAACTGACCTTTTTACCCTTCTTTTATTTCTTCAATTTCTTTTAAAAGTAAAATGACCTTTTACCCTTTTGACATAAAAATGTCAGTTAATTTTAACGGTCAATCGGTTGGTCAAGGGTGTCAATCTGTCATTTTGAAAAATGTGATATATTGTTGTCGTTTTAGCAAATATCAGGGTACTTTAGCGCAATTTACCACAATACTAAACTATTATCTCTCTCCATTTCTTCCGTCCCCTCCTAAAACCCCCGAAAACAAAAAAAACCAAACCATACATACTCAATTCCAATGCCTTATATAACACCAAACCTGCGCCTCCTCTTCTCTTCTTCATCTTCTTCCTATTCTCTTCGCTTCCCACCAAAACCCTCTTTTTCTCTCTTCTCTAGACCCACAAACACCCGCCACTCTCTCTTAACCATCCTCTCCTCCTCCTCCTCCAAACGACACCGTTCCACCTCATTCACTCAGCAGAACCAGAAAAAACAGAGCTCTCTTATTATCAACAGACGAAGCGAAAGCACATTCCAGAAGAGGGCCCCGATGGAAGAGAGCGTTAAAGAGTCTTCTTCTTCTTTTGGGTTTAATAAAAGAAGGGCAGAGGGAAGAGACGGTGTTGATAAGCCTAAGAAGAACCCTCAATTGAAAACGCGCAGGCTGAATCCTACCAATACCATATCCTATGTTCAGGTATTCGTTTTTCGGGTTTTTAGCTTTCTGGGTTCTGTTTATATGTGATTTTGTGATCTGGGCTTAGTTTAGTTTTTGAATTTGAATGTCTTTGATCGAAAAATTGAGTATACTTGGCTTTATGAGTTTAAATGAATTTTCTTTTTACTTGGCTGAATCCTACCAATACCATATCCTATGTTCAGGTATTCGTTGTTCAGGTTTTTAGCTTTATGGGGTCTGTTTATATGGGATTTTGTGATCTGGGTTTGGTTTAATTTTTGAATTTAAATGTCTCTGACCGAAAAAACAAGTTAACTTGGCTTTTTGAGTTTAAATAAATTTTCTTTTTAGTGTTATCAGCTTCTTTGGTTGTTATTGCAGTTTATTTTGTTATCGATGTTGAGAACTGTTTTATTTTTTATTTTATAACATGGTTTTAGTGTTGCGGGATGTAATTGGATAAGGGATTGAATTTGCAGTTCTTATCGGTGCTTGTTCTATGATTTTCCGAGGTTCGGTTTGAGAGATGTAATTGAAGAATGATTAAAGTTTATGTTTTTATTGATTTATTGGCTTTCCGGGGTTTCTACAATTGTAATGTTGTGTATAATGTATTAAGTATATTCTCTTTTTCGGGTTCGAAGTTGGCCTTTGTAAGTTATCTGAATTTCTTGTTATGTGTTTGCATTGTATTTATAACAGATTTTGGGGACAGGAATGGATACTCAGGATACTTCGCCTTCGGTCTTGCTCTTCTTTGACAAGCAAAGATTTATTTTTAATGCTGGGGAGGTAAGTGAATGGTAGCGCTTATTGTTGCCGTTGGTTATCTTAACTCCAGTTAGCTTCATTCTGTTCTTATGTGCAGATTAGTTGTGTTCGAAAATGAATTTAATTCTCCTGATTGAATTTCATGTGTGTTTTGTATGATATATATTTTCCATATGAGAGGGCTTTGAGGGTTGAGGCGTTAAATGTCATGTGCAATTTGTTTCCATATGGTATAGTATCTTTAGCTTATAAGAGTTATTATCCTATCAAGTTAATTGTGTGAAAATCCTGTACAAATTGATCCATGTGTTGCACCTAGTCATTAAGGTTTGGTTATAGTTGAAATAAATAGAAAGTTAACCGATAGAATATAAATTGAAGACATTCAGCTTGATCAACATTTCGTCATGCAATAGAGCCCCTTCAATGATAAGTGAAACTTATAAGTGTAGAAAAAATGACTAGCTCACTGACAGAGGCAATCGAGGCCAATGGGGGATTAAGACCCCACTGAAAACAAAAAAGTCCACCTCATTCTGGTCCAAGCCTACAAATGGAAAAAAAACATTCCACCTTCTCTTGGCTCAAGCACGCAGGCCTAAAATGAGACCTAAGAGTGGTCTAATGAAATTTGCACAACTTTTTCCTCACTCAGTCCATTTACCCTCTTACTTCTCTGCTCTTCCAGAATAAGAGAGAAACCAAACTGAGTGAGGAAAATATTTTGCAAATTTTCATTATCCCACTAGGGCCAGAATAAAAGATAGACATTTTTTTTTTATGTTTATTTTAGTGGAGATTTAAGCCCCCATTGGCTTGAATTGCCTTCGCTAATGCTAACTTAGCCAATCCAATGATGTATATGCTGACGAGACTCTTACAACAATTATGCAAGTTGATTGAGGAAATGTCACATGGTGGTGATACATCGTTGCCAGGAGCTTAAAAGGTATGCTCGATGAGATAGCAAAGGACATACAATGTCATTGGAGCATTTTAAGAAATTAGAGCTACTAATATTTGCAGCTAGGGTTGATCCATAAGAGTTGAGGTTTGGTTGAAGTAGTGAAGATATCTGTAAGGACCGTAACTATGGGTTGCGACTTGTGATGACGATCAAAGAGTAATTTTTGCCTCATTTGGGCTTCAAGGTGAGTCAGTTCATTGATGAGATGCTACCTCCCTTCTCTTAAAGGCCCATTTGGCTGAGGCACTTTTTACTTGGGATATGTTCTCAGAGGCTTTTCGTTTTAAGTACTTTCCCAACATCATAATTACAAGATGGGCATGGATTTTTTAAGTTGATATAAGGATTGAAGTTTTTGGCTTGAGTGTGAGGACCATATTGGTGCTTACTTTGGTTGTTGATTAATGTAGTCAATGCATGTACTTCTTTGCAGAGATTTGTGCAGTCATTAATGTAGGTTCCAATTGTTGTTCTCAAACTGCCTTTATTAATTTATGTTGAACACTTCAATAAGCCTTATGGTTTCTAAAATTTACAGCGAGATGTAGATCATATGAAGCAATTCATTTGGAAAATATTTATGAACATCTGTTAGTATTTATCATTTAATGTAGTACTTTTATTGCAGGGCTTGCAACGATTCTGCACAGAGCACAAGATTAAATTATCAAAGGTAGGAATTATCAGTAAACAACCTTTCTTCTCATCTGAATATATACTCCCATTTTTGTTTTACTCTTTTAAATTCGTAAAAATTCTATAGTGTAAGAGGACGTACTGATAATATGGAGCTTTTTTCAGATAGATCACATATTTCTTTCTCGTGTCTGCTCAGAGACAGCAGGTGGATTACCAGGTTAGTATCTTGATAGAGAAACAATGCTGCTGTATTCATACATTGTTTTTTTTTTTTTTTTTTATTCCTTTTTGACAAGCACAATCATTTATCGGAAACATGGTATGAAAGTGTATTTGTGCATTAGTATTATGCACAACTATTATGACTACTCATGCAAAAAGATAGTTGCTCTGTATCACTGAGTTCTTACCTTACCTCTTAGGTCTGCTTTTGACTTTGGCTGGCATAGGAGAAGAAGGAATGTCTGTGAGTATCAGCTTGACTCCATGTAGAACTGCCTTTATTCTTAATTTCATTTAAATTTGATTTGCTTTGTAAAAAGTATCATCTAAAGTTCTAGTATTTTGTCTTTGAAGGTCAACATATGGGGTCCTTCAGATTTCAAGTATTTAGTTGATGCAATGAAGTCTTTTATTCCACATGCTGCCATGGTTCACACACACAGCTTTGGGCCAGCTCCAGGCTCTGATGTTGCTTCACTGCCAGATCTAACAAAATTAGCAGATCCCATTGTTCTTATTGATAACGAGGTTGTCAAAATATCAGCCATTCTCCTAAAACCAAATAGCTCAGAAGGGTCTGCAGCAAAGCCTGGTGAGATGTCCGTAATATATGTTTGTGAATTGCCTGAAATCGTTGGAAAGTTTGATCCAAAAAAAGCTGCAGCTCTTGGTTTGAGACCTGGGCCAAAATACAGTGAACTGCAGTCTGGAAAATCAGTGAAATCAGATCACCAAGATACCATGGTGGGTTTTTAAGCTAATCAAGGAAAATCTATTGCTCTGTTACACTTGTGGTGTAGCTGGTGTTTCTTGCTGTATGTTTTAACCTATAGGTTGAATTGTTCTATTGTTTAGGTTCATCCATGTGATGTAATGGGCCCTTCTGTTCCTGGTCCGGTTGTGCTCCTTGTCGACTGCCCAACAGAATCTCATGTGCTGGAGTTGTTGTCTGTAGAGTCTCTCAATAGATACTGTGCAGATGACACAAGCGATGTGCCGGAGTGTGCCAAAACTGTGAATTGTATCATTCATTTAAGTCCTACTTCTGTGACGAGCACTCCTGATTACCTGAAATGGATGAAGAGATTTGGTACTGCCCAGCATATTATGGCAGGACATCAAATGTGAGTGACTTTTCTTAACTTCTTATTTTCCATTAGAAGCTATAACGGTACCTTTTCTAATATTGCTGATTCCTCTTGGGTACTCATGCTATTTATAGGAAGAATGTGGAGGTTCCAATTCTACAATCCAGTGCCAGAATAGCAGCACGACTGAATTATGTGTGTCCACAGCTGTTTCCAGCTCCAGGATTTTGGTCTCTTCAACACCTTAATAACTCGACAATAGACTCTAGTACAAGCCAGGTTTGTTCTGATGTTGTAAGATGATTTTTGGATAGTTATAAGTTGATTGCTACAGTTTGAACTATTCAGGGCAACTGAGCAGTTGATCTTGCTTCAATTTACCAGGGTCCTAATTCAAGGCTTTCTGAATGCATTTCTGCTGAAAATCTCCTCAAGGTATGAAGAGTTTTCATTTAACTATCTTACTAACTCAATGATTACAAGGGTGAATCCCTCTCAATGTATGGTGGTGTGCCCTATACTCTTGACAGAAAATGATTATAAGTGGAAATGATGTTCAGTATAATGTCAAGGTTAATAAGTAGAATTATTTTTTATCATTTTCTCTTTTAAATGCTTTATTGAAGCAATACATCTTTGAGTGCTTGTGCTATCTTATTGAGCTTCTGATTTGGCTACTAGTTTTACTGGATATTTTTCCCAGTTTTTTTTACCTTTTTTTTAAAGATATTAAAAGCACGTGGGCCATGCTTCTTTTATTTTACTCAATGGCATGATCTACAGTTACATCTAAATTTAATGACGATAATACATATATTTGTTCTTCTGTTCTTCATCTTAGACCAAACTCCTATTCCTTAAAGTAACAGGGGGATTTTTTTTTGTCTATATATTGAGGCAGTTCATTCTGCGTCCTCATGCTCATCTTGGACTCGACAGAACTAATATTCCCAGTCTGGTGGCTCCCTCACAAGTAATGGAGGAGTTATTTTCAGAAATTCCAAGCATTGTAGATGCTGCGCAAGATGTTGGCCACTTGTGGCATGTGCCTAGAGAAACAAAAGAAGAGATACCTTCCATGCGGAATAATGAAATCATGACTGAAGAGCCATGGTTGGATGACAACCAGCTCCCTAGTTGTTTGGAGAATGTAAGGAGAGATGACCTGGAGATTGTTCTTCTGGGGACTGGTTCATCCCAGCCTTCAAAATATCGGAATGTTAGTTCTATTTACATTAATCTATTTGCTGAAGGTAGTTTGCTCCTAGATTGTGGAGAAGGAACCCTGGGACAACTGAAAAGAAGGTAACATCTTGGAAACCCTTAAAATATTGTACATTTGTATGAGGATTTCCATCATATTATTTGTTTTATTTCTAAGTGAGGAAACTAATCTATTCTTTCTAACACAAAATGATTTGTGTAACTCGAGAGTAGATATGGTGTCGAGGGTGCTGACAATGCTGTGAGAAACCTAAGGTGTATCTGGATCTCTCATATTCATGCTGATCACCACACAGGTCTGGCAAGAGTACTTGCTCTACGACGCGATCTGTTGAAGGGAGTGCCTCATGAACCATTGCTTGTTGTAGGCCCAGGACCACTTAAGCGATTTCTAGATGCCTATCAAAGACTTGAAGATCTAGATATGCAGTTCCTTAATTGTAAGTACACTAAAGAAGCTTCATGGAAAGATTTTGAGTGCGATGGTGATTCAAATAGGGATTCCATGAGTCCAAGAAGCCCAATTAATAATGATGGTGATATGAACAAGAATACGGAGTCGAATCTGTTCACTAAAGGAAGCCGTATGCAGAGTTTTTGGAACAAGCCAGTTGATAACAGCACAGCTTTTCCATTGCTAAAGAGTTTGAAGAAAGTTCTTAGTGAATCAGGGTTGGAGACCTTGATTAGTTTTCCTGTTGTGCACTGTCCCCAGGCATTTGGTATTGTTTTGAAGGCAGCAGACAGAATTAATAGTGTTGGGAAAGTAATACCAGGGTGGAAGATTGTGTATTCAGGTGACACTAGGCCCTGCGCAGAGCTCGTAGAAGCATCCCGTGGAGCAACAGTTCTTATACACGAGGTAAGTTGGGAAATTTGAGATTTCTTTTGGTATAACGGTACTGATTGTCACAACATCGATATATTATCGGTGAACAAAACTCCATTTCGGAGTATATACTCTCTGTCAACATGACTGCTGATCAGGTTCTCTTTATTACATTTTGCAGGCAACCTTTGAGGATGAGATGTTGGAGGAAGCCATAGCAAAAAACCACAGCACAACAAAGGAAGCCATTGAAGTCGGGTCCTCTGCTGGTGTTTATCGTATCATTCTCACCCATTTCAGCCAAAGATACCCAAAAATTCCTGTGTTTGATGGTAAACACATGCACAAAGCTTGCATTGGTTTCGACATGATGAGTATTAACTTGGCTGATCTACCTGTGATTCCTAAAGCTCTTCCATACCTTAAATTGCTATTTAAAGATGATATGCCGGTTGATGAGGAGTTGGATGATGTTATAGATGCTGCAGGTGCAGTTTAATAAAAATTATAATTGATTTTTAATTTGATTTGCTAATTTATTCATTTGTAACGTGATTTGCTAATTGATTTGTAATGTGATTTGCTAATCAACTAAAAATAGGCAAAATGATAATTTCATTTGTTCCATTTTATTGTATTTATTTTTGAGAAGTTGGATTCTACTTTGATATGAAACTTGGAGACTTTAGTTTTAAGATATCAATCCATAAGCTCCCCACATACATTCCACAAGCTCTTTTCTCAAAAGTTTGAAGCTCATTTACATTAGCACAAGAATATATAAGTCACTCTCAACTATAAAAATAAATAAATAAATAAAATAAGTCTGGCTAAAAACATCAATACTCTGTTCTTTTATTGACTGGTGTGTTCTGGGTGCATTGAACACAAGGCAAGCATTTTCGGGGTTGTAGGGAAAAAGAAAGCCAAGAGAGGAGAAGACACTCTACAAACTCATTACAAAGCAAAGAAAAGTGATCAGTATAATGATTTAATGAAAATTTAAAAGCTAACTGCACATCGATTTCTCATTCTCAATCTGTCTCAAAAACAAACACAATGCGATAAACTGTTCTACTCTCTGTTGTTTCAATTCCATGCCTCCGTGCATTATTGCAAAAAAAATATGCAATCATCTCAGTTGTAAGATGCTTCCGATCTATTCGCCTTAGGTAAATAAGCCTCCTTGCTTAGAATACGCGCGAAAAACTTAAGCAACCCTTCTTGGATCACGAGCTGCAGCCAGATGGTCCTACAGGATAGACAAGATAGACAACAATATCAGGGATTATCATGTTACTTTGGAAAATAGATAGATGACATCAACTTAGTCAATTATACCTACTTAATTTTCACAAGAGGCTAAGTCAAACAACGGAAATGCTCGTAATATAAAAAAGCAAAATGATGCAATAGAAAATCAAGACGATTTTACTTAAACAGGTGTCAATATAATGCCAAAGCTTAATTAAGCTGCTTGTGTAATGAATTATTCTTTGGAAAGAATAAGAATGCCAAGCCATGGCCAAACATGGCCAGTCATCTAAAAGTTGTCACTAACAAGAGAGCCCTACAGCCTTCTTGATAGAGATGAACACAGCAATCAGATTAACTTCGGCAATGGTTAAGTTGCGTCTACACAAACCTCAGCAAAAATAAAATATGCCGGGAGTCCGGATAAACAAGATGCAAAAAGAATCCCATGATTAGATTAGCTCTGAGCCATCAAGTTTGTATAAGTTAGTTCCCAATTTTAACATGTATCCAAGGGAGAACAGGAAAAGCACTCAAGTGGCATTACTATGAATATTAACTTTAAAAAGTAATGAGGGCAAAACTCTAAAATCATTAAACTGTAAACTAAACACAGGAAAGAAAAGTAATACAAATAAAAGACCACAGTCAGGAATCAAACTTACCGAGATAAAATCGAATGCTCTGGTTTCCTCTTTCTTTGAATTGTTCACCATCAAAGTAGGAGTTTGAGTGGGGAAGTTTGGTTGGAATATATCAGGAAGTGCTGAAGAATAACCTCCATTAGTTCCCACCACTTGACTAACACTAGCATTTTGAGCATTCATGTTACCAAGGTGTTGAAAGTTTGACATTGCTGCAAGTAATTGTTGCTGAGCGAAGATGGCACCATAGTTTATTGGCTGAGAAGTAAAGGCTGGATTTATCATTATGCCAGGAGGAATATTAGCTGGCATAGTACCATAGGTGAACCCTGGATTTGCATTCATCCCAGCTGTTTGAGAACCAAGTAGGCTGCTCACAGCATCACTTGAAATCGGCTGGGATGGATTACTTGAATCTGAAAAAAGGTTTTCAGATAGCAACACAGAAGAGGTTCCTTTCTGTGTCAACTTTGATGAGTTATCGTTAACGGATAAATCTGCCATCAAATCATTAACATCTTTTCTTTGGTTTTCTAGCTCCAGTGGAATTTCAGAGTTGGACCCAAAAATATCAAATAATTTTGGTCCGGTTTTATCAGCTGATCCTTGAATTTCACTAGCACTTCTATCATCAACATTCATCCCAGAAAAGAGATCATCTGCATGTTCTCGACCCTCATTGGCATGAAATGAGACATCTGCAAAGGGGTCATCATCGTTTTTAAGTTCACTGGTGCCTGCACCAGTCCCCAAACTATCTCCAAACAAATCATCAATTAGAGGGGAGACTGGTGCTGTCAGATTAGCTATATTTTGATCACTTTGATTATTTGAAGAATTATCTGTTCCATTGTAATCGTCAAGATCACCAGTGTCTATTAAGTCAGGCATCTGAACAGAAGTAACAGTCTCAGCCTTCACTGATTTCTGTGAACCAATCGCCAACCCTGCTGCTTGTTCTCCACCAAGAAGGCCCAGGACCTGATCATCAAAGGAGAACATTTATGTGTACATAATATACACCATGAAGATAGAAAATTCTATATAAGAAACTTACTACTGCCACAATATCAGTAGGAAATGTCGCTCATTATTAAAATAGCTATTTTCTTTTTGCAAGTGTAAAAAAAATAAGTTTTTGTCATCGTGGTACAAACCCAGCTGGTCCTGGGAAATATTGATATATAACAACAATTATCACCACAAGCATGTGATGTGATGATTAAAGCAGTAGTACTTAAATGGTGAGTTTTTTAGCAGACTCTAAAAACCCCAACAAGGCTGCACACAAAATCCTTCAAACATACTACAGAAGTTAATATTTCAATCAATTTCCATCTTATACTTATATTAGCAACTTCAACGGGCAATTATAATTTACAAAAGTAAGAAAATTAATGAGTAAACAAACATCTGTTGTAAAATAATAATGCATACAATAAGAGGAATAAAACTATTGCACAAACATACAGCTTCTGGCATTGCTTGTCATCTAGATGCTAATTACAAAGCTTTGCATCTCTGATTATACAAGTATCCAATGAATAATATAATGCTATTTAATTGCACCATTTGTCATGAGTGTAAAGGTTGGCAAGTTGATGCATGTATGAAAAGTGAATACAATCGTAACAATACTAGCCACTAAGTAACACATTCCAAGGTTAATATGCTAGAAAGTCATCTGCTTTATAACACACCCCATGAATTTCCAACGCTTTTATTGTATTTGAATTTTGCTAAGAAAAAAAACCGAGTGGGATCAAAAACTTAACAAAATATATATAATGAAAGTGGTGGAAATCCAAGTGGGAGTATTACAAAAACACCTGCTTTAAACCACATCACTCTTGGAACGTGTCACTTAGTGGTAAGTATTGAGTTCAAGTATCATACATACAAGCAAATGAATTGCCAACCTTTACACTAGCAAGAAACATGGTGTAATTAAATGGCATCATATTATCCATTAGATACTTGTATAAATAGAGATGCAAATCTTTTTAAAAGAAACAAGAAGCTAAGTGATATGTTCCAAGGGTAATATGGTGGAAAGCCATATGTTCTATAACATCAAGAAACAAGAAGCTACAAAAGTTAAAGAAAAATGAAATAACAGAAATCTACACATCCTAAGATCAAAAACCATGACAAGTCAAAAATAATTAAGAGTATGAATTATGATGGACCCCCCAAGAGTAACAACACAACAAAGATAGCATACAATTCTTATTTTCATTTTCAAAAAAAGAAAAAGAAAAAAGAGAGAGGGTGGAAGCGGAGATCTGGCTTTACTGGCAATAAAAAAATACTTTAAAACTGTGATAATTTTTCTAGTAAAGGCTTGCCAATTTTGCTACAACTATGCTCATGACAGAAACTCTATAACTGACTAACTGAGTAGCTAGGCCTTCATATAAGACAACACATATATCTCATCAGCCCATTCTATTTGCTGACTAAAAACAAGGTATGGATAAAGAAAAAAAAAAAACCTTTCGTGAGAATCACATTTACCTTGTTAGCCTTTTCCCTCAGAGAAGTTTGAGGAGACTCCGAACATCTAACCACAGCACCTATGTTCTCACTAAAGTAAGAAGCTATAATTGAAAATTTTTCATCATCATTCTTCCTCAATATTGACTCAAGGACACAGATAGCTTTCATGCGAACCTGTAAATACAATAATTTCAGCGGAATTTAGAGAGATTCTAGATTAAAAATAGTTATAAGAAATTTAGAGAAAAGTGATTGTTATAGTCAGATGTAAACGATATAGCAAACAGATCAAATAAAGTGTGAGTGGGCACATGCATGTCTTTCTGTTATAGAGGAGCGGGGAGGGGTGGATGATGTTTATATATAAACAATAAATCAATGAAAAGAGCATGCCTGCCACAATGGGGATTGAAGCTTTGCTTCAAGGGCCTCACTCAACGCCCATGCATCCAACTTGGTAGCCTCCACAAGGAACACCTGAATGGCATCTCGAGTGGGTTGGAGACGTACACCACCAGTTGTGACAATGGTCTCTAACAACTTCTCCTCACGAGTCTTACCCCCAGCATAACTTGCACTGGATTCCCCATTTGATGCTTCTGGCTTCATTACTCTTGATTCTTGGCTCCAAGGTCCCCCAGCCACATTTTTTGAAATCCCAAAACTACCCTGAGTTTCATTGCGTAATTCAACTGGTTCATATCTGTCTGAATAGTCATTCTCTATTGTCAATGACTTCCGAAGATTTGGACTTTTATAAGTTCCATTGTCATTCTTTCTCAGTGAATGACTTTGAGTAAAACTACTTAGTCCTTGCTTGATAGATGCACTTCCAATACCTACTACCTCACTAAGAAATGATTTCTTATCTTCTGATGGCATATCAAAGTTTGTATTACCAAATCCTTGTATTCTTTTATTAAGGTCTTGTGAAGGTGCAGGTGCTGGTTTATTTTCCTCAGAGAAGATAGCAGACATAGCTTCCTGAGCCATTTCACGCACAGCCTTATTTGGGGCATCTCCCTTCAAAGGATCCAACTGACCCTTGTAATGAAGTAACTGACGCACAGCCACAGAATGTCTTTGCATTTCCCGCCTGAACTCCACACCAGACTTTCCAACAACATATTTTATCAACCTAAGTGCCTGCAAAGATATTTTGAGCACGATTGGTTTATACTACAATATTTCTCCAATATACAATAAGATAAATCTCTAATCAAAGCCAATGAAGACAAATGATCATGGCAGTTGAAGCTACAAGTTTATCACTCCAAAAGGACTCATTAATGATGATAGATGTTCGTAAACAAATAAAATTCACTATATTAAGCAAAATACAACACAAAACTCAGTTTACATAGAGTAACCAATTGTGCCTGTAATTTTTTGCGCATTAATTCAATTAGTCTTCACATCTTGAGTGCCAATTTATATCTTCAAGGAGCATGTCATAAGAAAATGGAAACTCCAAAATAAATGACTAAATTGACTCATTAATCAATACCCCAGAGCACCCAACCCCCAACCCCCAACCCCCAACCCCCAACCCCCAACACCCAATCCCCAACCACCAACAACACACACGCAAAAATGTAAAAATAAAAAAGAAAGTAACACCTCAAATGATTTTCACATCTTGGCAAGATACCAGTGAAAAAGCCATTTTTCAAAGTTGGAATTCCAACTCTTCTCCACACTTCCTCAAAACAAAACAAAGAATATTACACTTCCTACCGTAATACATAGCATTTTTTTTTTCATGTCCAGTTCCAAATTCCACAGCATGGCATAACATCTATATTTACTGTCAAGAAATTCATGAGGAAAAGTAGTTTTTATTTATTTATTTTTATTTTTTTAAAAGAAGAAGAAGAAGAAAGCAACTGCACTGAGCCTACATAATCATTTGACTAACTTCACTCATGTTTCACTTATCGAACTCCCAAAAATATTTAAAATTACTTCAATCAAGTTCTTCCTTTTTTGACAGATTCCCACACTTAACAGACATCCACCGGCCACCGTTCCCTTACTATAATTCAATTTCAATCAAATAATTTTCTTACTTTTTTTTAGCACTCTTTCTTATCAACTGACCGTACCATAAATACTCAAACACACCAAAGTGGCGTCAACCAACACAATGCAACATATTTTAACTATTACCTCCAAAGCTATTATGCTTGAGACCCCTTGAATGAGTTCTACATAACTAAATGGTTGTCCATGCAGACTCAATTTTTCCACTTTCATAGAAACAAATCAACATTGAAAATAGCTTCAAACAATATCTTGCCTCAGCAACCAAGCAAGTGATTGATATTCATTACAAATGTACACTGTTGAACACATTTAACAACTCAAACAAAAAAAGATTACCTTCTGCTTAACAATAGGGCTCTTGTGCTCGAGCCGCTTCAACACAAAATCAGAGACCTCCTTAACAATACTTGCATGAGCTGATCTCAAAAGCTCACAAATTTCTTCCAATTTGTACACTGGTGTCACCTTGTCTTCATCAGACGTGGCAGCATCGATCATCCTCGATCTCCAATACGACTCCACAGCTCTTCGACTCGAATCCATCTCTCCGAATCACACCCAACAGCAAATAAGAAACCCTAATCTCCCAAACCCACCAGCCTACAAATCAGTAAACCTCAATAAAAGATCCCTGATTTGCCCACAACAATCAAAACACAATACAATCCAATCAAAACACGAAGTTTCCAAAATTCAATCAAAACCAACTTGACCCCCAAATCAACCGAACCCAATTCAATACAATCAAAACAAAGCTAATATCTTTCCTCACACAAAGCTCCGATTCTATCAAAATCCGATGTGGGGTTTTCGAGACAATCGATATGCGGATGATATCATTAACAATTTTGATTGAATTGAAGGGTTCTTTTCTTTTCTGCTTAGTCAATTGAAATCAGGGTTTCTATATAAGAGAGAAGAAAACGTGAAAAATGGGTGCGAATAGAGACAGTTTCGGCAATGAAGACAGGTACAAGAGAAATGTAGAGAGAGAGAAAGAGAGAGAGGTGAGTTGGTCGTCGTAACTAACCGACGGGTCATCATATACACACGTAGCCCGTAGGTGGCTTCTCTTCATGACTTTGGTCTCTTCTGTCCTCCCTGCGCACGTTAGCATAATCAGACGTTTTGCAAAAATGAAAAAATGAAAAATCTTTTCTCACGGGTCGGATATTCCGTTTTCACCAAGCAACCCGACCCAACCCGAATCATTTTTTTCTTTTCGAAGTTAGGGATAATTGCAAAACCTCTCCGATGTTTCGTTATATTTGAAAAACATTACAAATTTTGAAAAAGATGAGAGTGGTTAGCATGCAATAGTTATCTTGTAGTGAATATCAATGGAGAAACTTGTGGTGTTGCATGTATTAGAATGGTGATTCTCAATGAACTAACTTTTATAAGCAAATGCCATGATACAATTGAAAATCTGAATGTTGAGAGAGTGAGAAGTTGAAAATTAGAATTTGGATGGAACTATATTATAAGTTAAGTTTCTATGATTGCATTGTTTATTTCGCACATGTTATGAATTTGATTGTGAATGAGGATTGAAAGGTATCCATGATACAATTATTAGAATCATCAATGTAAAAGGATACGTACAATCCTTCGAGATTACAAAAAAAAAAAAAAAAAAAAATTGTTAATTTTTTGAAGAATTGTTATGATACTTCACATTATACTACTCTTTTATGTATTACTTCCAACTTGTATTTTCGTAATACATGTTTAGTTCAATTTACATTAGCAAAATGAGTCAAAATTGGATATTCTCTTATTGGTACATACAATGGTAACGAGTAGGAAGAAAAATATGATCGAAATGAGTATTCTATTTGACAACATAAACAAATTTTTTGATCATCTCAATTGTAGATCAAAATTAGATTTATGGTGATGTTGGTTTGAAGAAACAACCAATTTGATACTTTAAATTGGAGGAAACTCAATGCTAAAAGGGTATCCAATTTCTGGGCAAATATAGAGGACAATGCTTGGGTACTGATTGGTTAGTATCCAAGGTACTGACCTCACCAATATGGTGTTGGCACGTGGCTCATTTTGGAAGAATGTAAGGAGATAAATGTAAAAAGTGAAAGAAAAAAATATCATGTACCAACTCCTCATTGGTGGGTCAATACCTTGATTACTGACCGGTCAGTATCCAAGTATTTTCCAATGATATGCGGTCATGTTGAGTTTATCATATAGTTTAACCCGACCCAACATGAAAGGTCTTTTTTTATTCTATGAGGGTGACACGTGTCACGCTATGGTTGTAACTTGTAAGTAAAGCTAAAACCTATACATTAATTTTCCCGCTTCACTCTTCACAGCCTTCACATTTACTCTCGCAGTCGCCGCCGCCTCATTGTACAGTATGGTTTCCGGTGTTCGTCTCCGCCGTCGCCGTCGCCTTCGCTGTCAAAATTCTTCTGGTTTGAAAATCACTACCCTTCTATTTAGTTATTTATTTATCGAAACTTTTATTTATTTATTTTTTAAAAAGTTTTTTTTTGGGGTGTTCTTGGGCATGAAGTTTTTATCATCACATTGTTTATTTCTATATTATATATGCCATGTCTCTATTATTATTATTATTATTATTATTAGGAGAATGTTAACTTGTGCCCTAATTTCCCTCAGTTTTTTAATTTTTTTTTAATTTTTTAATTTTTTTTTAGAATTGAGTTGAGAGTCTGAGTAACTTGTGCTGGAGTTCTTGGTCATAGTTTAAAAGGATTCTTATTATTATTGGGAGAATGTTAACGTGTGCCCTAATTTCCCTCAATTTAGAAATGATTTAACATCGTGGTCGCGGACATAGTCTAGTGGTAGTCATACATCTTATCGAAGATCTCAAGTTCAAATCTCCCTCACCCAAATAAAATAAAAAAAATGACTTGAAGTCCTAGTTATGTTTTATTTAAATTATTAGTGCCGAGAGTTCTTGGTTAAGAGGAGCCTTCTCTTTGGAGGTCTTAGTACTTTTGTTTTTATTTAAATTCTCAGCGATGAGAGTTCTTGGTCACAGGTTAAGGGGACCCTTATTATTGTTATTGTTGTTGTTATTATGAAAAATTACAAAAATATTGACAGTGTATGTTGCTAACTTAAAGCATTGATTTAGATTTGCCAGGTTTGAGAATTGGGATGAATGGAAGCAATATTTCTCGTTCTAGTCATGAAGCTATTGAAAGTTCCTCCTCTGAAGAACCATCCTATCCTGGTCCTTTGGTTCCTTTTACTATGACTGAAGGAGGTAATGATAATGGTTGTTTTGAGTGCAATTATTGTTAAATTGTTTCCTAATTTCTCTTAGTCCAGAATTGACATGAGAGTCTGAGTAATTTTATTTTATTTAAATAATCAGTTCTGAGTTCGTAATCATAGGTTAAAAGGACCCTTCTTATTATTGTTATTCGGAGATAATTAATGTGTGCCCTAGTTTCCCTCGATCAAGAAATGACTTGAAGTATGAGTGATTTTGTTTTATTTAAATTATCGGTAACGAGAGTTCTTGGTCACATACTCGCATATTCGGTCAAGAAATGACTTGGAAGTCTGAGTAATTTTGTTTTATTTAAATTCTTAGCGTCGAGAGTTTTTAGTCACAGATGAGAGGACCCTTATCATCATCATCATCATCATCATTGTTGTTGTTATGAATTGCTAAAATATTGACAGTGTAAATTGTTAACATAAATCATTGATTTGGATTTGTAGGTTTGAGAATTGGGATAAATGGAAACTATATTTCTTGTTCTAGTTATGAAGATGTTGAATCTCCTCCTTGTCCTTTGGTTCACTTTACTATGACTGAAGGAGGTAATGATAATAATTGTTTTGAGTGCAATTATTGTGGTCAACTCATTGATTGTGGTAGTGAAAATGATGGGTCTTGTATTTTATGGGATCATTTGGGCAATGACTGTGAAGAGTACAAGAATAGAGTGGTTGATGAAAAGCAAAATATCTTGAGTTTTGAAACTGAAGAGTGTGATAGTAGTTGTGGTAGTAGTATTGAAAAGGAAAAAGAAGCAATCATTGGTGCATGCGCTCAAATGATAATTCTTGATGAACTACGTTTCACATTTGTGGAAAAAAGAGGATTCCGTCATTTTTGGAGTTCAGCTGTCCCTTATTTTGACCCCCCTTCACATGTTACAATGGCTAGAGAAGTGTATCGACTTTATTTGAGTGAAAAGGGACTATTGAAAAGCATGTTTTCCTCTAATAAGCCAAGGGTTTGTCTTAGTATTTACTATTGGACTTCAGTTTATGATATTGACTACATGGTTCTCACAGCCCATTTTATCGATGATGAGTGGCGTTTACAAAAGAAAATGCTGACCTTTTCTGTAATTCCTGATCATAAGGGAGAGACTATTGGAGAGATCATTGAGTCGTGTTTGCTTGTTTGGGGCATTGAAAGAGTTTTTGCAATAACGGTTGACAATGTGAGTGAAAATGTTGCAGGTATCAACTTAATTAAGGAAAAGTTTAAGAGTCGAAATGTAGATGGGATTGTATTAGAGGGTGAGTTCTTACTCTTGCAATGTTTTACACATTCTGTGAATTCTATTGTGAATGAGAACTTCAAAGATATCTATTATGATGATTCAATTGTTAGTATCCGCAATGCCATAAGCTACGTAAGATCCTCTTCTGTGAGCTTAGAAAAATATAAAACATGTATTAAGCCAGACCTTGTGGTCTTGGATGTGCCCAATAGTTTGAATTCTACCTATTTGATGTTGGCAAGTGCTTTAAAATTTCAAAATGGATTTAAGCGATTAGAGGAGGAGGATGAACATTATGCCAGCTATTTCTTGGAGAATGAGTTTGGGGAAAGGAATATGGGGCCACCTTCAAATGATGATTGGGAAAAAGCTCAAGCGATTGTTGGTCTTTTGAAGATTTTTCATGATGTGATATTGAAATTTACTACTCCTTTATGTGTCAGTTCCAATACATATCTTCATGAGCTATGCTCAATTCAATTTGAATTAAGAAAACTGATCGAAAGTGGAGATACTCTTATTGGTACAATGGCAACTAGTATGAAGAAAAAGTTTGACGAGCATTGGGGTTCTATTGACAGCATACACAAATTGTTGATCATTTCACTTGTGCTTGATCCGCGCCATAAGTTGGACTACGTGACATTTTGTTTTGATAAGATATATGGTGATTTTGAAGTTGAAAATTTTACAAGAGGTATAAAAGAGCTTCTGTTCCATCTCTTTGATGTTTACAATGCCTTGGACACTTCCCATGGTGTTCAATCTTCTCAGCCATTGAATGGAATGGATGTAGAAAAAGAAAAATGCAGACAAGATCTTTTTGCTGAATTCAAAAAATTTCAAGAAACGAAAGGTTGTACTGAGGTGGATAGCTACTTATTGGAGGCAAATGAAGATCCCTGTAATGACAAATTTGATATTTTATGTTGGTGGAAATTCAATGCTACAAGGTATCCAATTCTGTCACGCATAGCAAGAGATGTGTTTGCAATTCCGATATCTACAGTAGCTTCTGAATCTACATTCAGCAGTGAAAGGCGTATTCTCGATGAGTTTCGAAGTGCACTAAGTCCGAATATGGTGCAGGCCTTGATATGCACAAAAGATTGGTTACAATCTTCAATTGACAGTGAATGAGTTCAGGTAACAATTTAAACTTTTTATGTATCCTATTTATAAAATTGCTAACTTATTTAGTTCTTCGAATACGTTCTTAATTTAATGCAATGTTTATGGGATCTACTTCTCTGGCAGATTGGATAGCTGGTGATTGATATCATGTTTTGCTTTCATTTCTTTTAGGATGCTCATGCTCATGTTCTGGCATTCGAGGATTCGTATATTGAAAGGTAGATCATGGATTTTACCTGGGAAGTTGGAATTTGAACAAACTTGACAGATCTTGAATATAACTTGTTTTTATTTATCTTATTGTAGTGGATTTGCATCTCCAGTTATCAACTGTTTAAGTGGTTTCCATTGATTTGTTGGGCAATTTTTGAATCTTGTAGAAGTTTTTTTGTTTTTTTGTTTTTTTTGTTTTTTGTTTTGCTCTTCAAGTGAAGGCTTCCCAGGCTGGTGCTGTTGGGTTTGATTATGCATTATTTGGGACAGGGAATTCAAATCAGAATTGGCTAATAAGGAGAGCCACTCTGGTATAGCTATA
Organism: Acer campestre; assembly: GCA_954870605.1. Taxonomy (NCBI): domain Eukaryota; kingdom Viridiplantae; phylum Streptophyta; class Magnoliopsida; order Sapindales; family Sapindaceae; genus Acer; species Acer campestre. The sequence goes on along the minus strand of OX940799.1, from coordinate 52,216,366 downwards.
CGCCAAACACTCGAAAAACCACTGAAAACGGCAAATCTGGCAATTGAGTGTGCCAGCCTATTACAATTTCCGGAGATTATCAATATCATTACACGAATTAGCCTCACCATTAAAAAGTTGAACTATGCCAACCATAATCAGTTCATCACATGCCAACGCTCTTTTTAAGCACCGGACATTTTATCGCGATCCACTGATTCAAGCCTCTTTCCACAAATGACACAAACCAGAATCAGCAATCCCTCTTTCCCATAGCAACTTCTTGGTTGGGAGAATCTCTTTACAAACCTTCCACCCAAAAATTCTGATCTTACCAGGCACCTCTAGCTTCCAAAGCTTTTTTCCACCAAGGGGCAGGCCCTTTAGAACACAAGAAATATCCATGATTTGATAAAAATGAAGTGAAACTACAAAAAATCTATGATGTGAATGACCAATAATCAAGAAATGGAGATTATGTGGGATTGAAACAGATACAGATCCAAAGTGGAGATTCTAAAAAAAAATCAAAGCAAACCATGAACAAGTAATAAATTTGATGATACGTATAAAGATACTAAGTTACATTATGTGCATGCATACATTCAAGTATTTACAAATTTTGAAGAAAAAATAAAGTAAAATTCTCATATGATTTTACAAATTACAAGATTATTGAGCAAATTCAGTATGTACAATCATGATTTCATGATGATATTCTGGAAGGATCTTCAAGGTTGCCCCACGACTGAACCTCCATCTTCTTAGTTCTCTCTAGTTGTTTTGCAACATTCAGCCGCTCAGAAGAGTATGGAGATGGGATCTGGTTTCGGTAAACAAAAAACAAAATAAGCACAGGAAAGAGATGTCTTGTATAATTGTAAGAAAACACCGAGGCTTACCAGAGATGGTGTGTACTTCTTTATAGCTGCTAGCATCGCTGCATGGCCTACAGCGGATACCTATTAAAAGCAATCAGCAATTTTACTAGATGTTCTATTGCAGCCGAAATGAACTATGCTTGGAATTGAAGCGGAACACCTAAAATGTATGTTGGTAGAGTGACTGAAAGTGTTCCTAGTAAAAAAGGAATTATGCAAAGACATTTTACAAGATAAGGTAAGTTTTCGAACGCGCAAATCATTAACATTATATTTCATCAGCTGCATATTTATGGTTTCAGTCCTAGTGATCAGCTCCCTTACGGTTTACGCTTGCATTACTAAAAGAAGAGGCAAACTAAATGATTACATCTATAAAGTCTATTTTTCTTGATTGTTCAAAGAAAAGAGTGTTTTTGGATAAGAATATTAAAAGATCTGCGAATATAGAAACTCAGCTGTCAAAATACACATTCATAGGACCGCGGTAAGTGAATCTAGCCAGTTATATAACCAGGGGTAGGTGAATCTAGCCATTTATTCACATTCCTTTTCTGCTCGCAACTTTCCTTTTCTGCGTGCACCTTCCTTTTCTGCTTGTACAGTCAAGTCTTTTTAAGACTGTTGGTTTCTCATAACAGTCACAGACTCTTTTTTTGGTACGTAATTTTGATTGGGTTTGTATATTTTTGTCAACGGAGAGAATCTAACCAACAAAATTTGACTAGAGAAACCACGAATCATTTTCAGCAACTTCAAAGTTACTTGTTTCCGATCAAATACACCAAACACCGTAATGTAACAAAGTTCACGAAACCTACAAAGGTTTCTCGTGAGGATCATCGTAGAACAAGGGTTGTCTGGATATTGATGACTGACAATGACGCAACAGACTCCTCTAGTGACGAGGAAAGAGAGTTGTTTGGTCGATTGAGGGTGAAACACTATGTAAACGAAATCAGAATCGAACCTTCTTCAACTGATGCCCTTGCAGATAACCAGAAGAGAACCGTCGAGGACGGCTTGTCCTGCCAGCAATTGTTGAAGGTCTCAACGTCCATGACAGCGGCTGCCTTGGCGTCGACGAACAGAAAGAAGTTTAGAGGCGTACGGCAGCGAGCATCGGGGAGATGGGCAGCAGAGATTCGTGACCCCAACAAATGTATACGATTGTGGCTGGGGACGTTCGACACTGCTGAGGAGGCCGCGAGAGCCTATGACGAGAAGGCAATCAGTTTCCGAGGTCGCAACGCTTTGACGAATTTCCCTATGTCGCTGCTGCCGGCTGTTCAAGTGGTGGAAAAGCCCCTGGGTTACGAATTGGGCGATGAGTCACACTCTCATAACCTCTCTTCTACTACCTCTGTTTTCAATTCTAGGAATCATTTGTCTTCTACAAGCAAAGTAATCGATCAAGAGAAGTTGTCAAAACCGATTCGAGAAAATACAGTGCTAACAGTTCCTGCTCCAGATTGTCAAGTTGACAAATCCAACTCGTCAGCAGCCGATGATTTGCCACTGGACTTGCCATTCCTCAATGAGTTTTTCAACAACGTTCCAACAACAGGACTGTCGTTTTTGGACCAAAACGACACTGTTATCCAGCACACCAACGTTTGGAGCGACGACTTGAGCTTCCTTACCTCAGGCCATGAAGGCTTAAATTCATCACCGTTGTCGGACTGCTATTCCAGGACATAGGTGATTTGTTCTTCTTGACCCAATTGTGGGACATTGAGGACGAAAAAAAAAAGGACAATTGTACCTTCAAAGAGAGTGAAGTGAGCGTGTGTGTGCGTATCACCGCTGTGTTGCTTGACGTTTTCTTGGCAGATTTTTGTACCATTTTTTTTTTCCTTTAATATGAACTATGCACCAGTCATATTATTGGAGCATTCTATAATAAAATGATGGCTAATAAAGGTTGTGATATTGATTGGCACTCTTACTTTCCAAAATGTTCCTGTCATTTGAAGAAATTAGCTATATAATACGATATCATGAGTGGGGTGTCACTCATCCCTAGAATTACAATACCAAGATTGGGGTGTCACTTGTCCCTGGATTTACAACGTTTATTTAAACTCAATTTAGATTACTTTTCTTTTCTTATTACCGGGTCATTTTCTATTAGCTTAAACTTTTGGATATGTTTATTAATATTGTAATAAAACTTCTCGATAAAGCAGCAAGCAGCAAGCAGCACAGCGGTGACTTGTACATGCTCACTTCACTCTCTCTTCGAATGTACAATTGTCATTTTTTTTTCATCCTCAAAGTCTCACAATTAGGTCGAGAAGAACAAAATCACCTATGTCCGCAGTGATGAACAGAAGTCTTCATGGCTTGAGTCGAGGAAGCTAAGGTCGTCGCTCTAAATGTTATCCTGGAAAATAGTGTCGTTTTGGTCCAAAAACGACAGTCCTAGAGTCGGAACGTTGTTGAAAAACTTGTTGATGAATGGCAAGTCTAGCGGCAAATCATCGGATGATGATTCGTCAAATGCGACAATTACGAGATGGATTTGTCGACAATAAATAGTAACTGTAAGCACTGTATTTTCTCGAACCGGTTTTGACGGTTTCTCTTGATCAATTACTTCGCTTGTTAAAGACAAATGAGTCCCGAAATTGAAAACAGAGGCAGTAGAGAAGAGGTTGTGAGAGTGTGACTTGTCGCCTGATTCATAACCCAAAATCAATACGTTGATTTTGGGTTTTTCCACCTCCTGAACTGCCAGAGGCGGTGACATAGGAAATTTGTCAGAGCATCATGACCTCAGAAATTGATTGCCGCCTTATCGTAGGCCCTCGTAGCCTTCTCGGAAGTGTTGAACATCCCCAGCAACAACAGTATACGTTTGGCGGGATCACGAATCTCCACCGCCCATCTCCTCAACACTCATTGCCGTAAGCCTCTAAACTTCTTTCTATTTGTTGATGCCATGGAAGCTGCCGTCACGGACGTCATGACCTTCGGCAATTGCTGGCAGGACGAGCCTTCCTTGACAGCTCTCTTCTGGTTACCGGCAAGGGCAGAAGTAGAAGTTGAAGAAGGTTCGATGCTAATTTCGTTGACATAATGTTTCACCCTCAATCGACCAAACAACTCTCCCTCTTTGTCACCGGAGGAGTCCGTCATCGATATCCATACGACCCTCGTTCTCCAATGATCCTCACAAGAAACCTTTGTAGGTTTTGTGAGCTTCTTTGTTACATTACGGTGTTTGGTGTATTTGATCGGAAGCAAGCAACTTTGATGTAGCTAAAAATGATTCATGGTTTCTCTAGTCAAATTTTCTCGGTTAGATTTTCTCCATTGATAAAAATAATGAAACCCCATCAAAATTACATACCAAGAAGATAGTATGTGCCACTGCTGTAGCTTGTAAGAAACCAACAGTCATGAAAAGACTGACTACAAGCAAGTGAGGTCTTAATCATATAACACCGTTACTCAAGGGTAAACCCACCTCTGCATTCGTGTATTTCTATTTCTTGGTCTCACAGGTGACCCAAAGTTTAAGCATTTCTAGCAAAACTAGTTCAATTGCAAAAAGATCTGACCCGAAACATATGCTACTGAGACCAAACAAAACAAACGAAATTCATGTAATATTGGATAGAGAAAGGATCAAGCAAGTGCTTACAGGAAGTAGCATCAGAACTGCAATTGGAACAAGTGTAGCAATGTCATTAAGGGTTCTTTTCAACTTCTTCCGCTCTCTTGTTGTAATCTTGTATCCATGCAACTGCTTGCGTAGTAGCGCTAGAGACACCATGATGTCTATAAAGAGCAACTGGGTTCCCATCCATACATCCTATTAAACAATTTAGTTTGCAATACTGTCAATTGATGTCTGAAATTTTATATGATTCTGTTTGTTGACTAGAAAGCAGGGGATCATTGGGCTTACTGTGCTAGTTCTTAACAATTTGTTGCTGTATTTCGTAACGAAACTCTCTTGAAGAGAAGTTGACTTCACAGCGCTGGTTTTCTCGACAGAGATTATTGTATCTGCCCCAGCTGAGATGCTGCCCTGCCATGACAAATCTGAGCATGAAATAAACACAACAAAGGTTTCCGGTACCATTTTTTTTTCCTTGTATAAAAACCATATGCACCAATCTTATTAATGAAGCACTAAATAATAAATCGATGGCTAATAAAGGTTGTGATATTGATCGGCACTCTTACTTTCCAAAATGTTCGTCATTTGAAGAAATTTGAAATATACTATGTAACGTAAAATAAGTTAAACGAATCGTGAATAGTTATTTAGCATGAAAAGAATCATGAATAGTTATTTAGGCCTACTAAATCGAGCGGTTTCGTGCTCCAATCCTAAAAAATCACTGATAATATTAATTAAATTATGTCTGTATTTGTTTTGTTTGTTGTGCCCTTTCCTAAAAGATTAAGCTTTTGGGATCAAGGATTACTCTATTGTCTACAATGTTCACTATTAGGCAATGATTATAGAGCAACCAGCATTAACTACTCTTATATGGTAGCCATACCTTTCCCAAATTAGATGTATGCTGAAATTTATTCTCCGTGTGTTCCTGCATCGCCAAATCTTGTTTTTCTTCCAGCTCCATAGGGAACCTAGCTGCGCCTTGGGTTACTAGAGATGGTATGTGGTCCAAGGCAACTGTTTCTGTGATCTTTAGCAGCACATTACTGGAGAACATCAACATAAGCATGATTGTTACCCATTTCACTGTCTTCAATGAATGCACCAAAGAATTAGACAAAACATCATTTGGACCGACCACTAACTTACCTTGATCTGTCATAAGCGGCCCAATAGTCTTCTAGACAAACAGTTAGTAGTCTTTGGCTGAAATATTTACAGCATCACATCTTAGAAGCAAATTTACACTTAAAAAACATATATATTTGAAACTGATAAAGCTTGGCCATGAAAACGGTGATATTTTTGGCTACCTCCGGAGCAAGAAGGATAGCAAATCTGCATCTAAGGGCTGTTGAGTAGAACGACAGAAGTAAGCGAACCCAGAAAACACATCATAGCAAACACCAAAAACATTTGATAGAATAATCTCTTTTTCAGCTTGAATAGCATGTTGTTTGGACCTTTTTCTCTCTTGGTTGCCCAAGGAAGGAAATGCAGCATAAAAGTCAAGCCATTCAATTTCATCGGTTACAATCTGTGAAGACGATTATGCACATTAGAATTATTCAACACATATTGGAATCCCAACAAAAGTGATGAGAATTTACCTCCATGAAGAGTTGATAAACTGATATGGAAGAAAACTCTGGGTAAATGAAAAGGCTGCCACACTCCAAGTAGCTGCAGGCAAAGTGTTTTCGGACCTTTATGCATCTGTGCTAAGGGATGTATGTAATGAAACATCTAGAATCCATCCAAATTATAAATCAGTTTACCTGAGGAAGTCCTTGACCAGCTCATCAAGATCCTTGATGCCCTTATTTGACAAGAATATTCTAGTCATTCTTCCCAGGTATGCAAAAAGTCCTAGAGTAGCCAGGCAATCTGCTTGAACCTGTCAAAACTTTAGCTGCATAAATAATTAATACATATAAATTTATACAACAGCCTCCATAGCTGGTTGAAAAATGTAACCACAAGAAAGATGAGGGAAATTAGAAAAAAAATTGGTAGATATACTAAACTACAAAAGGGTAATCAACAGTTAGAGAGGGGGAAAATTACAATAAGTGTTGATCTCTGTACAATATGTTCATACTTGTCTGGTACTCATTCAGGATTGATAGTTTTTAAAGGAGCAAGGAGGCACAAGGCGAAGGGAGGCGAGCGACTAATAGAAGTTAGGTGCACTTTATTTAAAATAAAATAAAAAATAAAAAATATAGTTCTTCACAACACACCCTTATATACACTCTAATTTCTTTCCCAGCCGCTGCCAACCCTAACCCTAATTTCTTTTCCAGCCACTGCCAACCCTAACCCACCACCAATAACCCTAACACTAATTTCTTTTCAAGCCGCCACCAACCCTAACCCTAATTTCTTTTACAACAGCCACCAACTCTAACCCTAATTTCTTTTCTAACCACCACCAACCCTAAGAGCATCTCCAACCATGCTCCCTAAAGCCACTCCTTAAGCCAAAATAGCTAGTGGGGATGGCTTTTTTGCACTTCAACCATGCTCTCTAAATTTCATCTATTTTAGCTAGCAACTTTTCATAAGGTCATACCAACCATCCTCTCTATTCTATATTTTAATATTTTTTGAATTTTAAAAAATAAATTTATTTTATTTTAAATTGTAAAAAAGAGAACAATCAACTTAAAAATATTAAAAAAAATAAGAGAGAGAAGATAGGGAGCTTGAAATGGCTCCCTACATTTGGAGAGTCTTTTGGTGGTTCTCTAAAATAGGGAGCCATTTGCCCCTTGGAGTGCTCTAAAACCATCCCTACTAGCTATTTTAGTTAAGGAGTGGGTTTAGGGAGCCCCTTTAGAGATGCTCTATTGGCTCCCTATTTTAGAGAACTACCAAGGCACTCTCCAAATGTAGGGAGCCATTCCTTGCTAGCTATTTTCTCTCTCCTATTATTTTTAAACTAATTTTCTTATTGAAAAAATGATGTCAATTTTGAAACAAAATAAATTTATTTATATTTTAAATTCAAAAAATATTAAAATATTAATGACTAGCTATAATAGGGAGGATGGTTGGAGGTGACCCCATGAAAAGTTACTAGCTAAAAATCTAAAATAGCTAAAATTTTAGCTAAAATTATGAGAGCATGGTTGGAGATGCGCTAACCTCTAGTTGTTGTATCACTCACTACGGCAACAAACCGTTCGACTTTAAACTCTTCGGCGACCTGTCTACCACCGACCAATATTTCCGACAACCTCCAAAAGTCTCTCAAATTTAAAGGTGCACCTTTAAAAACTATGAGGATTCAACTAAAATATTTTTCCAATATTTATTTCAAACAAGAAAGAAGGAAAATTGGACATAGTACAAGTTCTCCAATAGTTTCCCCAAAACTGCCAGAGAGACTTTCATGAAAAATGGAACCAACCTTTTCATGCAGATTTTGGGTCCCTGTAAGCACAGTTTCTTTTTGGAACGCAGCAGATAGTTTCTTCTGAGCCAACCCAATCCAAAATTCTAGCTCCTCAGTGTTCTTGTTGGGCAGAACTTTTCGACCAAATTGGAAGAGGAACTCAAGTTCAAATCCTGCCTCAGTTGCTAAGTGATGCAGCTTGTCCATCGATACAAGATCACAACAAACATTCATCAGCTCTACTAACACGTCCTCCATTGACATTTCAAACAAGGGACTAGAAATGCGTCCAGGACCCAGTTTCCTTACTGCAGCACAGCAGCTTATTGCCACAATGATCCCTGCAACACCACTGAATACTCTTTGTTTAGGTTAAATTCATTCCTGTCAAATAATAGATGAAATGCATCAGAATAACAAACTCACATGCAAAGAAAAACATATTGGATTATCATCAGCATATGCAATGATATGTTATTGATTGAAATGAAGGTTATCATCTGTGAGACATTAACTTTATGCTAAAAGCAAAGGTTTTTGAGCAAACCTTCCTGCATATTCCATGGACCATTTCTTTAGTAAGGAGCTGAAAAATCCAGCAATGCGCGGTAATTCCACATCTCTGAACCATTGTACCAATTCTGGATTCCTAATGCTCAATTGACTTTCAATGTACTCTGCCACCGCATTTAGCTTAGGGGTCAAACTGAAGCAAATAAAGGGGAAAAATTAAGTTGGCATAGCTAATCAACAGACTCAACATTTTAGTAACTGCACAACAATACTCAACTAGTAAGCTTCATAGGCAGTGTATATTGGATCAGGTGGATGCTTTCATTTTATATAGCTACAAACTTGGCGGAATTGTTGTTAATATATCAAAGAACATGAAATGTCAACCCAAAACATGAAGTACAGGTATTACAGAAACTTAATCCATCTCCTGCGGTCAAGCACTTACATTGTTTTAACCGGAGATGGATTGTTGTGACGTTCATGAGAAAGCAAAACCTCCACTTCAATAGCCATTTTCAACAAAGCATAAATTGCTACCTGAAGAGAAATAAAAGTTAAAGATTCTTGTTCCATTTTCTCATGTTTTCCAAAAATTCATAAAGCATGCTCTATCCCACCTAACTTAGATATTCTGTAATAATCATTCAAGGCAGATAAAAACAGATATATGCAGTAACATGTTAATGCATGTATCAATTATCAAAACGTGTATGTAAAATCCGTTCAACTAAAATTGTCAAGACTCAGCAACATGTACACATAAATTGTCTGAACCATTCGAAAATTATCATTTTGCAGAAATTAAAACAACATAGCTAATACTGCAATTTCATATGTGCGTACTCTGTAAGCAATGCGTTTATGCCATTCATGCACATCCTTCCCGTTCCAAGCCATCGCAAGCTCTGAGCTGCTTCCAGCCAATTCAAGTGACTCAACTGAAAGTGAAAAGCTCCTCGCAGATTCATGCAATACCCAAACAAGACAGTTCACCCGGTTGAATTCCATTTCTTCTCCTTCAGCTACCACCACCCCATTCTCACCATTGGATTTATCGGATGCAGAAGCAGTCGTAGATGACAATAATGCCCTCAATGATACACGACTAGAAGAAGTATAACGCTTGAACAAATATCCAATATAAATGTTTTTCTTAGAAAGGATAGAGTTTCCTTGCTCCTTTCCATTGAACTTTGATGAGTAGAGTGCTTTTCTGTTAACCTTTTGACTGGAATCTAACCCAAAAGATTGACTGTAACAAATAAAATACACGAATTAATAAATAAATTTTTGTAAACTTTATATTTCTCATATTTCGGAAGTGATTTATATATCATCGGATAGCCCTACAACCCAAAAAACTACCATTATCTTTCTTTTTATCTTTTCAATTTGAGATTCATTCGCATCTTTTTCTCAAGCTTCACACGTGGGTAGTCTCTAACGAACAAAAAAACCCCGTCTTCATCAAACGTTGGAAAGATCAACAGTAAAAACAAGATTATTTATTGAAAGGTTTGCTTGATGTTGAGTTAGAGATCCTGTTTAGTGTTACCAAAAGTGTAATATACCTAAATGATTCAATTAAAACTACTTACAAAAATGAAAAGATTGCATTTTTAGCTGTTTTATCACATACCCGAGTTTTGAGTGGTGACAGACATAAAATTTCTTATATAATCTCACATAATGTTTCAAGGTGAGACGAATGTAGAAAGGACCAATAATAATTCTTCAAAAGCTTTATTTCTTAAACCATTTGATGATTTCCTTTCCCATTCCTTCTCCTCCTTCGATAATTATGGGTTCATACACTCCATAGAATGTTTACACAAAATTTTTGGCATTAAATTAGCATACATTCCAATAAAATAAAATAAAAATGGTAAATTTACTATTATGAAGCAAAAAAACAGTTAAATCTACAAATAGATTCTATCAATTCATTACAAGATAAATTCCACAACCAATCATTATAACCAAATTTAACCACTTCAAGACTTAAAATCAATACACACATATATTGACAAGCCAAAATCTCAACAACCCACATCAAGAAATTACATAGATAGTGGATTTACATAAACATATATCAATTTAGCACAAGATAATACCACAACCAATCATTATAACCAAATTTAACCACTTCAAGACTCAAAATCAATACACATATACATTGACAAGCCAAAATCTAGACAACCCACTCAAGAAATTACATAAATTGTGGATTTACATATACATACATATATATATATATATAGATGACACAAAGAGAGAGCTTACAAGCAGTTGAGGTGGGGGAGTCGCGGAGACAAAAAAGAAACCATGGAAGAGAAAAAGAAGAAAAGAACAAGGAAATAGAAGGGAAAAGAGAGGTGGTGGTGGTGGGAATATAATTGCAGATGTGAAAAGCGAAGACATCGAGGCAGATTAGAGAGAAAGAATTGGAATTTTTAATTTTTTTTATTTGATATATTTAATGCAGAGACTTGCAGTTGTTGGTTTTCTTGCTTCGGCTTTATCTCCCGCCAGCGGTTTTTTTTTTCATTTTTATTCGAAGTGTTTATGGAATAAATATTCATATTTTGATCAAAATATCCTAATATTTTTTCATTTTTTTTTTTTTTTTGAAGGAAATTTTTTTTTTTTTTTTTTTTTTCATATTTTAAATTTAAGGATTGATATAAAGAAGATTCTTAAATATTTTTTATATTTTAAAGATATTAAAGATATTTTAATTTCTATGGAAATGGATATTTACTTGATTGCTTTTTAGGGATCAACTTGTTTTTTATTGCTAATTTGATCAAAGTATCAAACCCTATTTTCACCTTTTGATGCAATTAGACATTTTATAATTACATAAGTATAATATCTGATATCTGTCGTTAGATGATTTCGATAAAAGTATAAAAATTATACTTTAATTTTTGATTAAAGTATAATATCTATCGTTAAATGATCTCGATAAAATTAATGTACTTATAAGAATTAAATATTTAATGGGTTATGACTTTTTTCATGATCTATATATTTGCTAATATATATAATCAATAATTGTACTTTATTTCTTTTATTTATTTCACTTTCATTATTTTTAAGGATCTGGATCCTCTTGTGAGAACAACATAAGGTGAGGATTAAATGTAGAGTTTTATTCTCAAGTGTTTTAGATCATGAAAACGATCAACATAGCAAAGGATTTTGATTTTATGGTAACATGTGCCGGTAATACTTTAAAAAAAAAAGAAAAAAAGAAAAAAAAAAGTGCTCTAAAATCATACTAGTATAATTAAATGTCTAATGGGTTACGGTAACATATGCTCTAAAATCATACGATAAAACTTATAAAAAATAAAATAAAAATTTATCATAACTCTTAGGGTCCCAAAACTCAAATAAACAATTCATGTTAATTTTTTTAACATATTAATGCACAACTTTTCAATCTTTAACATGTGCCCACGAACAGTTGGATCAAAACCCAATTTTACCTTTTGATGCAATTATAATATATTATTATGAATGTTTTATATAAAGAGTTGACTAGATCGATGTTTTTGGGGGTTGGGTTTTGAAAAGTCTCTTGTTTTTTCTCTGAAAAAGTGAGAGTTGTTTGTTTTAACTTTTTTCTGTTCTTCTTTGCTCGTTCTAAGTTTCTTTTGCTAGGTTGGGTTATGGATTCGTTTGATATTACTTCATTATGTGCTTCTTTGTCTATTACTCAAAGGGATGGTCCTGTTCAGATATTGAATAGGAATCTTAGGGAAGATGCTAAAGATAGGCTATCTTTATGCTTAGTTGGGAAAATTTTATCCAACAAAACTACAAAAGTATTAATCGAGATGCTTTTATGAGAGTGATTGGTAAGATATGGCAAGTTAAGTATGGTTTGGATATTGAATCTGTGTCAGGTAATATCTTTACGTTTCATTTTCGGAATGAATATGATATTGTCAAAGTTCTATCTGGTAGTCCATGGAACTTTGATGGTGATCTGGTTGCTTTGGAAAGACCAGTGGGTTATGGGAAGATAGAACATTTGAGCTTTAATCAAATCGATTTTTGGGTTCAAATCCATCAAGTCCCCTTATTGTGTATGACTAAGGAGATTGGAGCATTCTTAGGGGGTATGATAGGCGAAGTTCTAGAGGTGGATGGTGGAAATTCAGGGGAGTGTGTAGGTAAATTCATGAGGATTCGGGTTCGTGTGGATGTTTCGAAATCGTTGAAGAGATGCTTGAGAGTTGATATTTTGGGCGATGGAGTAGAAACGGTGCTAATTCTTCGTTATGAAAGGCTTTCCAACAATTGTTTTAAATGTGGATTGGTGAATCATACAACCGTTGAGTGTGATGATAAGGAACCGATTCAGTTAGTTGATGGTAAGGAGGTGTATCCTTATGGAATTTGGCTCAGAGTGACTGGATTTTCCCGTGGGTTATACTTCAATCATCATAGAGGATTTTCAATGGTTTCAGGTCAGATGGCAGTTGTGGGAAGCTCGCAAAGAACCAGCAGTATAGAGTTACCGGACAGGGGGAATGATAAAGAGAAGAATAGAGTTGTTGATGAGAGGGAAGAAGATGAGTGCGTCACTCTTACGATTCAGGATTCTCAAAAGAAGGGTCAGCGAGATTCACAAGGCTCAATGACTGAGTATGTTGTCTGTTCACAGCAGGAGGTGGAGTGTATCAGACGAATTGAAAATAGAGAGGAAGGGATGGGTTTTAATGAGGAGAGGTTAAAACAGGTTGATTGTGGTAAGGTGTCTGATGGGTCTTGTATTATGGGTCAAGAGATTGAGATTGCTGTTGGACAAGTGGAAATGAATGTTCAAGACATTTCTGGTACGGGCTCTCTTATTGGGCCTGTTGTGGGCTCCGAACAGGTTAGTTCTATTGCTCCTATATATCAGTCTGATCTGAATGTAAGTGGGCCTGCTGCTTCTGATGGGTTGAATTCTACTGCTGGGTTGAAGTCTCATTTAAAAAGAAGGATAAGTAATAATAGAGGTAATCACAGAAGCAGGTCTGGTCGTTTGATGAATTTGGGAATTTTTAAGAGTAAAGCTATGAAGAACAGTGGCAAACGGAAATTGGGGATGATTTCTAAGAGTGATGAAGGTGCATGTAGCAAAATGAGGAAAATCGTGGACTACAGGCCTATTGTTGATAATGTGAGTGATGATCAAAGCTCTTCTCGGTTTACTTCTTCTCTGGTGGTTACCAATTCTTCGGTTTCGCCAGAGGATGTGTTAGATGATGTATCGACCGACCGACTTTATTCGGCCCGCCGAGTTCAATGAAAATACTGTCGTGGAATGCTCGGGGTCTGGGGAGTGCCCGAGCTTTCAATTGTTTACTCTCTCAGAAGAATGTAGTTAATCCAGATATTTTGTTTTTGATGGAAACGAAGGCTAATCTTGTTAGAATGGAAGTTTTGCGTATTAAACTTGGTTTTGTGGGGAAATTAGTAGTGGATTGCAATGGGAAGTCTGGGGGATTATGTCTTTTCTGGACTAATTCGGTTAAGGTGGATTTATTGAGTATGTCTGTGGCACATATTGATGTTCGAATAGTTGCTGCTAGTAAAAAATGGTGGAGATTAACAGGCTTTTACGGACATCCAGAGGCTAGTCAGAGAGTCCAGTCTTGGGTGTTGTTGAAGAGATTGGCAGGTATGTCTAACTTACCGTGGGTTTGCTTAGGAGATTTTAACGAGATTTTAGATCATTCGGAGAAATTGGGAGGAGTTCCTAAGGATGGTAGGTTTATTTCGAATTTTCGGGAATCTCTTGATGATTGTGGACTGGATGATTTAGGATATTGGGGTGATTGCTTTACCTGGAGCAATAAAAGAGAGGGTTCGGCCCTTGTTCAGGAAAGACTTGATCGTAGTGTGAGCAATGCAGATTGGAAGGATCTATTCCCTGGTTTTACTCTTTCTCATCTTGATTTCTGGCGGTCAGATCATCGACCGATTTTGTTAGAATGTTCAGAAGTTTCTGCGGGTAGAGAGGAGGTGATTTCTATTAGGAGATTCCATTTCGAAGAATGCTGGGTAGAAAATGCTGAATGTACATAATTAATTTCTTCAGTTTGGGTTAATAACAGAAATCTTTCCGCAGTTGATGGGGTGTTAGTGAATATTAAGTCGTGTGGTTTGAGGTTGAAGGATTGGAATAGGTTGAATAGATGTAAGCTCATAGAGAAAGTTTCAAGGCTTAAGAGTCAGTTACAAGTTGCCTATGCTGATGTTAGGCCTGGTTCTTGGAAATGTGTTCAACAGATTGAAGCTCAGTTAGATACTGAATTGGAGGTAGAGGAACGTTATTGGAGACAGAGATCAAGAGTTGAGTGGCTGAAATGTGGTGATAAGAACTCTCGATTCTTTCATATGAAAGCTTCTTCTCGTAAGTCTAGTAACAGGATTGAAGGTCTGGTAGCAGAAGATGGGATCCGGTATTCTCTGAAGAAAGATTTGGAGAAAATTGTTGTCAATTATTTTAGTCATTTATTTCAATCAGGTAATCCTTCTCCCTCTGATATTGCTGTGATTACTCAAGATATTTCTCCTTTGCTGTCTCCTTCTATGTCGAATTTTCTTGATTTGCCTTTCTCTGCGGAAGAGGTGAAAAAGGCAATTTTTGAGATAGGAGCTTTGAAAGCACCTGGCAGTGATGGGTTCCCTGCCTTGTTTTATCATAAATTTTGGAGTATTGTAGGGCGAGGGGTTACAGAGGCGTGTTTGGATTGTTTGAACAAGGGGGCTTCTCTAAATAAGATGAATACAACTCTTATTACTTTGATTCCTAAGAAGAAATTAGCAGAGAAACTCACTGAATTTAGGCCTATAAGTTTTTGTAACGTGATATACAAGATTATAGCTAAATCTATAGCCAATCGATTTCGGATCACTCTTGATGGAGTTATTTCGGAATCGCAAAGTGCATTTATTCCTAGAAGGCAGATTGTAGATAACATTATGGTTGGGTTTGAGTGTATTCATAGAATAAAACGTAGGAAACGGAAAAGGGGATCGATGGCGATCAAGTTAGATATGTCGAAGGCATATGATCGTGTAGAATGGGTTTTTGTTGAGTCTATGTTGAGAAGGTTGGGTTATCCGGAGAAGTGGATTAGTCTGGTCATGAGGTGTGTGTCAACTGTGTCGTATTCTTTTGTCATCAATGGGAATGTTTGCGGTTCAGTTGTCCCTTCTCGAGGATTACGTCAAGGAGATCCTCTGTCTTCGTACCTGTTTATTGTTTGCGCTGAAGGTTTTTCTTCGTTAGTGAATCAAGCGATTCTCAAAGGGGATGTTCAAGGGTTTAGGTGCAGCCGTTATGGTCCGACGATATCCCACTTGTTTTTTGCGGACGACAGCCTTTTGTTTGCGCAAGCTTCTATTTCTAATTGCTTAGGTATTAAATCGATTTTAAGTAAATATGCTAGTGCGTCCGGACAAGTTATTAATTATGAGAAATCCTCGTTTTGTGTTAGTCCTTCCTTGGCTGGGTCGGATAGGAAGGAATTGGAGTTGGTTTTGGGAATTGGCAGTGTTGAGTGCCATGAAAGATATTTAGGTTTGCCTTGTTTTGTTGGGAGAAGAAAGAAAGAGTTGTTTTCGGTAATTACGTCCAGAATTTGGGATAAGATAAAAGGTTGGAGGGACAAGTTATTATCCGCCGGAGGTAAAGAAATTTTGATCAAGGCAGTAATTCAAGCTATGCCTATATATTCGATGAATCTCTTTCGAATTCCGAAAGGTCTTTTGAATGAAATTTATAGACTTTGTGCTCGGTTTTGGTGGGGTTCGAAAGGCAATCATAGAAAAATTCATTGGCGTAAGTGGTCTAAGTTATGTGTTGCTAAAGAAAGAGGAGGTATGGGTTTTAAAGATTTAGAGATCTTTAATAAAGCGCTTCTTGCGAACCAATGTTGGCGTATTATGTCGGATGGTAAGACTTTGGCTGCGTGGGTAATGAAAGATTGTTATTTTCCTGATTGTGATATGTTACAAGCGGAATCGATGTTGTCGGATTCGTTTCTGTGGAAAAGTATGTTGTGGGGCAGGGAGATTATTAGTGCAGGGACTAGATGGTGTGTAGGAGATGGTTCTAAGGTTAAAATTTATCAAGACAAGTGGCTGCCAAGACCTTCGTTATTTTGTCCCACTTCTCCTCCACTGTTGGGTTCAGAAGCTACTGTCAATCAGCTCCTGCTTAATTCTGAAGTTTGGAATTTGGATTTGATTCGGGGTTTGTTTTGTGATGATGATATTTCGGCCATCTTAAGTATTCCCTTGGGAAAGAAGAATTCAGAAGATTCGTTAATGTGGCATTATGAGCAAAAGGGAGCCTATACTGTAAGTAGTGGGTATAGTCTTGGCTGTTCTATTTCTTCTGATATCTGTTCATCTTTCTCTAGTTCTTTTTCTTCTGTTATCAGTTCTTGGTGGTCTGCATTATGGAAATTTTCTATTCCTACTAAGATTAAAATATTTGTTTGGAAAGCATGTAATATGATGATTCCCTCTTTTGTGATGTTGGCTAGTCGCAAGATTAAGTGTGGTGTTGTTTGTCCTATGTGTAGACGTAAAAGTGAAACTATTCTTCATGCTCTCTGGTCTTGTTGCTGGCTGAAGGATTTGAGGGAGTTTTGGTTCCCTAAGTTAGCTGACAATCATAAGAGAAAGCTGCATTTTCTTGATTTTATTCTTGACTGCTTTGGTTTATTGAGTTTGGATGATATGTGTTTGCTTTGTGTCTGTGTGTGGAAGGCTTGGTCTGTGAGGAATGCTGTTGTGCATAATCTGGTTGTGGACAGGGAGATTGTTTTGGTGGATTGGGCGAGCAGCTTCCTTGGTGAATTTTTTTCTGCTAATGACAGGAGGGTGCGGGATGTTGTTGGTTGTGTGGGGAGTGCACCTATTTGGAAGCCTCCTGATCCTAATGTGTATAAAATTAATTCTGATGCTACGATAAATAGTAGTGGTCGGATGGTAGGTATTGGTACTGTGATTCGTAATTCAGATGGGTTAGTTATGGCTTGTAGTTCCCAAAAAATTGTAGCTACGTATTCTCCGCAAGTGGCTGAAGCAATAGCTATCCTTAGCGGACTCAAATTGGCTTGTGATACTGGATTATTTCCTTGTATTGCTGAATCTGATGCTAAGGTAGTTGTTGATTGGATTAATTTGGGTAAGTCTTTTGCTGCAGAAATTGGTACGGTTATTGATGATATTTATGTGCAGCTCAAGCAGGCGCGTTGTATGTCTGTTATTTTTGTTCCTAGATTGGCTAATCAAGTAGCCCATAATTTAGCTAAAAACGGCCTCTCTATTGTGGAGGATTTGTTTTGGCTAGAAGAGTTTCCTTCCTATGTTAGTTCGTTGATTTCGGCTGAGTGTCGAGTTTCTTTGTAATTTGTTCGTTGTTATTCAAAAAAAAAAATATATATATATATATATAAAGAGTTGACTAACCTACAGGAACATTGATGTAAACAATGCACTTGGTAACTATTGAATTACATAATGCTGATCGGTCAGTATCCCAAATATTAACCTTATCAATGACAGTATAGCACGTGGTTCAATTTGTGAGATAAATATAAAAAGTAAAAGAAAAAAGACCACGTGCTACACTCCTATTGGTATGATCAGTATTTTGGGTACTAACCGGTCAATACCCAAACATTATTCTTATTGAATTACATAAATATGATTAAATTCAATTTTCCAATATCTACTGTTGGATGATACCAATAAAACTAATGTACATCGGTACATGTAACACAATTAGAGATGCTACATTAATGTATTACAAATTTCAGCAATTTTGACAAAAATCTTATGTGAAAATAATCAAATCTCTTTAACATTTCTCAAAATCTATTTATTAAAATAAATCATGATATTCATTGAATGTATTAAGGATCTGATAGGATCTACCGAGATCAAGTATTATATAATTCCTACAACACTGAGAAGAAAACTATCCACTCATTATTGTAAAATGTATATACTATATAGTGAGACTCGAAACCCGAATTACTAACGTAGTTACGTGACTATGGATGAACACACTACTTAAAACTAAGAGTGGATTTGCTTATCAAAATATTCTATTAGCAAAATATTTAACAATAGAACTCTATTTTTTACAAAGATTTCTATGCTCAGCTTTTAATAGAGCTTTTAAAGAAAAGCTATTGATTGTCAATTTAAAAAGTTCTTTCTAGCACATAAATTGTTTTGTTGTTTAGTTTTAAAGAGTTTTTATATAGTTTATTTATTAAAAATGACGTAGAGGAAATAATGTTGAATAAAGTTATTAAATTTTTATTTAAAAAACTTAAAAGAAAAAAAGAAAAAAAAAAGCATAAACAAGAAAAAGTAGTGGCAATGGCATGCATATCTCCAAACTTCATATCCATTCTCTCATCAAAGCAACAATGGTCCCACAATAAGACTTTAATTACAACAAAAAGAAAACAAAATCAAGCTTAAAAATTTTAAAAAAAAAAATGTAGAAAAACAAAGAAACTAAAGAAAAGAAAGAAGAGCAAAAAGTGCTTTTCCTTCTTTTATTACAAGAAGAAGTCAAAAGCCAAAAGCAGTTCAATTAAGCCGGTCATGACTTTAATTAAAATCATTGGACAAGGGTACATGTTCAGAGGACATGAACACATTTCCATAGATGAGTCCAGCAAGACCACCACCAACAAGAGGCCCAACCCAGTAGATCCAGTTGTCGTGGAAGTCGCCACTGACCACAGCAGGCCCGAAGGAGCGAGCGGGGTTCATGGATCCACCGGAGAAGGGACCGGCGGCCAAGATGTTGGCTCCTACAATGAAACCAATGGCAATGGGTGCAATGGTGCCCAATGAACCCTTCTTGGGGTCAGCTGCTGTGGCATAAACAGTGTACACCAAAGCAAATGTGATGATGATCTCCATTACAACTCCTTCAATGGCTCCAACTCCTGAGGCAACACTGTGGATTGGAATTGCCTGCCAAAAAAAAAAAATAATAAATAAATAAATAAATAAGAAGTGATTTTGTTCGAAATGAGATATAGAAAAGCACTTGAACAGTTGAACCACTAGGGGTCTAGCAGGGGTTAACTCAAAAGTGCTTTTATCATATCAATGCTATTTACTTTTGGCCTTTTGCAAAATGTCACATTGATAATGCTAAAATGGCTTTATGACTTTTGGCTATGTGATTGGGAATATAAGTACTTCAGCCAACAGCCAAAAGCCAAAAGCTTAAAAAAAAAAAAAAGAAAAAAAAAAAAAGGCCAAAAGCAATAATATAACTCACAAGCATTTATGAGCATATTCTAAAATTTATCCTAATTATTCCGCTGAAAAATAAAAAGATTTTGGGAAGCTTTTTATTATAATATATTCTAAAATTTATCCTAATTAATTTACCGAAGAATGTTTTCAGAAAAAACGATATGAAATTAGTCTGGTGGTAAAACCACTTACACCCCACTTTCCCCCTAAAAGAACCCAAATCTGTATAATACTTCAAAATATACATAAACCCACGTAAAAACTATGAATGTAAAATAATTTATAAATTAACATATCTGTATTTAAACTTTGAGATTCAACTACTTTATTGGATGCAAATCATTTCTTATTATGTGATACGGTGTGCACCTCCCATTTCATGTTAGTGGTAGGGTTGAAGTCCAATTATATATATTTTATAACTATGTGTGGAGAGTTTTCTTAATAGTATTGTGAGAGTATATATCTTTCGATAATTGACGTAGATATTCGGGTCTCACATCTAGTGTTTGATCTCGACATTTCCTAGAAAGCCCCTGACTTGTTTAGTGTCAGATTTTTTTATTTATTAAAAAAAAAAAAAAAAAAAACTTTAATGTTGATAAATATGTCATTAGTTATTACCCTAATTTTTTTTTTTTTTTATCTGACACCAAACGAGTCAGGAGTCTGCTAGGATCTACTCCCATAATCGAAAGGTATATACTCTCTCTAGATGAGAAAGGTCCCCACTCTTTATGGTTTTGTGAGCGAATTAAGGTGAGATAATATATACAACGTTAGGGTTTGAACCCTGGTGGTACATAATGTCATTGGACACACAAAATCTCACCCAGTATACACAACGTTAGGGTTTGAACCCTGATGAGAGAGGTTGGTCAGTGGTAAATCGCTCACACCTATGCCACTAGGTTGTGGGTTTGAGTCTCCTCTCCAAAAAAAACCCCAAATTTATGTAATATTTAAAATAAAATAAAAATATTGTATGGTTTTAGACTTACCAAGCCTCCGGTGGCAACTTTGAGGAGGTAGCAGGCAACAATCGAGCCAACAAGCTGGGCAACCCAGTAGAAGATGCCAGTGAGGATGGTGATCTGTCCTCCGAGAGCCAATCCGAAGGTGACAGCTGGATTGACATGTCCACCAGAGATGTTGGCTCCAACTGAGACTGCAACAAAGAGAGCAAATCCATGGCAGATTGCAATGGCTACCAACCCAGAAGGATCTAGAGCTGCATCCGCTGTCAACTTGTCTGTCCAAAAAAAAAATGTCAATAACAAAATGAAAATTCTATACTTAGTAATTATTTTTCTATAAGTTGCAATATATTACACAACGTTACGAAATCGAATCCTACACGGAGAAAAAAAAAATGTGCAGGATCCCAGAACAAATAATTCCGTGTGTATAATAATAATAATAATAATAAAAAGAGTCTTACTATAAGCAATAGCAGAGCCAACGCCAGCAAAAACAAAGAGCAAAGTTGAGATAAACTCAGCAAGATAGGCTTTGAAGGAGCCTAGACTGAAAGTATCATCGAAACGACCGAATGCAATCGCCATTGTTGACACAGAGAGATAGAGAGAGAGATCAAGAGAATATAATAATTGAAGTGTTGGAGATGGAGCTAGAGAAAGAGAGAGAGAGAGATGGGTGATTGAGAAGATAAGGGTATGATGATGGACAGAGCACAAATGCTTTTACTTGCTCATGTATATATATACACTGTGATTGCAACAACTTATAATTTTTTGTATATATCTATATATACATGTATATGTATACGTATAAGTATATGTTTTGTATAGAATATATAGATAAGGTTTTTTATTTATAGTCACGAGTGTCCTAGTGTGTTCTGGTTGTACACTTTGGTTGCATAATTGTATGCATGTATATTTGGAGAGTTCCAGTAGAAGATAGGAGTGATCACATCGATCTTTCCTGTTTTAGAAATTTATTTTAAATATTAAACCATAAGATTTAAGTCGATCCGGTGACATGTGTCTATCACATTTATACAATTAAGATTGTGCGTTTGAATTTTACCCTACGATCTTAATTTTGAATTATTTTAGTAAAAATAATTCTTAAAAAAAAATATACAAATAAGGGATGTGGTATACCAAATTACCAATCCCATTGAATGATCAAATTTGACAATTTTTGATTGACTATTATTATTATTTTTTTTTAAGGAAAAGATGTTGAACTTTTGATGAGGTTTAATTTTAATTAAAAACTTTGAAAAGATTCTAGGGTTAATTAATTAGTAAATCATCATTATCTTTCTCTTTATTTTATTTTGTATCCAAATGGATATGTATAATTTTAGAATATATAATATTTGTCATAAACTTTCTTATAAGATAAGATTTTAATAAATTTATTGATTTTCTATCTATGAATAGAAATTTTTTTTTAAAGAATAGTAAATTAATCTATAAACAAACTGTAAATTTTTTACACAATGATCTGTAAATTAAAACAAGTGTCATGAAGTAGGTCAATAAAACAAGAGTATTCGAATTTCGACTGTACGTATTTTAAAAACAGTATTTTATAAGTACGTGTGAGAAGTTTTTTTCCGAATGTCGTGAAAGTAATTATCTAGGCCGAAGACACAGCATTTGATTTTGATTTTCGATAGATCCTGACAGATCGATCAAAGTCGGTGTCAGATTTCATTATTTCAAATAGTGAAAGAGAGAGAGAGAGGAATATACAAATAGGTGAAAATCCAAAGAAAAATCCATGTACATCCAATCAAATCTCTTGCAATAATCCTAGCTGTCAATAACATGCTTTAATGGAAATGTCTGGATGCTCATCAATGATAATTCTATGTGAATAGGAACCAGAAATAAAGTGTCAATGTGAGAAAAAAAAAAAAACACAAAATAATTTGGGCGGTGACCATTTTTGGTCCACAACTTTCCACCGACCAAAATGGGGCATGCTAATGAAATTATGAAAATGAGTGGATATGATTCAATGGGTGGTGTTTAGAATTAATTAATAATCATAGATTAGATCAGAAATGGTGTGAATTAATTATATGTAATTGTGAGGTGGCCGGCCAAAAATGGAGATTATAGCAAGGAATCTTTATGACTTTCTTTATAAAACTTTCTAAAACAGGTTTTTTTTTTTTAATATTAATTTTGTCATCATTGATTTATTTTTATAATAATGTTGTTTGTTTGCATGATTGATGATTTTTTTATTGAGATTAAAAAAAGAAAGTATTTCCGCTTTGTGATTCTTTTGTCATTTGATACAAAGTTAAAAGTTGGCGTGTCAAAAACGATAGTAAGATTGAATGAGAATCATTTACGATTGAACCACCTTGAACGATGGTTGTAACATGATAAATTCACCGGTTAAAATACTGTAGTTGAATCCTTAACATTCACTCGTTTAGCATTTGATAGTCACACCATGATTAATTAGCTTAATTACACCTATTGAAGACTATTACCATATTGGAATCATCTAGCTAATGAGTAGAGTTCATTTCTTATGAAAATTTTGAGTTTACAAGCAAGAAAAATGGAGCATCAATATGCTTTGTTCAAATTGCATTTTTGGGCAACTAATGATAACCAAATGGAATTTACGTACGTTCACTCATAACTCAAGTGGTTACACATTTCTCTTCACAATTGTAATAGGGGTTCGAGTCCTATCTTTGTTTATAAAATCATGATAAATGTTGCACTTATAGACTGTAGTCATTGATTTTTGTCAGGTTCCAACCGACCTCTAACACAATAGATATCCAACTTAAAAAGAAAGAAAGAGCCTCAAAGGTGTTGTATTTCCTTGAATTGAAGTTGCACTCTTATTGCCTCCTCTTCATGACTTGAAAATTTGAAAGTATGTATATATAATTTATCTACTGTCTTGTCAGCTTTATAACTTTACATTTTTTGGGATAGGAATTATTGAAGTTAGGTATCAAGTGTCACTAGAATGATGTTCTATTTTGTTTAATAGTTTAAAATTGAGATAAAAAGTATGATAATACTTCATACATCATGTAACATATCTATTTTTCTTTGCTTTTTTATTGATATGGAATACCTATTTTCACCTTTTAATAGAATTGGGTAAATGTAAGATATGTACAATTATGTGAGCAAAAAGAAAGAGAAAAATGACAAGTTTTAATTAATAACGCGTTTACTAATCAGGAATCCTAACGAAAGAAGGAGAACTTAATTCTTGATTTGTAATAACATTGTTTACAAATCATTTGAGAATCAAATTATGTAAGCCTTGTATACAAATAAGAAATTATATTCATTATAGATTAGTAAATGTGTTCCCATCCCACCTATGAAAAAATAAGGAATCAAGTTCTCTTTTATTTCATTCCTGATTAGTAAACGCGTCATAAAGGTTGACATGTCAATTCTATGAAAAAATATTTTTGACAAATTGATATCGGTATGCATGATTAAACATGATTGTTAAACATGATGTTATATTGGTTGGTGCATATAATTCATATTGCCTGCTGCCCTTCCACATTGTATTGTCTCTGTAATCATTTGGGGACCAAATTAAAATAATCATAGTGATAATAACTTTTCCTAAGTTGTGGGATCACAAAATGGAAAAGCATCTGGAGTTTATGATTAATTTATTTTGTTTGGTTTGGTTATGGATCTAATGCAAATGCAAGATGATGCATGTGTTTTCGTCACCTTTCACTTATAATATTTCATTGAATTTGGACCTTCTACTGATCTGATCTTTTTCCCTAGTTTCACATAATCTCGTGACGCATAAACATTGCAATGAATATGTGGTTAAGATGTGATTGATTTCCGTAACCATTTTATCAACAACTTATTACATGTTTTAACAAGATCAGGAAAAAGATCAGATCCCTAGAGGATCCAAATCCTATTTCATTAGGTTACATTTATCCTTTAAATGGAAGATAAAAGCTATATTGTTTTGTATACATGTCCGGTAATTTACGTCCGGGGGTTTACACCTGAGAAGCATTCAACTATTAAGTAACTAAAACAAGTATATTAGGTACTGTCTTCAAGTATATCCTTGAGTACTGGAGTCTGGACCAGTTCAAGGAGTGCTAGAAGAACTGGAATTGCAAGGAAGTTTAAAGAACAACTACAATGACAACTAACAAATTATCAGAATTTACAAAATCTGAAACTAAAAAAAAAAAAAAAAGCCTGAAAGCAGATATGAAATACAAGGGTAAACAGAAAATTGTCACCAAGGAGTAATCTTTTCTCTATATGAATACTGCTTGATGCAGCTTTTTATTATTACTTGAGAGAAAGTAAAGTCTTCAACCTAAATGAATCAGTCCACTTGCATGTTTTCTGGAAAAGGTATTGAGGCACAGCAATGATAATATCCACTTTCATCATCATACACAAATCTCTGTGAAAGATGAGCTTCACGGATAAGATACTCTCCCCATACCTCGGATCCAAATTGCTTGAAAATTCCTCGTGCATCAAAGGAGGAGTCGAACTTTCTTGTTCTGTACTTCCTGTACAATTCAATTTAGTTTATATATTAGGCACCAGAAGAAGTTGGTTGTGCGGGGTTGTGAAGGCAGTACAAATAGAGGAGATAGCAATGGCACCTTTTTCTATGGCTTGCATTCATCACAGTGGCATGCAACTGCAATTTGAAGAAACAGGCAACTGTTAAGTCATATAACATTTTTCAGACTAAACTGCAATCCAACAGCAAAAGCAGTAAGAACAAATTCAATCAGAATTAGGTAACAAAGTCGTGCTCTGGGCCTACTGAGTTCAGGTTAAGCAGCATACGCATCCTCATTGGAGGTTTAATTTTTCAACAAAAAAGAAAAAAAGATAGAAACCGAACATATAATATATATTACATGGTAATCATTATTGTGGGGGAGGAGATGGAGATTAAATATGAAGCATCTAAAACTTTCTAATCGTCTTTGGAAGAGCATTTTTTTTCTTTGCTTAAGTGCTTAACCTGGCCTTCCTTCCATAAAGAAAAGGGAAAAATCCTGCTACACATAGCTAAACATTTGCTAAACCAAGTAACATTTCATGTTAAAGAAGGCATTTCTCACCACCATAGGTGAGTTAAAACTTGAATTCAAGAATCATCTGGGCTTTTTCACAAGTCAACAAAACATGATTAAGATACCAATACTTAGAACCATTAATTTACGTCATATGAGTGGCTGTTAATTTCCATTTTCTTCTATGTTTTATTGTATCATGGATCACCCAAATGAGCTTGCATTTTGGTCTATATAAACCTTTAACTGACCATAGCAACAATTACTCCGAAGAGAATCTATTTTAATTGAACATTAGAACTTCAAGGAACATCAACTATCCTACTAAATATTAGAGCTTAATTTTGAAAGTCAAAATCAATATCGCAGAACATCTCATTCCCATGGATATAATGTAAATTATAAGTTATAAACGGAAAAAAGCTAGCATTGTTTCTCTTTTTCAGTTGTCCCATGAGCAACATCACTGGACAAACACTAGCTATGTTCAACCATTCAAGAATCAAAGTTAAATACTAATATATGGTAAGAACTGAAGTTATAATGTGATTCTATTACAAATTATGCTTTTCATATTGAATTACATTTTGGGATGAATAATACCTTAGAACCTGTTATGCAGGTTGACATGGTCATACTCTAAAGAAGACTAGGCGGGGATGGAAGCAAAAGTTATGCAATGTAGACACATAATTATAAAATTCAAAAAGTGTAGAATGAAACCTACACGGATGAGTGAGTATGCTATACTTAATATTCAGAAAATATGGGTATTAACCTATATACAAAAAATTATAAAGCAGTCCTTTCAAAAAAAAAAAAAAAAAAAAAAAAACTTATAAAGCAATCTAAGAGCAGGGTACCAAGGTATTACTAATTCAAAACAATAAACAAAAATCACATCAAAACAAAGTAGAAGACAAGATAATCATATTGAAGGACGAGGGAGTACTTTAAAGGTTATAAACTGTACCTTTAACTTTTGATTAACATCTTTCTCAAGTACAAGTCCAGCTTCAGTAAATGCATCGGTAATGACTTCTATGAAAGCTCAAGAAATTCATAAGATTCCTTTGAATTAATAAAAAATGACAAGAAAACTAGGTAAAGTGATTTTCTTCTTTTCTATTTCATTTCCTAGTGTTGTAGACAGTGGGGAAGAAAATGATATCAGTGATTAGAAAAATTAGGATACGACATGCATGGCGAAGTCGATCACCATCACCAATTTCTTCCACAGGAATATAGAGTACACGAGCTTTGGCCAATGGACCCTTCATGCATTCCTGCACAGACATAAAGGTTGATCCTGGATAAGAGCAAGAAGATACACAGTTCTGTGTTATCAACAGAAGTGTCCGAAAAGCTGATGCTTAGTTTATAATAATTTCAAAGCCTTACAAATTCATGTCTCTTCACAAACTTGAAGATTAAGGGCTCACACAGTAGCAGGGTTATAGGGTAGTAGAGTTTTAGGCAGCAACTGATTACCTCATTAATAAGCAATAAGAAATCCTATAAGCTACATTTGAACTTGAAAACAATCTTACCAGCCCCTTTAGTCTTACAAAGACAGGCCGATTATCCAAGGCATCCATCACTTTAGAGGAGATACTCTGGACAGAAACACAGAACATTATACCATTGACAATGCACAATGATTTAGCTATCGGATTGAATGGAAATTTACCTTCAAAACCTCAGTAGCTGCATTAACTCGGTCCTTGTTCCACAACTTCAGCATCAGTACAGTTAAGTGAAAAGTTTTTGGTTTATTAAATATGGATTTGTCAATTCCCAAGTCTGCTGCACCAACTTAAATCAGTAAAATTTTGTCAGAATAAGAAAGAGGAAAATGAAGAACCAATGAGTGACAAAAAAAATATAGCAAATGGTCTCCAAATAATTTTAACGAAGATTATATATGCAACTAGTCTAATACAAAAACTTGCATGACATGACCAAAGCCTATATGGGGATACAACATTTCCACCCATAGACCTAGACCTCACACATAAGGCTTCGATTTATAGCAAAAAAGTAACAGTAAAAAATAAAATTACGACTAAGTGGTATGTGGGCTGTAATGTGTTTCAATTATCTCTAAGAGCTTGTATTAATATCAACATGCCACTTTGGAAATCAACTTGAGAATAATACAGTTATACAAACTCTAGACCTTGTTCAGCATCAGTGCATCATAGAATATAAAAGATTACTCACCAGATAAATTAGAAGACTTTGATGCTTTAGGGGCATAGCTAACAAGAGGTATGTTGGCTATGTTCACTTTAACATGTTCATTGTTATCTCCAACTTTAAGTTCAACTGCAACATCAGCTACTTTTTCTGACTGCGGATCCTTATTTTTGTTGTCAGAAGTACCTTCATTTGAATCACCACTCACATCTTCATCTAGGCGTGTACCACTGTCTCCCAGTATGGAATTTTGAAAATTAACAAGCTTATCAACCAATTCCGGATGTATAGCCAATGGAAGAGATACAAAGTGCGAGTAATCAAGAGCAGGACTTTTAACTGCCTGTGATTTAAACCAAAAACGACACGCATAAGATTTGTTACAAGTAAAATATAGGAAACAGAAGAAAGTTATGCTTAGCATATGTTCAACATAGTCCATATAGTTAACTTCCTAATGCACTCTAATTTTACAAAATGATTCAAATTAAGCCAGTCACAGAGTAAAGGATTTCAAGCAAGAAATTTATGGACCGGAAAAACTAACAAAAGTAAGACCATTAGGACAGTGTCTCTAGTAGTTAATGCAAAAGCTCGGCTTGACAGCATCATAAAATAATTTTCTTCCATGAAAAGCAATAGCTAATAAAATCATCGCCACTTTTATTAATCTGCCTTTTCACATGCATTGCTTAATTCATGACTGAATAGAGTCCATAATAAAATGTTTACTATTAAAATTAGGGGTGAGGTGCTTTGAGCAATATCTTAGTAACATATAATAATTATAGCAATTCTGTCAAAAATTACAAAGTGTAACTGACCTCATCAATTATAGTTTGTATTCTTTCTGAGGCTCTGGTTACATTATCTAAGGAAATGCCTTCAATGACTGCAGCAAGTAACAATGTCAAAAGTTGCCATATAATTGGTATACCGATCACATTCACATCTCATAGATATGAAAATTTTCAAAGTAGATAAGCATCAAGGAAAAATGTTATTGTAGAGCTAAAGAAATTCAACAAAACTGAAACTTTAAGATGACAATTTGATTACAACTATACATTAGTCATACTAAATTATCAATAACAAAGAAAACTTACTTATAGAGTCCTCCTTTCTTGATAACGGAAAGATAAGTTTAACACTCATCTCCTCTTCAATTTTCTTCTGTGTAGTTCCTCTAAGGAAGGAAAATAAAAGGTATAAGGAAAAATATATATGATTTGAGTCTTTAAAAGGTCTACAAGCAAAACTCCATACTCTTTTCCTTTGACAAATCGGATTACAGAGGCACCAATCTGCATATAAAGCACAAGACAGGCTTTAATATACTAATTGACAGGCAGGAAGACTAAAATTTTAAACAAAATCAATATGTGACAGTAAGTGATAACTGAATATTATGCATAAACAAGAAGTGATAGATACAATAAAATAGTGCAACCAAGGATAAGTTCGAGTAAGACAATTATAAATAATAGAATTAGTTATGCAGTAAAGTCCGCTACCATTTTATCTAATCAAGCAATATGTTGGTTGACGAAAAAAATAGATAAAAATAGAATCATGGGACAGATTAATTAGAAAATCTCTGAAAGCATCTCATAGATGATACCGATAAATACTACTACTTGGCCAATTTCTAGTCTAAACTAATGGCATAATAGCAAGGAGAAGGGCCAACAGAAAATATATATTCAGAGGAAGTATGATCAAAACAATTGCATGAATGTACATGATATTGAGATTTATTATTAACAGCACAATTTTCAAATCTCAAAAATCAAAATTTCACCTCAATTGAAAGTGAATGTTTTTCAGCTGAAGGAACCGAGTCTCCTTCCAAAACTATATCCTTAACATTATCCTGCAAGGTGCTGGAATTGAGAGTTGAAATGGCTACTTCATCCATAGCATCTGCAACCTCCCTGGCATGTGGAGTATCTGAAACATTACTTGATATGCTGCAGTGCACTTCTTGGATTTGATTTCCATTTTCTGACTCAATTATGACATCCTTTACTGAGGATTCTGCAAATTGACTTTCAATGATCCATCAACAACATCGAACATGACTTAAAACAACAATAATCTCATTATAAACCAGTGTCTGCACACTGACCAGTTACAGTATTGTTAAAGACCATTTGATGATCAACAGAAATCACAAAAAAATGGAAAAGATAGATATATATTTAAATTATTCACATGAATCAGTGAACTGCCAGGAAATTGGCTAAACTTGAAGCAGTGCTGTCAAAAACAATGTGGAAACTGAAGGATTTTGATAGGATCTAGATCAAACCTCTCTCAAAGTGAAATCTACAGAGTTAATTGTGAATAGCCATAAGCCATTTCCAAGGGCTGTCTTGAGTCACATTCACTAGTCTGATAAATATTTTTTGAATTCTTTTTAAAGAAAAGGAAAAAGAAAGGGGAAGGTGAACAAAAGAGTTGGAGAGAGAGAGAGAGAGAGAGAGAGAGAGAGAACTCATGGTTTGAGAATCAAGAAATGTGATAAGAGTCAATCATTGGAACTTTGGAAGCCTATAGATATGCTAGTACATTGAATCCACATGTGCAGCTGACACAGTGCAGTATTGTTTTGACCGGAAGACATGGGGCGGAGGGTGGGAAGAACAAACGAATTTAAACAATTAAGCAAGTGGGAGAAGGCACTGCATCTATTATAACAAAAACCAAGGCAAGTCACATTAATAACAAGAATATAGACCTTCGCTGGAAGCGGATTGAGTACTCAATGGTCTCCACACAAGATTCGTAGTTTTTGGCTTCTTATTCCCATCAAATGCACTTGGCTTATGTTTTGCCCCACCCATCTTCCAGTTACAGCTGAAACTATAATAAGAACACTTTCCCTGTCATTGAGTAAAACTTAAATAAATAAAAGAAGCCAGACACAGGTTTGAACAATTTCCCAATCAACATCTAGAAACTTTAAAATTATTCTAAACTTCTAATTTGTATGAACTTCAAGAGACAAGCCAGGTTTCCAAACATTATATTGGTAGAAACAACCTGGCCATAATAGAGTAAAAACAAAATATCTAGGGATAAAATAAACATTTTCCCATAGAAATATGAGTTCATGAGATCCATAGGCGTTTGCTTCTACAAATTTGTGCTGATGCATCAGTAACTCGAATGATTACTCTAAGACTTTTGGACAGAACAGCCCAACTGAATGTTTCTCAATGAACCACAGCCATGTACAATTCGTTTAGTGCAGATAGGCAAAGCTTCCAAAATTATAATAGATAAAAACAAACACAAAATAAATCACAAAACAATAGAAGCAGATATCAAGAAACAGGGAAAAGGAAAACACTCTCTTCTGTTAGTAGAGAGATCTCAAAGAAACAGCATTGCAATTTATGAACTATGCCAAGCTAACATTTCGATTTTCAAGTCCCTAAAACACCACCTAGGTTCGTGGGAAAAAACAATTCAGTGTAACAGCTGTAACATGCATCTTAATTGGTATAATTACTCAATAATCTTGAAGGCTGGAGTATCGATCTCTTCTTCCAAACTTCATTTGATTTTTAAGAAACACAAGAGAATTATTATCTTCTTTCTACCAATTACTAAATATCGTCATTTTCTTTCTTTCACTCAAATGGGTCTTTAATAAAGCAAAAAAGGCTAAGGGAACCTAGATATAAAGTAAAGGCATTTCTTTTCTTTTCTTTTTATCTCCAAACAAATTCTTTTCATTTCTCTCAATCTTCCAACAAAACAAACAGACAAATACAACATAACATCAATAACCCAAATAACCAAAAAATAAAAATAAAAAAAATAAATACTAACTTCTTCACAGTTCTTCACATAAATGAGTCAACATAACTTCACAGTTAATCAGTAAGAAAACAACAAGCAACACAACCATCAACAAATATGCAAAAATGGTACCTGAAAATAATGAACCGGCCTAGAATTCACATAAGTAGTCGAAAATTTCAGTACACGGTCAACTCTGCACAAGACAGTGAACTCATTATATTCAATAAACCAACTAATAAACCCAGATAGTAAAAGCAAAAAAGATTGGAACTTTAATGTT
Source organism: Acer campestre (assembly GCA_954870605.1). Taxonomy (NCBI): domain Eukaryota; kingdom Viridiplantae; phylum Streptophyta; class Magnoliopsida; order Sapindales; family Sapindaceae; genus Acer; species Acer campestre. Next base: position 52,184,293 of record OX940799.1, on the reverse strand, counting down.
AAAAGAAAAAAAAAACACTTTTTTGATTATTTGGGTTTCTATAACAAACATGTTTCGAATTAATTCGAAGGAACCAAAGTTGAGTCTTGAATGTTGAAAGGGCCGCGTACCTGAAGAGGGACCTGCTACAACTTAGCATTTTCTATCGTTGGAGCGGAAAACTGAGGTTTTGTTGTACGTGTTACAGACTTACAGTCACACCTACACGTGTGATGTGAAGTGATGAGTAAGCAGAATTGATAATTTTTCAAAAATAATGCTCAGGCACTGATCCATCGGTGCTCAAAATACTAATACCACCAATAAAAGTATAGTGTGTGGTTTTTTTTTCTTTTTTCTTTTACCTTTTACGTTTATCTCACAAATTGAGCTACATGCTACACTTCTATTGGTGGGGTCAGTATTTTGGATACTGACCGTTTAGTACCCAAATATTATTCATTTTTTAAATTTTATTTATTTATTTCGGTTTGCTTGGGCTTGAATGCTTGATCATTATGTGGTAATCGGGTCTAAGTAAGTAATGTGTTATTTGAATAGCTTTTCAATTTTGAAAATATTGAGTTTTCGAAATCATTGGATTTCAATCTAAAGATATTGATGATCCGCTCCCGATTGTTTCAATGGAGGAGGCCCCTCCAATTCGGCCTTTAGGTCAAACGGTCTCCTTTTAACAAATTAACAAGAAAGGAGGTTACTTTTTTATTTCTTACACGCAAATTCAATGGGAGCTTGTTACACGCAAGAAGCACTCAAAACATCCATGAAACTAAATAATTTATTGTTCTAATATAAGAATTTAACCCCGAAACTTTAAAATGTATACTACAAAAAATTATAAATGAGATCTAACTCGATTTAAATTTCTAGAAAAAATAAACAACAATATATACATATTTCAACAAAACATGTATTATTATGAAATGGGTGGGACATATTCTTACAAAGAAATTTTATAAATGTATTAATTTATAATTTTATCGAAATCATTGACAAAATTTATTATATAAAAGAGATTTTGAATTTCTCAAGTAATTTATTATTAAACTGCTCGTTCAATTGAAACAAAAAAAATAAAAAGTTTTGAAAAGAAATTGAAGGTATGATTGCCAGAGAAGCTAGCTAGCCTTCAACATTATCATATACCATACTTGACGAAGAAGTGACCAGAAAATTTCTGATAGAGTAAACCAAGAGATCTACCTTGTATAATACACAAAGAACCCCAACAACATAAAATCCTCACAACCATTAAAGATCAGCTAGCTAGCTAGCTAGCTGCAACATATATGTTCATGCTCATCCATGGTGTGTCTAGGAGTTTTCTTCGGCTGCAAAGGCTCGCGTTCGATCGAAGATTATGTTATTTCAGCTTTGCTAATCATAACTATTCTTTCTGGGTTGCGAATCTTCTGCTACATCATTCATCGCTTGTTGAAGAAGGAGGAGGACGAAGATATTCGTCGTTATAATAATCATGATAATTATGATCAAGAGCATAACCATGGATTGGAAATGCAGCAGTGATCGAATACATGCAGGCCACTATATAAGGAGAGAACATATACTTGTTTTGTTGTCCCTCAAAATTTTTCTGTTTTTGTATAGTTTATGTATTTAGTTTCGATTTCAGATATTCAATTGTAATGTTATATATAATCACCGCCCAATGTTGTTTGGTGGTAAGCACGCTCATTCAACTTGCCATATGCTCAAATTTTACTATAATACAAAATATGTTTTATTAGTTATACAAAAATTGTCCCATGTGTTAGTTTTTGTACACCGTAAACATGTTAAAAGGAATCAGATTGTAATCATCATGTGCATTTTGATACTTAATGGATACTCGAGCGAGCTCAGATTAGGAGAGGATGAGATCTATCATACAAGTTCTAATTAAATATTAATTGAGCCCCTATTGTAGCTCAAAATATTCATGTCCATTCTGATTCAAATCCCCACTAGATAAATTCTTGTTAGTACGGGTCACACGCCACATTTTCAGGACACCATCAAGACTACCTGTAAAGATTGTGCAGTATTCCTCCTCAGGATCCTCCCCCAAACGCCCCAAAAATGCAGTGACACATCTAATGGGTCCTCTGTGACCCACCAGAACCGCCACAATTGTATGCCTCCCTGTATCCTGTTGATGATGATCTCTGGACCAGACCCTGCTAGTAGAGTCAGCTGACCCACTTATCACATAGTTGGACACACTAGCCATGCACATCACTGCATGTGTGTGTCCCTGCAGCGCACCACCGTACTGCAATTGCCCCGAAAACCACCCCTTGTACCAATAATGTACGTACCCATCGCTGCACCCGCCGTAAAGTATCCCATCATCGTCTGGGGTTAGGGTTAGGGATTTCACGGGGGAGCATTTTGCCGGTAGGGTTATAATGAGGGTGTGGGGTTGATTTTCGGTGTAGAAGTTACGGCGCCAGGCTCTGACAGTGGCATCATCGGAGGCTGTGTAGAGTACTCCGTCGTCTGCGACGGCTAGGGCATTGATTGGCTCAGAATGTGCTTGGATTGTTTCAATGCATTTGAAGTCTGTAATTCTCCAAACTTTTACTGTTTTGTCAAGGGAAGCTGAGTATAGTATCTCATCTGAAATGTTGATTGCTAGTGATGTAATTGGTCCCATATGCTTTGTCTGTGATCATCAAAGAGAATGAAGAACGAATTAGATACATATTTCAATTATTTGCCACTTATTAAAAAAAAAAAAAGAAAAAAAAAAGAGAGAGAATTATAAAATGTCCAGGGTCCCGACTTTATAACATTACAAATTAAGTCACAAGCCTATTTGTAATGTTACAAGGTTACAAAGTTCTATTTCTAATATTAAATAGTCGAACAAAAAAACTTATGAAATCCCGCACTTGAAACCTTCTTGAAATATGGAAAATTAACTTTTCATTACTAAATCATGTCACGTATAGTATAATAGAAGGTTTAGATGCAACGACTAACAGGATGCACATGCACTCCAAATTTAAATCATGTCAAGTGGTAAAAATGTAAAATATGTCAGAAAATGAATAGTGCATCCCGATATATCCAAGTTCATTATCATGTATAATATATACAAAGAATCCAATGACCTTTCTCTCCTTAAAAGTACAGTATTTTAGCAAAACATTTCTCTTCTCAGGTAAAAGCCCCACAAATTTCCAAAACATGCATTAATCATTTCTGGTTAAACACATTAATACAGAGAGATAATCCAAAGTGATATAGGTTCGCTGTGTCTACTATAAATAACAGGTGGGGTGTGCTTCCACATTAAGATGAAGATCCAAGACACTGAAATCATTAATTGAAAAAAAAGCAAAGCATTTTCAAGCACATATTTTGTCTTCTATGCATGCCAGTTAGCTAGGTCATAATAAAGAGCTATACCAATTTCTGCTTATTCAATAAATAAGGTGTGAAAGTGAAACAATGTGTGAGTGCACAATATTAATAAATTTTAGAATAAGTTATAATAAACTATAACATTCTAGATTTATTTTTAACTCATATATAATGTGAAAATATTCGTACTTAGTCGTCGTTTATATTTATTAGTTGTTGGGTGCTTCTTTGATCAGGACTGTTTTATAACGTTGTGGGACTAGATAATAGTTTCGTAACATCACGTCATTATTAAATTTTATGAAATTGAATATGAGTTTTGCTTTGAACAAAAAAGGCACCATTAATGTTAAGACATTACCGTTTTATCTTTTCCGATGATGTAGCTCCGGACATAACCGCCGGTTCTTGGTATGGTGGCCAGCCGGATATGTCTCAGAGCATGATTGTCCCATGTCCGCTGCCACACCCGAATCCTCCCATCACCATAGGCGGCATAAACCCTATCAGGAGAGACTTCCAGGGCAATCACCATGGCCGTCTTTGTCTTCAGCTGCCCGCACTCGGCGAACTCCGGCAGCTTCCATATCCGGATCACATTCGATTCTGACCCAGTGTAGACATACCCGTTGAAGGCAGCTATGGACAGCATCTGGCCATCCTTTTTGAGGACGGAAGAGACGCACCGGTAGGAGCTCTCGAGCTGCTGCTGCTGCTGCAGGTGGTTGGCGGGGGTGGTGGTGGTGGTGAAGGAGTACTGGCGGTGGGGGGAGGAGACGGGGGAGGTGTGGAGGCTGGCGGTGGAGAATCGGGGAGGGGTACTGTTGAAGGCGAAGGATGATGAAGGTGGTTCTTTGGTGGAAAGGCTCCGGTGGAAGAATTTGTGGCGGTGGTGGTGGTGTTGGGTGGTGGTGGTTTGGTCGGTGGAGGGTCTAATGGCAAATGATGTGTTGGGTGGTGAATTTGGAGAGTCAAGTGAGGCCATGAATTTTGAGAGAGTGAATATGGCGGTGGTGGTGGTGCATGTTTTAATGGTGTAATATACGGAGTTTTGTTTGGTGGGTAAACATTTAAATGCAATCTCATCTGCCACGAATTTTTCAATAATTTTTCTTTTCATACAATATGATCATCAATATTAATATAAATAATTTCGATTTTCATTCGACTAAACTTGAGAGAATATCTAATTTTACTCTAAACTGATTTGATTTATTTTTCCATTAATTAACTACTTCATGAATTTTGTCTAAAAAAAATGAAATTCCTACTTTTTACTTTACTTTCTCTCCAAACTAAGTTTATGTTTTATCTCTCCCTCCATGATAAGATGAGGTTGGTTCCGTATTATGCTACTTACATTTATACCACGAGACTGTAAGTTCAAGTCTTTCCCTTTTCTTAAAACCCCGAATTATTGTATACGATGAAACAGAAGCATAGTCAACGAACTCATCATTCAAGTTGACGAGCTCCTTGTCATAAGCCTCCCGTTTTACAGGATCAGAAAGTACGTCCCAAGCAGCATTCAATAGCATCAATGCTCCTGGTTCGGCAACAGAAGGATTTGCACGACATGCAGTGCATCTATTTGCCGGATCAAGTAGGCTAAACCTAAACTTGTATTGTTTCACGATCTCCTCAATTTCTATGCCGATATGTCTGATTTCGAGCACAGCGTACCAGTTGTTGGCCTTCAAGGCTGTCTTGTGAATCATGTAGGCATTAATATAGATGCGGTGAATGTGATTACGATCAGGGCATTTAATACCTGCGATGTTAATGGTGATGATTGCATAGTCAATGTTCTGGTGTTTGAAAAACTCTTCTGCGATGTCAATGCAGTTCTCCGCATCGGTGTTTTTGAGGCTGAGGCGCAAACGTTCGATAGTTTCATTGTCTACCTCGCTAAGCAAATAGCTCAGAGGAAGCATTATATAATTCTTCCCTAATTAACTTTCTCGAGAAACAAACATAAACAAGGTGATATATTTTGTTTGGTTTTTGGAGATTAGTAAATGAATAATACAAGTACGGACTTATAGATATGTCAGTGCATGAAAAAGTAGGAGAAAATCTTACCTGGGACGGTACCATACACGTGGTCGTGGGACCGTCCAATGAAAGTGTGCCACATACATGTATGGGATCGTGGGACCGTCCAATGAGAGTGTGTCACATAAATGTATGTGGCACACTTTCATTGGACGGTCTCACGGCCATGTGTATGGTACCGTCCCAGACAAGATTTTCTCGAAAAAGTTGATTGATTTATCGTATAAACATAACATGACATGATATCTATAGATATCATTGGATATTGTGGTAGCCAAAAATGGCTCACAGGCCCAACAGTGCAAGCCCAGACTAATCTTGCTTTGGCCCAAGTTCGAAGAGCCCAACGAGAACAGTAACTACATGACTTGGTCGTCTGAAAGATCAAGTCAGCCAGGTGTGCCAAAAAGCGAGATTCTAGGGAGAAAATCTCTCCAAGAATCTCGCCCACGATCAAGCCCATGATCTTACCTGTTTACTTCAAACGGTAGCCTAGAAGTTGGCTATAAATAGTGAAGCTTTTCTTCAGAGAAGGGGCTCTCGAAACACAAAGCTTACAACAGCGTACTGAAACTCTGCTTCTAAGGATCACGGTCAGCGGAATCCAAATTCAAGCTTTCACGATCATCGTTGCTCAGCCCAAGCATATCTAAGGCTAACGATCTGAACCACCTCTTTAAATTATTTCTTTCATTGTTTATCTGTTCTTCAGTTTTTGCAGGTTTTTAGCTCGGTCGACCAAGTTCCTTTGCAGTCGACCAAGTTCTTTTGCAGGTCAATTCAACAGACGACAACAACATTTAAACGATCCAACCCAAGTTGCATTGGGCCTGACAATATACGACCCGATCCATATTGATTGTAGGCCGACACCCTACAGATATGATATGATCACGATGCATTGCAGATTTTGTTTTGAAAATTTGTTTCCTATATATCAGGAGAGAGAGAGACTTTAAACTTATCTAATTGTTGGAACTTGGAAACTTTCTTCTCTTTTTTTCCGTTTTTTTTTTTTTTTGTTTTTGCTTTTTAAATTTTTTTTTTCGAATCTATCAATAAGGAATTTAGATAAAAAATTTAATTTTTTGTTTTTTAAAATGGAAAAACTTGATTTGAGATTTCGATAGGATTTTTTTTAAGAAATTACCCACATATTCAACCTTTTTCGTTTAAAAATTGGTATGAAGCATGTTTCAAAAAAAAAAAAAAAAAATTAAAGATAAATTTTTTATTAATAAAAATTGCACCCTGATTATTAAATAATCTAATTTATAAAACATCTCTAAATAATCATTTTTTGATGTTTTATCAAACATCTGTTTCATACTTTCATACTAAAATTATTAAATAATTTGATTTTAATTTTTCAAAAACAATTTAAATAAATTTAAATATGAATCCAAAGTTCATATTTTAACTTGAGCTTTCAATTTAATCGGAATCTATTTATTCTAATTGCTTATACATTATCCTGGGTGATTGTTCAATTCCTAAAAAACAATTATGTAAATTGTAGCAAATAAATTATTCGTTCAACACTAGAAATATGAAATGTGACTTTTATTCATAAGCTATTATTCCTTGAACCGAATAAAAATATCATGATTAAATTAAAAATAATGCTCGAGCTATATGTAATTCTCGTTATCTATACAATATATATAGCTCCCAAAGAGTTAAATGTCCTTGAAGAGACAAACCTTTTAAAATGTACAAATTAATGAAATGTAATCTCCCCCAACGAGACTTATAAATTAAAGAAATCTCAATTTCTCATTCAAAGACACATATACTAAAAATATAATTGTTGTCATGTTTATTACGAAATGATGAGGATCTTGAACCACAAATATCAGATGACTAACAACATAAAAATATTATCCAAAAAGCAAAGCTATATTCATTTAAAAACTTGAAATGTTTTCAACTTGTAATGTAGATACATGCTTGACGATGTCGTCAAGCGTTTTGGTTAAAACGATTATTTGTACAAAAAACAAGATAGTGAGATATACATTATCTCATAAGCAAATGGTTCCCTACAAAAACCTAGTATTGATTATATACAAATATATTATTGGATAATTAATATTAATATGGGGAGAATAATCCCTAAACATTCAATTCAAATTCTCGTAACTTGTATTAAATGAAGTTACCATGATCTTTATATGATTTAAAACAATCTGAACGAATGTGCTATAATTGTCTAAGTGAATATCTCATAAAAGGGTATATTATATAAATTAAATGATGTTATATGCCCTAGGGGTGTAGCTCAGTTGGTAGATAGACGAGCTTGTGGCTTGGACAAATGACTCCTAAGTCAGCGGCTCGAATCCTACCAACGGTAAAAGCTTAAAAAAAAAAAATACCCGGTCTAGATAGATATATAATGTCAATATATATATATATAAATGATGTTATATGTAGGGGTGAGCGTTTAATGGATCGGTTCACTAAATATATATATATATATATATAAATGATGTTATATGTAGGGGTGGACGTTTAATGGATCGGTTCACTTTTCGAATGAACCGATAAAAAACCAATAATATCCGATTTTTAAAAAAGTGAATCAATCCGATAAAATTGAAAAGCGTGAACCAATCAAAAACCGATTGAACCGGTTCTGTTTGGTTCGGTTCGGTTCGGTTTTTTCGTTAGATTTTGAAATCCTACAAAACAATATGTTGGAAGAATTGGTAATAGTTTATACTTTGTACTTTGTTCTATTGTAGCAATAGATTTATTTAAAGAACTTTAAATGTCAACCTTGAAATATATGGCTCATGGCTGGACAGTAGAACGGGCTTCATGTTTGCTTTCATATAAATGTCTTATGTTTCTGTGGAGGATGGCATCCAGAGTTGAAACGGTTTCCACAATTACATTTCCTAGAAACCAAAGCCAATCTAGTAGTTTAAATAGACTGTTTGTTTGTTTGTTTGTTTTTATAGAACAACAATTATAAATTTATTTTTGTGGTATAAAGTGGCAGACTCTAAAAAGGCATCATCATCATCATCATCATCATCATCATCATCATCATCATCATCACTCATTAGAGTTCAAAATTTTTAGTGATTTTTCATTACATACATCAGTTCTCGGTTCGGTTCACCAGTTTGAACTCTAGAACCGGAAACCGAACCGAAAATACCGGTTTTTTAAAAAACAAACCAAACCGAACCGAACCGGTTAACAGTAAAAAACCGGAAAAAAAACCGATTGGGCCGGTTCGGTTCATCAGTTCGGTTCGGTTTAATGGTTTTTTTGCCCACCCATAGTTATATGCATGTGTGTACCGAGCATAATGAAAATAGAATCCGAATTTAGTTAAGAAGCATAAGAGAAAAATATATTTATTTTTGAGATGAGAATTTTCAGAGATAATAAAACAGTATTTTTATATTTTGAAACTAAGTTTACTTTTGAGATTTATTAAAAAAATATTAGCAAAAAAAAAAAAAAAAAAAAAAAAGAAAAAAAAAAGAGAATCATTATTTCAACTTTGAGATGCAAATTATTAAGAACTCTATAAGAACAGTATATTCATACAGATTTCAAGAAAGATTGTTGAGATTTAAAAATACTAGATATGTACCCGTTCCAACAATATCAGATTCAGATACTTCTCTACACATGCTTACGTAACTAAGTAATATTATTCACTTTGCAAATACGATCAAATATCACCATGTATGTGAAATTATTAATATACAGGTGCGATCAGATATCGCCATGTAGGTGAAATATTTTTTACATGCAGTAGAGAAAATACGTTAGATTATCGAAATATCAGTTTTTATACAAGATATTTTATAAGAGCAGTATATTATATAGTATTTACAGGAAATGTGATTTATTCACATAAATATATTTAATTAGCTCTACATAGTGGTGGTAATTTGGGCTAGGGCTGGCAGGCCAAGCCCGTTCAGCACACTACACGGCCAGGACATGCCTAGCATGGCACAACCCAATACCGTGCTAGGCCCAAGCTCGTCTGGGGGAACGTGCCATGATGTACCACGGATTTGAGGCCTGTGTGGCGGCATGGCCCGGCTCGCGTCCTGGCGTGTTGACCGTTGGCCCGCTGAACGTTAGAATATTAAAAAAAAAAAAAATCAATTAATTTTACCCTAGGGGAATTTTGAAAACAAAAAAAATAACAAAATTCTCCAAAATTACCATTTTCTCCCCCATTTCATTTTTTCTATAAATATATATCCCCTCCAATTCAAATTTTTTTCACCTCTCTCTCTCTCTCTCTCTCTACTATCTACACACTCTGTAATATTAATCTCTATAATCTCTAATCTCTCATTCTCTACAATACTCTCCACCAATTCACCATTTCTCTATGAAGTACAAACTACAAACAAAGGTAATTTCTTATTTCATTTTAATTTTAATTTTATAATTTATGCTTAGTATATTAAGTTATGCCTTGGTTAGTTTTATTTATAATTTTTATGCTTAGTATACTTATTTATGCCTAGGTTTTATTTATAATAATTATGCTTAGTATTTTTATTCTTAGATTTATATTTAGTATTTATGATTTTATGTTTAGTATATTTAATATTTATGTTTAGTTTTTAATTTTAATATTTATGTTTAATAGTTAGTAAATCTAACATTTAATTTATGCTTAGTTTTTAATTTTAATATTTATATTTAGTAGTTTTATTCTTAGGTTTATATTTAATATTTATGATTTTATGTTTAGTATATTTAAAATTTATGCTTAGTTTTTAATTTAATATTTAATTTATGCTTAGTTTTTAATTTTATTATTTATGCTTATTAGTTAGTAAATTTAATATTTTATTTATGTTTAGTTTTTAATTTTAATATTTATGCTTAGTATTTTTATTCTTATGTTTATATTTAATATTTATGATTTTATGTTTAGTATATTTAATATTTATGCTTAGTTTTTAATTTTAATATTTATGTTTAGTATTTTTATTCTTAGGTTTATATTTAATATTTATGATTTTATGTTTAGTATATTTAATATTTATGCTTAATTTTAATTTTAATATTTATGCTTAGTAGTTAGTAAATTTAATATTTAATTTATACTTAGTTTTTGATTTTAATATTTATGCTCAGTATTTTTATTCTTATGTTTATATTTAATATTTATGATTTAATGCTTAGTTTTTAATTTTAATATTTATGCATAGATTATTAGTTTTTACTATTTAATTTAATATTTATGCATTGCAGGAAATTGATGCAGGAAATTGATCCTACTAGGATTCCTACTCATTTTCTCGACGGATTGAACATGGACAATGACTATGAAATTATGTCTCCGCCACCGAAAGTCGGACTCGAGCAAGGGCAAGATAGTCAAGAAATACCCAGTCTTTCCTCCACACTGAGGTCAACCACATCAAGACCCAGACCCAAAAAGACAACATCTCACGTATTGGATTATTTTGAATGGGAAAACGTAACCGGCCTGGACGGTCAGGTAATATCAATGACTCGTTGTAAATTTTGTAAGAATTTATTAACCGGTCATAAGCACAAAACGAGACATTTGAAAACAAATAGGGAATCATGCATGCATAAACACGGAGAGGTAGATACTACTAGACAGATACAACTAGAACGGAATATTGACAGGTCCGTTACGATGTGGAGATATGACAATGACTATGTTAGGGAATGCATGTCATGTTATATTACACAAACCGATCAATCGATTAGTTTTGGTGACAGTCCTTTTTTTGAAAATTTTATCAAAAAATCATACAACCCTCAATTTACAGCTGTGTCTAGAAACACTACTAGAAGGGATTTACAAAAATGTTATTACTCCGACCGAGCCAATTTGATCGCTTAATTAGAGCGTTCACTACAAGAAAAAAGGGCTATTGGGACAAAAAAAAAAAAAAAAAAAAAAATTCCGTCCCAATAGCTCAAAATTCGTCCCTGGAAACCTTTTGGGATGGAAAAATTAATCTCATATTCTGTCGCCTTAGGTGAGTCGCAATAGCCTCTTTGAGACGAAAATTCAAATTCATCCCTTATGAGTATTTATTGCGACGAAACATAATTACTTTAAAAAATTAGTCATTTTGGGCCTATAGTTTTTTTTTTTTTGGGGGGGGACGAATACTCCTTGTCCCCAAAAAAAAAAAAAAAAAATTAATTAAATACCACCCCACTACCAACTGGCCCCACACCACCACATGCTCTTCGTCCAAGACACACACTACATTGAGTTCATTTTTACTTACCCCTTTAACCCTTTTTTTTTTTTTTTTTTTTTTTTTTTTGATAGGAACAAACTATAAAAACAGGAAAGACACGCCCCATAATTGGAATATATGGCAACTTTCCTAACATAAGGAGGATAATCCTCCATCCATAAAAGGTCATCTACAACCTTTAATGCAAACTTCGCAAGACCATGAGCTACACGGTTGGCCAGTCTAGGAACATGATTCACTGAGATCACTTTTAGATTGGAGACAAGGGAAGATATCTCAGATAAGATCGCTCCACTATCCGAATCCAGGTGCCTGCCATCATTAATCTTTTTTACAATAACAACTGCGTCCGATTCAAGATGACAAGGGCCAAGACCACAGTCCCTGCTAAACAGCAACCCTTTATAAATAGCCATCGTTTCAGCCATAGAAGCACCATAACTAGCTAACAGAACTTGGGAACAAGAAGCTAAAACAAAACCAAGGTGATCCCTAATAACAATGCCAATAGCATTACCCCCATCTCAAATGATACCATGTGTCCTAAAGTTAACTTAGGGTTAACTATTAACAAATATTGTTCTATCAATCTTACCCCTCTATTGAAAAAAAAAAAAAAAAAAAAAAAAATTTACCCACAACCAAAAATGGACAGCCACACCATTATCTAATCACAAAATTTGAAAACAGATCAAAAATAAATAAATAAAAACAAAATTGAAAAACCTTTTTTTTTTTACCACAACCAAAATCTCATTATCTCAATCCAGCAAAACATACATTTCATTCAAATGCGAAAACACGGATAATATTTACATCTCATCAGTAGCAGACAACAAAGCTAAATAAATGGCATCAATCATCAACCATAATCAAACAGTGAAGGTGTCTTCTGCTTCTGGATCTTCAAAGTTGGGATCTCTTGCGTCCACAACTTCTCTCGAAGAGCCGATCTCGGCCAGGGAGTAGCCATCGCCGGACCAGGTAAAGTGGCCTCCGTGGCCTCCTTTCTTGGGCGATCAACTCATGCTAGTTCCCGATTTCCTGTCTTTCCTCGCCTCTGATTTTGCACCGCTTCTCGCATCGCTGTTACTCTTCCCTGTGTTTCTACAAAAATGATGATGCTTGGAAAACATTATTGTTCATCACCAGAAATTGAAAAGCATTCTCCATTAAAAAAAAAACCCGAAATTGAAAAAGAAAATTGAAATTGTTCATCAAGATCGTCGGAGGAGACCCGGAGTTGGTGCCGTTGGAAGCAAATCACTTGAGGGAGAAGACGATGATTTCTGATTTCTGTTTTTGTTTTTTATTTTTTAATATTACTTTTTTAATTTTAAATATTTGTTAAACATAATTAATTTTATTTATTTTAATGGTATTTCTGACTGTTTAAATATTTGTCTTAGTTAACTTATGACACATGGCATCATTTGAGATTGGGGTAATGCTCACCTCCGGTTAAAGGGGTGAAAAAAAAACTTCACACTACACCTTCAATACCTGACCCCACACTCAACCCTGTCCCTACCCAACCACATGAGCTGGTGTAACACATGTGCATCCCAACGTCATCCCACAATTAATTTATGTGGAATTGAACATGTGACATCCCATGGTGTAGTGCTCAAACCCTTACACTACAACTTATTTATATATAGCGTGAATATGTTAATAAATTAATTATTTTTATTAAAATTAAGATTTACTGAACAATTTATAAAACATTATTACTATTTACTAGATAATTTAAATTGATCTCAGTAATCTTTATAATTATTTTATATAATATACAAACGGATATTAAACAATATTTATTAGATAATGTTTTACTAAACTATTATTTTTAAATCAGATATCAATCGAATTAAAGAGTCTGTTGGAATCGATGAGATCAATGGTTACAAGAAAAATATAGGAAATTCAACTCTCTCTTTAGAAGAGATTCCTCCTCACATCTGTGATTTAATAAGTAAAATTGTACTTGAATCTTTATTACAAAAAAGAAGGAAAAATATACATATACTTTGCTAAAGGTCATTGACCCTTTATTATTTTATTATTATAACATATTTTAGATTATTATTATTATATTTAATAAGAATATATATATATATCTATAAAATGTGAAGAAAATTAATTAAGAATCTCAATAAAATTAATTAATTATTAAAAGTGAATAATTATTTAAAATTTAAATAAAATAAGGAAAATAAAAAAGAAAACTTTTTGGGACCAAAACTAATTTGTCCCGATAGAGGGCATATTGGGACAACAAATAATTCGTCCCAATAGGTTCTCTAAGAGCATCTCCAATAGGTCGGAAAACACCATGTCTTTGATTATATTTAGGGAGGCTAGACCAGAATTTACTCCAACAACCTCCTTATCTCACCCCCTAATTATTTTTTTCCGGCCAGAGCCTCCTCAAATATAAGGAGAGAAGGCTTCCTTCATATTTCTTTTTTTCACTCCTCAATTGAAATAGGTGGTCAAGATGAGTCCACATCTTTCATATTCAATGTAAGGAAAATATAAGGAGCGATTTTTTACTTCAAGCCATTTTTAGGGAGGCTTGTTGAAGTGTTAACTCCTTTTATAGCGCATTATTTATAAAAAGTACAACAAACTCCCTAAATATAAGGAAAATATAAGAAGCCTTGTTAGAGATGCTCTTTAGTCCTTACTCCTCATTGCCTATAGTTTTAGGGATGAATAATTTATTTCATCTTAATAGACATCCTATTGGAACAAATTATTTTCATCCCTAAAAGTCTCGTCAAGTTTGCACTTTCTAGGGATGGATAATTTATTTCGTCCCTATAGACATCCTATTGGTACGATTTTTTTCGTCCCTAAAAGTCTCGTTAAGTTTACGATTTTTAGGGATAAATAATTTATTTCATCCCAGGCATCCTATCTATTGGGATGAAATGAAATTGTCCCTAAAAGTTTCGTTTCAATAGCCATTTTTCTTGTAGTGGTTTACGTGTTTCTGTTGCACTAACTTTCGATATTTGAAAAGCACATTCCAAACAGGACTATTTATATGTCACGGGATACTATTTAGATTCTAATTGAAAGATTTTAAAAAAAATTCTTGGTTTTCATCCCATGGATTTCCAACATACCGTTCAAAATATTTATGACGTTATTTCTAAAGTTTTAAAAGATTTTAGACTATCTGGACGCATCTTTTCCCTCACATTAGATAATGCATCATCAAACACATCATCCATTAACTTGTTTTTAGCTAACAATGTCCTTCAAGCTGGGGGATCATCTCTTCTACCAATGGTGTGCTTGTCACATCATAAATTTAATTATGAAACCAGGTTTGAAGGTTGTAAGTGATCATATAGATCGCATCAAAAATGCCCTTTCTTATATCAACTACTCTAATCAAAGAGTGGAAAAAATTTCCAGCTACTATAAGGTTAACGACAAACAATCTCGTAGGTTTCAAACAGATATGCCAGTAAGGTGGAACTCCACTTACTTAATGTTGTAAAATTGTTATTGATTATTCTACATAAATTATAGGTTATTATCATATGGAAATGCCCCTAGTGGATGGTCCAACCTTAACCGACGACAATTGGTATGTGGCAAATGTTTTTATTAAATTTTTAAAGGTTTTTTACGATTCAAATGTACTTCTTTCCGGGGTTTATTACCCCACATCTTCTCTTGCATTGCATCAAATTTTAGAATGTCTAAAATTTAACACTCTTATAGAGAGGATCGCATCTTAAGCACTACAGTTGTGACGATGGAGAAAAAATGTAAAAAAATACTAGTATGAAATTCCTTTACTCTATGCCTTTGGTTTTATAATAGATACTAAGATTAAATTAAATGGTTTAAAAACTTTTCTTGACTTTATTGGTCATCACTTTGATTTAGATCTTTTTACTCAACATTTTACTGACCTGCAAATCAAGTTGTTCACAGTTTATTGTCTTTATGAGTGTAGGTTTGGTGACATAAATACGTAACAGCCCGCCTCGATGAAAAGAAGTTGGAAAATCTACCTCACCGACAACCAATCAGCTTCATCTTCATCATCCCAAACTCCAACACCTGCTGAAAATCAACATGCCAAATTGAACACTTTCTTTCAAACTAAGTTTGAAACAACCCATCGAGGGAGGGATTTCCAAGAATTTGATCTACTATTATGGTGGAAGAATCATATCAACAGTTATCCAGTATTCGTCATCCCTGTGTCCACTATTTGTTTAAAACATGTATTCAGCTCTAGTGGACATATAATCAAACCTAGAAAAGCTTGTTTGACACATGAGATGGTGGAGGTATTAATATGCCTTAATGATTATGAGTATGTAGAGGTGGTGATGCAGCATCAAACGGTGAATGAAGAAGTAATTCAAAGTTTTTTCAACCTATGCTTTAATGAGGGTTCTGGTTTAGGCAGTAACCAGCAGGACTAAAGAGTTAATTTTAAATTTTAAATTATACATGTATTTGTAATTTTGTAATTTTGTAATTTGATTGCACTCTTTTTCCCTTACCAAGTTTTTATCCCATTGGATTTTTCCGGGTAAGGTTTTTAATGAGGCAATCATGAATCATATAAACTGAAATCTGAATAAGTAAATAAAATTCATCTCTTTCTTATTTTCTTAATTCTTACATCTTTATGACTTTATTTATTCTTTGAATTATTTTAGTAAATAAATAAAATATAATTTAATCTATTTCTTACATTTATTTAATTAGACTAAAATAAAAATAAATTTAAATTAAATAAGAAATAAATTTTTAACTTAAAATACATAAGTTAAAATAATAAATAAATTATTAACTTTAAAAAATCGAAATAAATAATAATAATAATAATAATAATAATAATAATAATAAAAAAAAAAAAAAAAAAAATAGGCTGGGCTTGGCATGGCACGTTAAAGGGTCGTGCCTTTATGGCACGGTCCATTAAGCGCTCCAGCATGCCCAGTGATGTGCCACCCGTTTTGCCACCACCGGCTCTACAACTAATTTGAATATTAAACGTTTAAAATATTAAATATTATTATATATATATACACACATAGTGTACTTATTTTAATAAATTTACTTAAGGACAATATTGGAATTTTAAAGAACTAATAATTAAGGGGTGTATATATGATTTTAAAGGGATACAAATGTCGTCACTCATTAAGTAATCCGGTTTTAAAATTATTGTCAAACATTTAATATTTGTCCGACCCATTTATCATGTCCAGTCAAATGTATTAAGGGTAATTTCACTAAAGTCTTTATTTATTTTTTATTTTTTTTCGAATTGTCATATTTTTAAACGTCTTTGTCATATTAGCAACTTTAATCCTTTCTATTTTTAAAATATATCACTTTAGTCCGTTTGATCAAATTACTAACAGTTAACTATAACTAAATGTACAAAAGGTCGATTTTGCCCCTATAAGTTTTTTGTTATTACATTTAAATTTTCCAAAATTTCTTTCAAATACTTTTTATATTTTAAAGTTTAATATTAAATAAAAATCAAATTAAGAACAAAAAAATATTTTCTTAAAAAAAACAGTATTTTTTTATTATGAGCAGAATATTAATTTAAATATTAAAAATTAAGATTAAAAAAATATTAAAAAAACAAAAAATATATAATAATAATTTTTTTTTGAGATCCAATGAATCTCCAAACAACGGAGATCTGGCCATCGTTTTAACAAGCAACAAGACTACTCGTTATATGCTACTTGTTGAGATCTAGACTACTCGTTATTTTTTTTAGATCCAATGAATCTCCAAGCAATTGAGATCTAGAAATTTCCAGATCTCCATCGTTTCAACAAGCAACAAGACTAATCTCTATCAAGTACTCTTATATGCTACTTGTTGAACCACCACTTTCACTGACTACCAAATTATTGTTGTTGATTATGTTTGTGTTTGTGTTTGAAATCTTGGGGACTGAATATGGATTTGAAGTAGTCACTGAAGGAGGAACAACAGAGAAATGTTTCTTGACCTGTTGATGCTGATGTTGATGATGATGAGACTTGGAGTTAGGAATTGAATCAGAGAAAACAAAAAGGCTTGCATAGAAATTAGAATCGCTCTGTCTTGTTGACAAAATAAAAAGGCTGCTCCTCCTACAAAAAAAAAAAAAAAAATACCCCAAAAAAACTGACAAACAACGACAACCCAGAATCGAGAAAGTGAAAAACAACAACCCATAATCGAGAAAGTGAAATTCTTGAGTGAAAAAAAACAGAAGGAAAACCTGGCAGACGTCGCAGATAGGGAAATCTTTAGAGGAAGGATGGAGGAGAGAGGAGCGTTGGTGTTTGGAGGCAAGTTTGGAGATTCATTGGATCTCAAATAAAAAAAATATATTTATTTTTTGTATTTTAATATTTTATTAATCCTAATTTTTAATAATTAAATAAATATTCTGCTCATAATAAAAAAAAATACTGTTTTTTTAAGAAAATATTTTTTTTTTTGTTCTTAATTTGATTTTTATTTAATATTAAAATATAAAAAGTGTTTGAAAGAAATTTTGGAAAATTAAAATGTAATAACAAAAAACTTGTAGGGGCAAAATCGACCTTTTGTACATTTTGTTATAGTTGATTGTTAGTAATTTAGTTAAATGGACTAAAGTAATGTATTTTGGAAAAAGATGAGATTGGAGTTGCTAATATGATAAAGATGTTTAAAAATGTGACAATTCAAAAAAATAAAAATAAATAAAAATAGATACTTTAGTGAAATTACCCGATCTAATAAACAGGCCCTCAGGCCCTCAATTGCTTAATCTGATTTTCAAGCTATGGAAGTTTGGATGATTCACTTTTCTGGATACTTCAATATGGAAAATAAATTTATATAATGAACAGTAGAGAATCAAGTCAGCAATAGTAAAACAAATATAACTTGATAGAATTCAGAGTACATATAGAGTTTAGAAATTTCTGATTAAAGAAAATCTATTATCATGCTATTCAACATCATCAACAAAGAAACCTAACGATATAAAAACTTTAAGTTCTAATTGATAACAAATAAAAATCTTCTTATCTATTTGTTTTTGGGAAAACTCGACGGTACGAGGGAAATTTTATTAACAAATAAAAAATATAATAACACCTAGTCAGGAGGGGACATAATGAACCTTACTTCTCAAGTCAAACATGCATAAAACCATTACAATGTTTAAGATGTAAATGAAACCAAATAAATATAAATGCATGAGACAGAAATTACAATAGACAAACATGAATGTAATGCAAGACACAAAAATGCCAAAGAAGACATAAATAATTAGCTAACTGATGATATTTTGGAGAGACCGAAGAGGACAAGTCCGGCCACGAAGCTAAATCCAAGCAGTTGACACTCAAATAGCCAACAGAATCAAGAAGGAAAGCTTCTTTTAAATACACATGCATTCCGCAATTCAGCACACACAAAGCCTTAATCGTCTGCAGATCATAATAAATTAAAAGAGTTAGCGGAACGTTTTCGACATTTCCTACTCAAATTCGTAACTTCATTATAGACAAGTTTTGTAGTATATCAAAGTACATTTTCGTTATAAAAAAACACCAATAAATTTTTAATTCAGCAATATTAGCCTGTCTTGAAACTATCAAATCCAAGAGTTTAGTACCCTATTTTCTAATTTAATAGTTATAAAATTCACTAACATAGAAAATAAAATCCGAACATCATGTTACCAGACAAATATGAAAATAGCATCAAAGCGAGTAAATATTAATGAATTTTATTGACTCACATAGCGTGCAAAATAATTTAATTTGTAAGTAACACATTGTTCTCCAAGTTATGTTATATTTAATCAATTTGATACTATTAAAAATTAGTAATAACTTAAAAAAAAAAAATGTACCAATCACTGTTTAGTAACATAATATGAAAAGTACAGTCAGTCTGGTCATGTCCTAATTTCGAGTTGTCGTCACTATGCATGATATATATAAAAATAAAAACATAATATGAAAAATAGACATATGATGAACAATTAATCCAATAATAAAATGACGAGATGAGGTTGGTCCGGTGGTAAATCCCTCACACCAACACTACGAGGTTGTGAGTTTGAGTTATTTCTCTCTAAAAAGCCTCTGAATTTATATAATAATTAAAAAAAATCTAATAATAATAATAATAATAACAACTTAAATTGGTACAAAAAATTAACGAATTAAACAAAGCAAAACGATTTCTACAAAAGAGAATGGTGATATTCAAATATAGAAGTACTTAATTTAATTACCTTGATAAGTTCATCTTCCTCCTCATAGCTGTCGTGAGTGTTTGCCAATGACAAAACATCTTCATCCTCACTTGTCCAAGGACTTCCATAGACTTCTTCACAACATTGGGCAAACATAAAATGCACACCACACTTTTCCACCTTAAATTGTTTCATGACATGAGGAATATAAAACTGGAAAGTGAACTTATTGTCATAGCATGATAATTCACTGCGAGAGATATAAGCTTTTGAGTCCACAAACACATGGTTTGACCTAATATCCGAGCAGTAATTTCCATGATTGAATGATCCTGTCTTAACACATGAGTCTCCATCTTTAGATTTGAGGTTGCAATTCCATTTTATCATATATAGTCCCCAATAATCTTGATGGTCTAGACATGGTGGGGCCACAACAACGCTCAAAACAAAACTCACATAGTTATAATCGAACCAATCCGGTAGCTCCACATCTATAAAAGACCCGCTGCTTCGAAAATTAAACCATTCCGGAATTTCACTTCCAGGGTAACATATATAAGCTCTTCGTACTACATCTTTATCATCCTATACAATAAAAGTAATTAATTTATAACATTGTTTACATTAGTGTCAAATTGTTTTAAATAATGAAAAATGTCACTAAAGTTCCAACCTTTTTATGCAAATGTTTTTAGTATATTAGAAACTTTGCTCCTTATTTTATAAGAAATATATTAGAAACTCCACTTTTCTAAAGTTGATTTTAGTTGACTAATGAATATAATACTGAATTGCCCATACTTTTTAAAATTTAAAATGAAGAGAAAATAATATACTCTATATATATATATATATATTCTTTTCAAAAAAAAAATATATATATATATAATAAGAAATAAGAAAAAAAGAATTTAAAAGGATTTAAAAATATATATATATATATAATAACAACGTACATATTAAAAAGAAGGGAGTAATACTAACCTCATATATTTGGATTTTCTGTAGAGCATCTTTCACAATGTACTCCTCTGATATATTTGGATCCAGTTTGCAACAATTGCCAAAATCAGCTTCGATAAACTCATTCCGGTAATTGATATTTCGAAATATTGAAAGGCACGGTAATACTTCCAATGATGTGCAACTGAAAGCACTTATTTCTGTCAACTGAAGCGCCGGCAAATATTTAAGCTTCTTGCAGTTATCTATATGCAGCTCATCTAGGTTAGAGAGATTTATAATGCTTGTGGGTATGCTTTCAAAACTATTTCCACCCAAATATAAGGATCTTACAGAGGATAAGCAATCAAGATTGTCAGGTAAGTTTGTGATACCACAATAACTTAGATCTAGATATGCCATATTGTGCCATCCTACTTTACAAGGTAAGAACCAACACACCGCGGTATCCGCTTTAACCCCAGATCTATTAAAGCTTAACCACTCAATATTCTTCAAATCTATTATAGATGATGGTAATTCTTTTATAGCAGTATCCTTAACTATCAATTCCTTCAAAGATTCTAAAGTTCCGATATCACTAGGCAAATACTCAAGCATTGAGCAACCTGCTATTGTCAGACTTTTAAGAGATTTCCACTCACAAACGCTGTTTGGAAGACTCTTAAGCCTCTTACAACATATAAGATCCAAGTCAACTAGTCTACGTAGATACTTGATGGATGAGGGAAGTTCTTCAATAGCAGTGCCACTTAAATTTAACCATTCTAGATTGCATGGCATCTCAGGCAATATCTCCAGATTTGAGCAGCACAAGAGATTTAAGAAGTCAAGCTTATCGAGATCTTTAATAGAAAACGAGATTTCATGCAAATATTTACAAAATTTTAGATCCAATCTCTTGAGATTTGGGAAACCTGAGAGGTCTGGACAAATGGTTATGTTGGAGCCTCCAAAGTTAATTTCTTTCAACTTAGCACAATGCTGTAACCAAAAGTTAAAAAAATATATATTAAATAAAATCAACACATAATATTACTAATTTACTATTTTATATAGTATTTACAAAGCAATTTAAATATGAAAACATACCTGAACACCATTCCATAGTTGTTCAATTTTGCTGTAACCCATGTCAAGTTTAACAAGGTTCTTTGGAAGAAAACTCGACAACAGTGATTTTATCGGGCATCCATGCCAACTAAGATACCTTAGCTCAGTGAAATCAAATTCAAGAGCTTCATAAGCATGCACCTTATTGGCCTCTCCAAAACTTGAGATATAAAAATTCAAATATCTTAGTTTATGCATATTTGCAAAAGCACATGGATTTAAGTGTATATCTCTTGTTTTTGACATATCCAATGAAAGGCCTCTGATTGTTTTGGTACCCTAGTATATTCACAAAAAAATATATAATAATATGTTAGTGCGTATATTAATTAAATATGTAAAAACTCACTAGTTGTTTAATCGTCGAAGAAACATATCATATTACCGGCTCTTTTCCACATAGCTAATGCACAAGTGTAAATGGAAATGATATTCTCTAAGCTAAAAAATAGTTAATTGAATCTCACCGAATTTTTAGTCAGAATACGATAGATATCCTCATGATGCCACAATCGACTACGTTTGCCAGGATCTTCAATAGATTCTTGCCGCACAATTTCCCTAGCCATGGCTTGTAGCAAATCATGCATTGTTATTATGTTACCTGACATGGTTATCAAAGACTTACCAATGAGAACATCTATTCCAATATTTGCCCGAAATCCACATGCTTCTATGTATGCTTTTACTTGTTCAATTTCACTCCATTTAAAAAAATGTGCAATATCTAAAAAGATATTCTTCTCTTCATCATCAAGTCCATCGTAACTTATTTTCAACACCTTCTGTATAATTTTATGAGGGATTGTTTCTAGTTTGTCAATTGCACTCACCCAAACCTCTTTTTCCCTGCCATGTAGATGGGACCCCAAAACTTTAAGTGCCAATGGAATCCCTCCAGCATAATTTGCCACTCTTTCAGACAACTCCATGTAATCTTCTGTGGGATGGTTTCTTCTAAATGCAAACCTGTAAAAAAGCTCAAGAGCTTCATGATCACTTAATTCCCCGACTTCATAAACATGATCCACTTTGTCATTTTGAAGCACATGTTTATCTCTTGTTGTCAGAATGATTCGACTCTGTAGACCAAGACAGTCAAAACCTCCAATCAAATCTTCTATTTTTTCATAATCGGGCACATCGTCAAAAACAATGAGAACCTTTGTACGGCCAAGTCTATTCTTTATAAAGGTACGTCCTACGGCGCAAGTACCCATATTTGCATTTCCGTCGCCCAATAACACTTTAAGAAGTTCTTGCTGCAAGTGATGTAATCCATTGCTCTCTTTGCACCGTTCCCTAACATTGCAACAGAAGTAAGAACTTGAAAACTGATGAGAGATTTTGTTGAATACAGATTCAGCAAGAGTTGTCTTGCCAATACCACCAATTCCCCAAATTCCTACGGTACGGACATTGTTTGTCCCAATGCTTAACAACGATTCAATTTTCTTAATCTTTGAATCTATTCCAACAAGGTGGCTGGTATCAGGTGAGGACAAGCGATTTGTTTTCTCCAAAACATCTTGGACAATAGCCTCAATAAGCTTAGACTCGAGCCTAACAAATATTATAAACAATTAACATTAAGTGGTAATAAATCAGAAAGGATTAAAGATAATGTAATTTTAACTCAAATTAATAATACTGGCTAGTGGCTACACATTTGAAATCACGTTATTTTTTTTTTCTCTTATTATCAAAGAAATAGGCAACTTCTTCCAATTAAAATTTCAAAACGGAATTGCTTTTACATAATTCCCAATTAAAAAGGACAGTAATTGAGAATAAGGAGATTATCTTAATGTATACTTTATTTATAACTACATTTATGTCAAATTTCACATGATCTCTATGTATTTACCCCTAATAAAAAATAATAAACTTGGTCTAATTAAATTAAGGGCAAAAATCACAATTAGCCATTAATTAAGCGTTTTTCTATTTTTAGTCGCAATTAATGTTTTGATTGTTCTTAGCTAACAATCAACATTTTGGACGGAAATACCCTTAATGGTTTTTTTGAATAATTTTTTTTTTTTTTTAAGAAAATACTTTTAATTTTTTAAAAGAAAATATAAAAATATTGGACCTCCATTGAAGGTATCGCAAGCCTCTATTGGAGGTCTGTGGAGTTTACAAACCTCAAATAAAAATAAAATTTGGAGGTTGCAGATCTTCAATGGAGGTCTGTAATTAAAAAATAAAAATAAAAAAGTTTGTTTTCTTAAAGAAAATTAGTTTTAAAATATAAAAGTAAATAGAAAAAAATAGGATAATTTTATCTCTTTAGTGGATTATTTTTAATTTTGGGTAAAAATAGAAAACCCCTTAATTATAGACTAAAAAGGGCTAATTCCTCTTTTAAAAAACAATTATTATAAGAGAAAATTATGACTTACCTAAAGGTACTTGAATCCCACCCAGAAAGATTGGCTGTTTCGTTGAGAGCATCCTTCCATCTCTGAACTTTGTGTTCATGCTCAGCAAATGCTATTGCAAAACTCCCTCTCTGATGCCTTACATCCGATGGATCTACCTCATAGAAAACTGGTATCACCATCTGTTCGTTATGTTCCTTGCATTCAAGGATCTTCACAAGTTCGTCCAGACACCATTTGGAAGATGCATAGTCTCTGGAGAAAACAATAACGGAAATCTGGGACTTTTCGATTGCTTCGAGAAGAGATGCAGATATTTCATCTCCTCTGTTGAGTTCGTAATCAATGAAAGTTTTAATATGTTTGTCACACAAAGCTTTATGAAGATGACTGGTAAATTTGCAGCGGGTATCCAAGCCTCTAAAACTGATAAAAACATCAGACTTGAGTTGAGGAGTATTGGATGAGGAAGAAGAAGGAATCAAACTCAATGCCATCGATGAGATCAGAGAGTGACCGATAAGATGTTTTTATTTTGCACTGATGTTAAGAGTCTTCATTGACTTATATATTTCCTGGTGGATGGCAACTAGCTTCCTTGATATTTCAATTAACTTTCCTAGAAACAGAGCACCACAGAGTCTCTTGTTCTAAATCCAATGATACACATTAAAACACTTTTTTATTTATTAGATTTTTACTTTAATACTTTAGGTGTATTTGCCCGAGCAATTAAAATCACAATACATGGGTATGATTATCTAATCATACCAAAAAAAAAAAAAAAAACATTTAAATTATTATTTTGAATAAAATAAATTATTTTTTTAAAAAAATAAAATTAATTTGAAATAAAATAACATTTAAATTAAATATAAATAATATAATATTTTTTAAAGAACAAAAGAGTGGGACAAAACCAGTCCCAGCCAAAAAACTAAAAAAGTAAAAAACTGAAAAGAAAAAAAAAGTTTTATAAAAAAAAAAACTGAAAAAAGCAATAATGTAAAAGAGAAAAGGTTGGGTCTCAGTCAAAAAAAGAAACACAGGAGCCCCACCGGATTGGTCCAATCCGGTGCACTCAACAAACGTGGGGACAGGACTGCACATAGTCCAATCTAGTCCAATTTTAAAAGGAGAAAAGGTTGGGTCCCAGTAAAAAAAAAAAAGAAAAAGAAAAAAAAAAAAAGGACTAGTGGGATTAAAATAGTTGAAGAAAAGTTGCCGTGTTGAAGAAAAGTTGATTCCTCATACATATAATATTATAATTGCACGGTAAAAGAGTAAAGATATCATAATTTCACTTCACGTGCTTAGCAATTTCCATGAAGTATTGGTAAAGTGTTAATTTAAATTTCAAAAGTATATATATATATACATACATATTGAAATAATTTCAAAAGTATATTTGTTAGCACCAAAATTAGGGATGGGCATTGGGGATGGATATAGAACCCTTCATCCCCATCCCCATTTATCAAACCTCTCCCTATCCCCTCATTTCCCTATTAGGAGAAAATAGGGATGAGAGAGTTTTGGGAGATAGATCTTCATCTTCATCTCCATCTCCATCATTATTTTCCTGTTTTCTTTATTTTCCTCATTTTTTTTTCATTCCCGGTTTCGTTTACATACTAAAAAACAAACTATCCATTACAAATTCAAAAACAAATAATTAATAATAGAATGAATAAAAAATATTAAGATATATATATAGTGAGTCTCTCATAAGAGATCCTTTATTTTAATTTCGGTAAGGATCACCATGAAATCACATCGATTTGAAGAAATTTTGATCTGAATTTTTTTGTGGATGATAAATTCATTAAAATCTACCTATAAATAAATTTTAAAAAGATTTAAGCACTAGAACTATTTATCCCGACTTTTT
Organism: Acer campestre; assembly: GCA_954870605.1. Taxonomy (NCBI): domain Eukaryota; kingdom Viridiplantae; phylum Streptophyta; class Magnoliopsida; order Sapindales; family Sapindaceae; genus Acer; species Acer campestre. Next base: position 52,158,022 of record OX940799.1, on the reverse strand, counting down.
TTAAAATATGAAGGCATCAGAAAAATGGGGCGAAATATATGAAAATTAAAGAAAAATAGTTCTAGTACTTAAAAAATTCTCAAATTTTATTTACATGTAGATTTTGATGAACTTATCATCCACAAAAATAAATGATATTGGTCATTACCGAAATTAAAATAAATGATTCATTATGAGAGACTCAATATATATATTAAAGGAAATAGGGAAACAAGGACTCCCCCATTCTCATTTCCTCATTTCCCCAATGAGTCAATGATAGGGGTACATTGGGGGAGAATAGAGGAACCGGGGTTGGGGAGGGCCCGCCCCAATGGGCCCCATGCCCATCCTTGATACACTTCATCTGATTTGGAGTAAAATACATTGTCATGTTAATATAATTGTGTGGCAAGAAGTGATCATAATTTCAGTTCACATGGTGAACTTTTCAAGAAGTTTTATTTAAATTTCGTAAGGTATTTTGGAATCTTTTGTTTACATTTGACCTTTAGTTGTAATAATTCAAGAGTCCGTAGTTTCAATCTTTTTTCTTCATCAATTTACTGGAAGAAGAAGCCTTGCTTGCTGCCTTGAAAAATTCCAAAAACCGAAATTGATTCTCGTCTTGGAAAATTCTTGTCTCGAAGGTAAGCAATCGGAGGAGTCTTTGGTCTTCAAGGGGATTTGGCAAGGCCTTAGTCCTCCAAATATTGAAATCTTTGTGTGGAATCTTTTGCATGGTAGAGTAGCGGTAAAGGATGTTTTGAATGGGTTTAGGTTGCAGCCAGGTACTGGTATGGAATGTCTTATGTGCAGTTTGTTCGATGAGTCTATTGATCATCTTTTCTTACATTGCAACTAGTCTTGGGATATTTGGACCAGTTGCATGAGTTGGTGGGGTATAAGCTTTTGTTCTTCCAGTACTTTGTTGGATTGGTGGAACAGTTGGTTGGGTCTGTGTCCTAAGAACTCGGCTTAAAGAGCATGGATCTCTTTGTTTTTCACGTTGACTTGGACGGTTTGGGAAGTAAGGAATGGGAGGGTGTTTAGGAATATCGAAGCTTCTCGTGTTCAAGCTTTGGATATGGTTAGATTTCGTGTTGTTTGGTGGTTCAAGAATCTTGGGAAGAGCTCTAATGATCCCATCACTTACATTCTTTTGGACATAGCTGAGCGGTGTGTTGATTGTTCCAAGGTTAAGTTATCGAAGCTAGAAGATTGGTCTCCTCCGCAGCCAAACGCTTTGAGTTTCAACGTTGATGGTTCGACTATGGGCTCTCCAGGTCAGGCTAGTATTTGAGGTGTTTTGTGTGACCATAATGGTAAAATTTTATGTATTTTTTCAGTTGATATTGGAATCCAAGAGGCCATTTATGTGGAGATTGAAGCGATCTCTAGAGCTTGTTGCCTCTACATTACGAAACCAGAACTAGAAGGCAAGAGAATTATCTTTATTAGCGAGTCCAAGACAGCCGTATCATGGATCAATAGCAGCAACCTTGGCAACTTGAAGCACTTGCAGTCGATTTTGGATATTCATTGTTTCCTGAGCAGCATGGATCAGGCAAGAGTGATTTTCAAGTCTAGAGCCTCCAATTCTTTTGCTGATTCTCTAGCTAAAAGAGGCTCTCAAGGTGATAGGGATATTCTTAATTGGAGTCTGTATTAATTTGCTTTGTTTTGTTTTTCGGTTGTTTGTTTGGTCCTTTGCTTGTGTTGTTCTATTTTGGTTTTGTGCTCTTGTGGTTTGTCGTTTCATGTGGCTCTTGTTCCCCTGTTTGTCCGTTTTCTTTTTCCTTTGCCTTTTTGGCTGAATAAACTTTGCTTTTCAAAAACAAAATCATGAAATATCCATGATCATATATACAAACAAGCGAGTCAAACCATTTTTCATTATCATGAATGGAAATAAAATATTGGCTTCAAATTGCAATCAAAGTTCAAACTTAAACCATAGTCATATGACACGGCCATTATTAAATACACAACTATTCTCATCACTAAATTTATTGATACTATAAAATTTAGACCGTTCAAAATTCATTTTGATGTGGTTGAACGTAAATTTGATGATAACTATACTTGTCAACAAATGTTAAGATCCCAAGTGGCCAAGTTCAAATCCACTGTACGTTAATTTGCATGGAATCAACCAATTGACACACTTTAAAGACTTGGTATTTGGTAACGATTGAAGTGTGTTAGTACGTAAGAAAGCATATATCAACTTTGATAGGTTGGCCTGGACTAAGCTCATCAATTTGGATGGGTGAATAAAAGAATTTTATATCATTGATTGGCAGAGATGAAGCCAGGTCCAAGATATTGCGGAGTTAATTTGAAAAATTATTAAAAGTTTAATAGAAAAATGTAAATAATAAAAAATATCAGGATAAAATATTAATAAATTTTTATAAAAATTGTGAACAATGTATAAAGCATCAACCTAGACATGAACTGGTTCCAAGTTCATAATATTAACATAGCTTTAAAATTCAAATCCAAACATAAGACTAATTATAATTATATCAAACACCCCCAAACACCCCCATCCCCAGTTCCCCAAATAAAGTTTTGGGGTGGGGGTAGTCGGGGAGGGCCTGCCTCAATGGGTCCCACGTCCACCCATAGTCCACTCCATAAATAAAATACATTGTCATGTTAATATAATTTCGAGGCAATAAGTGAACATAATTTCAGTTCACATGATGAACTTTCTAGGAAGTTTTATTTAAATTTTGTAAGATACTTTTTGGAATTTTTTGTTTACATTTGACCTGTAGTTGTAATAATTCAAGAGTCCGTTGCTTTGATCTTTTTTCTTCATTTAATTTTCTATAAGAAGAAGCCTTGCTGCCTTGGAAAATTCCAAAAACCAAAATTGATTATTTTCTTTTTTTTGTTGATAAAAATCGATTCTTGTCTTGAGGATAATTCCATTTAAAAAAATATATATTATGTGACATTTTTATTCTAATAAAATTACTAAAGAGGATAAAAAAATAAAAAATAAAAAAAAATCTAAACACGCTAAAAACCAATTTCTCTACACTCTAATTACTTATTTTTAATCTTTTTACATTTCACAAACCGTAAAACTTTTTTTATTTGATTTAGAATTGATGAGAATGATTTACCATAAAAAATAAAAAAATAAAAAAATTGTGTATGCAAATATTGTCACCCATAAAATTAATAAGTACACCCCAATTGCACCCACGTTAACATTTTAAACTTTTAATTCTACTTTAAACACCCATAAAACACTGAAAATACGCTTATAGAAATAAATTTATTTATTTAAATAGATTTATCCGTATATTCTCAAATTTGAAACCTTAACCTTTACATTCTACAAAATGAAATGAAAAAGAAAAATGAAAAAAAAAAAAATCTTTCTTTTAACTTTTGTGTTTCCTTTGGTTGCGAGTGGGAACAAACTCTAAAAGTTTCTCATAAATAATCATATTAAATAAGTATAAGCTCATGTTGTTAGCATACTGGTTCACTTGAAATGTTTCATTTCTTGTTTTGTTACTTCAATGGCTCATGTTGTATTTGCTAACAATGGAGCTCTTTCAAGATCAATTTTTAGTGAGATTAATCTTGTTTTATTGTTTAAACTCAAGTTGATGATTTCATATTATACTTAGTGGCAAAGAGAAAAAAAAAAAAAAGAGAGCATTTGACAGAGTTTTAATGTAAAGTATTCTTTTTTCTTTTATCAGATTTTGTTATGAGAAAGTATTTGACATTTATAAAATCGTATAGATATTTATTTTTAAAGAAGAAGATGTTCATCATGAGTTAACTTATTTAAATTAATTCTTTTTAAAAAAAAAAACTTTGTTAATTTAATTTATTTTTTCCTTTTTATTAATTATATGTAGGGATATTTTATAATATAATTTTTTTTATATATATAAAATAGGTGTACTGATTAATTAGTTTTATGGATGGCAATAACGACAGTCTTTTTTTGAAAAAAATGTTGATTTTTGCAAATTTTTTTGTAGAAAAAATAATAACAAAAATCTTTTTTAATTTGCAAAATTATGGCAACCAAACAAGCATCATTCAAAACTCATAAAATTAATAATAATTGAACAATCAAATGAATTGAAAACTACTATTTGTTAATTTAATTACCAAATTAACGTTAATTAACAAAGTTATAAGCCGATCAGAATCGTCTGCTACATTATTCATTTTCGTTTGTTGAAGAAGGAGGAGAACGGTGATATAAGTTGTTATAATAAACCATGATAATGATCAAGATCATAATCATGGATTGGAAATATTGCTACAGTGAATACATGCAGTGATGCAGGCCATTATATAAAGAGAGACCCTACTTGTTTTGTTGTCCAATATAGCTGTAATATTGCTAAATGTTAGGGTATGTCATTGCAATTAATTCATTACATGTAAATGATCTCACACAGTCACACACACACTGACTAGATCATCGAATCAACCCAACAACAAGAATCATTTTCATTTTCATTTTCTATTAAAACTTTCAAAAACAAAAAACACATACACACACACTCAACATGAACAACACCACTCCATCAAAAAAAAAAAAAAAAAAAAAAAAAAAAAAAACATGAACAACACCACCTCCGCCACCATAATGGACCGCGCCGTCTCCTTACGCCGCTCCGCTGCCCCCTACTCCTCCGACGCCGAGCCCCTCACCTTCGCAACCCCCATCCGGGTCGCCGAGGCCGCCGCCGTCGACGAGTCCAAGACCAAGCGGCAACACCTCTCTCTTCTGGCCTCCAACTACCTCTCTCCGCATCTCCAACTCTCCCTGTCTCGTCCTCTGCATTGTCACCGCTCTCGTCGTCATTTCGCTCGCCTTCCATTCTCGTAGCCTAGTCTGTCTCTCTCTGTACGATCCCGTCTCTCGGATTGGACCCAGGTTGCTCCGCCCCGATGCGCTCGAGTCGGATTTCGGGTATCTTGGAGTTCCCTGGTGTAAGTCTCTCTTTGCTTGTTAGCTTCAGATCTGGATTGTTTTCATTTTACATTAATATTCTTGCTAATTGTCTTGTTTTCTGTTTTTTGGTTTGTGGGTGTTTGGATTTTGTGTTTTTTGTTTGATCAATTGTTTCAATATTTGATTATAAATGGTTTATCTTTAATGGGTCGTCAAGATTTGATGGATTAATTGTTTGTAAAGCATGTAAATTTGCAATCCATCCACTAGGGTTTGCGTTGGTAACATATCGATAATCGGAGCTAATGACTATGGACGACTGGGATCTTATAAGTTATTCATGATCATTTGTTCTTATGGATTCTATATCTGCATTGTTGCTGTTAGTGCTTTGAATTTACACTGGTAGTATATTGGTGATTTAAAAGGCCTTCATTTATTTACACTGACTTTCAATTTATTTTTTTAATTAGTCGTTGCTACTTAGACATTCCTCTTGTTTTCATTTTTTTTCTTGTGATGCACTCGCTTGCTTGTGCAAACAAGTATTATTTCCAATTATAAACTTTTCTTGCTAAAGATTAGTTTTTGCATGTTTCTTTTAAATCGAATGATGGGGTTTATAGAAAGAGAGATCCATGGACATATAGACGTTGATCCTGTTTGTTGATTTGGTTAATATTTAAGTTATATTATAAAGTTTTAGCCAATAAATTAATTTGGTTCCGGGGATGATGTTCATATTTTCATTCTTTACTCGTGAGTTTAGGTGTTGTTTGTTCTATTGCAGCATGATCTTCTAAACTAATTATGGATACTCGGTTTATATGTTAACTCTAAGGATCTTTCACCATTTTGATTATGAAGTTGTGTTTATTTATTGTGTTTCATGACTTTCATCTCTATCTAGAGATTGTGGCCCAAGTTGAAATTATAGAATGTGGTGATATGTATAGTTTGATCGAATGAAATTTAGTTGAAAGACTTTAGTTTTAGTTCATTATTCTTAGCTGCTTATGGTTTACGATCCTTGTCAAAAGGCAGATCGAAACATGGAAAAACGGTGGACTGGACATCCAAGGATTTACTCAAGGCTTTGGAAGAATTTGTTCCAATATATGAGACTCGTCCAATTAAAAACAATATGTATGGCATGGGGTTTGATCACAGCTTTGGGCTTTGGTTCATTACTTGGTGGCTGAAGCCAGATCTTGTGATTGAGAGTGGTGCTTTTAAGGGTCACTCGACTTGGGTTTTGCGGCAAGCAATGCCAGATAAACGAATTTTTTCACTTTCACCCTGGCATCCTAGGAAGTACCTACAGAAGGGCCCTGCTTATGTTGATGCAAACTGCACATACTATGCTGGAAAAGAGTTTGTGGATTTTGGTAGTGTTGATTGGGCAAGTGTGATGAAGAAACATGGAATTACCGATCTCAGCCGAGTCCTAATATTTTTTGACGACCATCAGAATGAATTAAAAAGGTACTAACTGTCTCACAGTATTTGATTATAAGAAACCTCTGCAATTCATGCATTTTTTATAGTACAGGCTTGAATTTTGCTCAAGTGCTGATTTGTCTTAATTCATGTTTTCGTGGATGACTAAAGCAGGCACTGAAGGCTGGATTTGGGCATCTTGTTTTTGAGGATAACTATGATACTGGAACTGGGGATCATTATTCTTTGAGGCAGATATGTGATCAATTTTATATAAGAGGTGCACACTTTTTCCCATCTTGTTTCTATTTTATGAGCTGCATGTGAATTGTATAATACGAATCTCTTTCCCATTCTTGAAATTATACTATTCTGTTTCTTTTCCTTTTTTACACCTGTATGGAGGACCTATGCTAGCATTGTTTTTTTCTTGTTCTTTTTCTTTTTTGGTTGAAAGAAATGAGATGAAATGAAGGTTACGTTCGAGTAATTAATTAATTCGCCTTTTTCGCTTTTGAATCAGGAGGTGGTCATACCTGCTTTAGTGATAGTGATGAAGCAAGGATTCGAGCTAGAAGAAAGAAATTCTGGGAGAAGGCAGTGGATGTACAAGAGCTATGTGGACCAGGTGAAACTTGGTGGGGTGTTAGAGGAGAAATGCGAGATAATTTCCAAAAATTTCCAAAAATTGATTATATATTTCCAAAAATTGTTGCAACCTGCCTCCTTAGTACGAAGAGGTTCTGTCTCTATTTCGTCACTTTCTGACAATTTCCAAGTGGTTTAATTAATAAAGCGAAGGGGAACTCATATTCTTGATTTACGTGTGAGACCATTTAATTAATTTGATTTCAAATTAATTTTAGTAAACACTGTAATCAAAAAATTTCCTTGTCCGCATTAATAATCCCGGTTAATAAATGCGTGCCCTACCTGATGATGATGATAAATGGAGAAGAAATGAAAAAATAGTGAAGACCAACAAATGGGAATTGGGCTTTTATTAGGTATTTTGGCCCGTTTTATATTTGGGCCGGTTCTTAGTGACGTGCCTAGTCTCAAGCCTAAGACCATACAAGTTTTGGGCCTCAACTCTTTTGTTGGGCTCTTACTTAGCTTCCTACTATCCATCCAATCAACTTCCTCAAAAGGTGCTTTGAAAAATCTGTCTGCCTTGATGACTTCAGTTAGACTATAACAATTTAAAATCTTTAATATTTTAAAATTTTAAGAAATTGTGAGATTGGTATGGTAGAGAGAATTATTATAGACAAAAATACCCTTTCTTTTTTCTTGACTTGCCCAACTCAATTTTTCCTTGCGTAGTCTGTCTTTCTTGCCGACCACTTTTTTTTCTCCCTATTTTTTTTTTCTGCTGCTTATTTTACTTGGTTATATTGTTGATTGGCAGCTGCGCTTATAGATGGGGTGAATTTATAATTTTACAAATTTTTGTGGTTAATATCTTATTATTATTTGGGTAGATATATATAATTACATTAATTTTGTCAAGGGCATTTGTGTCTTTTTATCATATCAATCCAGTCAACTAGTACAAGTGACAGTGGTCAACTATTTTCAGGGGAGGTTTGTGCAATTAAATGAAAAATTGAATATAGATACAATATTACCTAAACTCAGGTTTGATAACGTTCTCACAAACAATGTAGCCTCTAAAACGTATAGGAATCACACCAATGTTGTTTCATAGACAAAATATCTACATCTACACAAGTGAAATTGGTCTCATTACATAAATCCACCACTCCCACCGCATCAGATTCAACACAACCCAATTCAACAGCCATAGTAAGCCCCTCAGGAATGGCATTCGCCTTGTCATATCTGATTTTCAAGCTATTGGAGTTTGGATGATTCACTTTTCTGGACATTTCAATATGGAAAATAAATTTATATAATAAACCGTAGAGAATCAAGTCAGCAATAGTAAAACAAATATAACTTGATAGAATTCAGAGTACATATAGAGTTAAGTCTCAAAATTTAAGAACTTTCTGATTAAAGAAAATCTATTATCATGCTATTCAACATCATCAACAAAGAAACCTAACAATATAAAAACTTGAAGTTCTACTTGACGTAAAGAATCTTCTTATATATTTTAAATTAGAATTGTGAATTTAAGAAACCCCATGGAGCAGGTATGAAAGTGAATGAAAATTTAGGCACAATCGACAATATCTAAACATGTGGGCAGTAGACGGGTGATCATTCTTAGTCCTTCAACTAGAGGAGGTGTTCTTCCTTGCAGCGTAGACACGATAAGCCGCCAGTCCAACAATGGCCACCGTAGCTCCGACTGCAATAGTAAAGCACAAGCAATCACATACTATACAATTAATGATCAGTGAAGGAGGATAATTTTTTATGCATGACAATTAGAAAAGAGCAATGCCAGAAAGCTAGTAGATGAAGAAAGCCTTGACGAAATACAAAAAAGACTTCAACTTTACGGTTCTAGCAAAAAAACTACTATCATTCAGAGGTTCTGTTTTCTATATATCTTCTACTAATTTTTAAATCCCACATAACTTCTATCATCCACATAAAACAGTTAGAGTAAAACAGCTTCTCAGGAAATCCAAAGCAAACTTCGAGTTTTTAACACTAATGAATAAGGGTGGCTGTTACAGCAACTCATAAAGCAGACTGAGCCTATCAAGTTGTGAGACTACAGCTCTTGTGCATAAAGAAATGAAGTGCCACTTTTCAATTTTAAACACTTTGTGATGAAAAAAAATGGAGAAGGCACTTTGCAACTACCCCCTAACACATAAAGAGAAGAGAAGAGCGGGGAGGAGGAGCCATGTACTTCTTCAACTTCCAAGAGTGAGAGACCATACACTTTTTGTAACTTCGGGAATATATTAATAGAACATTTTAAAAAAAACAGTAAACTAACAAGTTTCCATTGGCTCAATGAGAAATTAATGATCTTTAAAAACCAAATAAAACACTTACCTGAAACAGCCATAAGAGAACGATTTATGAGTCGATGGTATTGCTTGCGGCTTTTCCCAGCTACAGTTTCTGGAATGCTCAAATGCGGGTGTTCTGCTGCACTGACAATTCTCCGGAATATATTATTGAAATCACCCAACCTTGAGCTAATAGGTATAGGAGCCTCTATTCCCATATCCTGACTGACCTACAAAAGCAAATATTCCAACAATAATTCGTTACATACTTTCATTATATGTCCAAAACAGAATGGACTAATTAAATTGAAAAAGGTGAGAAACCACCAGCAATCAGAAATAATAGAGTAGATACAACAAATTGAAATTTTTACTCTGACAACGAAGCAACAGTAACACAATTCTAGACCACACAGTTCAACCAAAACCTTGAAGAAAACAAGTAGGGGAGAGTATCGTTCAATATGTAAGGTTGCAACAGCAGAAAAAATTTATTTTACTTGGTCACTTGATACAATCAAATAAAAGGTTTTCATAGACATTGGCTACTATTGTTTGGACATATTTGTTCAGCCAAAGAAATCATATTGCTCACAAAACCAAAAGCACAATGACTAAATTTCCTTAACCCAATGTGGGGAATAATGACGGTTGCTGTTAGTCACTGTAATACATTACTAAAGATGAAGGCACTGAAGAAGATAAATACCCTAGTAGACTCCTATATTGCCAGAGGAAATGAATCCAGATCGTCTTTAGCTGCAACAATGAGGCAGGGCACTTCAGAGCCAATATCCTCACCGTGACTAGCAACTTCCACCAGCAGTTCAGTGTTTACATTAAAATTCGAATCTCTTCACAAGTTATTTTTTATTTTTTATTATTTCAATTCATTTAGGGGCAAACTTGTCCAAAATGAATCAAAAGTTATAAAAACAATTAAAAACTTTTATGTGGCTAAAAACAATAAATCTGTAAATTTTTTCATAAACAGTATCTCAAAATAGCATAATTTGCCACCATATATATCATCAAAACAATATATAACTATGCCGTATTCATTTCAAAAAATAAAAATAAATAGGTCTATCATATTCATATATATTGGAAATATATAAGTCATCATGTTTATGTATAAAAATCTAAAATTCCATGTAGCCAACTTTCAGTATGTTCTGCTTTCAAGACTAATGTTAAAACCATTACGCATTCAACTACATTCATTGAAAGTACATCAAAGTTTATAGGGAATAACTAGCTAGTGACATAACCACTGTCCGATGTAGCTTAGTGGTAGTAAAAGTACTTGTTCAGTTTGAAAATTTCACAGGTTCAAGTAGCCGCTATTGTAAGTGATATATATCAACTAGCTAGTGACATAAACATATAGGTTTCAATTTGATCTATTTTTTTCTCTAGTTTTGTTTTACGATGTACAACACTGACTCACTGAGGTACATAGACTTAAAATATTTTTAATTTAGCAATATAAGTCAGTCTTGAAACTGTCAAATCCAAGAGCTTATTACCCTATTTTCTAATTTAACAATTATAAAATTCACTAACACATAGAAAATAAAATCCGAACATCATGTTACTAGACAAATATGAAAATAACATTAAAGAGAGTAAATATTAATGAATTTTATTGACTCACATAGCGTGCCAGATAATTTAATTTGTAAGTAACATATTATTCTCCAAGTTATGTTGTATATAATCAATTTGATACAATTAAAAATTAGTAATAACTTTTTTTATAAAAATGTACCAATCACTGTTTAGTAACATAATATGAAAAATATCATCAGTCTGGTCATGTCCTAATTTCGAGTCGCCAATACTACAAGGTATGAAAAATAAAAACATAATATGAAAAATAGACATATGATGAACAATTAATCCAATAATAAAATGACGAGATGAGGTTTGTCCAGTGGTAAACCCCTCAGACCAATACTATAAGGTTGTGGGTTCGAGACTTCGAGTCATCTATTTCTAAAAAAATACCTCGAATTTATATAATAATTAAAAAAATCTAATAATAATAATAATAATAATAATAATAATAATAATAATAGTACTTAAATTGCTTCAAAAAAACTAATGAATTAAACAATGCAAAACGAGTTCTACAAAAGAGAATAGTGATATTCAAATATAGAAGTATTTAATTTAATTACCTTGATAAGTTCATCTTCCTTCTCATAGTTGTCATGAGCGTTTGCCAATGACAAAACATCTTCATCCTCACCTATCTGAGAACTTCCATCGACTTCTTTACGATGTCGAGAAAACATTAAATGTACACCACACTTTTCCACCTTATAATGTTGTTTCGTTTTACAACGAATATAAAACTGGAAAGTGATCTCATTGTCATACCTTAATAATTCACTGGGAGAGATCTCGACAAGTGAGTCCACAAACACATGGTCTGACCAAATATCACTCTTGTAAAACGCATATTTACCGAAATTTCCTGTCTTAACACATGGGTCTCCATTTTTAAATTTGAGGTTGCAATTCCAGTGTATACAACAATATTCATATGCTTCCAACTCATCTTCACTCCGATATTCATCATATGCTTCCACACCATCTTGATGGTCTAGACATGGAGCCACAACAACGCTCAAAACAAAACCCACATAGTTATACCTGAACCAATCCGATGGTACCTCCACATTTATAAAAGACCCATTGCTTCGAAATTTAAAACATACCGGAATTTCACTTCCAGGGTAACATATATTAGCATATTTTGGTATACCTTTATAATCCTACACAATAAAAGTAATTAATTTGTAACATTGTTGACATTAGTGTCAAATTGTTTTAAATAAGGAAAAATGTCACTAAAGTTCCAACATTTTTATGCAATATCAAATTTTAAAATGATTTAAGTATATTAGTAACTCCGGTCCTTATTTTATAAGAAATATATTTCTTTAGTCCTTCTATTAATTTTGTCATTTTTTCGACCATGTATCTCGGACACCTCGATAAAAGAAGTCGTTTTCAATCTTTGAGGTTCTTCGATACTCCTAATGGCATTAAGATTATACTTACCTTTCTCTATGGCAATAGAATCAAGATTTTCATTTTTTTTTTTTTATCTTAACACCAATATCATGTCGCAAAGCAACTTGTCTAAAACAAATGCAAGGGGAGGAAAACACAAAACGTACCTTTTTCTTAGGAATTCGAGCATTTTCAACCCCCTCAATTTGTAATTCCAGAATTGCAGTGTTCCATTCATCCAAGATGTCATCCACGTCATAACATGCATCTTTGAGCTTGTCGAGCCAAACTCTCACCGCTGTCTCCTTCACTTGTCTTTGCTCTGCATCAACCAGCATAGCTTGAATGGCTTGTAAGTTGCTGGTGAGCTTTTCTATTTCCTTTCTGACATCCGTAACTGGCCTCACCTCTTGCTCTACTTCTCTACTGATGATCGAAGTCAACTGTTGGAGAACAGTAGAAACAATTGCCTCAGCAGCCATAGTTTGTGATGGAAATTGATCAATGTCAAAAGAGAAGAAATATTTTTGAGTTCTTAGTAGTTGTGTTTGTGATGTGAAACTAATGCTGCTATGCTTTCAATTTTTATAACGCCGAAAGGAGAAGAGAGTCATGCCTGCTACGCCGTGATTGAGCGTTGGATCCTAAAGTAGGAGATCCAATGGTTGAGACTTAATATTATACAAAATAAAGTATATTAGTTAGCAAGTTGAAGAGCCGGTTTTGTGGTGGAGTTATGCCCCTTGACTAATTGACTAACCATTGACTAACCGTTGACCACGTTAATTAACCACAAAAAATATACAGGGTGGATCTGGACCCATTTTAGGGTACAATAATTGGTTTGGAAAAGAGAGTACTGTATTCTCCAATAATTGTGTCTGTGGAAAATGCTATTAAGTTGAAAAGAAGAGAAATATGTTGATGGTATTCTCACATGACATAGCCATATATCAATCAAGTAAGAGAGTTATGCCACATAGCATGGTGATTATTACGTTGTAGATTTATTTATTTATTTATTATGTTTTTTTAAATACCACTAGAAATAACAGCCACTTGAAGAACTTGGGACGTTAAGTTCTAGATATTACTTGAAAAATCTAACCTTTTACTTGTTAGAAATTAAAATGAACATATATACTACAACACTTGTTACATTCTCCATATAGTGGGTTGGAAATTGAATGACAAAAAGAGGAGAAATATTTTGAGATCTTAGTAATTTGTGTGTGATGTGAACAAAAATTATGTCATCATTTCAATTATTATAGCGCCGAAAGGGGAAGAAAAATATGAGAAGACTGAAAACAGAGGAGTGGAAAATTAAATGGGAAAGGAAATTGATAAGATTACAGGGTGGATCTGGACCCATTTTAATATTCATTTGGAATTGGAATTCTAAAAAAAAAAAAAAAATTGATTGCTATCTCTCTTTGTGACTTTTTGTCAATCAGAGACTATTCCCGCAAATGGAAAACTGGAAAAGAGAGTGTTGTTCAATAATTGTGTCTCTAGAAAAAGCACTAACATTTCACCATGCATCTACTGGATTGAAGCAGAGCTCTACACTCCAAGATCTATGTATTCTTCAATGTTAATGAGTCCTCATGTGACGATCTTGAATTTGGTTCAATTCAATCCAATTTGAATTTTAAGTTGATTGGATTAAGTGATTGATTTTATTGGAGAAGGAAAACGAAAATTCAATATACAACTTGGACAATTATACCTGTTTTTGATAGTCGGGTCCGGTTTAATACTCTAAATTAAATCAATGAAACTAATCAAAATCAATCCTTTTAAATTTGATAACTGTATCATAAAGGTTGTTTCTGAATTGAAGAGTAAGGAGGTGATAAAATTATTGTCCCATACTAAGAACTTGTAAAATTAACATTAATACCTTGACATGAACAAAACCATTTTCAACTAAATTCCTAAAAAATTAATAATGTTTTCATCATAATATACATAAAACTCTTAAAAAAAATGTGTCAACTTTGAAAGAAATGTTAACTCGGTTTCTATTATTTAAAAAAAAAAGGATAATACATTGAGGTCCTTGAAGTTTAGCATAAAATAGAAACCGCCTATTTCATTTTTTTCATTAATTATATATGTTAAATCAATATTTAAGTAGAAAAAAAAATTCCATAAGAACAATAAAAATATTTTTTAAAGATTTTATAAATCAAATCAATATTTAAGTAGAATATTTAATTTTGAGATGAAATAAGGTATATAAATGATTTTAACTTGATTTTATAAAAATAATAACGATATATTAAAAGATTCATTAAATGTTAAAATAGATTATTCCTTAATAACTTTCAAAAAGTAAACCCTAACCCACTTTTTAAAATTAATGCCAAAATTTGTTAGATTATCAATTAATCACTATTAAAAGTTTTACCGAACATCATTTGATATCAAAATTATAAAATACATTAATTTTAACTTTTAAAAAGCAATACCAAACTGGTCATTATACTTATAAAGTTGATTTTAGTTGACTAATGAATATAATACTGAATTGTCCATACTTATTAAAATTTAAAATGAAGAGAAAATAATATACATATATATATAATAAGAAAGAAGAAAAATGGAATTTAAAAGGAGCAAATCTGCTCCCTAAAAAGAAATATATTAAAGAGAAGGGAGTAATACTAACCTCATCATAACGATATTGGATTTTCCGTAGAGCATCTGTCACAATGTCCTCCGATATATTTGGATCCAATTTGCAACAATTGCCAAAATCAGCTATGATTTTGTTCCCACAGTAATTGCTATGTTTGGCCGAATACTTATTTTGAAATACTTCCAGTGATGTGCAACCGAATACTTCCAGTGATGTGCAACCGAATGCAAGTACCCATCGCAACTGAGGGGCAGGCAAATATTTAAGCTTCTTGCAGTTCTTTATACTCAGACCCACTAGGATAGAGAGATTTATAATGCTTGTGGGTATGCTTTCAAAACTATTTCCATCCAATCTTAAGAATCTTAGAGAGGATAAGCAATCGAGATTGTCAGGTAAGTTCGTGATACCACAATCACGTAGATCTAGCTTTGTCAGATTCTGCCATCCTTCTATACGAGGTAAGAACAAACACACCGCGGTATCCCCTTTAACCCCAATTCTATTAAAACTTAACTCCTCAATATTCTTCAAATCTATTATAGATGATGGTAATTCTTTTATAGCAGTATACACAGCCGTCAAGTTCTTCAAAGATTCTAAAGTTCCGATATCACTAGGCAACTCCTCAAGCATTGAGCAATATGATAGACACAGAAATTTAAGAGATTTCCACTCACAAACGCTGTTTGGAAGACTCTTAAGCCTTTTACAATTATAAAGATGCAAGGTATATAGTCTACGTAGATACTTGATGGATGAGGGAAGTTCTTCAATAGCACTGTCCATTAATAATAACGATTCTATATTACATGGCATCTCAGGCAATATTTCCAGATTTGAGCACAAACAGAGATCTAAGAAGTCAAGCTTATTGAGATCTTGAATAGAAGACGAGATTTCATGTAAATATTTACAACTTCGTAGACACAATCTCTTGAGATTTGGGAAACCTGAGAAGTCTGGACAAATGGTTATGCTGGAGAATCCAATGTTAATTTCTTGCAACTTAGCACAATGCTGTAACCAGAAGTTAAAAAAAAATAATAATTAAAAAAATCAACACATAATATTACTAATTTACTACTTTATATAGTATTTACAAAGCAATGTAAATTTGAAAACATACCTGAACACCATTCCATAGTTGTTTAACCTTACTGTAACTCATGTCAAGTTTAATGAGATTCTCCGGAAGAAAACTCGACAACAGTGATTTTATCGGGCATCCATGCCAACAAAGATACCTTAGCTCAGTGAAATCAAATTCAAAAGCTTCAGAAACATGCACCTTATTATTGGCCGTACCAAAACTTGAGTCGTAAACATTCAAAAATCTCAGTTCAGGCATATTTGCGAAAGCACATGGATTTAAATGTATATATCTCATTTTTGACGTATCCAAAGAAATGCCTCTGATTTTTTTGGTACCCTAGTATATTCATACACAAAATATAATATTAAGTTAGTATATATATTAAATATGTAATGACTCATTAGTTGATTAATTGTAAAAGAAACATATCATATTACCCGTTCTTTTCCACATAGCTAATGCACAAGTATAAATGGAAATGATACTCTCTAAGCTAAAAATAGTTAATTGAATCTCACCGAATTTTTAGTCAGAACATGATAGATATCCTCATGATGCCACAATCGACTACGTTTGCCAGGATTTTCAATAGATTCTTGCCGCACAATTTCCCTAGCCATGGCTTGTAGCAAATCATGCATTGTTATCTCGTTATTTGACATGGTTATCAAAGACTTACAAATGAGATTATCTATTCCAATCTTTGCCCGAAATCCACATTCTTCTACAAATGCTTTTACAAGTCGAATGTCACTCGATTTAAAAAAAAATGCAATATCTAAAAAGATATTCTTTTCTTCATAATCAAGTCCATCGTAACTTATTTTCAACACTTTCTGTACATCTTCATGAGGGATTGTTTCTAGTTTTTCAATTGCATCCACCCAAACCTCTTTTTCTCTGTCAAGTAGATAGGACCCCAAAACTTTAAGTGCCAATGGAATCCCTCTAGCATAATTTGCCACTCTTTTAGATAGCTCCATGTAATCTACTGTGGGATGGTTTCTTCTAAAGGCATGCCTGGAAAATAGCTCAAGAGCTTCATGATCAATTAATTGCCGGACTTCATAAACTTGATCCACTCCACCAATTCGAAGCACTTGCAAATCTCTTGTTGTCAAAATGATTCGACTTTGTGGACTGAGACAGTCAAAACCTCCGATCAAATATTCTATTTTTTTATAATCGGACACGTCATCAAAAACAATAAGAAGCTTCTTACGGCCAAGTCTATTCTTTATAAAAGAACGTCCTACTGCAAAAGTACCACCTATATTTTCATTTCCATCCCTCAATAATGCTGAATAAAGGTATCGCTGCAAGTGATGTAATCCATTGCTCTTTTCACACTGTTCCCTAACATTGTGACAGAAGTAAGAACCTTCAAATTGATGAGAGATTTTGTTGAATACAGATTCAGCAAGAGATGTCTTGCCTATACCACCAAGGCCCCAAATTCCTACACTACGGACATCCTTTGTCCCGATGCTTAACAACCATTCAATTTCCTTAACCTTTGAATCTATTCCAACAAGGTGGCTGGTATCAGGTGAGGACAAGCGATTCATTTTCTTCAAAACATCTTGGACAATATGCTCAGTAAGCGCACACTCGGGCCTAACAAATATTATAAACTATTAACATTAAGTTGTAATAAATCAGACAAGATTAAAGATAATGTAATTTTAATTTTAATTAATAATACCGACTGCACATTTGAAATCACGTTACTTTTTTTTTCTTTTATCATCAAAGAAATAGGCAACTTTTCCAATTAAAATTTCAAAATGGAATTGCGTTTACGTAATTCCCAATTAAAAAGGACTGTAATTGAGAATAAGGAGATTATCTTAATGTATACTTTATTTATAACTAACCCTTAATAAAAAATAATAAACTTGGTCTAATTAAATAATTAAAGGGCAAAAACTATAACTATCCATATAATCAAGGGGTTTTCTATTTTTAACCACCATTAGTGTTTGATTGTTCTTAACGAACAATCTACTTTTTGGACGGAAATGCCCTTAATGGTTTTTTTGAATAAAAATACTTTTTTTTTTTTAAAGAAAATACTTTTCATTTTTTTTTTTTAAATCTAAAAATATTGGACCTCCATTGAAGGTATCGCAAACCTCTATTGGAGGTTGCAGACCTCAAATAAAAATAAAATAAGGTCTGTAATTAAAAAAAAAAAAAAATCATAAAGAAAATTAGTTTTAAAATATAAAAGTAAATAGAAAAAATAGGATAATTTTATTTCTTTAGTGGATGGTTTTTAATTTTGGCTAAAATTAGAAAACCGCTTAATTATAGGCTAAAAAGGGCTTAAAAAACAATTATTATAAGAGAAAATTATGACTTACTTATTGGAACTTGAGTGCCACCCAGAAAGATTGGCCGTTTCCTTGAGAGCATCCTTCCATCTCTGCACTTTGTGTAAACTCTCCCTAAAAAATTGTTCATGCTCAGCAAATGCTTTTGCAAAGCTCCCTCTCTGATGCCTTACAGCCGATGGATCTACCCCATAGAAAACTGGTATCACCACCTGTTTGTTCTTTTCCCTGCATTCAAGGATCTTCACAAGTTCTTCCAGACACCATTTGGAAGATGCATAGTCTCTAGAGAAAACGATAACGGAAATCTGGGACTTTTCAATTGCTTCGAGAAGAGATGCGGAGATTTCATCTCCTCTGTTGAGATCGTAATCAATGAAAGTTTCAATTTGTTTGTCACACAAAGCTTTATGAAGATGACTGGCAAAATTGTAGCGGGTATCCTCGCCTCTAAAACTGATAAAAACATCATACTTGAGTAGAGGAGTATTGGAAGAGGAAGAAGAAGGAATCAAACTCAGTGCCATCGATAAGACGAGGAGATAACAGAGTTGTTAGAGATGTGAATTCTTTATTGCTATGTTTTTATTTTGCACTGATGTTAGAGTCTTCGTTGACTTATATATCCTGGTGGATGGCAACCAGCTTCCTTCATATTTCAATTAACTTTCCTAGAAACAGAGTCTCTTATTCTAAACCCAATGGTACGCATTAAAACACATTTTTTTTTTTTTTTTTTTTTTTGGGTAAATAAATTAAAACACACATTAGGACAAACTCTTAACATTATTTATTGGATTTTTACTTTAATACTTTAGGTGTATATGCCAGAGCAATTAAAATCACAATACATGGGTATGATTATCTAATCATACAAAAAAAAAAAAAAAAAACATTTAAATTATTATTTTGAATAAAATAAATTATTTTTAAAAATAAATAAAATTAATTTGAAATAAAATAACATTTAAATTAAAAAATATTATAATAAAATAACATATATTAAATTAATTTTTAAATCAGATTAAATAAATTCAATATGTTAAATATAAATAATATAATATTTTTTAAAGAACAAAAGAGTGAGACAAAAACATTCCCAGCCAAAAAAAAAAGTTTTATAAACAAAAAAAAACTGAAAAAATGCAATAATGTAAAAGAGAAAAGGCTGGGTCTCAGCCAAAAAAAAAAAAAAGTAAAAAAAAAAAAAGAAACACAGGGGCCCCACCGGATTGGTCCAATCCGGTGCACTCAACAAACGTGGGGACAGGACTGCACATAGTCCAATTTTGCTTAGCACAGCCTAGAGCCCTAGACGTATAATTAGCTAATTGCACGGCAAAAGAGTAAAGTTGATCCCAGCCAAAAAAGTAAAAAACTTAAAAGAAAAAAAAGTTTTATAAAAAAAAAAAAACTGAAAGAAACAATAATGTAAGAGGAGAAAAGGTTGGGTCCCAGAAAAAAAAAATAAAAAAAAATAGACGTGCTTAGCAAAGTTGATTCCTCTTACATATAATATTATAATTGCACGATAAAAGAGTAAAGATATCATAATTTCACTTCACGTGCTTAGCAATTTCTGTGAAGTATTCCCTGTATTGGTAAAGTGTTAATTTAGATTTCAAAAGTATATTTGCTAGCACCAAAATTAGGGATGGGCATTGGGGATGGATATAGAACCCTTCATCCCTATCCCTATTTCTCAAACCTCTCCCTATCTCCTCATTTCCCTAGTTGGAGAAAATAGGGATGGGGGAGTTTTGGGAGATGTATCTCCATCTCCATCCCCATCCTCATTTTCCTGTTTTCTTCATTTTCCTCATTTTTTTTCGTTTTTCCTTATTTTCTCGTTTTTTCCGTTCCTGGTTCCGTTTACATACTAAAAAACAAACTATCCATTACAAATTCAAAAACAAATAATTAATAATAGAATGAATAAAAATATTAAGATTTATATATATATAGAGTCTCTCATAAGAGATCCTTTATTTTAATTTCGGTAAGGATCACCATGAAATCACATCGATTTGAAGGAATTTTGATCTGAATTTTTTTGTGGATGATAAATTCATTGAAATATACCTATAAATAAATTTTAAAAAATTTTCAAGCACTAGAACTATTTATCCCGATTTTTTTAAAATATGAAGGCATTAAAAAAATGAGACGAAATATATGAAAATTAAAGAAAAATAGTTCTAGTACTTAAAAAATTCTTAAATTTTATTTACATGTAGATTTTGATGAACTTATCATCCACAAAAATAAATGATATTAGTCCTTACCGAAATTAAAATAAATGATTCCTTATGAGAAACTCAATATATATATATATATATATGAAAGGAAATAGGGAAACAAGGACTCTCCCATTCTCATTTCCTCATTTCCCCCAATGAGTCAATGACAGGGGTACATTGGGGGAGAATAGAGGAACGGGGGTTGGGGAGGGCCCGCCCCAATGGGCCCCATGCCCATCCCTAATACACTTCATCTTATTTGAAGTAAAATACATTGTCATGTTAATATATTTGTGTGGCAAGAAGTGATCATAATTTCAGTTCGCATGGTGAACTTTTCAAGAAGTTTTATTTAAATTTCGTAAGGTATTTTGGAATCTTTTATTTACATTTGACCTTTAGTTGTAATAATTCAAGAGTCCGTAGTTTCAATCTTTTTTCTTCATCAATTTCCTGGAGGAAGAAGCCTTGCTTGCTGCCTTGGAAAATTCCAAAAACCAAAAATCAAAATTGATTCTTGTGGATAATTCCATTTTTTAAAAAAATTATTATATGACAGTTTTATTTTAATAAAATTACTAACGAGGATAATCTAAACACACAAAACCAATTTCTCTAGACTCTAATTACTTATTTTTAATCACAAACCATAAAACAATTTTTGCATCTAGATTGGCTAATAAGGCTGCTCACAGCCTAGCTAAGTTTGGTCTTTCTTTTGATAGCCATTTTTTCTGGATGGAGGAGCGTCCTAGTTGTGTTGCTCCGGTGGTTTTGGGCGATCGCCCGAGTCATTTGTAATCCTTTCCTTTTGCTCTATAATATTCCCTTTAGTCAAATTTTTTTTTTTTTTTAAAAAAGGTTTTTATTTGATTTCGGATTGATGAGAGTGATTTACCATAAAAAGAGAATAATTTTTGTGTGTGCAGATATAGCAAATCATAAAACTAATTAGTACACCCACGTTAAAAATTAGAAAATTTAGTTCTACTTTAAGCACCCATAAAACACCGAAAATACCCTAATAGAAATAAATTTATTTATTTAAATAGACTTATCCGTAATTTGAAACTTTAACCTTTACATTCTACAAAATGAAATGAAAAAGAAAAAAAAATTCTTTCTTTTAACTTTTGTGTTTCCTTTGGTTGCGAGTGGAACAAACTCTAAAAATTTATCATAAATAATCATATTAAATAAGTATAAACTCCTGTTGTTAGCATACTACTTCACTGGATATGTTTCATATCTTGTTTTGTTACTTCAATTTACTATTTTTTTTTAAAAAAAAAATTCAAAACTAATATTTGCTAACAATGGAGCTCTTTCAAGATCAATTTTGAGTGAGATAAATCTTGTTTTATTGTTTAAACTCAAGTTGATGATTTCATATTATACTTAGAGGTAAAGAGAAAAAAAATAAAGAGCATTTGACCGAGTTTTAATGTAAAATATTCTTCTTTTTTTTTAATAAGATTTTGTTGTGAGAAAGTATTTGACATTTATAAAATCGGATAGATATTTATTTTTTAAAGAAGAAGATGTTCATCATGAGTTAACTTATTTAAATTAATTCTTAAAAAAATACTTTGTTAATTTAATTTATTTTTTCCTTTTTGTTAATTATATGTAGGGATATTTTTATAATATAATTTTTTTTATATATAAAAAATAAGTGTACTGATTAATTAGTTTTAGGATGGCAATAACAGCAGCCTTTTTTCGAAAAAAAAAATGTTGATTTTTGCAAATTGTTTTTGCAGAAAAAAATAATAACAAAAATCTTTTTTAATCTGCAAAATTATGGCAACCAAACAAACATCATTCAAACTCATAAAATTAATAATAATTGAACAATCAAATGAATTGAAAACTACTATTTATTAACTTAATTACCAAATTAACGGTAATTAACATAGTTATAAGCCTCCCGTTTTACAGGATCAAAATCATCTACTACATTATTCATTATCGTTTGTTGAAGGAGGAGAACGGTGATATTGGTTGTTATAATAACTATGATAATGATCAAGATCATAATCATGGATCGGAAATATTGCTACAGTGAATACATGCAGTGATGCAGGCCATTATATAAGGAGGAGTCTTTGGTCTTCAAGGGGATTTGGCAAGGACTTAGTCCTCCAAAGATTGAAATCTTTGTGTGGAATCTTTTACATGGTAGAGTAGCTGTAAATGATGTTTTGAATGGGTTTGGGTTGCAACCAGGTACTGGTATGGAATGTCGTATGTGCAGTTTATTCAATGAATCTATTGATCATCTTTTCTTACATTGCAACTGGTCTTGGGATATTTTGACCAGTTGCATGAGCTGGTGGGGTATAAGCTTTTGTTCTTCCGGTATTTTGTTGGATTGATGGAACAGTTGGTTGGGTCTGTGTCCTAAGAACTCAGCTGAAAGAGCCTAGATCTCTTTGTTTTTCATGTTGACTTGGACGGTTTGGGAAGTAAGGAATGGGAGTGTGTTTAGGAATATCGAAGCTTCTCATGTTCAAGCTTTGGATATGGTTAGATTTCGTGTTGTTTGGTGGTTTAAGAATCTTGGGAAGAGCTCTAATGATCCCATCACTTACATTCTTTTGGACATAGCTGAGCGGTGTGTTGATTGTTCCAAGGTTAAGCTATCAAAGCTGGAAGATTAGTCTCCTCCGTAGCCGAACGCTTTGAGTTTCAACGTTGATGGTTCGGCTATGGGCTTTTCGGGTCAGGCTGGTATTTGAGGTGTTTTGTGTGACCATAATGGTAAATATTATGTATTTTTTCAGCTGATATTGGAATCCAAGAGGCCATTTATGCAGAGATTGAAGCGATCTCTAGAGCTTGCTGCCTCTACGTTGCGAAACCAAAACTGGAAGGCAAGAGAATTATCTTTATTAGCTAGTCCAAGACAACCGTATCATGGATCAATAGCAGTAACCTTGGCAACTTGAAGCACTTGCAGTCGATTTTGGATATTCATTGTTTCCTGGGCAGCATGGATCAGGCAAGAGTGATTTTCAAATCTAGAGCCTCCAATTCTTTCGCCGATTCTCTAGCTAAAAGAGGCTCTCAGGGTGATAGGGATATTCTTAATTGGGGTCTGTATTAATTTGCTTTGTTTTGTTTTTTGGTTGTTTGTTTGGTCCTTTGTTTTTTTTTTTTTTTTTTGAACAGCCTTTTATTAGAAAAGAAGCAGAGAAACAAAAACAGAGGCCAAGAAAGCAGAGCCACAGATGGCAACACACGCAGACCCCAACCAGCACCAAAACGAAAGCGAAAAAACAGGAAAAAAAAACAAAAACGGACCCCAAACTTAATGAACATCCCAAAACACAAAATCCCCCTCCAAACTCGAGCCTCTCTTAGCTAAGGAGTCGGCAAAACTATTGCTTGATCTTGGGTTGAAAATGACCACAGCAGGACCCAAGAAAAACAGCATTTCGCGAATGTCGTAAATAAGGTTTAAATGCTTAAGACAGCCAAAACCCGAACTATTCACCCAAGAGACGGCCACCTTTGAGTCGCTAGCAAATATAATAACTTTGCCCACCAGAGCAGGCGACTGGGAACACAGAGACACCGCCTGATGAATCGCCATAATCTCCGCCGAGTTTGCATCCGAAATGCCAATGTTCCTGGAAAAAGACCCAAGGACTCTCCCACTGGAATCTCTCAAAACGCCCCCAATGCCCGCATGCCCAGGATTGCCTTTAGCGGAACCGTCAATATTAAATTTCAGCACATCCGAAGAGGGAGGAGACCAGACCTGAGCTGTAACAGCCTTCAAAGGTTTCGAAACCGAACAGCGTTCGCTAATGTCCAGAAGAAGAGAAGTAACCGAATCCGACGTTCCTTTGTTTGTGTTGTTCTGTTTTGGTTTTGTGCTCTTGTGGTTTGTCGTTTCGTGTGGCTCTTGTTCCCATGTTTGTTCGTTTTCTTTTTCCTTTGCCTTTTTGGCTGAATAAACTTTGCTTTTCAAAAACAAAATCATGAAATATCCATGATCATATATACAAACAAGCGAGTCAAACCATTTTTCATTATCATAAACGGAAATAAAATATTGGCTTCAAATTGCAATCAAAGTTCAAACTTAAACCATAGTCATATGACACGACCATTATTAAATACACAACTATTCTCATTACTAAATTTATTGATACTATAAAATTTAGACCATTCAAATTTCATTTTGATGTGGTTGAACGTAAATTTGATGATAACCATACTTGTCAACAAATGTTAAGATCCCAAGTGGCCAAGTTCAAATCCACTGTACGTTAATTTGCATGGAATCGACCAATTGACACACTTTAAGGACTTGGTATTTGGTAACAATTGAAATGTGTTAGTACGTAAGAAAGCATATATCAACATTGATAGGTTATCCTGGACTAAGCTCGTCGATCTGGATGGGTGAATAAAAGAATTTTATATCACTGATTGGCAGAGATGAAGCCAGGTCCAAGATATTGCAGGGTTAATTTGAAAAATTATTAAAAGCTTAATAGAAAAATGTAAATAATAAAAAATATTAGGATAAAATATTAATAAATTTTTATAAAAATTGTGAACAATGTATAAAGCATCAACCTAGACAAGAACAGGTTCCAAGTTCATAATATTAATGTAGCTTTAAAATTCAAATCCAAACATAAGACTAATTATAATTATATCAATTTTTTGTTTTTGTAGTAGTAGTAGTACACACTCATAAGTCATGAGTCACGCGAGACCTATCCAAAAGCAGGCCACTATACTTTGATTCCCGAATCCTGCTTTTACAAACATAAGCAAACCAATTCTACAAAAGGACGGTATTCATATAAAGATCAAACTTTTACTTTACATGGTGAAATTTTAACTTTAAAATAAAGTTTTCGTTTTGATGTCTCTGCCTCCTCTTATTCAGAAATAAGTTGTTGATAAGTAATTATATAACTGTGAATTTGTGAGGCCATGTTTGTATCGAAGACTGCAATTATATATACAACTGGGGTTAAGTTGTTTGTGAATTGAAGTTTGAAAGATGAATTGTTTCTGCAAAAATCTCATATATTAGATTGACAAATCGAATAAGATGATAAGCATATTGTCAATCACCAGTGGCTTCACTATCTGGGTTCAGTTGTTTGTGAATTGAATTTTGATGATGATGAATGGAGAAGAAATGGCAAAATAGTGAAGACCAACAAATGGGAATTGGGCTTTGATTTCTTATTGGGTATTTTGGCCCGTTTTATATTTGGGCTGGTTCTTAGTGACGTGCCTAGTCTCAAGCCCAAGACCATCCGAGTTTGGGGCCTCAACTCTCTAATTAGGCTTTTACTTGACTTCCTACTATCCATCCAATCAACTCCTCAAAAGGTGCTTTGAAAAATCTGCCTGCCTTTATGACTTGAGTTGGACTATAATAATTTAAAATCTTTAATATTTTAAAATTTTAGAAATTGTTAGATTGGTATGATTGAAAAGAATTATTGTAGCAAATACATAAATTTATTATTGTTATGCATAATTTCAATATAAAGCTATACTCTTTTATGTAGTGGTTGCGTATAATATTCTCGGCTTTAAAACTTTTTCAACAAGGCGTTATAAGACATTAGTGGGACTACACGAGAGGAGGGTGTTAAAAGAGTTTACTTTTGCTCACCCCCTTGAAGTAGGATGAGCATTATCCTCCTCTCCAACACTTGACATGTGTCAAGGGAGGGATATTTTTGTCCAAAAACTATCATGTGTTTAAACAAAAGAGAGCTTCTTCTTATAATCCACAAATTAATTTTTTTTGTTAATGACAATTTTAACCTGAATTAAAATTACTAAACAAGACAAAAAAATTCTAAAGACATTCCAAACTAGTTAAATTATTTTTTTTAAAAAAATTCTCTCTCCTTAATCATTAGATTAAATATTACGTATTAAACTCTCTTTCCTAAATCTGTTATTACCACATTAAACACTTTCTCCTAATTACTTTTTCCATTTTCCCCATACTTTCTTGATTGATTAATAATTAAAGGTAAAGAAAAGCTTATGAATATTTTGGTTTTTTACTAACAGCAATATATATATATATATTAAAAAGTCAATTTTCAAAAAATAAAATAAAATAGATATATGAAAACTTGATTTATTACAACTAGATTTGATTAAATAACAAAAAACATTTTAATATATACATTTTCATATTTCGATTACCAAAAAAAAAAAAAAAAAAACACTTTTTTTTTTTTTTAATATATACATATATATGGTTCCTAAAAATCAAGCTTATTCGTAAGTTTTTTTTTTTTTTTTCTTAACTGTTAGTCTTGCTTGGGAAATAATGGAGATAGAAAATTAGAGATATGTATTGGAGAAGAGAGAGTTTAATATGGTAAGTAAAAATTTAGGAGAGATTGTATAATATGTAATATTTAATTTAATGATTTATGAGAAATATTTTTTTTTTAGAATATGAGTGTTAAAAGATAAAAAGGATAATCTTGGAACAAAAGGAAGTGTCTTTAGAATTTTTTTTAAATTTAAATTTTGAGATCGAAGTGTCATTAGAAAAGAAGTGTAAAAAGAAAAAATTGGATTATTAAAAAAAGCCCTCTAAACAAAAATACCCTCTCCTTGGACATATGTCAAGACAAAAATACCCCTCCCTTTTTTTTTCTTTTTTTTTTTGAAAAGGATAATGAATAAAAGGCAATAGCCCAGGCTCAAACAGAGCAACAAGAACACAGGCACAAGCCACCCGCAGGAAGACACCCCAAAACAGGCAAACAACAACAAACCAAAACCAACAAAAAACAACACAACAACTGCTCCATAGCAGCACCACAACAGAAAACAAACGACACAAACAACAAACACCAGACGACAGCACACAAAAGCACCGCCAAAACACAAGCCACAGCCAAAACCACCACAACATTAGCAGCCAGAACAAACACTCATCAGACATCACCCCATTCCACAAAGTCCCCAGCCACATTCGCTCCCATCTTAGCCAAGCTATCGGCAAAAGAATTAAAAATTCTTGAGTCGAACACGACCTTCACTAGGTTTAAATCCTTAAGCATTTCCCGGATGTCATAAATTTCCTTTACCCGAACCACATTCCCGAAATCCCCTTGATTAACCCACGACACAGCCACTTTCGAGTCACTAATAATAGCTATGTCCCAGCCTTTTAAGTTCGGGTTTTCTGAGATCTGTTCTGCAGCTCTTTTGATAGCCAAAAGTTCGGTTATGTTCGAATCCAGAATCCCCAAATGAAACGAAAAAAGGCAGAGCACTTTACCATACGAATCCCTCAGCACACCGCCAATACCCCTCCCTTAACACATGTCAAAGTGTTGGGGAAAGGGTAATGCTTAACCCCCTTGAAGGGGGTGAGCAAAAATGGACTCGTCTTGAAAATACACTTGAATGGTACGTTGGCAATCCTGGTTGGTGGGGTTAAGTTTCTGGTGCACTCCTCCTTGATATTAGTAAGTAATTATGCTTCCTTGCTTATGACGAATTGTTGTAGTCAGAGCCAAATATCAGTCCCTGCTCCAAAGAACAAGCCCTCTGCCCTAAAGCCTCCCTTGAAGTTCGTGATCTGAAGTAGAACAGGTTGGATAGACGGCGTTTACAGGATATAGATTTGTGAAAAGCAAGGGATACCCTATGAGCGTTTACAGGACCGATCACAACTCTTGGTAGATATTCAAAATGTGAATCCAACTCTAGGTAGACCCAGTGTGGACTGATTTGAAACTCACATGCCATTTGATGTCATTTTTTTTTTTTTTTTGAAACAAAAAGAGCTTCATTCAACAAGAAACAGACTTAAAAGAATACAGATCATCCTTGCCAAAATAAACAAAATAAAGACAATCTGGAAATGAATTGCTCCAACACAACCAACTACAAACCTAGCAACCGAGTAGGCAACTCTGTTGCAAATATGAACAATTTTCACATTTATACACTTAGATTTCATAGACAAAATATCAAACACTATATTATCTACATCCGCACAAGTGAAACTAGTCTCATTACATAAATCCACCACTCCCAATACATCAGACTCAACACATAACCCAATTCAACAGCCATAGTACGCCCCTCAAGAATGGCATTCGCCTCGTTATCTCTGATCACAATACTATCCCCATAGCAGCGTTGACGAGTTTGAACGGTCGCTCCAAGCTGCATCGTCAACAAGAGAAAAACGGTCAAGGCAAAGGCAAAGGCGTTGACGGGATTGGGAGGACAATCACTGCAGGTGGCGGCATCGACGGGCAAAGGACGACGGCGGCAGTGGATGATGAGGTCTCTTTTTCTCTCTCTATTTCAATCTCTCTTTCTCTTTCTGCTGCCTGAAACCTAACAAGTGCCAAAACCCCAATTTTTTATTTTTTATTATTTCAATTCATTTAGGAGAAAACTTTTATAAACTTGTCCAAAATTAGTCAAAAGTTATAAAAACATTAAAAAACTTTTATGTGGCTAAAAACAATAGATCTATAATTTTTTTTTTTTTTTACTATTTATGAATTCACCCCTTCTATTTATATATATAAACAGTATCTCAAAATAGCAAAACAATATATAACTATGCCGTATTGATTTCAAAAAATAACAATAAATAGGTCTATCATATATATTGGAAATATATATATATATATATTTTGAAATTACAAACAACTGCCGAGACCTTGCGAGAATTGGACTCTACTAGCACAGCCCGGAACAACTGCTCCCACTATAAGGGAGAGAGCACCCTCACTTGAAAGCCAAGGAGGGACAAAGAATATATGTAATATATACAT
Source organism: Acer campestre (assembly GCA_954870605.1). Lineage (NCBI taxonomy): Eukaryota > Viridiplantae > Streptophyta > Magnoliopsida > Sapindales > Sapindaceae > Acer > Acer campestre. The sequence continues at coordinate 52,128,557 of OX940799.1, read as the reverse complement.
GGGTGCCATGGGAATTGAACCATAGTGGTGGATTCTCCATTTGAAGGCTAGGGTCCAACCACATTGGCAAGAGTCCAATAGCATATATTGGAAATATATAAGTCATCATGTTTATGTATAAAAATCTAAAATTACATGTAGCCAGACAAACATTGCTTATTACTATATAAAACTTTGAGGATGTTTTGCTTTCAAAGCTTATGTTAAAACCATTACGCATTCAACTACATTCATTGAAAGTACATCAAAGTTTATAGGGAATAACTAGCTAGTGACATAATCACAATCCGATGTGGTTCAATAATAGTAAGAGCACTCGTTCAGTTTGAAAATTTTATAGGTTCGAGCCGCCGCTATTGTAGTGGTATATCAACTAGCTAGTGATACATTGAGGTACATTGATTTAAAAAATAAATATTTTCTTTTTTCATCTGAGATCATAAACCACACAATTAATATTTCATGATAGTAGTTAACATAATCGTCAAACACCACTATTATTAAAACATATAGTTGTGGTTGGTCGTCCTGAAATTATAATTTTCAGGACGACCTGATAGGAGACCTATCATATATATATATATATATATATAACCATTCAAAACACATATTCTAACATGAAATAGAAAGTTTTTGACATCTCCTACTCAAATTCATAGTTTCATTAAAAACAAGTTTTGTAACATATAAAAGTACATTTTTTTTGACAGTATATCAAAGTACATTTTCATTATTATAAAACAAAACACCAATAAATTTTTAATTCAGCAATATTAGTCAGTCTTGAAACTATCAAATTCAAGAGCTTAGTACCCTATTTTCTAATTTAATCATTATAAAATTCACTAACATAGAAAGAAAATCCGAACATCATGTTACTAGATAAATATGAAAATAGCATAAAAGACAATAAAATGAATTTTAATGACTCAAATACTGTGCCAGATAATTTAATTTGTAAGTAACACATTATTTTCCAAGTTATGTTATATATAATCAATTTGATACAATTAAAAATTAGTAATAACTTTTTTATAAAAATATACCAATTACCGTTTAGTAACATAATATGAAAAATACCATCAGTCTGATCATGTCCTAAGTTCGAGTCAATGTGCACGTGATATATATAAAAATAAAAACATATTATGAAAAATAGACAATTGATGATCAATTAATCCAACAATAAAATGACGAGATGAGATTGGTCCGGTGGTAAACCTCTCACACTTACAGTACAAGGTTGTGGGTTAGAGTCATTTCTCTCTAAAAAAACCCCGAATTTATATAATAATTTTTAAAAAATCGAATAATAATAATAATAATAATACCTTAAATTGCTTCAAAAAATTAACGAATTAAACAAAGCAAAATGAGTTCTACAAAAGAGAATGGTGATATTCAAATATAGAAGTATCTAATTTAAGTGGAAATGGTGGGAAATGTCACCTTTTTCAGCTGATTTGGTGGAAAAGTGAGTGCTTTAATAACTTAAGTTTAAAAGGCACTAAAGTAAGTGATTTCCAAAAATGCCCTTACTTTACACACATTCTCTTACTTTGATTTTTTTTTTTTATTTTTAAATTCTTTCATCTTCTTTATAGAGGTCTGTTTAACAGACCTCCAATGGAGGTTGAACATCAATACATCTTTATTGAATAATTAATTTAATGGCTACGCAGACGCATTCGGGGGTTGGGCTCTGAAGATTTTTATGGAGGTATGGTTATGGTTTTAATTTATGAAAATTTATATAGAAGACGATGAAGATCTGGGTTTTCGAGTCTTTTAACGCCTTTCCCGAGCATTTTCATGCCTTTCTCGAGCCTTTTCATGTAATACCTTTCCCGAGCCTTTTCATGTAATGTCTTCCCCGAGTCTTTTGAAGCCTTTTCCGAGCCTTTTCATGCCTTTCCCGACCTTTTGAAGTCTTTCCCGAGCCTTTTCACCCAATGTCTTCCTCGAGCCTTTTGAAGCCTTACCCGAGCCTTTTCATGCATTTCCCGAGCCTTTTCATGTAATGTCTTCCCCGAGCCTTTTCACCCAATGTCTTTCCCGAGCCTTTTGAAGCCTTACCCGAGCCTTTTCATGCCTTTCCCGAGCCTTTTCATGTAATGTCTTCCCCGAGCCTTCTGAAGCCTTTTCCCGAGCCTTTTCACCCAATGTCTTCCCCGAGCCTTTTGAAGCCTTCCCTGAGCCTTTTGAAGCCTTACCCGAGCCTTTTCACGCCTTTCCCGAGCCTTTTCATGTAATGTCTTCCCCGAACCTTTTGAAGCCTTTCCCGAGCCTTTTCACCCAATGTCTTCCTTGAGCCTTTTGAAGCCTTCCCCGAGCCTTTTCATGCCTTTCCAAAGCCTTTTCCTGTAATGTCTTCCCTGAGCCTTTTGAAGCCTTTCCCGAGCCTTTCCATGTGTTCTCCGAGCCTTTTCATTTGTTCTCCGAGCCTTTTCAACAATTATTTTTTTTTGTTAATTTTGAACCTCCGAGCCTTTTCATATGTTCTCCGAGACTTTTCATGTGTTCTCCGAGCCTTTTCAACAATCATTTTTTTTTTCACACAGCAGTTTAAGGTTTACAAAAGAGGGTTTTAAATTGAAAAAAAAAAAAAACTAACAAGAGGGTTTGTATCTCAGATGCAACTAACAAAGGCTCGGACATAAAAAAGGTCGCTATTGTGTTTGGTCGTGGTCATCGACGGTGACATATGGGTGCTCATGGTCCACCGTCATCCATTGATGGAGGATTTTGAAAGAAAAGAAAAGAAAAGAAACAAGACCAAAATGGTGAAGAAGGTTACTGTGGGGGGCATTTTTGTCCGTTCACCATAATAGGTGCCTTTTAAACTTAAGTTATTAAAGTGGTAACTTTCTTACAAAACCCGGTTCAAATAGTGACAAAAAATTTTTGGACCCTCTAATTTAATTACCTTGAAAAGTTCATCTTCCTCCTCACAATTGTCGTGAGCGTTTGCCAATGACAAAACATCTTCATCTTCACTTATCCGAGAACTTCCATCAACTTCTTCAAGATGTTGGGCAAACATGAAATGCACACCACACTTTTCCACCTTAAGTAATTGTTCTATGTCATGAGAAATATAAAACCGGAAAGTGATCTCATTGTCATAACATAATAATTCGTTGAGAGAGATATGGAAACATGAGTCCACAAACACATGGTTTGACCTAATAGCCGGGTAATTTGCACATAGACCGAATGTTTCCTTCTTAACACATGGGTCTCCATCTTTAGATTTGAGGTTGCAATTCCATTCTATATACCGATATTCTTCCAAATCATCTCGATGGTCTATACATGGAGCTACAACAACGCTCAAAACAAAACCCACATAGTTATAATTGAACCAATCCCGTTGCTTCGAAAATTAAACCATTCCGGAATTTCACTTCCAGGGTAACGTATAACAGAATTTTCTGATTCACCTTCATCATCCTATACAATAAAAGTAATTAATTTGTAACATTGTTGACATTGGTGTCAAATTGTTTTAAATAAGGAAAAAATGCCACTAAAGTTCCAACCTTTTTATGCAATATCAAATTTTCAAATGTTTTTAGTATATTAGTAACTCAGGTCCTTATTTTATAAGAAATATATTTCTTTGGTCCTTCTATTAAACAACATTAGTCAAAATTAAACAAAATTAATAATGTGTTCATCTTATAATACATAATACTCTTAAAAAATGTGTCAACTTTGAAAGAAATGTTAACTCGGTTTCTGTTACTTAAGAAAAGGATAATACATTGAGGTCCACGAAGTTTAGCATGAATAGAACCCGACCTACTTTTTTTTTTTTTTTTTTCCATCAATTATATATGTTAAATCAATATTTAAGTAGAAAAAAAAAATTCCATGAGAACAATAAAAAGATTTTTAATAGATTTTATAAATCAAATCAATATTTAAGTAGAATATTTAATTTTAAGATGAAATAAAGTATATAAATGATTTTAACTTGATTTTATAAGGATAATAATGATATAATTAAAGATTCATTAAATGGTAAAATAGATTATTCCTTAATAAATTTCAAAAAGTAAACCCTCACCTACTTCTTAAAATTAATGCCAAAATTTGCTAGATTATCAATTAATCACTTTTGAAAGTTTTATCAAACATCATTTGATGTGAAAATTATAAAATAAATTAATTTTAATTTTTCAAAAGCAATATCAAACTAGTCATTAGAGCTCTAAAGTTGATTTTAGTTGACTAATGAATATAATACTGAACTGTCCTTACTTTTTTAAAATTTAAAATGAAGAGAAAATAATATATATATATATATATATATAATAAGAAATAAGAAAAAGGGAATTTCCCTAAAAAAAATATAAAAGAAGGGAGTAATACAAACCTCATCATAACTATATTCTCTCATATATTTGATTTTCCATAGAGCATCTTTCGCAATGTCCTCAAATATATTTGGATCCAATTTGCAACAATTGCCAAAATCTGCAACGATATGATCACTCCAGCCAATGATATTTTTAAATATTGAAAGGCATGGTAACACTTCCAGTGATGTGCAACCGAATGCACTTATCCATAGCAACTGAAGTGCCGGCAAATATTTAAGCTTCTTGCAGTTCTCTATATACAGACCAATTAGGTTAGACAGATTTATAATGCATGCGGGTATGCTTTCAAAACTATTTCCACTCAAATTTAAGAATTCTAGAGAGGATAACAATCGAGATTGTCAGGTAAGTTCGTGATACCACCATAGCCTAGATCTAGCCAGGTCAGATTGTGCCATCCTACTATACAAGGTAAGAACCAACACACAGCGGGTGCGGTATCCCCTCTAACCCTAAATCTATTAAAATATAACATATCAATATTCTTCAGATCTATAATAGATGATGGTAATTCTTTTATAGCAGTTTTGTCAGCCTCTAAGTCCTTCAAAGATTCTTTTTTTGAAAAAATATTGAATTAAGGGGTCCTTCAAAGATTCTAAAGTTCCGATATCACTAGGCAACTCCTCAAGCATTGGGCAATGCGATATCACTAGACCTTTAAGAGATTTCCACTCACAAACACTGTTTGGAAGACTCTTAAGCCTTTTACACTTACAAAGATACAAGTTAACTAATCTACGTAGATACTTGCTGGATAAGGGAAGTTCTTCAATAGCAGTGCCACTTAAATTTAACAATTCCAGATTACATGGCATCTCAGGCAATATTTCCAGATTTGAGCACCAAGAGAGATCTAAGAAGTCAAGCTTATCGAGACCTTGAATAGAAGACGGGATTTCATGCAAATATTCACAACTTCGTAGATCCAATCTCTTGAGATTTGGGAAACCTGAGAGGTCTGGACAAATGGTTATGTTGGAGTATCCAATGTCAATTTCTTTCAACTTAGCACGATGCTGTAACCAGAAGTTAAAAAAAAATCAACACATAATATTACTAATTTACTACTTTATATAGTATCTACAAAGCAATGTAAATATGAAAACATATCTGAACACCATTCCATTGTTGTTCAACTTTGCTGTAACTCATGTCAAGTTTAACGAGGTTCTCTGGAAGAAAGCTTGACAACAATGATTTTATTGGGCATCCATGCCAACTAAGATACCTTAACTCAGTGAAATCAAATTCAAGAGCTTCAGAAACATGCACCTTATTGACCTTTCCAAAACTTGAGTTACAAAAATTCAAAAATCTCAGTTCATGCATATTTGCGAAAGCACATGGACTTAAGTGTATATCTCTTATTATAGAGAGCTGAGGAATGTTTGTTCTATGAAAAGTCATGGCATGAAAACTCGGAAGGATCGTAGTGTGGTTTCCAAAGGAATTATGGAAGTCCGAAAAGAAGTGTGTAGTTCGAGTCAGAGCCTGGGAAGATGGAACTTGGAAATAGAATTGGCCAAAGTGGTTGATAGAGGTGTGGCACTAGGCTATTTTAGACGTCCGAATCGTATCAGTGGTAGCGAAAATGAACCAGGTGGAGAAGATGGAGTACCGCTTGGTTCACGGAAGCTGTCCGAGGAAGTTGCAAATGTCATAGAAGTGGGAGCATCCCTAGGTTTTGATTTCAACAAGAACAAAGAGGCGATTTGTGAGGTGATTTCTAGGAGGGAAAAGGAGGATGAGGCAAGACTTGTGGTTGCCTAACGTCCGTTCTCTGTTTCGGAAGTATAGTGTGTTTTTTGGGGATTCCGATTGTTGTTTAATGTTATTATTATCATGGAATATTAGGGGTTTGGGGAGGATGGAGAAGAGAAGGGTAGTTAGGGATTTGGTGAGGAAAACAAAGCCTATTATTTTATTGATTCAGGAGTCAAAACTCAATTTTTTTGATTCAAGAATCATAAAGTCGCTGGGAGGTTCAATTTTGTCAAAGGGTGTTGGAGTTGAAGCAAGAGGATCAACTGGTGGTATCATTAGCCTTTGGAATGACGATGCTTTTAAGTTAGTATCTTGTATCTCTAATGACCGATGCATTATACTGTCTAGTGTGCTGTCTTCAGTTAATAAAGAAGTGGTGATTTGCAACGTATATGCATCAAACAAGGAAAAAGAAAGAGTTGAGCTATGGAGATTTATTTTGAGGGCTCAGTCTTCTTTACCTGGGCCATGGATTATAGGGGGGGATTTTAATACTGTTCTTGATCAGAATGAAAGAAAGGGTGGCCATGGGAATTCGCGATCTATGAGAAACTTCAGGAGGTTTGTCGATCTTGCAAAGGTGGTCGATCTTCCAATGCAAGGTATGGCGTTTACTTGGACTAATAATAGGGAGTTTGAGTCATGTGCTAGACTTGATAGATTTTTATGTGATCCTATGGTGTTATCTTGGTTTCCAAAGATGTGTCAAAAAGGTCTTTGTAAAAGTTTATCTGATCACAACCCAGTGCTCTTTGGTGAAGTCAAGGTGGATTGGGGTCCTAAGCCATTTCGGATCCTTAATAACTGGTTGGAAGATAGGGTATTGATGGAAGGGGCTCAAAAAAGTTGGAAGGGTTGTTTGGTTGGGGGACATGCTGGTGTGATGTTAAAGAAAAAAATAAAGGCTGTTAAGGTGCAAATGAAAGCTCAATTAAAAGGTAGGAAATCAGTTGGTGATGTGATTAAAGAGCTGGAGGTAGAGCTGGTGGGAATTGAGCAATTGGCGGAGTCAAAAGGGTGGGTGGCTGAGCTTAGAGAGAAACGGTCGGCTTGCTTGGTGAAATTATGGAAGAAAATTCGAATTGATGAGCAAAAGTGGAGACAAGTGTCTAGGGTGAAATGGATCAAAGAGGGAGATAGAAACATTAGATAATTTCACTTGGTGTCTACGATTAGGCGAAGAACAAATTTTATTGGGGATATTTATATTTCGGGTAGGCTTTGCAGTGGTCCGGATCAAGTAAGAGAGGGTGTGTTTTCATTTTTTAAGGACCATTTCAAGCGGGTGGCGGTGTCTAGACCAAGTTGGGATGACTTCCAAGTGCAGCAGATTTCGGACAAAGATAGGACTGATTTGGATGCAGTCTTTTCGGAGGAGGAAGTGTGGAGGGCTTTGTGCAACTGTGATGGTAATAAGGCACCGGGGCCTGATGGTTTCAATCTCAATTTTGTTAAGCAAAATTGGAAGTGGATTAAAGATGACTTTATGCATTTTATGCATGCTTTTCATGAGGATGGTTCAGTGATTCGTGAGCTAAATTGTACATTTATAGCTTTGATTCCGAAGATAAAAAATCCGATTTCTCTTAAAGAATATAGACCGATCAGTTTAGTGGGTTCCTTATACAAGGTATTGGCAAAGGTTCTAGCAAATAGGCTCAAGTTGGTTATGAATACGGTGATTGGACCCACTCAAATGGCCTTCGTAAAAGATCGTCAGATTGCTGATAGTTTTGTTATAGCGGAAGAGGTAATTCATTCTTGGAAAAGGGATGGGAAAGGTGGTCTCCTGGTTAAACTGGATTTCGAAAAAGGCTTATGACAGCGTGGATCATGAATTTTTAATGGAAGTTCTTGCAAAGATGGGTTTTGGTGAGAAATGGCAACAATGGATAAAGTGGTGTATTTCTTCCCCTTTATTGTCTATTCTGGTCAATGGAAGCCCTACAAAGCAGTTTGCGATTGAGAGAGGTCTCCGTCAAGGTGATCCTTTGTCGCCTTTTCTATTTAATATGGCTGTGGAAATACTTAGTGGTATGCTTGTGCGAGCTAGGGAGTTGGACTTAATTAGGGGTGCAGTCTTTGGGAGAGGAAGTGTTCACATCTCTCATTTACAGTTTGTTGATGATACAATAATTTTTTTGGAACCGAAAATGGAGTATCTTTTAAATACGAGGAGAATTTTGAGGTGTTTCGAATTGATCTCTGGGTTAAGGATTAATTTCCATAAGTCTTGCATTGTTAGAATTGGCAAGAAAAAGGTGGGGGAGGAAGACTGGGCGACGGTATTTCGGTGTGTTTCGGCATCTCTTCCAATTACGTATTTGGGACTTCCTCTTGGTGGTAATTCAAGGAGAGAGTCGTTTTGGGACCCGGTGGTGAGTAAGGTGGAGCAGCGGTTGGCTTCATGGAAGAGTTCTTTTATTTCAAAGGGTGGCCGTTTGGTGCTTATAAAAGCAGTACTATCTAGTCTTCCTTCATATTTCATGTCAGTATTTCCCATTCCGGTAGTGGTTTCAAATAAGTTGGAAAAATTGCAAAGGAATTTTTTCTGGAATGAGGGGATTATGAAAAAGAAAATTCACTCTGTGGATTGGGGTACAATATGCAAACATAAGAAGTTTGGTGGTCTAGGGGTGGGAAGAATGAGGGATAAGAGTTTGAGTTTGTTGGCAAAGTGGTTGTGGAGGTTTGGGAGAGAGGAGTATTCATTATGGAAGTTGGTACTGTGTGCAAAGTATAATTTAGGGGCTAACCCGGTGTTGTGGGATGTTGCAAGAATGAGGAATGGGTCGCCTTTTGTTAAAGGCTTGAACAGATTTTTCTTGGACAGTAATAATGCAGCTACCATTGTGAAAAACGGCTTTCAAGTGGCTGTTGGGATAGGTGATAGAGTGAGATTATGGTAGGAAGTGAAATGGGATTCAGTACCTTTTATGTATGCATTTCCAAGAATATATGCATTGGCTGTTAACAAGGTAGGATGTGTTAATGAATATGGCAGCTGGTTGAATTCTGTATGGGTGTGGAATGTGATTTTGAGAAGACCGTTATTTGACTGGGAGATTGAGCAGTGGAATTGTTTCAAGTTTTCATTGGAAAGTATTCAGCTAAGTCGCAATTCCCCGGATGTGCTATCATGGACTTACTCTACTAATGGCTTATTCTCAGTAAGCTCTTTTAGAAAATGTTTAGAGGATAACAATGGTTCAACTGATTTGTTTTGTGACTTTCTTTGGCAAAATGTATGTCCTCCAAAAGTGGAGGTTTTTGTGTGGCAATTATTGAAAGGTAGGATTTTGGTTAGAGAGGTTTTACACAAATTTGGTACTGCTTTTCAGTCGATTGGTATTGGATGTCCTTTGCGTGTTGATGGGGTTGAGTCAATTGACCATGTTTTTCTGTTATGTGAATGGTCTAGTGAGGTGTGGAGGACTTGTTTGGGTTGGTGGGATGTTAATGTATGCTCTTCGAAGTCAGTTTCGGATTGGGTTTTAGGTTGGTGTGCCTTATGTCCCTCTAAGTCGAGGAGAAGAGTATGGAGTATTCTATTCTTTGCAGTTGTATGGTCTATATGGGAATGTAGAAATGAGGTGGTATTTAATGGTAATGCTGCTAATATGGGAAAGGTGTTGGACTCAATTAAATTTCGGGTGGCCCTTTGGTTTAAGAATTTTGGATGTGGGTCTGTGGTTGACTTGTCCTTGCTAGTTTTGGATGTAAAGGAAAGGTGTGTGGACTTGCGTATGACCAAATCTGTAGGGGATAAACGCTGGATCCCTTCAGTTACTTCGAAATTGTGTTTTTATGTAGATGGATCGTCTAGAGGCAATCCTGGAGACGCTGGAATTGGTGGTGTGCTTCGGGATAATAATGGGAAGATTCTTTGTCTATTTTCGTATTTTGTGGGGGAATCGGATGCGATTTCAGCTGAAATTTATGCTATTCACAGAGCATGTCAATTACTGATCGACAGACATGTATTTTTTGATCGTAATATTTCTATTCTTAGCGATTCAAAATCTGCAGTATCATGGTGTAATGGTGAAGACTTTGGAAATTTCAATTTGGTTCATCTGGTGCATGATATAAGACAATTTCTTCTTTCTTGGGAGGGTTTAGAGATAATATATGTACCAAGAGATATGAATTCTTTGGCGGATTGTTTAGCAAAAACTGGATCTAGAGGTCATAGGAATAGATTAGAATGGGCAGTTTTTGGTTGAATTTTTGTTTTTTTTTTTTCTTTCTTGTTTTGCTTCCAGTTTTGGGTTGCTCTTGTATTGGGTTATGTTGATCTATTTTTAAGGGGTATCTGGTTGTAAGATGTGGATTGTTTTGGTTCCCGGTTTCTAAATAAAGTCGCAGCTTTCAAAAAAAAAAAGTGTATATCTCTTATTTTTGACATGTCCAAAGAAAAGCCTTTGATTGTTTTGGTACCCTAGTATATTCACACAAAATATATATATATAATAATAAGTTAGTACATATATTAAATATGTAAAGACTCATTAGTTGTTTAATTGTCAAAGAAACATATCATATTATGCATTCTTTTCCACATAGCTAATGCACAAGTATAAATGGAAATGATACTCTCTAAGCTAAAAAATAGTTAATTGAATCTCACTGAATTTTTAGTCAGAATACGATAGATATCCTCATGATGCCATAATCGGCTACATTTGCTAGGATCTTCAATAGATTCTTGCTGCACAATTTCCCTAGCCATGGCTTGTAGCAAATCATGCATTGTTATCATGTCATCTGACATGGTTATCAAGGACTTACTAATGAGAACATCTATTCCAATATCTGCCCCCCAAAATCCACATGCTTCTATGTATGCTTTTACGAGTCCAATGTTAAATGATTTTAAAAAAAGTGCAATATCTAAAAAGATATTCTTCTCTTCATCATCAAGTCCATCGTAACTTATTTTCAACACCTTCTATATTTCTTCATGAGGGATTGTTTCTAGTTTGTCAATTGCACTCACCCAAACCTCTTTTCTTCTACCAAGTAGATGGGACCCCAAAACTTTAAGTGCCAATGGAATCCCTCTAGCATATTTTGCCACTCTTTTAGACAGCTCCATGTAATCTTCTGTGGGATGATTTCTTCTAAAGGCATACCTGGAAAAAAGTTCAAGAGCTTCCCAATCAATTAATTGCCGGACTTCATAAACTTGATCCACTCCACCATTTTGAAGCACTTGCAAATCTCTTGTTGTCATAATGATTCGAGTTTGTGGACCGAGACAGTCAAAACCTCGAATCAAATATTCTATTTTTTTATAATCGGACACGTCATCAAGTCTATTCTTTATAAAGGGACGTCCTACAGCGAAAGTACCACCTATATTTTCATTTCTGCCCCCCAATAATGCTGAATAAAGGTCTCGCTGCAAGTGATGTAATCCATTGCTCTGTTCACACTGTTCCCTAACAATGTAAATGAAGCAAGAACCTTCATATTGATGAGAGATTTTGTTGAATACAGTTTCAGCAAGAGATGTCTTGCCTATACCACCAATGCCCCAAATTCCTACACTACGGACATTGTTTGTCCCAATGCTTAACAACGATTCAATTTGCTTAGTCTTTGAATCTATTCCAACAAGGTGGCTGGTATCAGGCGAGGACAATCGATTTATTTTCTTCAAAACATCTTGGACAATATCCTTAATAAGCACAAACTCGAGCCTAACAAATATTATAAACTATTAACATTAAGTTGTAATAAATTAGAAAGGATTAAAGATAATGTAATTTTAACTCAAATTAATAATACTGACTACACATTTGAAATCACGTTACTTTTTTTTTTCTTTTATTATAAAAGAAATAGGCAACTTCTTCCAATTAAAATTTCAAAATGGAACTGCTTTTACATAATTCCCAATAAAAAAAAGTCCGTAATTGAGAATAAGGAGATTATTTTTATGTATACTTTATTTATAACTACATTTATGTCAAACTTCACATGATCTCAATGTATTTACCCTTAATAAAAATTAATAAACTTGGTCTAAATAAATAATTAAAGGGCGAAAACTATAACTAGCCATATAATCAAGGGGTTTTCTATTTTCAGCCAGCATTAGTGTTTTGATTGTTCTTAATAAACAATCTACTTTTTGGACGGAAATACCCTTAATGATTTTTTTGAATAAAAATACCTTTAAAAAAAATACTTTTAATTTTTTTTAAAAAAATCTAAAAATATTGGACCTCCATTGAAGGTATTGCAAACCTCCATTGGAGGTTGCAGACCTCAAATAAAAATAAATTTTGGAGGTTACAGACCTTCAATGGAGGTATGTAATTAAAAAATTAAAAAAAAAGGTTTTTTTTTCTTCAAGAAAATTAGTTTTAAAATATAAAAGTAAATAGAAAAAATAGGATAATTTTATGAGGAAATACCCTTTTTTAGTCAAAAAATAAGGAGTTTATTGTTTTTACCAAACATTAGTCTTTTTATTATTTCTACCCAATAATTGGATGTGAAGATCTAAATGCCCCTCCTTGTTTTCTTTACATCTTCTCTCTCCTTTGGTCAGAATCATTTGTTTTTTCTTCGTTCTCTCTCTTCCTTCTTTCCCTCTTCAATCTCTCTCTCTCTCTCCTCTCTCCTCTCTCTACCACAGATTTTTTTTGCAACTAGATCTCCTCTCTCACACCTCTCTCCCCTTTAATCCAATCATTTTTTTTTGTTCCACTTCTCTTTCCTTTGGCCTGCAGATTTGGGTTGTGTTCGGCCGCCAAAACGATGGTTCGGATTTGAGTGTTACGGTTGATTTTAAGGGTGGCTGTGGTTGTGGTTGTGTTTAAGTTTGGTTATTGTTTGTTTAAAAAAAAAATTAGATTTCGTTTTGTTTAAAAAAAAATTCCAAATTTTAAAAAATTTCAGGTTTTTTTTACTTTGAAAAATTTCCAAATTATGTTTCCATATTTTTTTAAAAAATTCCAAATTATGGTTGTTAATATATTTTTTTTCCATATTTGATTTTGTTTAAAGAAAAATTCCAGGTTTCTTTTAGGGGTAATTACCCCAGTGGCCATCGACTTTTGCCACCGTTATCAAAATGGCCACTAGATGGGGAATTGGTTTAGAAATGACCATTTTTGACAAACAATGTTACACTAATAGCCATTCCGTTATAACACCGTTAACTTTGTCTAAAAATGTTACACTAATGGCCATCAATTTGTTCACTTGGTATCAAAATGGCCATTATAATCATTTTTCTCCTAAATTACTCTAGTGGCCATCCATTTGGTCAATTTGTATCAAAATGGTCATTATAATTGTCCAACTTTTTCTAGAACATTTGTATTGACTATCCATTTGGTTAATTGGTATCAAAGCAATCATTATATGTACAACTATATTTTGTTAGGAAAATAGAGTAAGCAATCCTTAAAAAAAAAAAAAATCATTCAATAGAGAAAATGAAGAATTCATTTGATTTAATATAATTTAAGTCTCATACACATCAAATACTACTTGTCAAACTACACAAGTATACCAAAATCCCCTACACAAGTATACAATGAAAATTGGTTGTCAAACTTTTGTGTGGTTTTGAATATTGAATATGGTGCAATCGGGTATGGTTTTTGAACAGTTTTCAGATTAAAAGGAACAAGTTGGTATACTTGTGTAGTTTGACAAGTAGTATTTGATGTGTATGAGACTTAAATTATATTAAATCAAATGAATTCTTCATTTTCTCTATTGAATGATTTTTTTTTTCATGATTGCTTACTCTATTTTTCTAATTGAATATAGTTGTACATATAATGATTGCTTTGATAACAATTAACCAAATGGATGGTCAATACGAATGTTCTAAAATAAGTTGGATAATTATAATGGCCATTTTGATACCAATTGACCAAATGGATGGCCACTAGAGTAATTTAGGAAAAAAATGATTATAATGGTCATTTTGATACCAAGTGAACAAATTGATGGCCATTAGTGTAATATTCTTAGACAAAGTTAACGGTGTTATAACGGAATGGCCATTAGTGTAACATTGTTTGCCAAAAATGGTCATTTCTAAACCAATTCCTCATCCGGTGGCCATTTTGATAGTGGTGGCAAAAGTCGATGGCCACTGGGGTAATTACCCCTTTTTTTTATTTTGAAAAATTTCCAGATTATGTTTGTTAATTTATTTTTTCCAGATTATGTTTTTTTTTTCTAGATTTTGTTCTATTGAAACAAAAATTTCTTCCTAAAAAAAATAACATTTACTAGAGATCCACTGTTTCAAAGATTCTTAATTTTTTTTTTTTTTTTGTATGAGAAAATTTGGAAAATTTCTAAATCTATTCAAATCTTGAAATTTTTTTTAGATTTCTTTAAACACACTAGACCACCAATTAAACACACCAGGGCAGACCAATTAAACACACAAAGGCAGACTAATTAAACACACTGGGTGTAAATCAATTAAACACACAACGACAACCCAATTAAACACACAAGGATAGACCAATTAAACACACTAGGACAACTCAATTAAACACACTAGGGCCGACCAATTAAACACACAAAAGCAACTCAATTAAACACACCAGGGCAAATCAATTAAACACACAAGGGTAGACCAATTAAACATACCATGGAAAATCAATTAAACATACCATGTCAACACCAAATTAAATACACCAAATACACCAGGGCAAATCAATTAAACACACCACGGCAGACTAATTAAACATACTATGGAAAATCAATTAAACACACCATGGCAACACCAAATTAAATACACAAAGTCTAACACAATTAAACACAACAGGGAAGAAGAAGAAGAACACTAGAGGTCTGGGAAGAAGAAGAAAAAGAAAAAGAAAAATAGAGAAAAAAAGTTGCCTTTTTTTCTGGGAAGAAGAAGAAAAAGAAAAAAAAAACAGAGATTTTTTTTAATATAAAGAAGGGCAATTTTGTCCAAATAGTGGATATTTTAGTAGAAACAATAAAAATTCTTACATAAAAACAACAAACCAACTAATTTTATGGTTAATTTTAAAGTTCTCCCTAATTTTATCTCTTTATTAGATTGTTTTTAATTTTGACTAAAAATAGAAAACCGATTAGTTATAGGCTAAAAAGAGCTAATTCCTCTTAAAAAACAAATATTATAAGAGAAAATTATGGCTTACTTATTGGTACTTGAATGCCACCCAGAAAGATTGGCTGTTTCCTTGAGAGCATCCTTCCATCTCTGCACTTTGTATGAACTCTCCTTAAAAAGTTGTTCATGCTCAGCAAATGCTTTTACAAAGGTCCCTGTCTGATGCCTTACATGTGATGGATCTAACCCATAGAAAACTGGTATCACCATCTGTTTGTTCTTTTCCCTGCATTCAAGGATCTTCACAAGTTCTTCCAGACAGTCAGACACCATTTGGAAGATGCATAGTCTCTGGAGAAAACGATAACGGAAATCCGGGATTTTTCGATTGCTTCGAGAAGAGATGGGGAGATTTCATCTCCTCTGTTGAGTTTGTAATCAATGAAAGTTTCAATTTGTTTGTCATGCAAAGCTTTATGAAGATGACTGGTAAAATTACAGCGGGTATCCTCGCCTCTAAAACTGATAAAAACATCATACTTGAATTGAGGAGTATTGGAAGAGGAAGAAGAAGGAATCAAACTCAATGCCATTGATGATGATGAGATCAGAGAGTGAACGTTAAGACGAGGAGATAACAGAGTTGTTAGAGATGTGAATTATTTATTTTGCACTGATGTTAGAGTCCTCATTGACTTATATTTCCTGGTGGATGGCAACCAGCTTACTTGATATTTCAATTAA
This sequence comes from Acer campestre, assembly GCA_954870605.1. NCBI lineage: Eukaryota > Viridiplantae > Streptophyta > Magnoliopsida > Sapindales > Sapindaceae > Acer > Acer campestre. Next base: position 52,112,570 of record OX940799.1, on the reverse strand, counting down.
CTTTCCTAGAAACAGAGCACCACAGAGTTTCTTGTCCTAAAGCCAATGATATACGTTAAAACAAATAAATAAATAAATAAAATAATAACAGATTATGCTTAATTATAATTCACAATTCCTCTTTAACTTCAAAATTTTGCTTATAAAATCAAAGTTGATTGATCTCGCAAAGTCCGCTTTGATTATTTACCGGTCGATGATACGGACTTATCGCTGGAGAGTCTGCCACATGGAGGAATCTGAGTGACGAGAATCAAGATGTTTTTGAGGCTGGAATTCCACGTCTTTGTTCTTGCTTGCTTCGATTGAATCAATGTTCCGGATTGTACCAACTTACAAATTTAATTATCAAGACTTAATAAAAGTCTTTAATATATATATATATATATATAGGGTGAACTGCATAAATAGCCAAAAAATTAGTGGTTTTATTGTTTTTGTCCATGATTATTGTTTTTATTGTTTTTGTAAAAATTTCCACTTTTTGGACAAGATTGCCCTTGTTTATATAAAAAAAAAAATTCTCTTTTTTTTTTCTTTTTCTTCTTCTCTCTCCTTTCCACAGAGTCTTTTTTTTTCTTTCTCTCTCTCTCTCTCCTCTCTCACGTTCATCTTCTTCTTCTTTCTTTATAAATTTTTTTTCCTCTTTCTCTCTCTCCTTTTCTCATGCCTCCTTCTTCTTCTTCTTTCTCTCCTTCTTCTCTCTTTCTCTCCCCACGTTTTTTCCAGATTTTTTTTTAAAAAAATTCAGTTTTTTTTTTTTTTTGGTTGAAAATTTTCAAGATTTAAATAAGGTTTGGATTTGAGTTTGGGTAGTGATTGTGGTTGTGCTTAATTTTATTTTATTTTTCAGATTTGTGGTTGTATTTTAAGTTTGGGTTTGGGTTGTTTTTATGAATGGTGGGAGTTGTGTTTGGGGTTAGGTTTTGTTGAAAAAAAAATTAAGAATTTTTTTAATTTTTTTTGGATTTGATCTTTTTCAAACAAATTTTTCAGATTTTATTTTGTTTAAACATACCAGTTATATTCAATTAAACACACCAATGCAATTCAATTAAACACACCAGTTCAATTCAATTAAACACACCCGTTCAATTCAATTAAACACACCATTGCAATTCAATTAAACACACCAAATGCAATTAAATTAAACACACCAGTTCAATTAAATTAAACACACCAGTTCTATTGAATTAAACACACCAATTCTATTCAATTAAACACACCAATTCTATTCAATTAAACACACCAGTTCTATTCATTTAAACACACCAGTTATATTCAATTAAACACACCCAATTAAACACACCAGTTATATTCAATTAAACACACCAGACCATCAATTAAACACACTAGACCACCAATTAAACACACAAAACAAAACGAATTAAACACACCAAGGCAAAACGAATTAAACACACCAGGCAAAATGAATTAAACACACCAGGCAAAATGAATTAAACACCTGGTGTGTTTAATTGATAGTCTGGTGTGTTTAATAAGTTTTGTCTGGTGTGTTTAATTGGTGACCTAGTGTGTTTAATTAATGGTCTGGTGTGTTTAATTCGTTTTGCTTGGTGTGTTTAATTCGTTTTACCCTGGTGTGTTTAATTCGTTTGGTCTGGTGTGTTTAATTCGTTTTGCCTGGTGTGTTTAATTCGTTATCTGGTGTGTTTAATTTGTTTTACCCTGGTGTGTTTAATTGTTTTTTCCCCGGTGTGTTTAATTGGTGGTCTTGTGTGTTTAATTGGTCTGGTGTGTTTAATTGATTACAACTGGTGTGTTTAATCGGTGCTGGTGTGTTTAATTGAACAAAATCTGGAAAAAAAAAAATTAACAAACATGATCTGAATTTTTTTTAAAAAAATCTGGAATTTTTTAACAAAACAAGATCTGGAAATTTTTTTTAAAAGAGCTGGAAAAAATTTTAAAAAATCTGGAAAAAAATTTAAACACTCAAATCCAACTAACACTCAAATCCAAACATTCACAATTAGAACCACCCTTAAAATCAACTATATTCACAACCACAACCACATTCACAATATCAAATGAAAAACATTTTTAAATCTGAAAATTTTTCAACAAAAAAAAAAAAAACACTGAATTTTTTTAAATAATCTGGAAAAAAAAAAATTAAAATCTGGAAATTTTTTTAACAAACATAATCAGAAATTTTTTGAAAAAATCTGGAATATTTTCAGAATAAAAAAAACCTGAATTTTTTTAAAAAAATCTGGAAATAACTTTAAACAAAAACAAAATCTGGAAAAAATTTCAAAAAAAAAAAAAAACTGAATTTTTTTTAAAAAATCTGGAAAAAATGTGAAAGAGAAAGAGTAGAGAGGAGAGAAAGAAAAGAAGAAGAAGGAGGGAAGATCGGACGACCGATCGAACGTCGGTCGTCCGATCTGAAAATTTTTTATTTAAAAAAATCTATTTTTTTAAAAAAAAATCTGGAAAAATAAAAAAAGAGAAAGAGAAAAGGAAGAGAAGAAAAAGAAGGAGGAGGAGGTGTGAAAGAAGAAGGAGGAGGCATGAAAGAAGGAGGAGGAGGAGGAGAGAAGGAGGAGAGAAAGAGAGAAGGAGGAGAGAAAGAGAAAAGTAGGAGAGAAAGGAGAGAGAAGAGGGAGGCGTGAAAATGAGATTGGAAGGAGAGAGAGGAGGTTTTGAAAAAAGAATAGGGGCAATTAAGTCCTCACAGCCCATTTAATGACAAAAACAATAAAAATGATAATTTGTGACAAAAACAATACATCCCCTTAATTTTTGACTAAAAGTGCCTATTTCCTCATATATATATATATATATATAAATGTTTAAATTCAATACCAAATGGGACGATTGTTTGTCAGAATTAGGGATGACAAATAAACCCGAACCCGTAGGACCCACCCGAACCCAACCCACTTGAAGAGGATTTGGTTGGTGAATTTACGACCTGTGAACCTGTATAAGTAAAAATATAGCGGGTTCGGGTTCGGGTTCGGGTTTGGGTTCGGAAAATGAACCCATGGTTGACCCGCGAACAATAAAAATTATATAATATTTTATTATTTAAAATATTATAAATTTAAACTTCAATAAAAACTTTTTAATTATATAGAGAATAAAATGTAAACATTTCAATCTATTAAGTGTTTTTATTCTTTAAAATCATAATATTTCTTATATTTAAATAATATAGAAATATTTTTCAAAAAAATAATTGGCGGGTTCGCAGGTTTGACTCGTGGACCCGCTTGATTCACGGGTTCATGGGCGGGTTTGGGTGTCCCCCAAACCCACGGGTGAAACCTGAACCCGAACCCGTTTATTTTCGCAGGTTTACGGGCGAGTTTGGTAGACACAAAGTTTCACGGGTTTGGGTTTGGATTTTAAACCCACCCAAACCTGGCCCATTGCCATTCCTAGTCGGAATATACCAAAATTAAACATTATATTGGTCTATCAAATATATACTCTCCTACAAATACTAATTATTGAGATCAAATAATGAATTTTGATCTGAATTTTTTTGTGGATAATAAGTTCATTGAAATCTATTTATAAATATAATTTAAAAAAATAATTCAAACACTAGAACTATTTATCCCGATTTTTTTTAAATATGAATGCATCAGAGAAATTCGGTGAAATATATGAAAATTCAAGAAAAATAGTTCTGGTGCTTGAAAAATTCTCAGATTTTATTCACATATAGATTTTGATGAACTTATCATCCACAAAAAAAAATTTAAAACAAAAATTCATTTAAATCGATATGATTTCATGTTAGTCCTTACCGAAATTAAAATAAACGATCATTTATGAGAGACTATATATATATATATATAAGGAAATGGGGAAACAAGGACTCCCCCATTCTCATTTCCTCATTTCCCCATTTCCCCAATAACGAGGGTATGTTAGGTGAGGATAGAGGAATAGGGGTTGGGGAGGGCCCACCCCAATGGGCCCCACGCCCATCCCTTCACTACATCTGATTTTAACTAAAGTACATTGTCATGTTAATATAATTGCGTGGCAAGAAGTGATTATAATTTCAGTTCACATGATGAACTTTTATTTAAATTTCGTAAGGTACTTTCTAGAATCTTTTGTTTACATTTGACCTGTAGTTGTAATAATTCAAAAGTCCTTTTTTCTTCATTCAATTTCCTGGAAGAAGAAGCCTTGCTCCCTTGGAAAATTCCAAAAACCAAAATTGATTCTTGTCTTGAGGATAATTCCATTTTTAAAAAAATTATTATATGACAGTTTTATTCTAATAAAATTACTAAAGTGAATAAAAAAAATTCTAAACACATTAAAAACCAATTTCTCTAGACTCTAATTACTTATTTTTAATCTGTTTACATTTCACAAACCGTAAAACATTTTTTTTTATTTAGAATCGATGAGAATGATTTACCATAAGAAATAAATAATTTTGTATGCATATATTGCCACTCATAAAACTAATTAGTACACTCAGTTAATTTGTGCACCCACGTTAAAAATTAAAAAATTTAGTTCTACTTTAAGCACACATAAACATCGAAAATAGCCTTATATAAATAAATTTATTTATTTAAATAGATTTATTCGTAGATCCTCAAATTTGAAACCTGAAACCTTAACCTTTACATTCTACAAAATGAAATGAAAAAGAAAATAAATGTGCTTTCTTTTATCTTTTGTGTTTCCTTTGGTTGCGAGTGGAACAAACCTAAAAGTTTCTCATAAATAATCATATTAAATAAGTATAAACTCCTGTTGGTAGTATACTATAAGTTCACTTGAAATGTTTCATTTCTTATTTTGTTACTTCAATTTTCTAGTTTTTTTTTTTTTTTTGGTTAAAATTTTAAAACTAATATTTGCTAACAATGGAGCTCTTTCAAGATCAATTTTGAGTGAGATTAATCTTGTTTTATTGTTTAAACTCAAGTTGATGATTTCATATTATACATAGTTTTAATGTGAAGTATTCTATTTTCTTTTATCAGATTTTGTTATGAGAAAGTATTTGACATTTATAAAATCATATAGATATTTATTTTTTAAAGAAGAAGACGTTCATCATGAGTTAACTTATTTAAATTAATTCTTTAAAAAAAAAAACTTTGTTAATTTAATTTATTTTTTCCTTTTTATTAATTATGTAGATATTTTTATAATATAATTTTTTTATTTATAAAAAATAGGTGTACTGATTAATTAGTTTTATGGATGGCAATAAGAACAACCTTTTTTCGAAAAAATGTTGATTTTTGCAAATTTTTTTGCAGAAAAAAATAATAACAAAAATCTTTTTTAATCTGCAAAATTATTGCAACCAAACAAACATCATTCAAAACTCATAAAATTAATAATAATTGAACAATCAAATGAATTGAAAACTACTATTTGTTAATTTAATTACCAAATTAACGGTAATTAACAAAGTTATAAGCCTCCCAATTTAAATTGTCTACTACATTATTCGTTATCGTTTGTTGAAGAAGGAGGAGAACGGTGAAATTGGTTGTTATATATGATAACCATGATAAATATCAAGATCATAATCATGGTTTGGAAATATCGCTACGGTGAATACATGCAGTGATGCAGGCCATTATATAAGGAGAGACCCTACTTGTTTTGTTGTCCACAAAACTATAGTTTCGAACTTTCGACATCAATTGTATTGTTGTGCTCAACGTCCAATATGGTTTGGTGGTAAGGGCCATAAAACTTCTCATTCAGCCTAGAAATATTCGATCCGATATATTAAAAACAAGTATTGTTGTGCTCAAATTTTACTATATTACAACATACGTTAATTAGTTTCTCAAGTTATTAGTTTTTTTTATAGGGAAAGTATCATTTTTCCCCCGACCTTTGCCCTATTACAAATACAAGGACCTGTGTTTCAGTTAATGTCCTTCAATCACCTGAAATAAAGTTATTATAAATTTTCCCACTTCTGTTACCTTTTCCGTCCAAAAAGGTTTGACTGCCAAACACTCACATTAAATGCATGTTTTATCCTTTAATATAATCTGTAAATGACCATTTAATTCTCAAGATATTCATTAAATAAAATATATATTTAAAACAATAGAAAACAAAAAAAAATTGTAAAAAAAATATATGGATCTCCACCGTCCATCTCAAAGATGGACGGTGGAGATCTCTTTATATTTTTATTTAATTTTAAAAAAATAAAAATTTAAAAAGATGAAAACTTTAATTTTTTAAAAAAGAATTAAATAACAGAAAATTTAAAAACAAAAATTGTAGATCTAGTGATAGACAGTGCAGATCCAAATATCCAATATGGATCTCCACCAGATCTACAATTAAATTAAAAATAAAATTGTAGATCTGGTGTGTCCATCTCATGGATCCATCTATTCATAAAAAAAAATTAAAAAAATTATAGATCTAGATCTCCACCAAACCCAGAACCGAACCAAAATGCATGAACCCAAAAAAAAAAAAGATCAACAAATAAAGATTTTTTTTTTTTTTTTTTTTTTTTTTTTTTTTTTTTTTTACAAAGATATCAACTACAAAAGTCAAATTAAAAAACCTACAAATAGAAATGGTGGTTGTGAGCCTTTTCATAAAATTGAAGGAGAGGAGCCTCAAAATCTTCAATTTGAGTAGTAACAATTGAGTTCTCACCATTCACCAAATCATTAAAAAAACAACAAACAAAAAACAAACACCACAAAAACAAACGGCAAGAGAGACCGAGAGAGAGTTTTGGTGTTTTTATTTATTTATAACTATTTACGTAAATATTATATGACTCGGTTTAGCTGCATCAACACCACCATAAGAACCCTAAACTGAACCACACCACCACCACCACAAACCCCATAGGCGCTCAATCTCACCAAATCGTCAAACTGATCACCGTAGAGGGGAAGAAGAGATAGATGACAGAAGAGAGAGAGAGAGAGAGAGAGAGAGAGAGAGAGAGAGTTGTTTGGGGAGAGAGTTCTTTTTTTAGTTTTTAATTTTTTATATGTTTAATTATAGTCATATACAATATTCCTGTTTCAATTTTAAAGGTAAACTCGATTTTGGACGGAAGATTTTACAATAACTTTATTTAAGGTCATTGACTGAAACACAAGTCCTTGTATTTTCTAATAGGGCAAAATGTTTTTCTCCATGGCAAACTGTCTAACGAAGTTTATATGTCCCCACCTATTGGCTCTCGCCGACAAGAGGAGAATCTTGTGTGTCGATTCAACAAATCCTTATATGACCTCAAACAAGTTTCTCGTAGTTGGTTCTAGAAATTTTCCTCTGCAATTTGTGGTGACTTTTTTACACAATTGATGGTAGATTATTCTCTATTCACTAAGATCCGAGGTAATTCCTTCATAGTCATATTGCTTTACGTTGACGACATGATTATCACAGGGAATGATGAGAAGATGATTAGTAACCTTAAATGATTTTTGAGCAGTCACTTTCGGTTTAACGATCTATGACACTTAAAATTCTTTCTTGGGGTTGAAGTTGCACGATCTAAAGCAAGTAACTCTATTTTCCAATGAAAATACACGCTGGACATACTGGAAGATGCTGGCTTACTTTGTGTGAAACATGTGAAATTTCTAATGGAACAAAACTTGAAGCTAACTTCGACTGATGGGGATCTTCTCAAGGATCCAAATCATTACTGCAGGTAGGTAGGAAAATTAATTTACCTCACCATCACCAAACTTGAGATCACATATTCTGTGTCAACATTCAATCAATTTATGCAACAATTGAGAAAACCACATCCTGATGCAGCCCATCGTCTTCTCTGGTGTCTGAAAGGAGCTCTAGGCAAATGTTTGTTCTTTCCATCACACAGAAAATTGAAATTGGTTAGCTATTGTAATGCGGATTGGACTGGAAGCTCAACTACTCGAAGGCCTGTCACAGTCTACTGCATTTTTCTTAGAAAAATCATCGTGTCATGAAAAAATAAGAAACAATCTACTGTGTCCAGGTCATCAGCAGAAGCCGAATACAGGGCTATGGCAGCTACCACTAGCGAACTCACTTGGCTTAGATGTCTCTTGCAAGACCTGAGTGTTGAACACCATGAACCAGCAAAATTATTTTTGTGACAGTCAAGCAGCCATATACATTGCAACAAACTCGATATACCATGAGTGAACTTAGCACATTGAATTGGATTGCCACACAGTATGTGAGTGAATACAAAATGGAGAAATCAAAATAGCAAATATGCAAACTGGATAACAAACCATTGATATTTTCACAAAACCATTGGGGCAAGTTATTTTTCAATCGCACATTAGTAAGTTGGGTGTTCTTGATATTCATACACCAACTTGAGGGGGAGTATTAAAGGAAAGAAATCACGAGAACAAGAAACATGCATAATCTGTCTTGATATTATACTGAAGAAATTCTAGACATGATATCAGGACTTTGTGATTGAGAGTGATGGTGAAGTGATTACTGTAATTTACTAATCATTAATATTTCCAATAATAATAATTTTTTTTTTTTTTTTTTTTTTGCATAAAGCAATTGTAATTGTACAGCTACAATATACGAATAAATAGAGTACATTTTCTTTTTGCTTTCATTCTACTTTTGTCTTTGATTTCCATTATTTTAATAGAGATCAGCCTCCCATCATTGGCTAGGACAAGTCTATTAAGAAGACGAATTTGAATCCGTCAACACTTGCGCTACTTCTAATTGGCTTCGGGTTTGAGGATTAATCTTCACAAATCTAGTGTCTCAAAGGTTGGTCCTAGAACAAACATCGGAGGTTTGAGAGAGGAGGATTGGGCGAAAGCCTTGAAATGTAAAAAAGTATCTCTTCCCATCATGTATCTTGGTCTACCATTAGGGGCAAGACCATGCTCTAAGGTTTTTTGGAAGACATTGCTCTTACATATCGAGAATCGTTTGGCTTATTGGAAGAGAAGGTTCTTATCTAAAGGCGGGAGGCTAGTTTTGATCAAAGCCGTTATCTCTAGTATACCACCATACTTCATGTCGATTTTCAAAATGCTGGTGGGGGTAGCTTCGAAAATCGAGAAACTCCAAAGAAGTTTCTTTTGGGGGGATGGTTTAGTTAAATTTTTTTTTTTCGTGCGGTTGATTGAGAGACAGTGTGCAAAAGCAAGAGAAATGGGGGTCTTGGCATGAGGAGAATTTTGGATAAGAATAAAGGTTTGTTGGCCAAATGGGTTTGGAGGTTTGGTAAGGAAAACACCTCCTTTTGAAAAAGGGTCATTTTTGCTAAGGATGGGATTTATTTAGAGGGTTTACGGTGGAATTGGCAAGTTTCTTCTGTAGGTTCGTTCTTTGTCAAAGCAATATGGAATTTGTTTAAGGAAGGCACATCGACGGCAGGGGTACTTGACGAAGGTCTGAAGGTAATTATAGGTCATGGGAATCAAGCTTGTTTTTGGATGACATGTTGTGGGACTCGTTTCCTTTGAAGCAAGCTTGCCTAAGAATTTTTGCATTGTCTAGGAAAAAATTGGGTAATATTGCTGAGTTTGGTAGATGGCTTAACTCGAGATGGATTTGGAAAGTGGATCTAAGGAGGCCTATTTTTATTGGGAAAACGACCAATGGGAATGCTTCCACATCTTCCTTGATAGCATCATTATTAGGAAGATGATCTCGGATGATATTATGTGGACTTGGAGCTTGAATGGTCACTTTTTGACTAGTTCATTCCGTCGAAGGTTGGAAGACTTGGCTTCCAATGTTTCCACGGTTAGCAAGCTCATTTGGCAAGGGGTATGCCCTCCCAAGGTGGACATTTTTGCTTGGCAACTGTTAAGAGGTAGGGTGTTGGTGAAAGAGGTGCTCTCCCATTTTGGATGTAATCCATCATCTAGTTCGATGTGCTAGCTCTATAAGGGTGCCAATGAGACCATTGACCACATTTTTCTTTATTGCTCCTGGTCTTAGAAAGTTTGGACAAGTTGTCTAAAGTGGTGGGATGCTACAAGATGTGTGAGTGACTTTCTGTACAACTGGTTTTGTAGCTAGGAACGGTTATGTCCCTCATTTCAAAGTGGGAGAGCTTGGGGAACTTGCTTCTTCGCAACAGTTTGGTCCATTTGGGAGGTTCAAAACCAAGTTGTTTTCAAGGACATTGTGGGGGACGTGGATCAATGTATTGACATGGTTAAATTGAGATTGGCTTGGTGGTTTAAACTCCATGGGAGAGGATCTCGTGATCCGATTACTCATATTCTTCTTAACATTAAAGATCAATGTATTGACATGGTTAAATTGAGATTGGCTTGGTGGTTTAAACACCATAGGAGAGGATCTCGTGATCCGATTACTCATATTCTTCTTAACATCAAGGATCAATGCATTGATGCCAGACATAACAAAAGAAATAAAAAGGAACAATGGATCTCCCCATTACATGATTCTCTCAAGTTCAATGTGCATGGTTCGGCGAAAGGGTCGCTCGGTTCAGCGGGGATTGGTGGGGTGCTTAGAGATTCTCAAGGCAAGGTCTTATGCATCTTCTCTTCTTCTGTAAGAGTGCAATCCTCCAACACGGCAGAAATTCTTGCCATTGAAAAAGCTTGCAACTTATGTGCGTCAAAAGAGGTTCTTGTAGGGAAAAACATTCTTATTGTTAGTGATTCTAAGGTGGCGGTATCATGGGCCAATAATGAAGGAGTCGACAACATTGATCATGTTCACTCTATCTACAATGTTCGGGAGTGTTAGGTTTTGACTTGTATTTCTAAGCGAACCAAACAAGACTTAACTGATGTGGAGCTTCCTAGAGACGTGGAATACGTTTGGAAGATGGAATGGTGTTGTTTGAGGGAGGTTTGAAGACCATAAGAATGAAAGACTGAAGATTGTTTCAACGTATTGATCACGATGTAATTTAAGGTGACTTGTAACGGTTTAGGAAGTGGGTGCGCAACCATGACCCAAATCGTAGTCAATCATAAGCATGCGTGGAACGAGAAATCTTCAGCGAAAAAGGAAAGTGTTCTTTTGGGAAGTTCTTGTGCTTGAAGGAAAATGAATACTCTTTACAAGAAGACTTGTCATAAAAGGAAATAGTATTTATGTGAAACAAGTAAGTCTTGTATGTTTAGGAGTATGATTTCCTTTTATCTTAAACTCCTTGTAAACAGTATAAATAGTCCTAATATTTATGTTATTAGATTTAAGGCTGTGGAGAAAAAGAACACCATGTAACATCAGAGAGAGTGTGGTGAGATCCGGGGAGACCCAGGGGAATATCCGGGGAGGGATCCAAGGGAATATCAATGGATCAAGTAAGAGATCCGTGGGTGATATTCAGGGAGACCTAGGGGATATTGTGGGGGTACTTGGTGAGGATCTTGTGAGTGGGGTTTGGGGTTGAGGTGAGAGAGTTAATTCTAGAGTATATGGTTGTAACAATTTATCATATAGTGGAACTTTCTCTGTCGTCCTGACGGCCCGTGGTTTTTTACCCGTTTGGGTTTTCCACGTATATTTTGTGTTGTGATTGTTTTATTCTCTCTCATCTATTTTTTTGCTTATTGACGTTATTATTTGCTATGAGTTATGGGCGTATATTAGGCACGACATTCTACGTTCATCGGTTCAGGAATTATCCCCAACAATTGGTATCAGAGCCATATGGTTTGACGATAGTGGTGACAAGTCTTTATGGGAGATCGTATGGAGGACTTGGTGGCATTGGGATAATTATGATCATGGTTGCCTAGTATAGTTTAGCAAAGCTCAACAGGGTTTGATGAAAGGAAGAATTTGATGGAGGAGAAGTTTGGCTTGTGGTGATAGGTACAAGTCATGGAGATTCAATCTGGGTTACACAAGGAGCTGATTGACTAAAAAAAAAAAAAAAAATCTCTCTATGGTATGGTGTTGTGCTTATCCGGCAAAGCACTCCCAGTTTCTAGTAGCAAGTCTTTCACTAGGTATGTGATGCAATGACAGAAGGTCTTTCACAAGGTTAGGTGATGTAAGGACATATTTATCATTTTTGGCAGTTTTCTCCACTGGCCATGAAAGAGGGTATGTTGCTACTAGTGGTCCATAATTGTGCACATGACATTGGTCAGAAAGTGATGCAAGGTGTATGGTGGACAAAGATGTCGATGGTTGACGAACTCCCTGGAAATCTGACTTGAGGAGTTGCACCACAATTTCAGCAAGTTATTTCGACATGGTGCCGGAACAACGAACACAAAAAAAAAGTGTGAAGGAAAATCTTAGGATAGTTCGTTCCTAAGTGGTTATACCTTGTGGTGGGGTATAGTGATTCTTGGTGACGAGAATTGTGTATGTGGACAAAGGTCTTGAGAATTCAAGTCAAATGGGAGAATTGTTAGGTTTTGACTTGTATTCCTAAGCGAACCAAACAAAACTCAACTGATGTGGAGCTTCCTAGAGACATGGAATACGTTTGGAAGATGGAATGGTGTTGTTTGAGGGAGGTTTGAAGACCAGAAGAATGAAAGACTGAAGATTGTTTCAACGTATTGATCACGATGTAATTTAAGGTGACTTGTAATGGTTTAGGAAGCGGGTGCGCAACCGTGACCCAAATTGTAGTCAATCATAAGCATGCGTGAAATGGGAAATCTTTAGCGAAAAAGGAAAGTGTTCTTTTGGGAAGTTCTTGTGCTTGAAGGAAAATGAATACTCTTTACAAGAAGACTTGTCATAAAAGGAAATAGTATTTATGTGAAACAAGTAAGTCTTGTACGTTTAGGAGTATGATTTCCTTTTATCTTAAACTCCTTGTAACCAGTATAAATAGTCATAATATTTATGTTATTATATTTAAGGCTGTGGAGAAAAAGAACACCTTGTAACATCAGAGAGAGTATGGTGAGATCCGGGGAGACCCAAGGGAATATCCGGGGAGGGATCCAAGGGAATATTAGTGAATCAAGTAAGAGATCCGTGGGTGATATTCAGGGGAGACCTAGGGGATATTGTGGGGGTACTTGGTGAGGATCTTGTGAGTGGGGTTTGAGGATGAGTTGAGAGAGTTAATCCTAGAGTATATGGTTGTAACAATTTATCATATAGTGGAACTTTCTCTATCGTCCTAACAGCCCGTGGTTTTTTACCCGTTTTGAGTTTTCCACGTATATCTTGTGTTGTGATTGTTTTATTCTCTCTCATCTATTTTTCTGCTTATTGACGTTATTATTTGCTATGAGTTATGGGCGTATATTAGGCACGGCGTTCCACGTTCATCGGTTCAGGAATTATCTCCAATAGGGAGAATATGGGATATTTGGGCAATGCGTCGATTATTTTTAATTTGAGAGATACAAACTCATTTGCGGATAGTTTAACAAAGAAAGCTTCAAGTGCGCAGGTGGACATTTTGGAATGGTGTTTAGGTTGATGTTTTGCCTGGTCTGATAGGTTCTTTTAAGCCTTCTACTGGCATTGCTTTTATTTTGCTTTTCTTTGGTTTTGGGGGGTGGGGTGGGGTGGTGGTGGGGGTGTGTGTGTGTTTCTGTTTTGATGCTGTGAGCTTGTTGCTTTTTGATCCCATGCCTGTTTGTATCTTCTTTGTTTTTGTTCCAGTTTGTGTTGCTTGGGGGTTTGGCTTTCATATGTTGTTCCTTGTCTTTTTGACCTCTAGTGGGTGAGGTTCTGGCCCCTGTTCTGTGCTTTGTCCTCCCTTCTTTAAAGGGTCTTGTGAATAATATTTGCTGCTTTAAAAATAAATAAAAAAATAAAAAAACATTGACATGAACTGTGGTCCGCTAATAGCTCTACCGCTGCATTAGGATGATGCACTTCAGACCTCCATTAGGGTGCTAGGTATGATATCAGGACTTTGTGATTGAGAGTGATTGTTGGAGTGATTACTGTAATTAACTAATCATTAATATTTCCTAGAATAGTTTATCTTTCTTTGTATAAAGCAATTGTAATTGTATAACTACAATATACGAATAAACAGAGTACATTTTCTTTTTACTTTCTCTCTGCTTTTGTCTTTGATTTCCATTATTTTAACAGAGATCAGCCTCTCATCATTAACGAGGACAAGTCTATTGAGATGACAGATTTGAATCCATCAATACTGACTTGGACTATGGTCCACCAATAGTGATCGGACGATTTATATACCTATTTGAGGTCCCCATTTCCTATCGTTTGTTCTCGTTTTCGAGCACGTTTTTGTGTATAATGTGTTTTGTGAGCCTTGTGTAGGTATATATTCCCTACAATGGTGTTTGAACGTAAAGTCAAGTTTGGGGGGCAAAAATGAGCTAAAAAGTGAAGAATTGGAAGGCCTCGCCGTTGACCCAAACCGCGACGTGATTCATGGTTAACCACGGCAAGCAAAACCATGTTTCTGTGGTGGATCCGCCGTTGAGCTAGAATGCGACATTGAGACCGCGGCACTGGTCAACTCTGTTTTCCAAAGGTTAATGGGCTGACATTGCAAATGCCCATGCAGAACACATATATTTCGGGGTCCATCTCTTCCTCCTCATATTGAACTGGGCTTCCTATCATATATTTTCGAAAATCTCCGGAAGTCTACTTTCTAGCAGTTTTTACGGATCGCGATTCCGGGCTTTCTGGAGGGAGATATGCACGTTTCCGTAACGGTGCGCGAGGTTGGAAATAGAATCGCGGCAGAGGACTTTGTGCAGAACACCCAATTTTTGGGGGCCATAACTTCCTCCTCGGATCGAACCATAATGAGATCCACATATATTTAGAAAGCCCCAGACGTCTAGATTTCAGAACATTTGACGGATTGCAATTCCGGGCTTTCTAGAGGAAGTTATGCATGTTTGAGTGACTGGTGCGCGAAGCTTAAAATTCCACCAGTGTTCATGGCGAGTAATTGTGGCGACTGAACCCACTCGCCTCAACCTCTGCCCAAACTTCATAATTGCCATGGAAACTGATCATGGCGAGTGAACCACTCACCTCAGCCACTCGCCATGACCCTGGAACGGGCAAACTTGTCTTTTCAAGCCCAAATTCGTCCTCAAACTTACCCTATCTATAAATACACCTCTTTGCCTCTTCTTTCAGCAGAGACCCACGAAATTCTTCACCTCTCTTCACTCCATCTTCATTTTGACAAGTATCATTTTGCATGTCAAAACATTTATATTTAAAGTTCACCTTGTTAGTGCAAGTGACTAGAGATTAGTATAGCAACAAGCAAGGGTATCGTCCATAGGTAGGTGTCATCCGTCAACCGTCTCGAATTTTAGTGTTTATTGAAAGCATGTAAATGGAATACGGAAATGGTGAGAATGTTGTGTGTGAGGTGTATGCATATTGCGGTGTGGTGTGTGTGGAAATGTAAAGTAAAGAATGCAAATAAAAACAAAGAGAATATGGAGGGGTGAGAATAGTGTTTAAAGAGACAAATAATAAAAGGGTGGTTTGGAGAGATGCATGATTGTGGTCATACAAGGTACTTATTAGTTCACCAAATACAAGTGCACACCTAGTTGATTGTTAGGCATTAAATTCATCCAATTCAAGTTATGGGCTCGTTCTCACGATTAAGGAGTTCCGAAACCAAATCATCTATTATTACGAATCATTTGTTAATTAAGGAAACCAAAATCTATTTTTGCTCTCCAAAGGTCATGGAAGAGCACGTGTCTTAAGGCCAAAGACCCATTAAGCTTCAGAACATTGAGTCAAAACCTATTCTAGCACGGCCATGCATAAAACAAGTTTTATCCATTATTTTAGAGCTAAGTGGTTAAGGTTATACTCAGATTGGTCCTCCTAGGCACAACCAAAAACCCACAAATAGGGGTGGGCACCAACCCGCCAACCCAACCCAACCCGACCAACCCGACCCAACCCGACTAGATTGGGTTGGGTTGCTTTTAAGATTGGGTTGGGTTGGGTTAATAAAATATAACCCAACCCAACCCGACAACCCGACATTTATAATAAAAAATAAATTAAATAACTTTATTTATGATTATATTTATTATGAAATCTCATATTTAAAAATATTTAAAAATTTTACTCATGCACCATTTATAATATTATAAATGACAAATATAAATACATAATTTTAAATATTTTATACGATAATATATAATACATTTATTAAAAATATGCAATTATATTGTCTTCATCTTTATATTAATTGGCACATCCTTGATTGTACTTTAAAATGCTTTTTTTTTTTTCTTAGGATTCGATTAATAATTTGGTAGAAAAAATTCTAATAATTGTATAGAAGCTCAAACTATTATGTTGGTTGAAATAAATAATGGATTATCCAACCACGAGATATTCGATGAAGTGATTATAATTGTAAAATGATTGAGAGGCTTAGATGGAGACTTTCCAAATTGGATAAATTGTTATATTTTTATTTTATTTTTAATTATGCAACAGTACTATATGTTGTGATTTGGTTTTAATACCTTAAGAAATCTAAACTCTATGTAATATTATATTAGGGTGAAAAAATTATTTTAAATTTAAATTTTCATTAAACAAAATTTGAATTCGAATATATTTTTTCTATTGGGCTTAAAAGCCCAACCCGATCAACCCAACCCGACAAATATTGGGTTGGGTTGGGTTGGGTTAAAATTTACGTTGGGTTGGATTGGGTTGAAAATTTTTCAACCCAACCCAACCCAACCCGAAAACGCCCACCCCTACCCACAAACACTCAAACCCATCAAAACAAGGCATTTCGACCTTCCAAATACATATATACACAAATGGGATATTTGATTACAATTACTCCTACATATTAAGTTAATCTACTCATAATCTCATCCATGAACACATATCAATTTCCAATCTCCACATACATGCATATCAAGATAAGAGATTATTCAATAATAACAAGAATAAATCAAAACCCAAATGGATTTAAGAACAATCATAACATAAATAAGCACAAATATAGGTTTACAATATTTCCCAAGTGGGGTTACACATTTAAAAAACAAGAAATACAAAGAGAAGAGTTTAGAAGAGACAACCCTTGAAGATGACCTTCTCCAAGTTCTCTATGCTTGCTAGCTCGAAATTGGTCCAAAGATCTCTCATTTCCCTTTTGCAATCTACTCCAAATGTGGTGGATGAAGGGTAGAAAGTGGTGGTGGTGAGCTTCCCATAGAGGAGAACCTCCATGAGAGCTTGGAAGCTTCTCTCTCTCTTGGTTTGGGGAAGAAGATGAAGATGGAGTGAAGAGAGGTGAAGAATTTCGTGGGTCTCTACTGAAAGAAGAGGCAAAGAGGTGTATTTATAGTTAGGGTAAGTTTGAGGACGAATTTGGGCTTGAAAAGACTAGTTTGCCCGTTCCAGGTTCTTGGCGAGTGGCTGAGGCGAGTGGTTCACTCGCCATGATCAGTTGCCATGGCAATTATGAAGTTTGGACAGAGGTTGAGGCGAGTGGATGAGGCGAGTGGGTTCAGTCGCCATGATTACTTGCCATGAACACTGGTGGAATTTTCAGCTTCGCGCACCGGTCACTCAAACATGCATAACTTCCTCTAGAAAGCCCGAAATTGCAATCTGTCAAATGTTCTGAAATCTAGACGCCTAGGGCTTTCTAAATATATGTGGATCTCATTGTGGTTCGATACGAGAAAAAAGTTATGGCCCCCGAAAATTGGGTGTTCTGCACAAAGTCCTCTACCGCGGTTCTATTTCTAGCCTCGCGCACCATTACGAAAACGTGCATATCTCCCTCCAGAAAGTCCGGAATCGTGATCCGTAAAAACTGCTAGAAAGTAGACTTCCGGGGATTTCCGAAAATATATGATAGGAAGCCCAGTTCAATATGAGGAGGGAGAGATGGATCCCGAAATATGTGTGTTCTGCATGGGCATTTGCAATGTCAGCCCATTAACCTTTGAAAAACAGAGTTGACCAGTGTCGTGGTCTCAATGTCGCGTTCTGGCTCAACGGTGGATCCACCACGGAAACATGGTTTTGCTTGCCGTGGTTGACCATGAATCTGCTTCTCCAGCTAAAAAGGTCAAGTTGTAGACCGCTCAAATGCAACTAATGGGCACTTCGTCCTACCCTTTTCCACAGATAGCAACCTATAATTTTCAGCCAATATGGCCACTGAATGAAGAGAGGTACAGTTATGACAAGTTAAACTTCATATTATAAACTTCACAGTATCAGTTTCTCACCCATACCGGAATTCCTGTCGATGAATCCAACAGTTGAGCATGAAAGTGACCTTTACCTGACCACAACAACATTTCCTCCAAAGAGAATTATATCAATTCCAATTGAACATTAGAACCTCAACTATCATCGTAGTAAATATTAGAGCTTAATTTTGTCAATATTACTTAACATCTCATTCTCAACGATACAATGTAAAAACATTAGACATGATTGTCTTTTTTTAGTTTCCCTATAATTTTGTTTTTATCCAAAAACAACATCGCTAGAGAAACACTAGCTACGTTCAAGATTCAAAGTGAAATACTAAATATGTAATTTATTTGTTTTATACTAAATTACATTCTAGGACCTTAGAACCTGTTATATAGGTTGACATGTCCAAGACTTAATTATTATTTTTATTGAATTACTTAATCAAATAATGCCTTATGCATTTTTTTTTATATAATATTAAATTAAGAAGATACAATTTTGAGGGAAGGATATATTAGTATATTGGACCAGGAACACCAATTTTTTTTTTTCTTATATATGAATATGATGTATAGAATTCAGTATTGGACAAAAAGTATGGTATGGGTTGGCTTGTAACTGTCTCCTTTCCTTAACCTATCTTAGCTGTTAGAACAACAAGTAGTAGTAAAAATAGAGAAAAAAGAAAGAGTTTTATGATTAATTGGTTAATTAGAGGAAACCCAGCCTCCGAATACTAGTTAGTAGTTTCATTATTATTATTATTATTATTATTATTATTATTATATTCTTACACTAAATTAGACACCTAGTTAGTAGTTTCATTTCAAAATCAAATTAGCTTGAATCTAAAATATTGTAAATTTCAAATATATATATATTGTTCAGCTACAAAATTTATTGAAGTTGAAGAGAAGAAAATTCCAAATATATAGATAGTAGATAGATAAACATGAACTCATCTAAACTCGCCTAAAATACCCAAAGAGAAAAATGGAAATATAAGTTCTTTTTTGTAATTTCAGCCAAAAGTATAATATAGCTGTGATATTGCTAAATGTTAGGGTATGTCATTGCAATTAATTCATTACACGTTAATGGTCTCACACAGTCACACACTAGATCATCGAATCAACGCAACAAGAAGAATCGTTTTCATTTTCATTTTCACTTTCAAAAACAAAAAACACGCACACACTCAACATGAACAACACTACCACTTTCCGCCACCCTCACTCTCCCAAATCCACCACCCCCACCGCCGCTTCCGCCACCATAATGGACCGCGCCGTCTCCTCCCGCCGCTCCGCTGCCCCCAACTCCT
This sequence comes from Acer campestre, assembly GCA_954870605.1. Lineage (NCBI taxonomy): Eukaryota > Viridiplantae > Streptophyta > Magnoliopsida > Sapindales > Sapindaceae > Acer > Acer campestre. The sequence goes on along the minus strand of OX940799.1, from coordinate 52,093,117 downwards.
CCGACGCCGAGCCCCTCACCTGCGCATCCCCCATCCGGGTCGCCGAGGCCGCCGCCGTCGACGAATCCAAGACTAAGCGGCAACACCTCTCTCTTCTGGCCTCCAACTACCTCTCTCGCATCGCCAACTCTCACTGTCTCGTCCTCTGCATTGTCACCACTCTCGTCGTCATCTCGCTCGCCTTCCATTCTCGTAGCCTCGTCTGTGTCTCTCCGTACGATCCCGTCTCTCGGATAGGACCGGGGTTGCTCCGCCCCGATGCGCTCGAGTCGGATTTCGGGTATCTTGGAGTTCCCTGGTGTAAGTCTCTCTTTGCTTGTTAGCTTCAGATCTGGATTGTTTTCATTTTACATTAATATTCTTGCTAATTGTCTTGATTTTTATTTATTTTTGGTTTGTGGGTGTTTGGTTTATCTTTAATGGGTCGCCAAGATTTGATGGATTAATTGTTTGTAAAGCATGTAAATTTGCAATCCATCCACTAGGGTTTGCGTTGGTAACATATCGAAAATCGGAGCTTCTAGGTGGTATGACTATGGACGACTGGGATCTTATAAGTTATTCATGATCATTTGTTCTTATGGATTCTATATCTGCATTGTTGCTGTAGATCCAAACAATTGGTTTGAATTCTAGATGTTTATTGGGAGATCCCACCAGTGGCTGGTCCTTCCCTCACTCATCAAACAAGATATGATCTTGCTCGTGCACCTAGTCCTATCGTGGAAGATGGCCGTTATGGCGTGTTCCAATATGAAATCTCGGGTTCAATCACACTTCACAACACGTTTTCTAAGTAAAATTTAAAAAAAAAAAAAACCAATTGGTCACTTATTTATTGCTTGCATTAATAATAATCTTGGAAACTAAAACACACAACCATCTCAATTGGTCACTTATGTCTCATTATGCCTGCTCTTAATACAAAAAATCAAATAAAAGTTTCAATGGATTAATTTGGAGAGAGTTGAAGAGTTAGAGTGAGAAAGCACTTTATTGATTTGATTTTCTAGGGTTTATAAAATTAGAAATCAAAATAAACTCTAAAATGTAATCCATTATCCCTAATAAATATGGACAAGGATCCTCTCCTCACCTCACCTCACCTCACTTAATCTTATGACACATAAGCATTGCAATGAATGAATGATTAAGATGTGATTGACACTTTATTAACAACCAATCACATATGAGAAAAATGTGAGGAAAAGGTGAGGATGAGATGAGGTGAGGAGAGGATCATGGTCCAATAAATATTGTAGTTTTGAAAAAAAATAAAATAATGTTTGGGTATTGACCAGTTAGTGTCAAAAATACCGACCTCACTAATGAGAGTGTATCACGTGATCTAATTTGTGAGATAAATATAAAAAGTAAAAGAAAAAAAAGTCACGTGTTATACTCCCATTAATGGGGGAGTCAATATTTTGGGTACAAATTAGTCAGTATATAAAATACTGATCTCACAGATGAGAGTGTAGCACGTGGTTTAATTTTGGATAATGACCGATCAGTACTCAAGTATTATTCTTTGAAAAATAAATAAATTTTAAAAAAGTTATATCAATTTTTCAATACAGAAATTTAATTAATAGTAAAAATATAATTTAATCAAATGAGTAATAATTACATAGTCTCTCTGTCTCTCTGTCTCTCTCTCCTTTCCCATTAACTACATAGACTATCATTCGACATTTAAGGCTACCATACATTGACCGGTACTTTTAAAAAATCAGAATCAATTTATTTTACAATATATTTTGTTTTAGAAAATATAGCAATACTTTTATTAGACAATCCATTACATATTTAGTTGAATAAAATTTATACTTTGGTTAATACGACGCTAGCTCTGTATTAATTATATGAGAAAATATTGATTAAGATGTTTGTAAATAGGATATTCAACCAAATAGTTATGATTACTCGATTAATCCTATTTAAATAATAATAGCCATAAAATGTTGGCATGTTAAGATAACTTTCTGTAAATCAATACTTTTTAACGTACAAAATAACCCTATATTAATTTATATAATACATATAGTTTGCAATTGTGTGATAATAATTATTAATTAGTATAATACACAACATTAAATCAAGATAAATGAACAAGGGATATATTTAAGAGTAACTTTTATCAAGCCTTACTTACTTCCAATTGATCAAATGATACAAGTTATGGTTAAAATATCACATTATCAAATAATTTATGCAATTGTTAAAAATACTATTAAACCATGTATATAAATAATTAATTTATTAGCCTAATATATGTATATATTTCTAATCGACTTGTTTTAACAAGTACAAGAGATAAATTGTAATATGATGACTTTGTCAAAGCATTAATTCTTTTGATAGTTTTAATTACTTAAACAATAATGCTAAACATCCCACCTTAAATCCCACTTTTTTCATCCCACTACATGTGGCATGTGAGGTGTCAAATTGTGAGTGGATATATATTAATGATGATTTATCTCACCTACTCATGTATTCACTCACAATTTGACACCTCACATGCCACATGGAGTGTGATGAAAAATGTGGGATTTTAGGTGGGATGTGTAGCATTACTGTTACTTAAATGTATAATTTTTAACAATAATGCTAAACATCCCACCTATAATCTCACCATTTCCATCCCAACACACGTGGCAGCTGATGTGTCACTTGGTGAATGGACACACATTAATTGGTATTTATCTCTCTTACCCATGTATTCACTCACCAATTAATGTGTGTCCACTCACCAGCTGACATATCAACTGCCACGTGTGTTGGGATGGAAATGGTGGGATTGTAGGTGGGATGTGTAGCATTACTGAATTTTTAATCATCATTTATTACATAATGATTAAAGTCAAAATTCTTATAATTATGCAGTCCAACAAAATCATGAAATATCCGTGACCATATATACAAATTAACAAGCGAGTCAAACCATTTTTCATTATCAAAAACGGAAATAAAATATTGCTTCAAATTGCAATCAAAGTTCAAACTTAAACCACGACATGGCTATTATTAAGTGTATGTTTGGTATGGCTTTTGAAATGATCAAAAGCGCTTTTTTAATGTTAGAAGCTATTTTGAAGTTTTTTTAGGTTGTTTGACAAAACTCAAAACAGCTTTTTTAATATATGAATTGTCTCAATTACCCTTTAAAAAAACCATTTTATGTCTATTTGGAGAAGCCCAAATTTTGGGATTCTCCAAGAAGCTTTTTTTTTAGCTTTTTTAAAACATATGAATTGTCTCAACTACCTTTTATAAATTTTAGATATTCTACTATACCTCTTTCATTATAAATACATTGTCAACACCCTTTTTGTAATTCACTCAACCAAAAGTTATTTCTAAAAATACATTGTCAATACCTTTTTTGTAATTTACACAATCAAAAGCCTTTTTTGTTAGAAGCTCAATCACTAGAAGCCCTACTACAAAAAGATATACTCTAGAAGCTCAAATTGAAAAGTCATACCAAACACACTCTAAATCAATAATGCTAAACATCCCACCTACAATCCCACCATTTTCATCCCAACACACGTGGCAGCTGAGGTGTCACTTGGTGAGTGGACACACATTAATTGATATTTATCTCTCTTACCCATGTATTCACTCACCAATTAATGTTTGTCCATTTACCAAGTGACACTTCAAGTGTCACGTGTATTGGGATGAAAATGATGGGATAATAGGTGGGATGTGTAGCATTACTGGTGGTCGAACGTAAATTTGATGATAACCATACTTGTCAACAAATGTTAAGATCCCAAGTGGTCAAGTTCAAATCCACTGTACGTTTGCATGGAGTCGACCGATTGACACACTTTAAAGACTTGGTATTTGGTAACAATTGAAATGTGTTAGTACGTAAGAAAGCATATATCAACTTTGATCTGGATGGGTGAATAAAAGAATTTTATATCATTGATTGGCAGAGATGAAGCTAGGTCTAAGATATTGCGGGGTTAATTTGAAAAATTAATAAAGTTTTCGTTTTGATGTCTCTGTCTCCTCTTATTCAGATATAAGTTGTTGATAAGTAATTATATAACTGTGAATTTGTGAGGCAATGTTTGTATCGGAGACTGCAATTATATTACTGGGGTTCAGTTGTTTGTAACAGCTTTTGTGAATTGAAATTTGAAAGATGAATTGTTTCTGCAAAAATCTCATATATTAGATTGACAAATTGAATAAGATGATAAGCATATCGTCAATCACCAGTGGCTTCACTATCTGCAGGTCAGTGTGGATTTTTATTCATTTCCCATATGACTCGTTCTCTTTAAGCAACATTAATAGTGACGTGCCTAGTCTCAAGCCCAAGACCTTACGAGTTTTGGGCCTCAACTCTCTTATTGGGCTTTTACTTGGTTTCCTACTGTCCATCCAATCAACTTCCTCAAAAAGTGCTTTGAAAAAACTGCCTGCCTTTATGACTTCAGTTGGACTATAACAATTTAAAATCTTTAATATTTTAAAATTTTAAGAAATTGTTAGATTGGTATGGTAGAGAAGAATTATTATAGACAAAAATACCCTTTCTTTTGTCTTGACTTGCCCAACTCAATTTTTCCTTGCGTAGTCTGTCTTTCTCGCCGACCACTTTTTTTCTCCCTATTTTTTTTTTCTGCTTATTTTACTTGGTTATATTGTTGATTGGCAATGGCAGCTGCGCTTATAGATGGGGTGAATTTATAATTTATAAAATTTTGTGGTTAATATCTTATTATTATTTGGTTAGATATATAATTACATTAATTTTGTCAAGGGCATTTGTGTCTTTTTATCATATCAATCCAGTCAACTGGTACACGTAACAGTGGTCAATGATTTTCATGGGAGGTTTGTGCAATGAAATGAAAAATTGAATATGAATACAATATTACTTAAACTCAGGTTTGATAACATGCTACGGTGCTCACAAACAATGTAGCCTCTAAAACGTATAAGAATCACTCCAATGTTGTTTCATAGACATGTGCACAAGTGAAACTGGTCTCATTACATAAATCCACCACTCCCAACGAATCAGATTCAACACATAACCCAATTCAACAGCCATAGTGTAAGCCCTTCAGGAATGGCTTTCGCCTTGTTATATCTGATTTTCAAGCTATGGGAGTTTGGATGATTCACTTTTCTGGACATTTCAATATGGAAAATAAATTTATATAATAAACCGTAGAGAATCAAGTCAGCAATAGTAAAACAAATATAACTTGATAGAATTCAGAGTACATATGGAGCTAAGTCTCAAAATTTAATAACGTTCTGATTAAAGAAAATCTATTATCATGCTATTCAACATCATTAACAAAGAAACCTTACAATATAAAAACTTGAAGTTCTAATTGACGTAAAGAATATTCTTATATATTTGTTTTTGGGAAAACTTGATGGTACGAGGGAAATTTTATTAACAAATAAAAATATAATAACATCTAGTCAGGAGGGGACATAATGGACCTTACTCCTCAAGTGATGCATAAAACCATTACAATATATAAGATGCAAATAAAACCAAATAAATATAAATGCATGAGACAGAAATTACAATAGACAAACATGAAAGTAAAACAAGACACAAAATGCCAAAGAAGACATAAATTAGCTAACTGATATTTTGGAGAAACCGAAGAGGACAAGTCCGGCCACCAAGCCAGATCCAAGAAGGATAGCTTCTTTCAATTACACATGCATTCCACCATCAACATCCAAAGTTGCATCCACAGGCATCCAACGTCTCTTTTTCTTTCTCTCTATTTCAATCTCTCTTTCTCTTTCTGCTGCCTGAAGCCTAACAAGAGCCAAAACCCCAATTTTTTTTTATTATTTCAATTCATTTTGGGGCAAACTTGTCCAAAATGAATCAAAAGTTATAAAAACAATTAAAAACTTTTATGTGGCTAAAAACAATAAATCTGTAATTTTTTTCATAAACAGTATCTCAAAATAGCATAATTTGCCACCATATATATCATCAAAACAATATATAACTATGCCGTATTGATTTCAAAAAATAACAATAAATAGGTCTATCATATTCATATATATTGGAAATATATAAGTCATCGTGTTTATGTATAAAAATCTAAATTTCCATGTAGCCATATAAACATTGCTATATAAAACTTTCAATATGTTCTGCTTTCAAAACTTATGTTAAAACCATTATGTATTCAACTACATTTATTGAAAGTACATCAAAGTTTATAGGGAATAACAAGTTAGTGACATAATCACTGTTCGATGTGGCTCAATGGCAATAGCAGTAAAAGCACTCGTTCGGTCTGAAAATTTCACAGGTTCGAGTAGCCGCTATCGTAAGTGGTATATCAACTAGCTAGTGACATAAACATACATGCATTAAATTATTAAAAGCAATATAGGTTTTAATTTGATCTATTTTTTTCTCTGGTTTTGTTTTACAATGTACAACACTGAATCACTGAGGTACATTGATTTAAAATATTTAGAAATATTATCTTTTTTCATCTGAGATCATAAACCACAAATTTAATATTTCAGGATAGTAGTTAAAATAATCGTCAAACACCACTGTACCATTATATATAAACCATTCAAAATACATATTCTAACATGGACATTATAAAGATTAAAGGATTAGAAAGTTTCCGACATCTCCTACTCAAATCCATAACTTCATTATAAACAAGTTTTGAAGTATATAAAAGTACATTTTCATTAGAAAAAAAACACCAATAAGTTTTTAATTCAGCAAATATTAGTCGGTCTTGAAACTATCTATTAGCGACATCACACAATCAGCCATATAAGTTGCCGTGTACTCATAGGATTGTAGATACTTATTTGTAGTCTATTTCCTTACCTGTTTAGAATTCATTACTTCTCTAAACAGTTATGTTACAACATGTATAAATACACTCTTATAACAATAAATAATTAAGGCATTATTCACACAAAATATCTAAAGTTCTTATGGTGTATCAGAGCAAAGCTAAGAAATAGCTAAGATCCTAAAACCCTAAAATCTCTTCTCCTTCAAATTTCTCTCTTTCTTCTTCTCCCAAATCCCAAACCAGCCATTGCTCACCATGACTTCTTCCGGCCCGACTGTCACCGCCTCTACATCCTCCACCTCTCAACCTCAAGTAACACTCATGGGATCGACAAACAATAACCAACCACCATCACTTATTGCAATTAACTCCGCTCAAGTTCCGATCAAACTCACTAAAGGAGGGAACTATGCAGCATGGAGGTCTCAATTTGAAAACCTATTCTTCGGCTATGGACTCATGGGATATCTAGACGGCACCAAGTCGTGTCCCCCAACATCTATCTCAAGCACCACTAACACCCCTGGTCAAGAATCTGACCGAACCACACCTAATCCAGACTATCAACTCTAGCTTCGACAAGATCGTCTTCTCCTCCATGCCATTCAAGTTTCATGCCTGGGAGCTGCATAGTCCATAGTCACCCAATCCACCACCTCTGCTCAAGCGTGTGAGAAACTCGAAGTTGCGTATGCCAATCGATCAAATACACGCAAACTTGGTCTTCTTGATTCGTTAACCAACGTTAGCCTGGATGACAAGTCTATAGCGGATTACATGCAAGGGATCAAAACTATTATTGACAATCTAGAATTAATTGGTCATCCAGTCGATAATGGTGCAATTGTCATCAACACATTGAATGGTTTGGGAGCAGCCTATATGCCGCTTGCATCAGCTATTCGGGCCAGAGACACCCCGATATCCTTTGAAGAATTATATGATAAATTGCTTGATCATGAGGCATTCCTGCGTAGAGATGAGACAAAGAAAAGTAGCACCCCAATCACTACCCAATTTAATCAACGCAGCAACAACAGGCGAGGTCGTGGGTCACATGGGAGCACCGGCCATCATCAAAACAGCAACTACAATTTTCCTCACAATCAGCAGATCAAGGAAATTTTGGGAATTACTCAATAGATGGCAGCCGTGGATTTCAATCAAAGTTGGGTCATTCCTACAGCCCATACAACACATTCAATTCACCTCCTCCAAACCAATGGTGTTCTCCCACCTCTTCATATAATTCAAGACCGGTTTGCCAATTATGTGATAAGGTAGGTCACACAACTCGCACTTGTCGCTCTCGTCCACCTTCAACCCTCCAGTCTTGGCCATAGGCAAATCATATGACAACTGAGCAGTCTGGTTCCCGCAACAACAATTGGATACTTGACTCTGGTGCTTCCCACCATATGACATCGAATCTCTAAAATCTGTCACTACACTCAGAATATGGTGGTTCAGAAGACATGATTGGAGACGGTAAAACTATTCCTAGTACTCATACTGGATCTACCTTATTAAATGCTTGTGATAATTCTTTTCGTCTCAAACATGTTTTGTGCTCTCCTAATATATCTCACAACCTAGTCTCTGTATCCCAGTTTTGCTCACACAATAACACGTCCATTGAATTTTTTCCTGATTGTTTTCTTGTGAAGGATTTGACCACGGGGGTATCTTTGGTCCGCGGCCTGAATAAAGGAAATCTTTATGTTTGGCCAACGTCCAGTAAGTCAAGTTTCCCATTGTCAAAAGCTTACCTAAATTCCGCGTCAACTCACCCTACCGCGTCTCCTCTAGAGTGGCACTATTGTCTAGGTCATCCATCTCTCCAAGTCCTTCAGAGGCTCATCCAGTCAAATCAACTTCCAGTCACCAAGTCTGAGTCCCAGTTTTCTCATTATTCTGCTTGCCTATGTAATAAGAGTCATAAATTACCGTTTGGTAAATTAACATTGATCTGCAATAAACCTTTAGAGATTTTGTTTACTGATGTGTGGGGTTTGGTGCATATTTCTTCATTTGATAATTTTCCTTATTATGTCATTTTTGTGGACTATTACTCTAAATACACTTGGCTATATCCTCTCAAAAATAAATCCGATGTTCCATAGGTGTTTAGGCACTTCAAAGCACTAGTTGAAATTTTTTTCAATTCCCGCATTAAAATTGTCTACTTTGATGGTAGTGGGAAGCTCAATCATTAGGTCTTGACCTTCAAGCTTTCGGTATACAACACCTAAAATCCTAACCACACACCCCTGAACATGTCGGTACAGCAGAACGTAAACATAGACATGTGTTGGAAACGGCCCTAACCTTACTTCACCATGGGTCTATGCCTTTAAAATACTGGTCCTTAGCCTTCCAGGCTACGACTTACTTAATTAATCGCATGCCAACCCAAGTTCTCGGTCACCAAAATCCGTTTTACCTTCTCTTTTCCAAGGTTTCGAATTATCGTAAGCTTTGAGTATTCGGATGCCTGTGCTACCCGTGGTTATGTCCATATACGTCCCATAAATTACAACCCCGCTCCAAACCGTGTGTCTTTGTCGGGTACTCCACCGAACACAACGCATACCTCTATCTAGATCGTCTCACAAATCGTGTATTTGTCTCTTGTCATGTTGTCTTTGTCGAATCGGAATTTCCATTCTCCAGTTCGGTCAATCGTATCTCCCCTTCTCCTATCGTAGACGTATGGTGTCAATCTCTTCAGTCCCCCGTTGTCAGGTCTGATCTGGAAACGTCTCCACCCTCACCTCCCGACAACTCACTCTATGATCTTATACACCTCCCTACCCACTCACCGACCCATACTCCACTACTCCAAACAGCTGCACCAACCCAAGCTCCACCACCTCAAATAGCTGCACCGTCCAGCCTTACCCTCCCCGCACCTGTCCTAGATCAAACGCACCACACCACCTCCCCATCTTTACAACACACGACTCCAACTCTCCCTCTCCAGCTGCCTGCATCTGCTGCACCAAATACAACTGCACTGACTCTCCCCTCTTCCAATCGAGTGATCCAAACCCGGTCCATGAATCAAAATTTCAAACCAAAAGCCATCTTTAACCTTAATACCACCTCTCACACTCCCCATACAACCGAACCAGTCTCTCTCACACAGGCTCGGAAGCACGTGGAATGTAGATAAGTCATGAGTGCTGAATATGATGCTCTTGTTAAGAGTGGAACTTGGGATTTGGTTCTGTCGCATCCGTCTCAAAATGTTGTGGGTTGTAAATGGATATTCCGGATCAAACGTCATCCCGATGGTTCAATGGCTAGGTACAAAGCTAGACTTGTGGCTAAAGGGTTTCATCAACACCCTAGCATCAACTTTAATGAAACCTTCAGTCCTGTGGTGAAACCTGTCACAGTTCGCCTTATTCTAACCATTGCTATTACTAACGGTTGGCCTCTACGTCAAATAGATGTCAATAATACTTTTTTGCAAGGGACCCTGACTGATGATGTGTACATGATGCAACCACCAGATTTCACTCACACCACCAAACCGCAGCATGTATGTAAGCTACGGAAAGCAATCTATGGGCTCCGTCAAGCACCACGCGCATGGTACATTGAACTCCGCACTTACCTTTTGGCTGTTGGCTTCACCAACTCCAAGTGTGATACCTCTCTCTTCATTCACATCGGCTTCGGTCACACATTATACCTACTTGTCTATGTGGATGACATCATTGTTACTGGGTCTTCCAACACACGAGTCCAAGAATTCATCACCATCTTGGCTCATAGATTCTCTCTGAAGGATTTAGGCCTACTCTAATTCTTTCTAGGCGTTGAGGCTTACCGATCTCCACATGGTCTTTTTCTTACTCAGCAACAGTATATTCGTGACCTCCTTGCTAAAACAAATATGCTTGAGTCGAAACCGGTCTCCACACCTCTCTCTCTAACTGAGACCTTGAAAATTAATGATGGCAGTGCATCAACGGACCCTACTCAGTACAGGCAAGTTATCAGCTCCCTTCAATACCTTTCCCTGACTCGTCCTGATGTTTCATTTGTAGTGAATAAACTCTCTCAATTCATGCATCGACCGACCGCAACTCACTAGAATGTGGTGAAACGTGTGCTTCGGTATCTCAAAGGCTCTTTTGATCACAGTCTCTTGATATCTCATCACACACCTCTTTCTCTCCATGCTTTTGTTGATGCTGGCTGGGCGGGTGATCCTGATGATCAGCGCTCCACCACAGCCTATGTTGCCTTGCTTGGTTCAACACCTATTAGCTAGAGCTCTAAAAAGAAACACACTGTTGCAAGGTCGTCCACTGAGGCGGAGTACTGCCCCATCGCGTCCACAGCTACAGAGCTTAATTGGATTGGCCAACTTCTATCTAAGATGCGGGTACAAGTGCCTCTCGCTCCTGTCATTTACTGAGACAATGTCGGTGCCACATATGTCTGCGCCAATCCTATTTTCCACAGCCGCATGAAGCACGTTGCTATTGACTTCTTCTTTGTACATGATCAAGTGGCTCGTAAACAACTTCGTATCGCACATGTCAATACGAAGGATCAGCTGGTAGACTCTCTCACTAAGGCTCTCTCTTGTAAGCACTTCCAAGATCATTAGTCCAAGATAGGCATCCTCGCCGGAAGCTCTATTTTACGGGGGCATATTAGCGACATCACACAATCAGCCATATAAGTTGCCGTGTACTCATAGGATTGTAGATACTTATATGTAGTCTATTTCCTTACCTATTTAGAATTCATTACTTCTCTAAACAGTTATGTTACAACATGTATAAATACACTCTTATACCAATAAATAATTAAGGCATTATTCACACAAAATATCTAAAGTTCTTACTATCAAATTCAAGAGCTTAATACCCTATTTTCTAATTTAATCATTATAAAATTCACTAACATAGAAAAACAAAATAGTAATAACTTTGATACAATTAAAAATTAGTAATAACTTTTTTTATAAACATATACCAATTACCGTTTAGTAACATAATATGACAAATACCATAAGTCTGATCATGTCCTAAGTTCGAGTCGTACGAGATATATATATAAATAAAAACATAATATGAAAAATAGACATATGATGAACAATTAATCCAATAATAAAATGACAAGATGATGTTGATTTGGTGATAAACCCCTCACACCTACAATACGAGATTGTGGGTTTAAGTAATCTCCCTCTAAAAACACCCCAAATTTATATAATAATTTTTTAAAAATCAAATAATAATAATAATAACTTAAATTGCTTCAAAAAATTAAAGAATTAAAGAAAGCAAAACGAGTTCTACAAAAGAGAATGGTGATATTCAAATGTTGAAGTATTTAATTTAATTACCTTGATAAGTTCATCTTCCTCCTCACAGTTGTCCTGAGCGTTTTCCAATGACAAAACATCTTCATCCTCACTTATCTGAGAACTTCCATCGACTTCATCAAAATGTTGGGCAAACATTAAATGCACACCACACTTTTCCACCTTATGTTGTTTCAAGTCATGAGGAATATAAAACTGGAAAGTGATCTCATTGTCACAAAATAATAATTCATCAGGAGGGATAATGAAATGTGAATCCACCAACACATGGTTTGACCTAATATCCAAATTTTCAACTAAATGTGTAAAGAACGATCCCGTCCCAACACATGGGTCTCCATCTTCAGATTTGAGGTTGCAGTTCCATTCTATACGCCAATATTCTGCCACACCATGGTCTAGACATGGAGCCACAACAACGCTCAAAACAAAACCCACATAGTTATAATCAAACCAATCTGGTGGTAGCTCCACATTTATAAAAGACCCATTGCTTTGAAATTTAATCCATTCTGGAATTTCACTTCCGGGGTAACGTATATAAGCATTTGTTGATCCATCTTCATTATCCTATACAATAAAAGTAATTAATTTGTAACATTGTTGACATTAGTGTCATATTGTTTTAAATAAGGAAAAAATGTCACTAAAGTTACAACCTTTTTATGCAATATCAAATTTTCAAATGTTTTTAGTATGTTAATAACTCCGGTCCATATTTTATAAGAAATATATTTCTTTAGTCCTTCTATTAAACAACGTTAGTCAAAATTAAACAAAATTAATAATGTGCTCATCTTAATATACATAATACTCTTTAAAAATGTGTCAAAATTGAAAGAAACGTTAATTAGGTTTCTATTATTTAAGAAAAGGATAATACATTGAGGTCCCCGAAGTTTAGCATAAATAGAATCCTACAACATTTTTTTCATTAATTATATATGTTAAATCAATATTTAATTAGAAAAAAAAAAAAAAAGCCATAAGAACAATAAAAAGATTTTTAAAAGATTTTATAAATCAAATCAATATTTAAGTAGAATATTTAATTTACAAATAAAATAAGACATATAAATGATTTTAACTTGATTTTATAAGTATAATAATGATTTTTTTAAAGATTCATTAAATGCTGAAATAAATTATTCTATAATAACTTTCGGAAAGTAAACCCCCACCTACTTTTTAAAATTTGCTAGATTATCAATTAATCACTTTTGAAAGTTTTACAAAATATCATTTGATGTCAAAGTTATAAAAATAAGAAAAATAATATTAACTTTTCAAAAACAATATCAAACAAGTAATTAGACCTCTAAAGTTGATTTTAGTTGACTAATGAATATAATACTGAATTGCCTAGGGGTGGGCACAAAGTTCAGAACTGAACCGAACCGAACCGAAAAAAGGGTGTTCGGTTCGGTTCATAGGATCAATTCGGTTTAAACCGGTTTAAAAAAATGAAAACCGAAATTTTTTCGGTTTAAACCGATTTAGGTGTTTAAAAACCGGTTTGAACCGATTAAACCACATATATAAATAATAATATAAAAAAAACCCTAACTCTATTGAATTGTACTGTATTGTATGTGGTCTTTGAATATTGAATTTACAATGATACACTGATACTGTGATACTATCTATTAAATTTGAAATTGTTTTGAATGTATTATAATTAAATATTAGTACTTTATTTATTATTTAAGATTTGATTTCAGTTTTTTGGGGCTTGGACTATTAAAATTTGTGGCCCAAAATTAGAATCCCACAAGGGATTAGTAAACTGCATAGTAAATTTTTTTTGGGCCACAACCATAAACCATATTAAAAAACTTATTAAACCAATAAGGCCCATTGGCCCAAAACCGAAATGAACTGAACTGAACCGAACCGATTAAAATCAGTTCAGTCCAGTTCAGTTCGGTTCGGTTACCATTTCCTATTCGGTTTAAACCGGTTCAATTTTAGGTAAACCGAAATATTTTCGGTTCAATTTGGTTTTACCCAAAACCGAATCGAACCGCGCCCACCCCTAGAATTGCCCATACTTTTTAAAATTTAAAATGAAGAGAAAATAATAATAATAAGAAGAAATAAGAAAAAAAAAAAAAAAAAGAATTTAAAAGGAGCAAATCTGCTCCCTCAAATTGCAGGGGACCATATCTGCTCCCTTAAAAAAAATATAATAACAACGAACATATCAAAAAGAAGGGAGTAATACAAACCTCATAACGATATTGGATTTTCCGCAAAGCATCTTTCATAATGTCCTCCGATATATTTGGATCCAATTTGCAACAATTGCCAAAATCAGCATAGAGCATATTTCCATCGAAAGGCACTTTAATATTTTTAAATATTGGAAGGCACTGTAATACTTCCAGTGATGTGCAACCGAATGCACCTATCTGTACCAACTGAAGCGCAGGCAAAGATTTAAGCTTCTTGCAGTCCTCTATATACAGACTCCTTAGGTTAGAGAGATTTATAATGCTTGTGGGTATGCTTTCAAAACTATTTCCATCCAAATATAAGTAACTTAGAGAGGATAAGCAATCGAGATTGTCAGGTAAGTTCGTGATACCACAATATCTTAGATCTAGCTCTGTCAGATTCTGCCACCCTACTTTACGAGATAAGAACCAACACACCGCGGTACCCCCTTTAGGAGTGCGACATAAATCTAAAAATCCTAGATTACGTGGCATCTCAGGCAATATCTTCAGATTTGAGCAACAAGAGAGATTTAAGTAGGAAAGTTGATCGTGATCTTGAATAGAAGACGAGATTTCATGCAAATATTTACAATGGTATAGATCCAACATCTCGAGATTTGGGAAACCTGAGAGGTCTGGACAAATGGTTATGCTGGAGCATCTAATTTTAATTTCTTTCAACTTAGCACAATGCTGTAACAAGAAGTTTAAAAAAAAATAAAAAAAATCAACACATAATATTACTAATTTACTACTTTATATAGTATTTACAAAGCAATGTAAATATGAAAATATACCTGAACACCATTCCATAGTTTTTTAACTTTGATGTAACTCATGTCAAGTTTAACAAGGTTCTCTGGAAGAAAACTCGACAACAATGATTTTATCGGGCATCCATGCCAACAAAGATACCTTAGCTCAGTGAAATCAAATTCAAGAGCTTCAGAAACATGCACCTTATTGGCCTCTTCAAGACTATAGTTATAAAAATTCAAAAATCTCAGTTCATGCATATTTGCGAAAGCACATGGATTTAACTGTATATCTCTTATTTTTGACATATCCAACGAAATGCCTCTGATTGTTTTGGTACCCTAGTATGTTCACAAAAAAAATAATAATAATAAGTTAGTGCGTATATTAATTAAATATATAAAGACTCATTAGTTGTTTAATTGTCAAAGAAACATATTATATTACCTGTTCTTTTCCACATAGCTAATGCACAAGTATAAATGGAAATGATACTCTCTAAACTAAAAAACGGTTAATTGAATCTTACCGAATTTTTAGTCAGAATATCATAGATATCCTTATGATGCCACAATCGACTACGTTTGCCAGGATCATCAATAGATTTTTGCCGCACAATTTCCCTAGCCATAGCTTGTATCAAACCATGCATTGTTATCTTGTCATCTGACATGGTTATCAAAGACTTATCAATGAGAACATCCATTCCAATATCTGCCTGAAATCCACATGCTTTTATGAATGTTTTTACATGTTCAATGTCACTCCTACTAAAAAAAAGTGCAATATCTAAAAAGATATTCTTCTCTTGATCATCAAGTCCATCGTAACTTATTTTCAACACCTTCTGTATATCTTCATGAGGGATTGTTTCTAGTTTTTCAATTGCATCCACCCAAACCTCTTTTTTCCTGTCAAGTAGATGGGACCCCAAAACTTTAAGTGCCAATGGAATCCCTCTAGCATATGTTGCCACTCTTTCAGACAGCTTCATGAAATCTTCTGTTGGATGGTTTCTTCTAAAGGCATACCTAGAAAAAAGCTCAAGAGCTTCCCGATCAATTAATTGCCAGACTTCATAAACTAGATCCACTCCACCATTTCGAAGCACTTGCAAATCTCTTGTTGTCAAAATGATTCGACTTTGTGGACTGAGACAGTCAAAACCTCCGATCAAATATTCTATTTTTTTATAATCG
Organism: Acer campestre; assembly: GCA_954870605.1. Lineage (NCBI taxonomy): Eukaryota > Viridiplantae > Streptophyta > Magnoliopsida > Sapindales > Sapindaceae > Acer > Acer campestre. The sequence goes on along the minus strand of OX940799.1, from coordinate 52,076,751 downwards.
GACACGTCATCAAAAACAATAAGAAGCTTCTTACGGCCAAGTCTATTCTTTATAAAGGGACGTCCTATTGCAAAAGTACCACCTATATTTTCATTTCCACCCCCCAATAATGCTGAATAAAGGTATCGCTGCAAGTGATGTAATCCATTGCTCTGTTCACACTGTTCCCTAACATTGTGACAGAAGTAAGAACCTTCAAATTGATGAGAGATTTTGTTGAATACAGATTCAGCAAGAGATGTCTTGCCTATACCACCAAGGCCCCAAATTCCTACACTACGGACATCGTTTGTCCCGATGCTTAACAACCATTCAATTTCCTTAATCTTTGAATCTATTCCAACAAGGTGGCTGGTATCAGGTGAGGACAAGCGATTCATTTTCTTCAAAACATCTTGGACAATATCCTCAGTAAGCACAGATTCAGGCCTAACAAATATTATAAACTATTAGCATTAAGTTGTAATACATCAGACAAGATTAAAGATAATGCAATTTTAATTCAAATTAATAATACTGACTGCACATTTGAAATCACGTTACTTTTTTTTCTTTTATTATCAAAGAAATAGGCAACTTTTCCAATTAAAATTTCAAAACGGAATTGCCTTTATGTAATTCCCAATTAAAAAGGACCGTAAAAGGAGATTATCTTAATGTATACTTTATTTATGTCAAACTTATTTACCCTTAATAAAAAATAATAAACTTGGTCCAATTAAATAATTAGAGTGGTGCTATTGGCACATCCTGTACTGCTCTATTTATGCCCCACTTATTTAAATTTTGATTTAATTAAATAAAGTTAAATGTTTTTACTTATTTATTTTATTTATTTCCAAAACTACCTTTTTACTTATTTTTTAAAACTTAATAAATCTATCTCTAATGGGCAGGAATGTAGGATTCCCGGCCCCAAAACATTACACCATTAGATTAAGAAAAATAAATCGAATCAACAAAAAGAAAAACCACAAATCTCATCCAATAATCCAAATTTTTCAATCAAAACTTAATAAAATAAAAAATAAAAAATAAAAAATAAAAAATAAAAACTCAAAAATCTGGAAAATTTGGAAAAATAAATGAAAAATCTCTTGGTGTGTTCGTCAATGTTTATCTATTGGCCATGTAGATCTTCTTCTTTCCATCATCAACACATAGACCCACAAAAAGAAAAGCAAAAAAATAAATAAAATAAATTCCGGAAAATTTGAAAAAAAAAATGAAAAATCTATTGGTGTGTTCTTCTATGTTTATCTATTGGCCATGTAGATCTTCTTCTTTCCATCATCAACACACAGACCCACAAAAAGAAAAGCATTATGATTGTTATAAGGCTTTCGGATAATCTGTCAGATTTCTAACTTCTATTGCCATCTATCTCATACTGAAAATTCTTCGCTGCACTGATGGAAGCAGTGGTTACCAAATCACACGTGGGTTTTTGTTCAACATTGTGACTTTCGCTAATTACACTACTGAGATTTACCAATGGCTGGGCTTTAATATTGCAAAAATCTATTCGTATGTTCTTCAATTTTCCAGATTTTCCAAATTGTACGATAGTGGGTTTGATACTTTGATCCCGTCATTGCAGTTGGTGTCTTGATCTTGTTTAATTTTTTGGTAAGCTCACAAAATTCATCATGGGTTTCAAATCCCATCTCTGTTCCTTCTCTCACCGTGTCTTCTTTGATTCAATTTTTTCATAGTTTTATTATTATTATTATTATTATTATTATTATTATTAATTTTTATTTTAGGAGTGTAGGGTTTTATTAGATTTATTTTATAAAATATATTTTTTTCTTAAATTATATGTCTCTTTTAGTAATTTTGATAAAAGAAAAAAAATAATACTAAATAATTAAAAAAGTGGGACATAAATAGATCATTAGAGGGTGTGCCAATAGCACCACTCAATAATTAAAGGGCAAAAACTATAACTAGCCATATAATCAAGGGGTTTTCTATTTTTAATCAGCATCGGTGTTTTGATTGTTCTTAACGAACAATCTACTTTTTGGACGGAAATACCCTTAATGGTTTTTTTTAATAAAAATACTTTCTTTTTTTAAGAAAATACTTTTTTTTTAAAAAAAAAAAAAATCTAAAAATATGGGACCTCCATTGAAGGTATCGCAAACCTCTATTGGAGGTTGCAGACCTCAAATAAAAATAAAATTTGGAGGTTGTAGACCTTCAATGGAGGTCTGTAATTTAAAAAAAAAAAAAAAAAAAAAAAAAAAAAAAAAAAAAGAAAATTAGTTCTTTTTTTCATAAAGAAAATTAGTTTTAAAATATAAAAGTAAATAGAAAAAATAGGATAATTTTATCTCTTAAGTGGATGGTTTTTAATTTTGGATAAAAATAGAAAACCGCTGAATTATAGGCTAAAAAGGGCAAATTCCTCTTAAAAAATAATTATTATAAGAGAAAATTATGACTTACTTATTGGTACTTGAATGCCACCCAGAAAGATTGGCTGTTTTCTTGAGAGCATCCTTCCATCTCTGCACTCTGTGTAAACTCTCCTTCAAAAGTTGTTCATGCTCAGCAAATGCTTTGGCAAAACTCCCTGTCTGATGCCTTACATCCGATGGATCTACCCCATAGAAAACCGGTATCACTATCTGTTCGTTCTTTTCCTTGCATTCAAGGATCTTCACAAGTTCTTCCAGACACCATTTGGAAGATGCATAGTCTCTGGAGAAAACGATAACGGAAATCTGGGACTTTTCGATTGCTTCGAGAAGAGATGCAGATATTTCATCTCCTCTGTTGAGATTGTAATCAATGAAAGTTTCAATTTGTTTGTCACACAAAGCTTTATGAAGATGACTGGTAAAATTGTAGCGGGTATCCTCGCCTCTAAAACTGATAAAAACATCATACTTGAGTTGTGCCATCGATGAGATCAGAGAGTGACCGATAAGACGAGGAGATAACAGAGCTGTTAGAGATGTGAATTCTTTATTGCTCTGTTTTTATTTTGCACTGATGTTAGAGTCTTCATTGACTTATATGTCCTGGTGGATGGCAACCAACTTCCTTGATATTTCAATTAACTTCCCTAGAAACAGAGTCTCTGGTACGACAAACTCTTAACATTATTTATTGGATTTTTACTTAAATACTTTAGGTGTATATGCCCGAGCAATTAAAATCACAATAAATGGTATGCACGGCAAAAGAGTAAGACATCATAGTTTCACTTCACGTGCGTAGCTATTTCTGTGAAGTTTTTTTTTTTTTTTTTTTCTTTTTTTTGAAGAATTTCCGTGAAGTTTCTATTTCTCCTTTATTGGTAAAAGTTTTTATTTAAATTTCAAAAGTATATATATACATGGGTTTTTAGCAAAATTGCCCTATTTTAGGGACTGAATTGCAAATCTACCCTAATACCCAAATTAATTGCAAAATTGCCCTAAAATGACATCAATGCCCTTTACCATAACTACACCCCATTTACTAACTATATTAATTACATTTACTAACCATATTAATTACATTTACTAACCACCAACCTACCATTTACCAACCCTTAAAAAAAAAAACTAACAATTGACCAACATCTAACCTTTTTTTTTTCTCTACATCATCTAACATTTATTTTTCTCTACATCATATAACTTTTACATCACATTTCCTTTACATATTTGAAGTTTTACCAACATTGGGGAATGGTTTGAAGTTGTTTGAAAGGGTAAGTATTACTTTGTAAAATTATTTTTCCAACCTCCCAATTTTTTTTTCTTTAATCCGAATAAGGTTTAAAATTTTTGAAAAAACCATCGGGTTTGGGTGGCCCGACATCGGGTCGGCCTGACCCAATGGAATTTTCCATCGGGCCAGGGTGACCCGACGGACCCGACATCGGGTCGACCTGACCCGATGGAATTTTCCATCGGGTCAGGGTGATCCGACGTCCACCCTGACCCGATGAATTTTCAAACTTCACAAAAACCATCGAGTCAGTCGGGTCACCCTGGCCCGACCCGATGATTTTTTTCATCGGGCCAGGGTGACCCGACATCGGGCCACCCTGACCCGATGATTTTTCCAATAGTTTGAAAAACCATCGGGTCAGGGTGGCCCGACATCGGGTCAGGCCGACCCGATGGTTTTTCAATATGTCCGATTTTTTTTTTTTTATGGTTAATTTTGTTTTCTCCATTTATGTTCTTTGAAATAATAAATATTATAATAATTGATAACATGATAATATTTTTTTAATTATTTTACAGGATTGACGATGAAGAATGTGCATGTGGTTTTGAATTGGGGTGGAGAATGGAAAAATCATCATGGTGAGTATTGGTATGAAGGTCAAAGAGCGAAGGCGTTTGCATTTTCAAGGGATTCAAATTATGATCAATTGTTAGATAAAGTGTACAATGTAACCGGAATTGATAGAGATCATTATCGGGTTAGTATGACGACTCTTCCACAAACTTTTCGTCCTAGCATGCCAATTGAGATTGTTGATGATGAGGACGTTGCATTGTTGCTTGGTCTAGAGAATGTTGACCCATTAGTTTGCATCGGTGTTTAGGAAATTGGCCATGAGTCTCTTGAAATGAAACATAAACCACCAGAGTCGTCTCACAACCTACACTATACAACTCCTCACCATGAATTTCATCATACAAACAATATACATGTCAATACTATGAATGAGTTTCAAAGGTCAGATGTACCTAACATGGTTGCCCATTTAGATGATATTGGAGAGGGATTCACACCAACCGTCAATATCGATACATCTCCTTCTCATCATTTGAGTTTTCAAGATACTACAGGTAACCAACATATTCCTGACCATAATGAAACAGAACCACAGTTTAATTACAATCGTAAGGGAGCTCCCAATCGGTATGATGAGCAGTTTGCCCATGTCCAAAGGCTTGTTCCACCTCCATGTGTATTTTATTCTATTAATTCTGGTGAAGTTGCACCCAGACCGATTACTATGCGTCTTGAAGTGGGTGAATTGTTTCCAAGCAAGAAACAGCTACAATCGCAAGTAGGTAGTTATGCCCTTAACAACGGGTTCCGGATTAGGGTGTTCAAGTCCGATACAACACGGTATCAAGTTCGATGCATTGTTGAGGATTGTGATTGGAGACTGCATGCGTCTAAGGTTCACAATTCATATTATTTTCAGATTAGAAAATTTGATAATTAGCATACATGCTCAACAAAAGCACGATTTTCGCATCAAAGGCAAGCAAGTGCACGAGTTATAGGGGAACACATACAGGAGAAATTCCGTGATCACCGTTTATACAAGCCCAAGGAAATTATACATGACATGCAAAGGGAGTTTGGTATCTCTTGTAACTACCACAAAGGGTATCGTGCTAGACATATTGCCTTAGAAGAGGTTCAAGGAACGCCGGTTGAGTCATACAGTATTTTGCCATCATACTTATACATGTTGGAGCAAGCAAATCCTGGGACTATTATAGACCTCCACACAGATTCGTCTAACAGGTTCATGTATATGTTCTTTTGCTTAAAAGCTTGTATAGATGATTTTCTATCTTCAATTAGACCGGTCATTGCTATTGACGGGACATTTTTGAAAGGTCCTCATAGAGGGGTCTTATTTGTTGTTGTGTGTATGGATGGCAATGATCAAATATTTCCTCTAGCTTTTGGTGTTGGTGATTCGGAGACAAATGAAGCTTGGGAATGGTTTTTAACTAGGTTGCATAAAGCCGTTGGCGAAGTTGATGATTTGGTTATCGTTTCTAACAGAAAAGGCGGTATCACTACCGGTGTAGAAAAATTATTTCCAAATTCATTCCACAGGGCATGTGCGGTACATTTAGAACGGAACATGGTTGGTTACTATGGTAGGAATAAGACACTTAAACAGTACTTCAGACGGGTAGCCAGGGTGTATCGGGAAAGTCAATTCTTGCAGCGTATGGAACAACTGAAAAATATTAATCCCGAAGTAGCTCAGTATGTCACGGATGCCGGGATTGAGCGTTGGACGCGAGCATACAGTCCAAGAAAAAGGTACAACATAATGTCAACCAACATTGCAGAGTCCATGAATAATGCAATTAAAGAATGCAAGGAATTGCCTATTACTGGAGTGATTGATTACGTCAGAGGGGTCCTTCAATCTTGGTTTCATGATCGACGCACAGCTGCACTTAAACTTACAACTCAGTTGACAACACATGCGGATGTAGCCATCGGTGTTAAGGATGAGGAAGCACGATATATGCGGATCTACCCCATCACATTTTACACGTTCCTTGTTAAAGATAGGGATTTAGATGGGAACGTGGATTTGACAACAAAAACCTGTACTTGTAAAGAATTTGATGTCGACCAACTTCCATGTGCACATGCATTAGCTTGCATTAGGTTACGGGGATTTTCATTTGTTGATTATTGTTCTCCTTATTACTCTAGTGCGTTCTTGGTTGCAGCATACAGTGGGGAAATACATCCTGTTGGACAACCCAGTGAATGGTTGGTTCCTGAGGATATTGCATCCAAAATTGTTCACCCACCAGTAGGTTGTCGTGGTCCTGGAAGACCTAAAAAGAATCGCACTCCGTCATTTGGCGAGGAAGTAACTCAAAGGAGATGCACTACTTGTCATCGTGTTGGTCACAATAGCCATACATGCACCTATCCGAAGTCAAGTAGACCATCAAGTGGTATGGGAAGTACTAGTGAAATTGGTGAGGCAAGTGGATCACATGATGTTGTTGCATAAGTAATGTACTTGAATTATCTTTTATTTTAACATGTGTTATGAACATGTATTATTATATTATCTTTGAATATGTGAACTTTTGTTGTTATATTTGTTATATCATGTGTAATATTGCAATGGTAGTATTGACATGTATCAAGTGTACGTTTAATGTGAACTTATTGTACTATATTGTGATTAGTAACGAGTAGTATTGATATGGTAGTATTTACATGGCATATTTAAGACTTAATACATTATTTACGAAATTTTGACAGAGTTTTATTTGAAATTTCAACAAATCCATATCTTTTTTTGGTACCTGCAAATTTAACACTTCTAGTAGCAACACACGTCTCTACACCATTCACACAAATCACAACCACAAGTCTCTACATCAAGTTGCACAACAAGTATTGTGTAAATTATACTTATACCAATCATTCATCATTTACATAAAAAGTTCTATCCTTTACATAATGTACTTCTTTTGAATTTTGGAATATTTCTGTTGCTATTTTAACTCTAAAGGGTTCTCCGTCCTTTCCATCAAATTCGAATTGTTTTCTTGCCCATAGATACTCCAAGAATTTCAGTGTAAAAACCCCACAATCGGACCTATTTAAAAAAAAAAAAAAAAAACATTCATTATTAACAACAATCATGTAAGACAAACTATAACCATCAAGAAATAAACAAATACATACTGATTTCCTTGACGTGGAACCCCTTCTTCAGGTCGTTCGACCGTAAATGATGGAGGATCGGTATATGTCTCTGGCATCACATTCACCAACAAAGATGGCAACATCTTTCTAAGACAAGTTGTCCACTTTAGAATTTCATTAACACTATATGCATCCGGCTTTGACTCATATACTTTGATGATCTGCTCATTCAAGTCCACCTCTACCGTAATCCAATGATTTTGATTCACATTCGCAGGAAACAATATCTGAAAAATCAAGAACTAGTCAGATGAATGTGTACTAAAAGTTGTGTAACAAAGGAATGTAATATGAAAATTACTTATAGTGTTAACTGTCCGCCAATGTACTGAAGTAGGCAAGGGGTATTTTCCAGTAACGTAGTCTATCATTGTATTGTCCCATTGGTAGGTTTCATGCTTGAATTGTTTTTTACCCTTAGTTGCAGTTGCCCACCTTCCTTGAATTTTAATCTACAAAACATATAAATTCAAATAGGTAAATGTGAAAAAGAAATGATAAACGTTGTTGTGAAAAATGTATTTCAATACCATAAATGTGTAATCCAATAACATAATGTTCTGCTTGTATAACTGATGATTGTAATAGGCACGCCGCATTAAACGGCAATATGTCTCAATATGCTGTCATTAAACAAATATGTGTTACCAAAAAATTAATAAAGTAGAGTAAATAAAAGAAATGATATACGGTGTATAACTTACATCTCCCTCTAGCCACCCTTCTGGAGATAGCAACCGTTCAAACTAAGCAGGCTTAGCTTCAAGCAAACCTGTATTCATGCTACAGAGGTTCACACAATTATAAACTTGTTAAAGAAATCGAAGTGGGGATTACAATAATAATACATTATTTAACTTACCAAGTATTCTTGTTGTCACTTATCCATGCTTGCATTGAACATAGAATTTCATCATCCACTTTGCTATCACTTCCGAATTCGGGCAATTTTGGTTTCTGAGGCCTCTTCACCGTGGGATCAATATACGGGCTCACGGTAACGGCGGCCCGCTTACAATCTCTAGGTACTCTTATGGTCAGCTTCAGTGGTCTTGTCAACTCCTTAACATCTGCACTTGTCTCAAACACGATGACAAATTCAGGAGACTTAACACCATGGGGAACCGAAGGTTGATAGTCTTGGATGTCATCCTCGTGGCTAAAATCGGTGGTATTTTCTTCATTTAACTACATCAAATATAAATCATACTTGTTATAACCAATTACGTATTTAAGGAATTTACAAATTAAACCAATATGTACCTTTTAGCAACTTTGTTCAAACATATAAGTTCTGTCAACCGAAGGAATCCCATTCGCATCTCGTCCATCAAGGAATTTTGCATGGAAATCATTTGATCTTGTATAGCTTTTTGTTGTGCTTGCATAGCATCCAACCTGTTGACAACCTCCTCAAGTGTAATCGGTCCTTTCTTTTTTCCTCCCACTTCAACTTTTTTAAATGTTTTGGTTGGATGATCTCCATCAATATCATCATGAATAACATCATCAACGTCATCCTGAACATCATCCCGAACATCATCCTCAGCATTATCCTCAACATCATCCTCACCGATACAACCATCAACATCAGGTGATACATGACAGAGTTTATCCACACCCGTCCAATACGTCATCCTTCTTTCTTCATTAGTAGGGCCAAGAGTTCTGTATATGGTTATCTGAATTTTATTTTCAAAATATATTATTAGGGTGTAATCCCTAAAAAATAACAAATCCAAATAATTTTAACTAAAACAACAATATTCAATACTAACGTTTTTTAATTTAAATAAGGTTTTTTGAATATCTGCATATGAAGGAGTTCCCGTGCATTGCCAATTCAAAATTCTGAGGGCAACATTGTTCACTCTAATGGCGTAGCCAAGTGTCACCTATTTTGGTATTGCTTCGACCGCCCACACCTGAAAATGAATCAAAAATCGATAGCTCAGTTAGTGCATGGAAACATGCTTACTGCCTAAAATGTATTTTATTAAAGTTCATCAATTAACATGCATCACCTGAAAGGCCGTCAGAAACCCATAAACGTTGTACTTCTCCCATTTCCGTCTAACTGGACCATCGACATTCTCCTCCAACTTATTATCAGTGAACTTAATCTTGAATTTATCATCACGGCAATGAAGACAAGTAGAAAGGGAGTTAAATGTCCTCGCGTATATGAATGAACCCCACGGAAACTTATTAAAAGCCTCTAAGTCATCAACTAATTCTAATGCCCAATATAGAATGGTAGTCCTATCGTCCTTCCCAACCAACGTCATCTCCAAAAAAAGTATTAACGCCAACTTCACAACATCATCATCACTAATTTTATTATTAGGATCCAAATTCCTAAACCAATCAACAATCATTTTAACCTTCACTTTACTACCTTGGAAGTAGATTCGACGGAGTCTACTATTCGTTTGTTTGAAAAGCTCCGATGTGGATTCAGAATATTCTGCAAAGGCTAGTCCACTAACCAAATAAAACTCCACTGGACTAAACTATATCAACCCATTACCAACATGGTACCATAAAGAAGATGCATTATCATCGGCATTCTTAACATGACACTCCCTAAGCAAGATATGGTGGCAAAATTGCCCAAACAACACCATATCACTGACGTCCAAAAAATGACCGAAACATGTCGCTTTAAACATCTCAAGTTGTTTTGGTGTGAGATGCGACTTAATAAGCCTTATACTCTCCCAATTACAATGCCCACTAACTCGAGAAGGAAAACGATCACATTCCTTAATCTTGAGGGATTCAAGTAATTTGTTCCCACTCATAATTATCAAGCTAAAGACATTCCATAATAAGCATGTTGTTAAAACAATTTTTCTAAGCATGTATAAAAATAAATATTACAGGTAGTATTTACATGACAGTATTATATAACAACAAATATAACCATGTAGCATTATAATGGTAGACAATGAAGCAACATCTTGATCTAAAAATATATGCAAGGCAACCACTCAAATACATATATAAAAAAACAAATAAGATTATGGTTGCAAAACCAATTCTTGATTAATTTGCCACAGTATTTCCAAAAGTGCTTTAACATTTTAAATACCACTCACACCAAGATAGATCATTTTTAGAAGAGTAAATATAAAAATATTACTCAGAGATCAGGTTAACTAACGTCCCAATCACTGCAGGAACAAAAAACAAAATTTGAAATACGAAAGTGAATAGGGGGTTTGATTTAAGATTTTAAGTATGAGATCACCCTAGACTAAAGTCAAGAGTTCCGCAATAGACTACAGAAGTTCAAATACAGAAAAATTACTATAGAAACAATTTTAAATTGGAATACTATAAAAACAATTAAAGATTCTCTATCTATCTATCTCTCTCTCTTTTGGCTGCAAACTTTCCAAGCCTTTTGGAGTTTTATTTTTTTATTTATTTTTTATTTATTTTTTTCTGTCTAGGATCTTTAGTTTTGTCTGTTCTTGCATAAAATACATGCCCACTCACCAATTGTATATAATTTATATTCATTTCCAATTCTTTCTTGTTATTATTTTCTTTAAAAAATAGTAACTGAGTTTTAATTTTCCTTAGGCAACACATGAAAATGCATGTGAGATAAAAAAATTAAAAATAAATAACTTGTTATATGATTAATTTAGCATGCCATGTGTTATGAGTTTTGTCTTTTATCAACTTTTTTCCTTATGCAATGGCACAGCTTGGATGGTAATCTTCATCAACTCACATTTTTTCAATAGAATTTTTACTTTTCCATTTTGTTTCCAAGTAAAATTCCCCAGCAGAGAGTGTCCAAATTCAATTCTCAGCCTAACAAAAGTACTTGAGGGATGCTTACAAAAATATAATTTAGCACCATATGTTAAGCTTGATATATGTTACCTTTTCTATTTTCCATTTCAGGGGTCCTGGTGTTGCTATATTAGTCTTATCATGGATCATCACTATATACACACTATGGCAAATGTTTTTTTTTTTTTTTTTTTTTTTGAAACTGCTTTATTATTATAATAGGAGCAAATCACTCCAAAATTACATCACCAAGCTACAGCAAAATAAAAGTCGAAATAGAAAAATAGAACCCAAACAATCTAGGAAACATAACATTAACCCCAAACTACAAACAGAAAATAAGAACCCACTCAAACTAGGAAACATAACATTAACCCCAAACCGCCAACGAACACCTGAAACACAGCCAAAACTAACCAGGAACCAAAACATAAATCCAAGCAGCAGACTTCAAACAGCACAACCAAACAGCAGACATCTTAGGCGCACCATGACAAGAAATTCAAAGACCCCACTCAAGCCTTTACTCTTGGAGTTCACACCCACTTTTGGCAAATGGTTGAAATGCATGAAATGGTTCCAGGAAAACGGTTTGACAGATACCACGAACTGGGGCAACATGCCTTTGGAAATTGATTACATAAACCAAAGCAATTGATTAAATAAAACAGATACATCAAAGGGATTACCAACAATGTAACTCGAAATTGATTAAATAAAGCAATGTATCTCGAAATTGATTACCAAACACAAATTCAACTTCGAATCTCTTCACAATTAACACTGTTTCTTTCAATTAACACATGACCCAACATCATTTGCATTTAAGAAACCTTAATCTAACATTGAATAGCACATACAAGCACTAATCAAGTCAAGTTCATCACTTTTAGGCACAAAATCAAAATCCCTAAACCCTAACTATTGAATTTCAATCAAATGAGAGGATTGAAGAGAGGTTTTCACTCAAATCTTATGTACAAACAATTAGATGGAATGGGAAGGAGACATGCATTCAATTATTCAAATGAATTAAACAATTGGAAAACTTTGTACTGAAACACCAACCAAATCTCGCAGCCGACGAAGACGTCATATTGAGGGAGACGATGGCCGTTGATCTTCGATCAACAATAGTTGGAGAAGTCACGGCGGGACTGGCAACTCGACGGCCAAGGGGATGGCAACTCGACAGCAACTCCACGACGGCAGCGTGACGGCAAGTTGACAGCAAGTCGACGGCAATGCAACGGCAAGGCGACGGCAAGGAAGCCTGACGGTTTGGGATCGACCAAGGTAGGAAGATGGTTTGGTTTCGGGCAAGGTAACCCGATGGTTTTGTATCGGGTAAGGTGGGCTGATGATTTGTGATCAGGCAAGGTGGTCTGATGGTTTGGGATCGGGCAAGTGGTCTGATGCAGCTTCAATGACTGAATTTGTTCCAATTTAAAATAAGGGTATTCATGTCATTTTAGGGCAATTTTGCAATTAATTTGGCCATTAGGGTAGATTTGCAATTCAGTCCCTAAAATAGGGCAATTTTGCTAAAAACCCTATATACATAGGATACGGATATTAACACCCATAAAACTTATTAGTATATCTATTTTTATAAGTACATCCATATCTAAAATTTTTAAAAAATAAAGATTACTATAAACACTCATCCTAATGTCAATAGTACCCTCATTGAAATAAATATATTCATTTTAATACATATTAATTATAAACACTCTTAAATTATTATCACACTCAATTTATTAAAAAATCATATTATTTTTGGAATTAAATCATCTTTTAATGATGGTCCAATTTACTTTTAGAAATATCTCGAATGTAGGAGCCTTATAAAAAGGAATATGTAGAACCGCATATGGGGTCAAGAAATTTTCAATATGAAATTCTCTTATTTATATAGATATCTTAAATAAAATAAAATAAAAAACTTACTGATATCTACGGCTATCTAAAAAAAAAACTTGTTGATATATATATATATATAGATATCGTTAACAAAAATATTTTATTTAAAAAAGAAAAAAAACAATATGATAATCATGTGATAATGAGAAGGTTTAAAACTTGAAATAAAATTGGAGTTTAATTAGGGTTTATCATAAGTTTTTTTTTTTTTTTTTTTTTTTTTTTTTTTTTTTTTTTTTTTTTTTTTTTTAAATAAAGAAATATAGTTGAAGATATGAGTGTACCGGTATAATTAATAAGTGTATATAGTATTTTGTTTATTTTTAATTAAATTAATTTGTCCTTATTGGTAAATTTCTATTGGGATATGTTTATAATTAAAAATTTTAATAAAATATGGGTGTATTAATAAGTTTTATAAGTGTCAATATCAGTACCCATATACATATTGAAATAATTTCAAAAGTATATTTGTTAGCACCAAAATTAGGGATGGGCATTAGGGATGGATATAGGTCCCCCTATCCCCATCCCCATTTCTCAAACTCTTCCCTATTTCCTCATTTTTCCGTTTGGAGAAAATGGGGATTGGGGAGTTTTGGGGGAGGTATCTCTATCCCCATCCTCATTTTCCCGTTTTCTTTATTTTCCTCATTTTTTTTCTTTTTTTCTTGTTTTCTTGTTTTTTTGGTTTCCTGTTTCCACTGTTTTATTAAAAATTACATGTTAAAAAACAAACAAACCATTACAAAGGGTACATATATAATATAGAGTGCATTTTTGCTCATCTACACTAACTAAGGTGAACCGTTACCACCCATTTCAGGTGCTGACATGTGTCCCAAAGTTAATCCAAAGTCCAAAGTTAACTCAAAGTTTAGAACATGTGTCAGCACCTGGAGTGGGTAGTAATGATTCACCCTAGTTAGTATGGGTGAACAAAAATACACCATATAATATACACCTATAAAACTTATTAGTACAATAATAGTACACCCAATTTAGAGTCTTCGATGACTTATATTTCCTGGTGGATGGCAACCAGGTTCCTTGATATTTCAATTAACATTGCTAGAAACTGAGCACCACAGAGAACAAATTGCTAGAAACTGAGCACCACAGAGTCTTTGTTCTAAACCCAACGGTACGCATTAAAACACAATTTTTTTTTTTGAGTAAATAAATTAAAACACACATTAGAACAAACTCTTAACATTATTTATTGGATTTTTACTTTAATACTTTAGGTGTATATGCCCAAGCAATTAAAATCACAATACATGGTAAAAAAAAACATTTAAATTATTATTTTTAATAAAATAAATAAAATAAATTTGAAATAAAATAACATTTAAATTAAAAATATTATAATAAAATAACATATATTAAATTAATTTTTAAATCAGATTGAATAAATTTAATATGTTAAATATAAATAATATAATATTTTTTTGTTAAAAAAAAGAACAAAAACAATCCCAGCCAAAAAAGTAAAAAACTGAAAAAAAAAAATTATTAAAAACAAAAACTAAAAAAGGCAATAATGTAAAAGGAGAAAAGACTGGGTTCCAGAAGAAGAAGAAGAAGAAGAAGAAGAAGGAAAAAAAAAAAGTGTGACTAAAATAATCCCAACTCCCAACGTCTACAGTGGGACTAAATAATCCCATCACTACAACAGAACAACCTATGGGCACCATAGGATTGGTCCAATACGGGGCACTCAACAGACGTGGGGACAGGACTGTACATAGTCAAATTTGAAATCACAAATGCATTGTCGGTCAAGTGACGTGTTCTTTTGAAATCACAAATAACACATGTTCTTTTGTTTAGCAGGTCAAGTGACGTGTGGAAGAAAAGTTGAGGAGAGTAAAGACATCATAATTTCACTTCACGTGCTTAGCTATTTCCATGAAGTATTCCCTGTATCGGTAAAGTTTTTATTTAACTTTCAAAATTATATATATATATATATTGAAATAATTTCAAAAGTATATTTACATGGATGACAATCGAGGATGGATATAAGTTCTCCCA
Source organism: Acer campestre (assembly GCA_954870605.1). Taxonomy (NCBI): domain Eukaryota; kingdom Viridiplantae; phylum Streptophyta; class Magnoliopsida; order Sapindales; family Sapindaceae; genus Acer; species Acer campestre. The sequence goes on along the minus strand of OX940799.1, from coordinate 52,061,526 downwards.
TCCTTATTTTCAAACTCTTCCCTATCCCCTCATTTCCCTATTTAGGGAATATGGGGATGGGGGAGTTTTGGGGGAGGTATCTTCATCCCTCTCCTCATTTCCTCGTTTGTTTTTTTATAAAAAATTTTCTCATTTTCACGAGAATTAGTGAAACAGCACGATAAAACAGTCAGATATACCTGACCTGATAATTTATATATATATATATAGTTTGGGGAAATGGGGAAATAAGAATGGGAGAGTCCTTGTTTCCCCATTTTTGTTAATATATAGAATCATTTTCTTCTCGGTGCACATTGATGTAAAATACATCATTGCATTACATGTGGGCAATAGATTAGGATAAGTGAATGCAGACTAAGTTAAAGCAGTTGAATTTAATGGTCTATACACAAGTCGTTGATATATATTTATTAGTGAGGAGAAAACTTTCATATATCTATTTATATATATATATTAATTTTTTTAATTATATATTTTAGAGTGGAAAATTTAATTTTTAAAAAAAATTAAACAAGATTAAACAAACGATTAGGATGACTGAATTTCAAATTACGAATTGACAATTAAAATTAAAATTAAAAATGAGAGAAATTGAAGATATTGGGACCGGGGGTAGTTGGGGAGGGCCTGTCCCAACGGGTCCCACGTCCACCCATAGTCCACTCCATAAATAAAATACATTGTCATGTTAATATAACTGTGTGGCAAGAAGTGAACATAATTTCAGTTCACATGATGAACTATCCAGGAAGTTTTATTTAAATTTGGTAAGGTACTTTTTGGAATTTTTTGTTTACATTTGACCTGTAGTTGTAATAATTCAAGAGTCCGTTGCTTTGATCTTTTTTCTTCATTTAATTTTCTAGAAGAAGAAGCCTTGCTGCCTTGGAAAATTCCAAAAACCAAAATTGATTCTTGTCTTGAGGATAATTCCATTTAAAAAAAAATTATTATATGACAGTTTTATTCTAATAAAATTACTAAAGAGGATAAAAAAAAATAATCTAAACCCACTAAAAACCAATTTCTCTACACTCTAATTACTTATTTTTAATCTTTTTACATTTCACAAACCATAAAACATTTTTTATTTGATTTAGTATTGATGAGAATGATTTACCATAAAAAATAAATAATTTTTGTGTGTGCAAATATTGTCACCTATAAAAATAATTAGTACACCCCAATTGTCTAGTGCACCCATGTTAAAATTTTAAAATTTTAATTATACTTTAAACACCCATAAAACACTGAAAATACCCTTATAGAAATAAATTTATTTATTTAAATAGAGTTATCCGTAGATCCTCAAATTTGAAACCTTAACTTTTACATTCTACAAAATGAAATGAAAAAGAAAAAGAAAAAAAAAATCTTTCTTTTAACTTTTGTGTTTCCTTTGGTTATCTTTCTACAAAATGAACAAACTATAAAAGTTTCTCATAAATAATCATATTAAATAAGTATAAGTTCATGTTGTTAGCATACTGGTTCACTTGAAATGTTTCATTTCTATTTTGCTACTTCAATTTACTAGTTTTTTTTTTTTTGGTTAAAATTTCAAAACTAATATTTGCTAACAATGGAGCTCTTTCAAGATCAATTTTGAGTGAGATTAATCTTGTTTTATCGTTTAAACTCAAGTTGATGATTTCATATTATACTTAGTGGCAAAGAGAAAAAAAAAATAAATAAAGAGCATTTGACAGAGTTTTAATGTAAAGTATTATTTTATCTTTTATCAGATTTTGTTATGATGTTATGAGAAAGTATTTGACATTTATAAAATCGTATAGATATATATTTTTTAAAGAAGAAGATGTTCATCATGAGTTAACTTATTTAAATTAATTCTTTAAAAAAAAAACTTTGTTAATTTAATTTATTTTTTCCTTTTTATTAATTATATGTAGAGATATTTTTATAATATAATTTATATATATATATATATATAAAATAGGTATACTGAATTAATTAGTTTTATAGATGGCAATAACGGCAGCCTTTTTTTGAAAAAAAAAATGTTGATTTTTGCAAAAAATTGTGCAGGAAAAAATAATAACAAAAATCTTTTTTAACCTGCAAAATTATGGCAACCAAAACGCATAAAATTAATAATAATTGAACAATCAAATGAATTGAAAACTACTATTTGTTAATTTAATTACTAAATTAACGGTAATTAACAAAGTTATAAGCCTCCTGTTTTACAGGATCAAAATTGTTTGAACATTATTCATTATCGTTTGTTGAAGAAGGAGGAGAATGGGTGATATCGGTTGTTATAATAACCATGATAATGATCAAGATCATAATCATGGATTGGAAATATTGCTACGAATACATGCAGTGATGCAGGCCATTATATAAGAAAGATCCTACTTGTTTTGTTGTCCACAAAATTGTAGTTTCGAACTGTCGACATCAATTGTATTGTTGTACTCAACATCCGATATGATTTGATGGTAAGGGCCATAAAACTGCTCATTTAGCCTAGAAATATTTGATCTGGTATATTAAAAACTAGTATTGTTGTGCTCAAATTTTACTATATTACAACATACGTTAATTAGAGTTTGGGAAAATGCCCTAAGAACACATGTTGTTAATCTTCTTGCTGAATTAATAATTAGATTGATATTCTATTCTATATTTGTGTGCATTTAATGTTATTAATCATATATATATATATATATATAATAATAGAGTTTCAAAGTGCCACATGTCGCCGTGAGGGAGCTTCGATATTAAATTCTGTATACTCATTTTTATTTCTATTTATATATAACTACTTAATAAACATGAAAAATATATGAGCTTTGAATTTAAAGGGAGCTTTGACATTAAATATATAATTAATTAGATTTAAAATACAATGTATTAGCTATTCATCTTATTATTATTGATTGCTATTATTCTATATTAATAATATATATATAATAATCATATACCATATATGATTTATTGGTTCAACTCAAAGTTTATGAGCTATTTAGTACCGTTTCTATGAATTCTAACAGACAAAAATTAACAGTCATACAATTATTTATTGATTTAATATATGATTAATCTATATATTTATATTTCGCTGTCATTGAGATGAGAGAAAGATAGCCTCATTTAATATTAAAACAAAAATAAAATTAATGAGACTGTATATATTTGTGCCTACAGAGAGTATAAATCGTTATAAACTCAAGCGACAAAGCAATATAATAATGAATATATATATATATATATAAATCTTACCTACATGCAAGTAGTTTGCAATCCATTTTTTTTTTTCATTTGTTGTGGAATTAGCATGCTTTTGTTTTCTACTGTAAGGATTTATATTGATTATGATTATCTTTGTAACGTTGTAGAAAGTAACTTTGTAGAAAGAGTAATATTTTGTAATCTCTCCTGTTTTTCTCTTATGTTCTCTCATAAGAAATCTTCAAATGTCTGATTTTTCAAATTACAGATTATAAATGTCAAATTAAGTGGGTTGATAATGAGAGATAACAAGTTTGACAAAGTTGTTAGCTTTTTTGCTCAAGAGTTTGTTTTGAAGAAATGACTGTAACTTGAAAATCTGGTGGTGACAGTGAGAGCATTGAATTCAATATTTCAACAATGTGGGATATCCACTAATCAGGATCAATGGAATATTAGTGGAGAGCCTCGCAGTGAAGCCGCTTACAACCCTTTTATCAAATTGTTAATTTATGCACCAACACTCTGCCACATTGCCCAATTGTAACTTTTCAAAACTTTTTAGCAGTTATTGGTTACATGATGCTTAGAGTGTGATGATGGGAATTGTTAATCTATGCATCGTGTCAATTTTTTTAGAGAGCTTTATATCATTGATTGAGCCTTTACTTGACAGATTACGTAGTATCATATCTAGATTTGACTCGGGAGTATTCAGTTCAAGTCCCCCCAACATGCATTGGTTTATGTATTTATTCTGCAATTTGCGTTTATACATTTTAAGCAAACGGTTATTGTCATATATAAAATGGCTTTAAGTTGTATATGTGGTGCATAGGAATAAAACTGTGTACTTGCTTCTATTATCTGTTTGTTACGAAATAACTCCTGTAGTCTTGGATTATTTTGGGCATTAATAGACTAACTGTATACATTTTGGGTCCAAACATATTTTGTAGAGGAGCTTCTCCAGGGGAGATTGGTAGACGAACAGTTTACACCCCTCACTATTAACTGTTTCAATTCCCATCAATCGGCAAGTGTTTAATTTTTACTCTTGTGTGATCTGCAAATGAAATTGTTTCATGTTTTTTTTTTTTTTTTTTTTTTTTTTTTTCCTTTCCTTTTGATTATTCCCCTTTCAATTCGGGTTAAAATCTTGATATAAAAGACACTTGAAGAAATTGAAGCTTTGAAAGCGAAAATAGAAAAATAAGAAAACAAGTAAAATGCTTGGAAAACGGTAATTAGCAAAGTAACTCAACCTCCATATTATTCCATATACCTTCATAAACACATTCCAATTTATTTACAAAAATATCAAATTTCTCAAACTATAATGGATTATTGAATTTCTTTTTTCTTTCCTTTGTTATATAATTAAATTTGGCTTATTTTATTCCGATTGTATGCTTTATATTATATAGATGTGAATATACTCTAAAAAATTTACAAACGGTTGAAGTATGAGCATTCCTACCACCTAACGAAAAATTATAACTTACTAAAGTTAACATGACTTAGATAACTAAAGGAAAAACAACATGTTCATTATATTTAAACATGTTTGCATCAAAAATTTCAGTATAAATAACACAATGTTTACAAACAGTTTTTAATACAAAGCCCGTGCAACGCTCGGGTTGAAAAACTAGTATTGTATTAATAACATAAAATTTCATGATTATTAAATGTAATATTAAACATAGTATATAAGTTGTTATATACATGAGGATTATGTTTAATATAATAATCTTAATTGTCTGTAATTGATAATTAAAGTTGAGATATTTAATTAATTAAAATTACTAGAACGGTTCATTCCCATTAAGCATGGAACAGTTTTATCCGAACTGTTGATGTAGTGACATTAGAATGAAGGTATTTTATATAATAAGATTATATAAGACGTGGACACGATAAATTGGAATCTTTAATAATCTTCGTCTTGAAATAAAGTATCCTCATTTATCAAATAGATGGTCATATATGGAACGATCTTAATTCTGGATATTTAACAGACTTCTACTGATAGAGTTGTGTCTTTTGACTTACTCGGTATGGTTTGCTCATATTGCCAAACCTAAAACCTTGTATTGGAAACATGATGATATACTTAACTGGGAATGATAATATACAAGATGGAATCATTCCTTCTTAATTGAAGTAGACAAACAATTCTCTTGAGTAAATGATTCGGGTCTTGAACAATAGAGTGCTCAATTTATGATAAGATCATAAATAATTGTTCATTAGAGAATTACGGGCACTCGAGGATAAAGATGTAATTAAGAGGTCAACGGATTTGAACCTAGCTCATATTACAAACTGTTTATGGAGGATTGATCTATATGTAATGATTATATCAATGGAATGTTCGATTCCTATTCGAGAAATTAATTCTATAATAGCAAGAGTGCAATTCCAATTTTTTAGTGGAATAAATCTGGAATTAATAAATCTAATATTTAATTAAAGAGTTTAATTAAATAATAAAGATTTATTGGAGCTTGAAATTATAGGTCTATGTGTTCCCATGTCATCTCTATAACATTGTATTGAACATTAATGTATATATAATGAGGATTAATGATTAAATCGGAATTAATCATCTATACATAAAGAAGTTTATATATTGTTTTATTAATTAAATAATAATTTGATTATTTTAATTTCTTTATGAGTGGACTCTTTTACTAAGCATTAAAAGTTACTAATGGGTTGGTGGTGACTTTGTGCATCGCCCAACACCATGTTTTTTTCTTCTTGCTTTTACATTGAAAAGCATCAATAATTTTCCTGCTCCATGCTTCTGTTGTTTTGATTTCTGAAAACACAATCTGGTAATGAACCTGTAGTAACAGAAGATGAACAACCAGAGAAATCACGTTAGAAATTCGAGACCCGTGTTTCACACGGTGTCCTTAAGACGATTTCGCCGTATATCACATTGTATGTGTGTAGCGATCGTCTCCCAGGATACAACGGATTAACCAGTGGAAGTGCAAAGCACAAACCACTCTCAGCAAACTCAAACCGAGCTCAAACTTACCAAGAAAACTGAAAACTTAAAACAGAGAAGAGAAGAAGCTACTGCGGCTGCTGTAAAACACAGAATATTTTCGGGGTGATTTTTCTGTGAAGAGAAGCTTAGGTTTTATAGACAACCGAAACTAGGTTTAGTTGGAAAATACTTGATTAGCACGTTTTTAGTCTGATAAAGAAAATAAATTAATTAGGGAATAATCTTCCGTTTAAAGAGATTCCTCTATGCCACACATGTTGAAAGCTCATATCACCCATTTACTTATATACTACATATAAATGATTTCCCTAAGCAATGTGAGATTCACTTTATTCCCTACACAATGGGTTTACTTTGAGACTCAATTTCTCATTCACCCATTAATCATTTTGTGAATTTAAGTATACCATTTCGAAGCTCTCACAGAGGAGAATTCGAATATACATTTATCTCTCATTTTCATGGAATTAATCATACCCAGATAATGCTCTCAAAATATGAGTTTATCACAAAATACACAAAATTTTCCAACAATCCCCCACATGAATGAAATTGACCTAGGAGACACGAGAGATGATGTTCGGTAAGTTCAAACAGTCGAAACCTGCATAGGATAGGTAGGTGTTACCCTTTGAACCTTCCCTTGTAAAGTTATGCTTACTTTACTGGCTGATCAGTAGATGTGATATCCTTGAACTGCTCTATCGTTTATGTAAACGATAACATACCTCACACATGCATCTTCCAGACCCGATTTGGTTCTCATTGTTATGTTCGTTTTGGCCATGAACATGCGCCTGGTTTTGTGAGAGTCGCTGGAGAATATAGCCATTCACTATTCTTTTTTAGAAGCGGCCCCATTTCTCTCTCACATAGGTGATTTCTTAATTAAGAGTAACCCGCATTACTCTGCTCGGATTTCCATAGCTTGGAATTTCGACGCATAAGAATCATTAAAAACATGGTTTAACCTTTTCCCTACGGGCATCACTGTTTCATCATAGGAATGGACTCAAGAGTAACCCCCACAGTGATCCAACTAAGTCTTACAACTTGGTTGTCCCACTGAACATAGATCTTAGGATCTCCAGTCAACTAGGTTGGGTGTCCATTGTATAGACTTTTTATCTCATGGGCTTCAGTCTCATTCCTCTCGATGATGTCTCAACTAATTTGATGTTTAACCCTTTGGTTAGCGGATCCGCAATGTTATCTTTTGACCTTACATAGTCAATAGTGATAACCTCAGTTGAGATTAGTTGTCTAATGGTATTATGTCTTAGACGTATATGTCTAGACTTCCCATTATACATGTTGCTCTATGCTCTTCCTATTGCTGATTGACTATCACAGTGGATGCAAATCACCGGCACAAGCTTCGGCCATCTTAGAATATCTTCTAAGAATTGGCGTAGCCATTCAGCCTCCTCACCACATTTATCTAATGCTATAAACTCATATTCCATGGTGGATCTGGCTATACATGTTTGTTTGGAGGATTTCCAGGATACTGCCGCACCTCCTAGTGTGAACACATACCCACTAGTGGATTTTGAATCTTTCATATTAGATATCCAGTTAGCATAAGTGTATCCTTCTAGGACAGCATGATATCTGGTATAATGCAGTCCATAATTACAAGTGAATCGTAAGTACTTCAGTACTCTTACTATTCCTTTCCAGTGATCGGTTCCTGGATTACTCGTGTATCTACTTAATTTACTGACTGCATTAGTTATGTCTGGTCTTGTACAACTTGTTAAGTACATCAGACTTCTCATCACTCGAGAATATTCTAGTTGAGAGACGCTCTCACCCTTATTCTTGGATAGGTGTAGATTTGTATCTACTGGTGTTTTGGAAATTCCAGAATCATTCTTGTTGAATTTCTCAAGAATCATGTCAATATAGTGTGATTGACTTAGTATGAGTCTGTTAAATGTCCTTGAGATTTTCATTCCCAACATGACATCAGCTGGTCCCATATCTTTCATATCAAATCTTGATTTCAACATGTCCTTGGTAGATTTGATCATTTTATCATCACTACCCACAATGAGCATGTCATCAACGTAAAGGCACACAATGACATATTCATTTTCTATGTCCTTAACATAAACACATTTGTTACATTCGTTGATTTTAAATCCATTTGACATCATATCATTATCAAATTTCTCATGCCATTGTTTTGGTACTTGCTTTAAACCATATAAGACTTCACCAATTTGCAGACTTTCTTTCCTTGTCTTGGAGCAGAAAAACCCTCAGGTTGTTCCATATAAATTTCTTCATCTAGGTCTCCATTTAAGAAAGCCGTTTTTACATCCATTTGATGTACTTCAAGATTTCGCAAAGCTGCGATTGCAAGTATCATCCTAATGGAGGTTATTCTCGTCATAGGAGAATATGTATCAAAGTAGTCTAGGCCTTCTCGTTGATTGTAACCTTTAATTACAAGTCTGGCCTTATACTTATCAATTGATCCATCTGCTTTCATCTTTCTCTTGAAAATCCATTTGGATCCTAACGGTTTACATCCCGGAGGAAGATCCACTAGTTCCCAAGTATGGTTTTGAAGGATGGAATCAATTTCGCTCTTAATAGCCTCTTTCCACAAGAGTCCTTCTGAAGAGCTTACCGCTTCTTTGACAGTTCGAAGTTCACCTTCTAGCAAATAGGTCATAAAATCTGGACCAAAAGACATTTCCGTCCTTGCTCTTTTGCTACGTCTAGGTTCATCCTCTACTTCTTTTTCTTTTTCTTTTTCTTTTTCTTGGTCCTCACAACTATCAACATGTGTTCGTTTTGACGAACTTGCTCCATCATAGGTTACATGGAAATACATGTTCAAAGAACGTTGCATTTCTAGATTCCATTATCGTGTTTTTGTGTATATTTGGTATGTCAGATTTATAAACCAAGAATCGATGAGCACTACTATTTTGTGCATATCCAATGAAAATGCAGTCAACAGTTTTTGGACATATTTTCACCTTTTAAGGTATAGGTACGGCCACTTTGGCAAGACACCTCCACATTCGTAAGAATTTATAGGAAAGCTTTCTTCCTTTCCATAGTTCATATGGGGTCTTGTCTTCTTTCTTTCGGGGTACCTTGTTTAAAAGGTAATTGCTAGACAATATAGCGTCACCCCACATGTTCTGAGGCAATCCAGAACTTATCAGCATTGCATTCATCATCTCTTTCAAGGTACGATTTTTACGTTCTGCAATACCGTTTTGTTGAGGGGAATATGGTGCAGTGGTTTGGTGTATGATTCCGTGTTGTGCACATAATTCACCAAACGGTGCTACATACTCTCCACCTCGATCACTTCTCAGTACCTTGATTTTCTTGTTGAGTTGATTCTCAACTTCAGTTTTATAGAGACTAAACTTCTCTATAGCTTCATCTTTATTTTTCAACAAATATACATAGCAGTATTTAGTTCTATCATCTATAAACGTGATGAAATATTTGTTACCACCTCTTGTTTGAACAAACTTTAAATCACATGTCTGTGTGAATAAAATCAAGAGGTTCAGATTTTCTTTCAATAGTTTGAAATGATGACCTTGTTAGTTTTGCTTCAACGCAAACTTCACACTTATGGTTGGGATCAATATTAAATGTGGGAATATGATTCAAGTTAATTAGTCTACGCAAAGTATCATAATTAACGTGTCCTAGTCTACCATGCTATAAATTGGAAGACTCAAGCAAATAAACTGAAGCATTATCTTTATTGATAGTTCGTTTAACAACAGATACATTAAGCTTAAAAAGCCCTTCAGTTACATATCCCCTACCCACATAAGTACCCTGCTTAGTTAAAACTACTTTGTTTGATTCAAGCACCATTTTGAATCCATGATGATTTAGCAACGAACCGGACACCAAGTTCTTGCGAATTTCAGGTATATACAGAACGTTGTTCAAGCTCAGGGTTATACCAGAAGTCATCTTGAGAATGAATTGACCACGTCCCTTAACGTCAGATGTGGCTGAGTTGCACATATACAGCTTCTCCCCATTCGCCTCTTCTTCAAACGAATTGAACATCTCCCTGTCAGAACATATATGCCGAGTGGCTCCAGTATCCAACCACCACTTCCTTAGATTTGACCCAACCAGGTTTGCTTCTGTCATAACTGCAGAGAGATTGATCTCGGATACTTCTTTTGAGATCCAACAACCACGTTTGCCTCGTGGTTCTTCTTCTTCTTTGGAAACCTACACTTAGAAGATTTATGACCCGGCTTGTCACAGTTGAAGCACTTCCCTTAGAATTTTAGAGACTCCTCCCTTTGGACCCAATTTGGATCCTTTCCCAAGCTTGTTCTTCTTAGGTTTAGAACTCTACACATGCTCAACTACATTGATCTTTGCTTCAGGCACACTGACATCTTTCTTGTCATACTTCCTGTGATCTTCTTTAATACGAAGCTTGAGAATGAGATCCTCGATCTTCATCTCTTTTCGCTTGTGTTTGAGATAGTTCTTAAAATCCTTCTATGAAGGAGGAAGCTTCTCGATGATTGCAGCCACCTGGAAGGTTTCACTCAGAACCATCCCTTCAGCGTGTATCTCATGTAGAATCACTTGAAGTTCTTGAACTTGACTCATAACTGTCTTGGAATCCCCCATCTTGTAATCAAGAAACCGGCCCACAACAAACTTCTTGGATCTTGGGTCCTCAGTTTTGTATTTCCGGTCTAATGACTCCCACAGTTCTTTGGTTGTTTTCTTTGAAGAATAAACGCTATATAGCGAATCTGACAGCTCGTTCAGTATGTAATTGCGGCACAGAAAATCCGAATGGTTCCATGCATCAATAGTATTCCATACCTAAACATCTCGCTCTTCACCAACATTAGGTTTAGGAGCATCTTCAATCAAGAACCTACCAAGGTTCAGTGTGATCAAATAAAACAGCATCTTTTGCTGCCACCACTTAAAATTCGGTCCACTGAACTTATCAGGTTTCTCCATATGATTCATCAGTAATGGTACCGAATTCATGTAGGGATTTGCCATAGGAATGTTCCCTTGACTCATATACTAGCTCATCACCGGATCATGCATGTTTCTCACAAAAGAGTTGATGGCCGGAGTCATTGTGGCCACAGTAGGCAATGCTACAGGCACTTTGCCCACAAGTATAGAGTTCACAGCCGAAGCATTTGATTCCACAGTTGGATTCGCGTTCGGAGTCTCTAGTGGAACGGTCGAGTTCACGTTAGAGGTATTCGCCATAATATCTAAAACAAGAACAAAATTGTTTTAGGGCGACGAAAATAATATCTTTTGATATTGCAGTGAATGAAAACAGATTCAACTAACAATGAATCAACACGATTCAAGATTTCTGAAATAAATCACAATGAATCGAATGATTCCAGATTTTCGAAAGGAAATCACAATCAGTGTCTAGAAGTATAGACCTGATTGTCCACGAAGATATAGATCAACAATTAATTGAAATACAGTGTTTCGAACGAAACCCGGTTTCCACAGATTACGTTTGTAATAAACCAAAATCAGTGTTTCAAAAGAAACCCGATTTCCACGGTAAAAGAAAAACTGAACCAGTGAAGTTCTCTAAGTTTGTCACGATCTGAAACGAGATTCAAAGACTAGAAGGTTTTAAAAATAAAAACCGATTAGAAGAAAAGAATATAGTAAAATCGTCTTAAGATTGTTGTTTTGATTTCCGAAAACACAATCTGGTAATGAACCTACAGTAACAAAAGATGAACAACCACAGAAATCACGTTAGAAATCCGAGGCCCGTGTTCCACACGGTGTCCTTAAGACGATTTCGCCGTATATCACACCGTATGCGTGTAGCGATCGTCTCCCATGATACAACTGATTAACCAGTGGAAGTGCAAAGCACAAACCACTCTCAGCAAACTCAAACTTACCAAGAAAACTGAAAATAGAGAAGAGAAGAAGCTGCTGTAAAACACATAATATTTTCGGGGTGATTTTTCTGTGAAGAGAAGCTTAGGTTTTATAGACAACCGAAACTAGGGTTTAGTTGGAAAATACTTTATTAGCACGTTTTTAGTCTAATAAGGAAAATAAATTAATTAGGGAATAATCTCACGGTCCAATCGGAGCGGCATTCATGTACGCAGGCAGCGCCCACACATGAGTCGTGCATTCGAAGGTTCGAGGTCCATGATTTGCAACCCCCCGCGCGCGCGCAAGAGAGAGCCTCTATGCCACACATGTTGAAAGCTCATATCACCCATTCACTTATATACTAAATATAAATGATTTCCCTAAGCAATGTGGGATTCACTTTATTCCCTACACAATGGGTTCACTTTGAGATTCAATTTCTCATTCACCCATTAATCATTTTGTGAATTTGAGTATACCATTTCGAAGCTCTCACGGAGGAGAATTCGAATATAAATTTATCTCCCATTTTCATGGAATTAATTATACCCACACTACAACAGATTGGGTCTTTTACGGCGCACATAAAAAGCGCGTTGTAAATGTTATCATTCACGACGTGCACACAAATGCACGTCGTAATTGTGATGCATAATTTCTCAAAGATGGCGTGCATTTAAAGAACGCCGTAAAAAAGAGATTATTTACGGCGTGCATTTGAGGAACGCCGTAAAAAAGAGATTATTTACGGCGCGCATATGGGGAACACCATAAAAAAGAGATTATTTACGGCGCGCATATGAGGAACGCAGTAAAAAGTGAATGACTATTTACGACATTAAGTGCAAGTCGTAATTGTGATGCATAATTTCTCAAAAACGGCGCGCATTTGAAGAACGCCATAAAAAAGATATTATTTACGGCGCGCATATGAGGAACGCCGTAAAAAACGATATTATTTACAGTACGCATATGAGGAACACCGTAAAAAAGAGATTATTTACGGCGCGCATTTGAGGAACGCCGTAAAATAGGATTATTTACGGTGCACATATAAGGAACGCCGTAAAAAAGAGATTATTTACGGTGCACATATGAGGAACGCCGTAAAAAAGATATTATTTACGGCACACATATGAGGAACGCTGTCCGTAAAAAGTGAATTACTATTTACGGCATTAAGTGCAAGTCGTAATTGTGATGCATAATTTCTCAAAGATGGCGCGCATTTGAAGAACGCCATAAAAAAGAGATTATTTACGGCGCGCATATGAGGAACGCCGTAAAAACGATATTATTTACGGCACGCATATGAGGAACGCCATAAAAAAGAGATTATTTAATGTGCGCATTTGAGGAACGCCGTAAATTAGGATTATTTACGGCGCATATATGAGGAACACCGTAAAAAAAAAAAAAAAAAAATTATTTACAGCGTGCATTTGAGGAATGCCATAAAAAAGAGATTATTTATGATGTGCATTTAAAGAACACCGTAAAAAAGGATTATTTACGGCTTACCTATTGCGTGTCTCCCAAAATGATGCAATATATGGATCATTTTGTTCATCCAAAGTGGTTCTCTATCGTGATAAAATTTTTTTTTCTCAATAAGTTCTTCATAAGGATCAATAACTATTAATCTTGAGAGGTTTTCTATTATTTTTTAAAAAGAGCCAAACCGTCGGAATCAGAACTGGAACCGGAACCGGAACTGTTGGTTCCGAATCGAAAACAGAAACCACTGGTTCCAAATCGAAAATTAAAACCACCGATTACAAATCGAGAACCGGAACCAGGGTCATGTCTACTTTCGAGTACGATTAACGATTGACCCTTTGATCTGACAATATATGATTTTAACAAAATAGTCTAATTAATATTATAACAAATGTTTTTAGTATCAATTTGTTTATCATATGAAAATAAAATTTAAATTAGTGGAATCAATCTACAAATAAAACTTTGATTGAAAAATAATCAATAAAATTTTAATAACAAGTAGAGGTTATGTATAAAAATTATGCATTTGGTAGCACAATCAAAGTGGCAGCAAGGTGGATAAGGCTTGGCTTGGTTTACTCATGAGTGCTGAGTTCAACACTCCATGAGAACACCATTTAATTGTGTGTGGGCGCGGGTGGGTCATGGGTCGTGCATGGTGGGTGGGGGGCATGGGTGGGTGGCTGTAGGGTCATAAATATAAATAAAAGACCCAATTTGTTATAGTGCCAAAGATTTGTTACAAGTAAAATATAGGACACAGAGTAAGGGATTTCAAGCATGAAATTTATGGATTGGAAAAACTAACAAAAGTAAGACCATTAGGACAGTGTCTCTAGTAGTTAATGCAAAAGCTCAGCTTGACAGCATCATAATATAATTTTCTTCCACGAAAAGTAATAGCTAATAAAATCATTGTCGCTTTTATTAATATGCCTTTTCACATGCATTGCTTAATTCATGACTGAATAGAGTGCATAATAAAATGTTGACTATTAAAATTAGGTGTGAGGTGCTAAGAGCAATATCTTAGTAACATATAATAATTATAGCAATTTTGTCAAAAATTACTAAGTGTAACTGACCTCATCAATTATAGTTTGTATTCTTTCTGAGGCTCTGGTTACATTATCTAAGGAAATGCCTTCAATGACTGCAGCAAGTAACAATGTCAAAAGTTGCCAAATAATTGGTAATCCGATCACATTCACATCTCTTAGATATGAAAATTTTCAAAGTAGATAAGCATCAAGGAAAAATGTAATTGTAGAGCTAAAGAAATTCAACAAAACTGAAACTTTAAGATGACAATTTAATTACAACTATACATTAGTCATACAAAATTATCAATAACAAAGAAAACTTACTTATAGAGTCCTCCTTTCTTTATAATGGAAAGATAAGTTTAACACCCATCTCCTCTTCAATTTTCTTCTGTGTAGTTCCTCTAAGGAAGGAAAATAAAAGGAATAAGGAAAAATATATATGATTTGAGTCTTTAAAAGGACTACAAGCAAAACTCCATACTCTTTTCCTTTGACAAATCGGATTACAGAGGCACCAATCTGCATATAAAGCACAAGATAGGCTTTAATATACTAATTGACAGGCAGGGAGACTAAAATTTTAAACAAAATCAATATGTGACAGTAAGTGATAACTGAATATTATGCATAAACAAGAAATGATAGATACAATAAAACAGTGCAACCAAGGATAAGTTCGAGTAAGAAAATTATAAATAATAGAATTAGTTATGCAGTAAAGTCAGCTTCCATTTTATCTAATCAAGCAATATGTTGGTTGAAGAAAAAAATAGATAAAAATAGAATCATGGGACAGATTAACTAGAAAATCTCTGAAAGCATCTCACAGATGATACCGATAAATACTATTACTTAGCCAATTTCTAGTCTAAAATAATGGCATAACAGCAAGGAAAAGGGCTAACAGAAAATATATATTCAGAGGAAGTATGATCAAAACAATTGCATGAATGTACATGATATTGAGGTTTATTATTAACAGCACAATTTTCAAATCTCAAATATCAAAATTTCACCTCAATTGAAAGTGAATGTTTATCAGTTGAAGGAACCGAGTCTCCTTCCAAAACTTTATCCTTAACATTATCCTGCATGGTGCTGGAACTGAGAGTTGAAATGGTTACTTCATCCATAGCATCTGCAACCTCCCTGGCATGTGGAGTATCTGAAACATTACTTGATATGCTGCAGTGCACTTCTTGGATTTGACTTCCATTTTCTGACTCGATTATGACATCCTTTACTGAGGATTCTGCAAATTGACTTTTAATGATCCATCAACAACATCGAACATGACTTAAACCAACAATAATCTCATTATAAACCAGTGTCGCACACTGACCAGTTACAGTATTGTTAAAGACCATTTGATGATCAACAGAAATCACAAAAAATTGGAAAAGATAAATATATATTTAAATTATTCACATGAACCAGTGAACTGCCAGGAAATTCGTTAAACTTGAAGCAGTAGCTGTCAAAAACAATGTGGAAACTGAAGGATTTTGATAGGATCTAGATCAAACCTCTCTCAAAGTGAAATCTACAGAGTTAATTGTGAATGGCTAGCCATAAGCCATTTCCAAGGGCTGTCTTGAGTCACATTCACTAGTCTGATAAATATTTTTTGAATTCTTTTAAAGAAAAGGAAAAAGAAAGGGGAAGGATAACAAAAGAGTTGAAAAGAGAGAGAGAACTCATGGTTTGAGAATCAAGAAATGTGATAAGAGTCAATCATTGGAACTTTGGAAGCCTATAGATAGGCTAGTACATTGAGTCCACATGTGCAGCAGCACTGTGTCATAGTGCAGTATTGTTTTGACCGGAAGACAAGGGGCGGAGGGTGGGAAGAACAAACGAATTTAAACAATTAAGCAAGTGGGAGAAGGCACTGCATCTATTATAACAAAAACCAAGGCAAGTCACATTAATAACAAGAATATAGACCTTCGCTGGAAGCGGATTGAGTACTCAATGGTCTCCACACAAGATTCATAGTTTTTGGCTTCTTATTCCCATCAAATGCACTTGGCTTATGTTTGGCCCCACCCATCTTCCAGTTACAGCTGAAACTATAATAAGAACACTTTCCCTGTCATTGTGTAAAACTTAAATAAATAAAAGAAGCCAGACACGGGTTGAACAATTTCCCAATCAACATATAGAAACTTTAAAATTATTCTAAACTTCTAATTTGTATGAACTTCAAGAGACAAGCCAGGTTTCCAAACATTATATTGGTAGAAACAACCTGGCCATAATAGAGTAAAAACAAAATATCTAGAGATAAAATAAACATTTTCCCATAGAAATATGAGTTCATGAGATCCATAGGCGTTTGCTTCTACAAATTTGTGCTGATGCATCAGTAACTCGAATGATTACTCTAAGACTTTTGGACAGAACAGCCCAACTGAATGTTTCTCAATGAACCACAGCCATGTACATTCGTTTAGAGCAGATAGGCGAAGCTTCAAAAATTATAATAGGTAAAAAACAACACAAAATAAATCACAAAACAATAGAAGCAGAAATCAAGAAACAAGGAAAAGGAAAACACTCTCTTCTGTTAGTAGAGAGATCTCAAAGAAACAGCCGTGCAATTTATGAACTATGCCAAGCTAACATTTCGATTTTCGAGTCCCTAAAACACCACCTAGGTTCGTGGGAAAAAACAATTCAGTGTAACAGCTGTAACATGCATCTTAATTGGTATAATTACTCAATAATCTTGAAGGCTGGAGTATCGATCTCTTCTTCCAAACTTCATTTGATTTTTAAGAAACACAAGAGAATTATTATCTTCTTCCTAGTTCCTACCAATTACTAAATATCGTCATTTTCTTCCTTTCACTCAAATGGGTCTTTAATAAAGCAAAAAAGGCCAAGGGAACCTAGGTAAAAAGTAAAGGCATTTCTTTTCTTTTTATCTCCAAACAAATTCTTTTCTTTTCTCTCAATCTTCCAACAAAACAAACAGACAAATACAGCATAACATCAATAACCCAAATAACCAGAAGGAAAAAAAAAATCAATAATTTCTTCACAGTTCTTCACATAAATGAGTCAACATAACTTCACAGTTAATGAACCGGCCTAGAATTCACATAATTAGTCGAAAATTTCAGTACACGGTCAACTCTGCACAAGACAGTGAACTCATTATATTCAATAAACCCCGATAGTAAAAGCAAAAAAGATTGAAACTTTCATATTAAAAGGAAAAAAAAAACACTTTTTTGATTATTTGGGTTTCTATAACAAACATGTTTCGAATTAATTCGAAGGAACCAAAGTTGAGTGTTGAATGTTGAAAGGGCCGCGTACCTGAAGAGGGACCTGCTGCAACTTAGCATTTTCTATCGTTGGAGCGGAAAACTGAGGTTTGTTGTACGTGTTACAGTAGGGATGGCGTTTCCCCATGGGCCCCATCCCCCACGGTCCCCATGGGGTTTTGGGGGTAAATTTTAACCCAAATGGATTTGGGGGTGGGGGTGGGGGTGGGGGCAAACTTTGCCCCTAAACATATTTTGGAGGAGGCGGTGGGGTAAATCCCCCTAAACCCAAAACCCTATTGGGTCCCAAAAATATATATATATATATATATTTTTATTTATATATAAAAATTTTAACAATTAAAAAAAATTATAAATTATAATATTAAATTATTAAAATTAAATGTTATGGTTGTTCAGGTGTAATTAACCCCCAAAATAATATATATATATATATATTATGCAATTATTTTATATTGTATTTTGAATTTTTTATTGTATTTTTATTATGTTTTTATTACTTTTCGGATTGAAATTTAGAAATTTAGAATTGAAAAAATGGGGGATATAGGTTTTAGGGGTGGGGGTGGGGGAACCTCCCCCCAAAACGTCCCCCCCCCCCCCCCCCCAAAATCCATTTGGGGGAGGTGGTGGGGGGAGGTTTGAGGAATGGGGGTGGGGGTGGGGGTGGGGGTACCCTCCCCCGCCCCATTGGGCCCCCACGCCCATCCCTATGTTACATACTTACAGTTAGGGATGGCAATGGGGCGGGTCAGGGCGGGTCAAGGCCACCCCAAACCCGAAACCCGGTTTTCAACGGTTGCCTCAAACTCGACCCGTGACCCGAACGGGTTTTCAATTTTCGCCCCAAACCCGATCCGTTTGGGTCAAGGATGCTCCAAACCCGACTCGAATAACCCGATTCATTTACGTAAATTTAAATTTCATATAGCACAATAACTAAGTTTAATGAACATTAAATTCATCCGTAAAGTACAAAATACAAATCCCAAAATGACTTGAATAAAAATACAAAATACATACAACATTTTCGGTATCAATAAAATACATTCAACATCTCACCAAAATAGTTTAAACTTAAAAAATTTCAATAACAAAATCCATCCAATATCTTCACTATCACTTTGTCTTCTTGAAAACAAGCATATATTTAATATATATATATCGAGTTTATATCTAAATATATACAGTATATATATATATTGTCTTCTTGGGTTTAAACTCGAAATATATATATATATATATCACTTTATTTCTTTCAAATTGTTTTCTTTTCGGCCAACATAGGGTTTCCTTCTTTCTTTTCCTTTTATATTTAAAAAATATATATATATATATATTCTGGGTCAAACGGGGCGGGTCGGGTCGAGTCAAAAGGGACCGCCCCATACCCGACCCGGTAACCCCGCCGGGTCAAGAAATGTGCCCCAAACCCACCTCGTTACCCGTTTATACTGCCCCAAACCCACCCCAAACGGACCGGGGCCCACGAGTTTGGGTCGGGTCAGGGATTTTTGTCGTCCCTACTTACAGTTACACCTACACGTGTGATGTGAAGTGATGAGTAAGCATAATTGATAATTTTTCAAGAACAATGCTCGGGTACTGACCGATTAGTACCCAAAATATTGATCCCACAAATGAGAGTGTAGTATGTGGTTTTTTTTTTTCTTTTACTTTTTCCATTTATCACACAAATTGAGTTACGTGCTATACATCTATTGGTAGAGTCAGTATTTTGGGTACTAACCGGTTAGTACCCAAGCACTATTCATTTTTAAAATTTTATTTATTTATTTCGGTTTGCTTGGGCTTGAATGCTTGATCATTATGTGGTAATTGGGTTTAAGTAATGTGTTATTTGAATAGCTTTTCAATTTTGAAAATATCGAGTTTTCGAAATCATTGGATTTTACTCTAAAGATATTGATGGTCCGCTCCTGATTGTTTCAACGGAGGAGGCCCCTCAGATTCGGCCTCTAGGTCAAACGGTCTTCTTTTGACCTTTTGACAAATTGACAAGAATGGAGGTTACTTTTTTATTTCTTGTTACAATAAGAGAATTCAATGGGAGCTTGTTACACTCAAGAAGCACTCAAAGCATCCATGAAACTAAATAATTTATTGTTCTAATATAAGAATTTAACCCGAAACTTTTAAGTGTATACTACAAAAAATTATAAATGAGATCTAACTCGATTTAAATTTCTAGAAAAAATAAACAACAATATATACATATTTCAACAAAACATGTATTATTATGAAATGGGTGGGACATATTCTTACAAAGAAATTTTATAAATGTATTAATTTATAATTTTATCGAAATCATTGACAAAATTTATTATATAAAAGAGATTTTGAATTTCTCAAGTAATTTATTATTAAACTGCTCGTTCAATTGAAACAAAAAAATAAATGTCAGAAAAAGTTTTGAAAAGAAATTGAAGGTATGATTGCCAGAGAAGCTAGCTAGCCTTCAACATTATCATATACCATACTTGACGAAGAAGTGACCAGAAAAATTCTGATAGAGTAAACCAAGAGATCTACCTTGTAAAATACACAAAGAACCCCAACAACATAAAATCCTTACAAGTTACAACCATTAAAGATCAGCTAGCTAGCTAGCTAGCTGCAACATATATGTGCATGCTCATCCATGGTGTGTCTAGGAGTTTTCTTTGGCTGCAAAGGCTCGCGTTCAATCAAAGATTATGTTATTTCAGCTTTGCTAATCATAGCTATTCTTTCCGGGTTGCTAATCTTCTGCTACATCATTCATCGCTTGTTGAAGAAGGAGGAGAACGAAGATCTTCGTCGTTATAATAATCATGATAATTATGATCAAGAGCATAACCATGGATTGGAAATGCAGCAGTGATCGAATACATGCAGGCCATTGTATAAGGAGAGAACATATACTTGTTTTGTTGTCTCTCAAAATTTTTCTGTTTTTGTATTTAGTTTTGATTTGAGATATCCAACTGTAATGTTATGATCACTTTCCAATATCGTTTGGTGGTAAATACGCTCATCCAACTTGACCTGTGCTCAAATTTTACTATATTATATTACAAAATACGTTTTATTAGTTATACAAAAATCGTCCCATGTGTTAGTTTTTGTACACTGTAAACATGTTAAAAGGAATCAGACTGTAATCATCATATGCAATTTGATACTTGATGGATACTCGAGCGAGCTCAAATTAGGAGATCGAGGACGAGATCTATCATACAAGTTCTAATTAAATATTAATTGAGCCCCTATTGTAGCTCAAAGTATTCATGTCCATTCTGATTCACATCCCCACCAGATAAATTCTTGTTAGTACGGGTCACACGCCACATTTTCAGGACACCATCAAGACTACCTGTACAGATTGTGCAGTATTCCTCCTCAGGATCCTCCCCCAAACGCCCCAAACCGGCAGTGACACATCTAATAGGTCCTCTGTGACCCACCAGAACTGCCACAATTGTATGCCTCCCTGTATCCTGTTGATGATGATCTCTGGACCAGACCCTGCTAGTAGAGTCAGCTGACCCACTTATCACATAGTTGGACACACTAGCCATGCACATCACTGCATGTGTGTGACCCTGCAGTGCACCACCGTACTGCAATTGCCCCGAAAACCACCCCTTGTACCAATAATGTATGTACCCATCGCTGCACCCGCCTAAAGTATCCCATCATCGTCTGGGGTTAGGGTTAGGGATTTCACGGGGGAGCATTTTGCCGGTAGGGTTATAATGAGGGTGTGGGGTTGGTTTTCGGTGTAGAAGTTACGGCGCCAGGCTCTGAAAGTGGCGTCATTGGAGGCTGTGTAGAGTACTCCGTCGTCTGCGACGGCTAGGGCATTGATTGGCTCAGAATGTGCTTGGATTGTTTCAATGCATTTGAAGTCTGTAATTCTCCAAACTTTTACTGTTTTGTCAAGGGAAGCTGAGTATAGTATCTCATCTGAAATGTTGATTGCTAGTGATGTAATTGGTCCCATATGCTTTGTCTGTGATCATCAAAGAGAATGAAGAACAAATTAGATACATATTTCAATTATTTGCCACTTATTAAAAAAAAAAAAAAAAGAATTAATTAGATGTACTTTCTGCCTAAAATTGTATGTGTGTATATATATATATCACATGGTATGAGAGATAACCAAAGAGGAATATACATCTATAAGATGGATAACAATTATCAGGTATGAGAAAAATATCCAGATCCCGACTTTATAACATTACAAATTAAGTCACAAGCCTATTTGTAATGTTACAAGGTTACAAAGTTCTATTTCTAATATTAAAGAGTCGAACAAAAAAACTTGTGATATCCCGCAACTTGAAACCTTCTTGAAATATGGAAAATCAACTTTTCATTACTAAATCATGTCACGTATAGTATAATAGAAAGTTTAGATGCAATGACTAACAGGATGCACATGCACTCCAAATTTAAATCATGTCATGTGGTAAAAATGTAAAATATGTCAGAAAGTCCAAGTTCATTATCATGTATAATATATACAAAGAATCCAATGACCTTTCTCTCCTTAAAAGTACAGTATTTTAGCAAAACATTTCTCTTCTCAGGTAAAAGCCCCACAAATTTTCAAAACATGCATTAATCATTTCTGGGTAAACACATTAATACAGAGAGATAATCCAAAGTGATATAGGTTCGCTGTGTCTACTATAAATAACAGGTGGGTTGTGCTTCCACATTAAGATGAAGATTCAGGACACTGAAATCATTAATTGAAAAAAAAGCAAAGCATCTTCAAGCTTGTTGTAATATTTTAAAATGTCACCAAAGATTTTGTCTTCTATGCATGCCAGTTAGCTAGGTCATAATAAAGAGCTATACCAATTTCTGCTTATTCAATAAATAAGGTGTGAAAGTGAAACAATGTGTGAGTGCACAATATTAATAAATTTTAGAATAAGTTATAATTAAACTATAACATTCTAGATTTATTTTTAACTCATATATAATGTGAAAATATTCGAACTTAGTCGTCGGTTATATTTATTAGTTGTCGGGTGCTTCTTTGATCAGGACGGTATTGAAAAAAAAAATCTAACACCTCTTGTTTTGTAACGTTATGGGACCAGACAATAGTTTCGTAACATCGCGTCATTATTTAATTTTATGAAATTGAATATGAGTTTTGCTTTGAATAAAAAAGGCACCATTAATGTTAAGACATTACCGTTTTATCTTTTCCGATGATGTAGCTCCGTACATAACCGCTGGTTCTCGGTATGGTGGCCAGCCGGATATGTCTCAGAGCATGATTGTCCCATGTCCGCTGCCACACCCGAATCCTCCCATCACCATAGGCGGCATAAACCCTATCAGGGGAGACTTCCAGGGCAATCACCATGGCCGTCTTTGTCTTCAGCTGCCCGCACTCGGCGAACTCCGGCAGCTTCCATATCCGGATCACATTCGATTCCGACCCAGTGTAGACATACCCATTGAAGGCAGCTATGGACAGCATCTGGCCATCCTTTTTGAGGACGGAAGAGACGCACCGGTAGGAGCTCTCGAGCTGCTGCTGCTGCAGGTGGTTGGCGGGGGTGGTGGTGGTGAAGGAGTACTGGCGGTGGGGGGAGGAGACGGGGGAGGTGTGGAGGCTGGCGGTGGAGAAGCGGGGAGGGGTACTGTTGAAGGCGAAGGATGATGAAGGTGGTTCTTTGGTGGAAAGGCTTCGATGGAAGAATTTGTGGCGGTGGTGGTGGTGGTGGGTGGTGGTGGTTTGGTCGGTGGTGGGTCTAATGGCAAATGATGTGTTGGGTGATGAGTTTGGAGAGTCAAGTGAGGCCATGAATTTTGAGAGAGTGAATATGGCGGTGGTGGTGGTGGTGCATGTTTTAATGGTGTAATATACGGAGTTTTGTTTGGTGGGTAAACATTTAAATGCAATCTCATCTGCCACGAATTTTTCAATAATTTTTCTTTTCATACAATATGATCATCAATACTAATATAAATAATTTCGATTTTCATTCGACTAAACTTGAGAATATCTAATTTTACTCTAAACTGATTTGATTTATTTTTCCATTAATTAACTACTTCATGAATTTTGTCTAAAAAAATGAAATTCCTACTTTTTACTTTACTTTCTCTCCCAACTAAGTTTATGTTTATCTCTCCCTCCATGATAAGATGAGGTTGGTTCCGTACTATGCTACTTACATTTATACCACGAAACTGTAAGTTCAAGTCTTTCCCTTTTCTTAAAACCCCGAATTATTGTATACGATGAAACAGAAGCATAGTCAACGAACTCATCATTCAAGTTGACAAGCTCCTTGTCATAAGCCTCCCGTTTTACAGGATCAGAAAGTACGTCCCAAGCAGCATTCAATAGCATCAATGCTCCTGGTTCGGCAATAGAAGGATTTGAGCGACATGTAGCACATCTATTTGCCGGATCAAGTAGGCTAAACCTAAACTTGTATTGTTTCACGATCTCCTCAATTTCTAAGCCGATATGTCTGATTTCGAGCACAGCGTACCAGTTGTTGGCCTTCAAGGCTGTCTTGTGAATCATGTAGGCATTAATATAGATGCGGTGAATGTGATTACGATCAGGGCATTTAATACCTGCGATGTTAATGGTGATGATTGCATAGTCAATGTTCTGGTGTTTGAAAAACTCTTCTGCGATGTCTATGCATGTCTCCGCGTCGGTGTTTTTGAGGCTGAGGCGCAAACGTTCGATAGTTTCATTGTTTACCTCGCTAAGCAAATAGCTCAGAGGAAGCATTATATAATTCTTCCCTAATTAACTTTCTCGAGAAACAAACATAAACAAGGTGATATATTTTTTTGCTTTCAGAGATTAGTAAATGAATGATACAAGTACGGACTTATAGATATGTCGGCATGAAAAAGTAGAATGATTTATCGTATAACATAACATGATATCTATAGATATCATTGGATATGATCACGATGCATTGCAGATTTTGTTTTGAAAATTTGTTTCCTATATATCAGGAGAAAGAGACTTTAAACTTATCTAATTGTGTTGTAACTTTGAAACTTTCTTCTCTTTTTTTCATTTATTTATTTTATTTTTATTTTTTTTATTTTTTTATTTTTAATATCGAATCTCTCTTTAAATGACCAAGAATCAATAAGGACTTTAGATAAAAATTTTAATTTTTTGTTTTTTAAAAAGGAAAAACTTAATTTGAGATTTCGATAGGAATTTTTTTTTTCTTAAAGAAATTACCCACATATTCAACCTTTTTCATTAAAAAATTGGTACGAAGCATGTTTTGATTTTTTTGATTTTTTATTTTATCCTCTTTAGTAATTTTAATCAAATTAAGATCAATTTTTTTATATTAATAAAAATTGCACCCTGATTATTAAATAATCTAATTTATCAAACATCTCCAAATAATCATTTTTGGATGTTTTATCAAACATCTATTTCATACTTTCATACTAAAATTATTAAATAATTTGATTTTAATTTTTCAAAAACAATTTAAATAAATTTAAATATGAATCCAAAGTTCAGATTTTAATTTGAGCTTTCAATTTAATCAGAATCTATTTATACTAATTGCTTATACATTATCCCGGGTGATTGTTCAATTCCTAAAAAACAATTATGTAAATTGTAGCAAATAAATTATTCGTTCAATACTAGAAATATGAAATGTGACTTTTATTCATAAGCTATTATTTCTTGAACGAATAAAAATATCATGATTATATTAAAAATAATGCTCGAGCTATATGTAATTCTCGTTATCTAAACAATATATATAGCTCCCAAGAGTTAAATGTCCTTGAAGAGACAAACCTTTTAAAATGTACAAATTAATGAAATGTAATCTTCCCCAACGAGACTTATAAATTAAAGAAATCTCAATTTCTCATTCAAAGACACATATACTAAAAATATAATTGTTGTCATGTATATTACGAAATGATGAGGATCTTCAACCACAAATATCAGATGACTAAAAACATAAAAATATTATCCGAAAAACAAAGCTATATTCATTTAAAAACTTGAAATGTTTTCAACTTGTAATGTAGATACATGCTTGACTATGTCATCAAGCGTTTTGGTTAAAACGATTATTTGTACGAAAAACAAGATAGTGAGATATACATTATCTCATAAGCAAATGGTTCACTACAAAAACCCAATATTGATTATATACAAATATATTGTTGGATAATTAATATTAATATGGTGAAAATAATCCCTAAACATTCAATTCAAATTCTTGTAACTTGTATTAAATGAAGTTACCATGATCTTTATATGATTTAAAACAATCTGAACGAATGTGCTATAATTGTCTAAGTGAATATCTCATAAAAGGGTATATTATATAAATGATGTTATATGTCCTAGGGGTTCAAAATTTAAATGTCACCATTTGGGCCTGTTTTTGGGAGAATGTCACCAAGTTACTAATTTAAGTTTAAAAGGCACCAATTAAGGTGACCAGACAAAAATACCCTCATTTGTCAGTTTGTGTCCTTTTCAAACGTTGAAAAAAGAAACCCTAGAGAGAGAAAAGGCGACGGCGCAACAGTCCCAAAGGCGACTGAAATTTTGACGGCGAAGTCATCGGCGACGACGATACAGTAACGATGTCGAAGAGAACTCACGGCCGAACTCGAAGGACAGTGGTAAGTTTCTTATTCTTTCGCGTTTTTTGTTGTTGAAAAGTTTATTTGTGCTTGATGTTGGATGGCATTTTCATCATGTAGATTAGGTTTGATTTTATTTGTGGTTGATTATGTTTGTATGATGAGATGAAGTTTTAGGTTAGGGTTTTAGTTTCTGAAAAGAGTTGTTTTGAAGACGATAAAGTTCTGGGTTATCGTGAGTTTTTGAATTGTTACCGTGACTTTTTGAACTGTACCCGTGACTTTTTGAACATTTTTCGTGAGTTTTTGTACTGTTTATGAGCCTTTTTACTAGACTCGTGCCTTTTCGAGCCTTTTCATACACTTCCGTGACTTTTAATACACATCCCGTGACTTTTAATACACTTTCCGTGACTTTTAATACACTTCCCGTGACTTTTAATATACACTTGCCATCGTGACTTTTCATACTCTTTCCGTGAGTTTTCATACACTTTCCCGTGACTTTTCATACTCTTTCCGTGACTTTTGAAACACTTTTCCGTGACTTTTCACACTCTTTCCGTGACTTTTGAAACACTTTTCCGTGACTTTTCACACTCTTTCTGTGACTTTTCAAACACTTTTCCGTGACTTTTCATACTCTTCCCGTGACTTTTCAAACTCTTCCTGTGACTTTTCATACACTTTCCCGTGACTTTTCATACTGTTTCCGTGACTTTTCAAACACTTGCCCGTGACTTTTCATACTCTTTCCGTGACTTTTCATGCACTTTCCCGTGACTTTTCATATGTTTTCATGAACTTATATGCTTTTTTTCTATGAATATGCAGATGAGGAATGATGAGGATTTTTTTAAAACCCCAAAGGCAAATTGGTTCAAGGGAAAAATTACTCGGCATGACCATTTTGATGACCTTAAAGATATTGGCAACACACTTAACAGTGTACCTGAACATCTGAAGATTGAAGACCGACGTCGGTACACTGAGTCGTGTTTTGGTCATTTTCTTCAGATGCATCGTGAGAATAAGTTTTCGACCGGGATTGTCCATCGGCTACTTTTGCGCGAGTTGCATCACGATGGGCCGGAAGATGAGATGAGATTTTTATTAGGTAAGCATTTGGTCCAGTTCTCGAAGGTTGAGTTATGTCTAATCACCGGTTTGAAGTTCGGAGTCATTCCCGACACGACGAGGTATGATATGGTACAGAATGACATACACCAGCAGTACTTTGAAGGTTGAGAGATCGAGATTGAAGAGTTGATAGTGGTGCTGCGGAATGGTATTTTTGACCAGCAGTACGATGCGGTGAAGCTTTGCTTACTGTTTATTCTGAACTGGATATTGATGGGGTTCGACGAGAGAGAAAAAGTTCCAGTATGGCAGTTTCGCCTAGTCGAGGACATGGACGCTTTTGATGCGTTCCCGTGGGGTGCACACATGTATAGGCGGTCTATTTTTGGTTTCAAGCAGGCGTTAGATGGTCCATGGCGGCAGTTGGTAGAAAAACGGCAAGCTGAGGGCGAGGACCTTGACGTACGCAACACCGAGCTAACGTACAACATATACGGTCTACCGCATGCACTGTTGGTGAGAATTTTGAATTTGAATATGTACTGTAATTGTAGTTTATTTTATATGATTGATGTATTTACTTATTATCGTACTTTTTTACTACGTAGATATTTGCCTTTGAGGTTATCCACGAGCTTGGCAGTACTCACTGTGGGACTCGTCGGCTAATCGAGCTACCCCCCCCTCCCAACGTATTCTGAAATGGGAATTGAGTCAGCGACCTTGGGCGAAAAAGCTGGATGGCATTTTTACAAAAAGGGTAAGTATTGATGTTGTTAATGAAAATAGTTATTAGTATATATACAATGACAATGATCTAACTCCGATTTCAGATGTTTGCGCGGCCTGAATTGGTGCCGACGGCTGAGGAGAGGGCTCAACGGTACTACAAAGGCATAGACCTGGGAGGCAGTCTGTATGATGCGGATGCCGATGTTGATGTCACAGATATACATGGACACCTCCCGGATCCTGAACGAGATAGCACTGCACGACCCAGTGATATGGAGGGACTGTTTTCTAGACCCAGTGATACGGAGGATCCATTTTTCTGACGCAGTGATATGGAGGGTTTGTATTCCGAACGTACTGATACGGAGGGTTCAGAACCTGAGGGTGAGGGTGAGGGTGGCGGTGGCGGTGGGCATAGGTGGGTACGATTCACTTTGGCCAGACAGCTTGGACCTGGAGGTGATATAGACCCGGAGGGTCGCAGTGGGAGTCCCCGGAGGCGTAGGCCGGTACGATTGACCTTGCCTAGACAGCCTCGACCTGGAGGTGATTCACGAGGAGGTGATGCAAAGGTGTGTAAAAATATTAATACCGCATTATTTAATTTCAATCGACAGAATGATTTTAGTACTAAGGGTGTGCGAAATCCTTTCAGGACTGGGACCGTAAAATCGCTGAAATGATGGATGCAATTTGATCTTTAAGGGAGGATGTGATGGATGCTGTCTGAAAGAGTGATGACAGGCGAGATTCGCAGCATCGGGAGTTGGTGGATATGATCCGAGTGCTACAGGGTTCGAGGTCACACTCCCGTATGGATGATCCACCATCTGATGACCGACCATTCGATGACCATCACGGAGACTTTAGTCCCACAGATAGGACGGGTACTGATCCGGATAGGACAGACCCAGGGAGCAGACGTGGGCAGCCACCTACTACGGACACAATATCCGATCAGTAGGGTCATGATGCGACTGAACGAGAGGAGGTACCCGGTGGTACAGAGATAGCAGCATTGGAGCTGGTACCTCCTCTGGTTTTACTTGACAGGGCTGCTAGTACAGAGATAGCAGTATTGGAGCAGGTACCTCCTCCGATTTTACTTGACAGAGGTGCTACTACAGAGATAGCACTAGTGTAGCAGGTACCTCCTCCGATTTTACCTGACAGAGCTGCTACTACAGAGACATCATAGGGGCAGAGTCCATCCTCCTCCTAATACCGCACCCCTACTCCTGTCGATGCCAGCACAGATCGATCGCTCAAGTGATCACGACGTCACTCCCCCATCAATTTCAGCGAGACCTAATGGCATGACCGATTAGGCAGCGATCCACTGGGGCAAAGTTCCTCCTCATTGTGTACCCCTCCCCGTACTGCTTTGGATCAGAGTCCCCCACCTCTCAGGCGTCAAGATTGGATTCGAAATCGAGGTTGGTAGTTGTGCACCCCATACACAAACCCCTGTCTACTGAAGAGGGCAAAGATTAGGCCACCTCCACCATATGAATGGATGCCTCACGGATTGGTAGATCTGGACCACTTTGTGGCGTACAAGGCGTACAAGAGGAACCAGACGGGGGAATTGTAAGTATAGTTATAGAAATTACAATATGTTTATAGTTTTTTCAAATACATATGTCAAATAACTTGGTTATCTAACTTTTTGAACAATTATACAGACACGATGTGGGTGTACACGACCCAGTTGGTGTCGATGTCACTTGGTTCCACTGCCTTCAAACCAACAGAATGGAGTTGGAGGATACGGTATGTCCCTTACTTGAACTATCTGTATAAGTTTGTTTCACAAATGGTAGAATCCTAATAATACAAATTCTTAAAATTGTCAGCACATTGACGCATACTTGAACATTCTCTGGAAGTGTCAACGAACGTACAACACTGTCTACGGTTCGATGACCAACATATTGGATTCACAATTCTATGTAAGTGTTTATATTGTACGGTTTTCGGTTATGCGTTGATCAATTTCATGCATCTTTTATCTAACGTTTCAATAAATTTTCTATGTACAGTCATTGTTATATCACACATGGGACAAAATCGCCACTGGTGAGGAGAAGAAACCCCCAAAGGGTTGGTCTGTGTTGAAGCACCAGTGGGCCCATGATGACCTTATGGTGGTACGTGGAGAGCTTCCTGCAAGAAACCGGCCATGGCATGATGTTGATATGGTGAGTGTATATTTTACTTGGCGTCCTCAATATGTATAATAAGTAAATTTTGGGACTGATAACACTTTGGAGAAACACCTACAGGTTCTGATTCTTTGCAACCTTGGACGTACGCATTGGGTCATGGCCAGCGTCGACCTCACGAAAGGGCAGATTTTTCTGTTTGACCCGTTCAGACAGGAGGTCCCATTTAGGCATAGGAATGCCCAGGTCGCGTGCTTAAGGTGGTTGCTAGCCTCGATGCTGTATGCGGTGCACTTTCACAGGAACAGACGCAGGGGTGATATGATGTACGCAAAGAGGGATGGGCCCTTTCAGATATTGTTCGTGTCAGCTGACCGTGTGTCCCAAATGCAAATGGGGTATGACAGTTTCAAGTTTTATATTCTATCCCAGTCGGTTTTAATAACATTCCATTCTAATGGTTGTTCATGTGCTGAATTACAAGGGAAACTGTGGTGCCCATACCTTGAGAATGATTGAGTACCTGACGGCGAACACTGATACGTTCGACTGGTCGGAAGACGATATGGGCACCATCCGGGAGAAGATGGCCGTGAAGGTTTTTTGTAACTCCAAGCCCATTTAGTTGATGTACATAACATTTCAGTAATAAAATAATGAATTCTTTTTATTTTTCAAGTGTTTGCAGTTAAAAGTTCAACACACATTTAATACATTGAAATCCATAAACAATACAAGAAATTCATGAACAATATAACAAAGGATCCAGTATGGCAATAAACAAAGAACTAAATTCAAATATATTTTCGAACATAAAATCAATACATAAAAACATAAGAACTAAGGGTATTATAAAGCAAATGGGGTATCGAGCATGGTTCCCAAAGTCTAAACGATGTTGAAAGACATCAAGTTAGAGACATGTTCCGCTATCACAAGCTTTTATGGTGGCAATTCGTCTTCCTCTTGTACTATCTTGTTATGTTTGATCGCCTTCCTCATTCCACGGTAGAGTCCTTCCCAGGGCATGTTTGTTTGTTGTGTCCAATTTCACGACAGATGCTACACTTGCGACGGTATTTCTCGGGGACAATTTTGCTAGGACCTTTATTAACCATAGGCGGGTTGGAACACCTCCTGCTATTGTGTCCAGGTTATCCACATCTTCTACACGACTGTGTAGTTGTCCTCTCCGAAGACGAGGCATGTCAACCCTCCATCGGACGACCTGATTGTCTCTTGGTCTGTGGATTTAAAACCACTCGCGCTGTGATGTTAGATGGCACTACCCATGAAGAAGGATGGCCAACAGGCATAATAGGAACCGAGTATGCATCAATAAGCGTCTCCCTCTTGTAGTAGTCCGCACATAGAGATGTGAAATCCAAGTTCCGCTCCCTACGACAATGAAAACAGTCAGATTCACGTTTGGGTAACATAAAGCGTTAACTGTAACTTGTCAAGTACCTTGCCGCTGCGAGTGCGTGTGAACATGGTAAAATGTCCATTTGGAATTTGTTGCATGTGCAAGTCTTTCGGGCTAAGTTAACTGTGAACTGTTTTCCCTTGTATTTGACGGAGAATATGTTCCAGTCAACTGGATTTACAGTCATATAACCGCACTTCTCGACACGTTTCAGGATCACAAGATGTGCTGCGTCGGTCAATCGATGACGCATGGCCTGTCCAGCTGCATGACGATCATGAAACCACTTTTGTACCATATTCCTAATGAACTCTGCTAATGTCATCAGTAGCAATTGCCGTGTGAATTTTAGGCATGAGTTTATGCACTCTGCAACATTTGTGGTCATCATCCTGTACCTTCTTTGAGGACAGTGTACGCGGGACCACTTGTGTGGACCGGCAGCAATGACATAATCGAATGCAGCCTTGTGCAGTTTATGTAACTCCTCCATGTGGTGATTATACTTGATTTCACTGTACGACCTAGCTGCATTATCCATTATTTTGGCAACATCCTTTCTGTGGAAACGCTTCTTCATATTTTCACCAAAATGCCAGAAACATATGGTATGGGTTGCATAAGGGAACACTTTAGAAATCCCTGCTTCAATGCTTGCATGACGATCGCAAATGAAAACTAGATCATCTATATGACCAAGGGCACCCCTCAAGCATTCCAAAAACCACTCCCATGAAAGGTTGTTTTCTGAGTCACCGTACCCAAAAGCAATTAGATACACCTGTTCGTTTCCATTTTGTGCAGTTGCAACAAACATTGTACCCCCGAATCTTTCTTTCAAATGGGTACCATCAATTGCAATCACTGGACGCATACATCTCTGAAAACCTCTAATTGAGGACCCTAACGACATGAAAAAATAGAGGAATTTACCATTGTCTGCGCACTGTAAGTCAGTGATTGTGCCAGGATTTTGCTGTTCCAGAACGTATGCAAAAGATGGCAGCAGTTGGAAACTTTCTTCATGCGTTCCATAGGTCAATGACAATGCATATTGTAAGGAATCATGTGCCTTACCGTACATGATTTGGATGCCATATATTGTTTTCATATCGGTGATTACGTCATTGGGATGCATAAGACGACCATCGTGTTATTGAAGTCTAGGTGCAATGACTTCTCCGATTATGACTGGAGTAACTTGTCGGTGGCGACGGTGAATCTCCTCCAAGGGACAACTGTGTTTGTTGACAAACTTCTGACTTGGAAGTAAGTCCAATCATCTCTCCTCACCGCTCTTAATTTCCACGTACAGTCATCAATGATGCAAACCAGATGTAAAGTTGTCTTATTTGACCTTTTCACCTTCCATTCAAAGTTCTGCCGCATTGCAAAATTGCCAACTAGCCTCTTCAAATCCTTTTTACTTGGAAAAAATTGACCTTTATAAATCATGGTTCTAGGTTCTTGCGCTGCCAATGTGCGGCTTCCACTAACACCAAACGAGTATGAATCTGCTCCAGGAATAACCCACGTGGTCATATTATCGGAATCGAATGCAGTTACATTATGCCAGACCTCGGAAGTCCCAGGCATATCAGGTGTATTGACTCTTTGTACACGTCTTCCACGTGTTTCAATTTCTACAGGCTCTTCATCCACATTTTGTAGATTATGACCATGCTCATTGTACTGCTCATCATTCATCTGAATTCCACAGCTGAACACATCATCGTGTTGAGGTTCAACTACAGCTGTATGGTCGACCACTACCGATGGGATAACACCCATGTTTTCCTCACCTTCGATGCCACTCCTTTGTGTGAACACTTGATTGCTACCGCTAAAGAATCCAAATTGTTGGTAATTTTCATGAGGAGGAATATCATTCCCTATCACTGTCCTCTCAGTTACACTGACACATACTTGAGGGATTACCCGATCTTCCCCTAGTATAAACTGAACATCATCGTCATTTCTTATAAATGTGCGACATGTAGTGCCAGGAACAATTGATATTGATGACAGATCAACATTGAATTTGTTTACATCATACTTCACAATGTTATGCACGATCACCACCAATTCTTCATAAGTCATATTCTTTGACACATATATGCCCTGGTTATCGGATCCAATAAACCTCTGACTTCCGTCGGGTAATTGCTCCCATCGACCGTTGTAAGATATTACTATTCTAACCCAATTCATGATGCTGTCAAATTAATCATCACAAACCATTAATAAAAACCCAGGACTGTAAAATATTTTCACAGATTACATTTACAAAGGCTCGGATAAGGATATGGAAAAGGCTCAGACAACAAGTGAAAACGCTCAGGTAAGACATCAAAAGGATTGGGGAAGGCTTGGGGGAGGCTTGGGGGAGTCAAGAGAAGGCACGGGTAAGACATGAAAAGGCACGGGTAAGACAATAAAAGTCACGGGTAAGACATGAAAAGTCACGGGTAAGACAAGAAAAGTCATGGGTAAGACATGAAAAGTCACGGGTAAGACATGAAAAGGCTCGAATAGGGAAGACAAGAAAAGTCACGGGTAAGACAAGAAAAGTCACGGGTAATTCATGTTTACAGATCTTACAAAGTCACGGGTAATTCATGTTTACAGAGCTTACAAACTACTCGGAAACCATATTAAAAGGAACAAATTAAAACAAGAAAGTTCAAGATATGTTACCTTATTTGACTGAAGGACGTGGGTTCTTTATAAGTTGAACAAGAAATTCCATAGAGAGAGAGTAACTGAGTTAACACTACTGTCTGACAGTTTTTTTTTTTTCAAGTGTGGAGAGAGGAAAGTACAAAGGGAATAACATAAATGATTAACGTGGGGGCAATTTTGGTAGTTCACAATAATATGTGTCTTTTAAACTTAACTTATTAAACTAGTAACTTTCTCACCACATCAGTTTAAAAAGGTGACATTTCTCACCATTTCCACTATGTCCTAGGGGCGTAACTCAGTTGGTAGATAGACAAGCTTGTGGTTTAGACAAATGGCCCTCATGTCAACGGCTCGAATCCTACCAATAGTAAAAGCTTAAAAAAAAAAAAAAAAAACCTGATATAGATAGATATATAATGTCAATATATATATAAATGATGTTATATGCATGTGTGTATCGAGCATAATGAAAATAGAATCCGAATTTAGTTAAGAAGCATAAGAGAAAAATATATTTATTTTTGAGATGAGAAATTTCACAGATAATAAAACAGTATTTTTTATATTTTGAAACTAAATTTACTTTTGAGATTTATTCAAAAAAAAAAAAATTAGCAAAAAAAAAAAAAAAAAAACGAATCATTATTTCAACTTTGAGATGCAACTTATTAAGAACTCTATAAGAACAGTATATTCATACAGATTTCAAGAAAGATTGGTGAGATTTAAAAATACTAGATATGTACCCGTTCCAACAATATCAGATTCAGATACTTCTCTACACATGCTTACGTAACTACGTAATATTATTCACTTTGCAAATGCGATCAAATATCACCGTGTATGTGAAATTATTACTATGTAGGTGCGATCAGATATCGCCGTGTAAGTGAGATATTTTTTACATGCAGTAGAGAAAATACGTCAGCTTATTGAAATATTAGTTTTAATACAAGATACTTTATAAGAGCAGTATATTATATAGTATTTACGGGAAATGTGATTTATTCACATAAATATATTTAATTAGCTCTACATAGTGGTGGCAATTCGGGCTAGGGCTGGCAAGCCATGCCCGTTTGGCACACCCATGGCCAGGCCATGCCTAGCATGGCACAGCCCAATACCGTGCCAAGCCCAAGCCCAAGCCCGTCCCCGTCTGGGGGCATGTGCCGTGATGTACCACGGGTTTGAGGCCCGTGTGGCGGCATGGCCCGGCTCGCGTCCTAACGTGTTGACCGTTGGCCCGCTGAACGTTTGAATATTTAAAAAAAAAAAAAAAAAATCAGTTAATTTTACCGTTGGGGGGCAAAAATTTTGAAAACAAAAAATTAAAAAATTCTCCAAAATTACTATTTTCTCCCCCATTTCATTTTTTCTATAAATATCCCCTCCAATTCAAATTTTTTTCACCTCTCTAATATCTAATTTCTCTCTCTCTCTCTCTCTCTCTCTCTCTCTCTCTCTCTCTCTCTCTCTCTCTCTCTCTAATATTAATCTCTATAATCTCTAATCTCTCATTCTGTACAATACTCTACAAACTACAAACAAAGGTAATTTCTTATTTAATTTTAATTTTATAATTTATGCTTAGTATATTAAGTTATGCCTTGGTTAGTTTTATTTATAATTTTTATGCTTAGTATATTAATTTATACCTAGGTTTTATTTATAATAATTATGCTTAGTATTTTTATTCTTAGATTTATATTTAATATTTATGATTTTATGTTTAGTATATTTAATATTTATGCTTAGTTTTTAATTTTAATATTTATGTTTAATAGTTAGTAAATCTAATATTTAGTTTATGCTTAATTTTTAATTTTAATATTTATATTTAGTAGTTTTATTCTTAGGTTTATATTTAATATTTATGATTTTATGTTTAGTATATTTAATATTTATGCTTAGTTTTTAATTTAATATTTAATTTATGCTTAGTTTTTAATTTTATTATTTATGCTTATTAGTTAGTAAATTTAATATTTTATTTATGTTTAGTTTTTAATTTTAATATTTATGCTTAGTATTTTTATTCTTATATTTATATTTAATATTTATGATTTTATGTTTAGTATATTTAATATTTATGCTTAGTTTTTAATTTAATATTTAATTTATGCTTAGTTTTTAATTTTATTATTTATGCTTATTAGTTAGTAAATTTAATATTTTATTTATGTTTAGTTTTTAATTTTAATATTTATGCTTAGTATTTTTATTCTTATGTTTATATTTAATATTTATGATTTTATGTTTAGTATATTTAATATTTATGCTTAATTTTTAATTTTAATATTTATGTTTCGTATTTTTATTCTTAGGTTTATATTTAATATTTATGATTTTATGTTTAGTATATTTAATATTTATGCTTAATTTTAATTTTAATATTTATGCTTAGTAGTTAGTAAATTTAATATTTAATTTATACTTAGTTTTTGATTTTAATATTTATGCTCAGTATTTTTATTCTTATGTTTATATTTAATATTTATGACTTAATGCTTAGTTTTTAATTTTAATACTTATGCATATATTATTAGTTTTTACTATTTAATTTAATATTTATGCATTGTAGGAAATTGATCCTACTAGGATTCCTACTCATTTTCTCGACGGATTGAAAATGGACAATGACTATGAAATTATGTCTCCGCCACCGAAAGTTGGACTCGGACAAGGGCAAGATAGTCAAGAAATACCCGGTCTTTCCTCCACACCGAGGTCGACCACATCAAGACCCAAACCCAAAAAGACAACATCTCACGTATTGGATTATTTTGAATGGGAAAACGTAACCGGCCCGGACGGTCAGGTAATATCAATGGCTTGTTGTAAATTTTGTAAGAATTTATTAACCGGTCATAAGCATAAAACGAGACATTTGAAAACAAATAGGGAATCATGCATGCATAAACACGGAGAGGTAGTTACTACTAGACAGATACAACTACAACGGAACCTTGACAAGTCCGTTACGATGTGGAGATATGACAATGACTATGTTAGGGAATGCATGTCATGTTATATTGCACAAACCGATCAACCGATTAGTTTTGGTGACAGTCCTTTTTTTTGAAAATTTTATTAAAAAATCATACAACCCTTAAATTACAGCTGTGTCTAGAAACACTACTAGAAGGGATTTACAAAAATGTTATTACTCAGATCGAGCCAATTTGATTGCTCAATTAGAGTGTTCACTACAAGAAAAAAGGGCTATTGGGACAAAAAAAAAAAAAAAAAAAAAAAAAAAAATTCCGTCCCAATAGCTCAAAATTCGTCCCTGGAGACCTTTTGGGACGAAAAAATTCGTCCCATATTCCGTGGCCTTAGGTGAGTCGCAATAGCCTCTTTGAGACGAAAATTCAAATTCATCCCTAAAGAGTATTTATTGCGACAAAACATAATTACTTTAAAAAATTAATCATTTTGGGCCTATAGATTTTTTTATGGGGACGAATACTCTTTGTCCTAAAAAAAAATAAAAAATTAATTAATTAAATACCACCCCACTACCAACTGGCCCCACACCACCACATGCTCTTCGTCCAAGACACACACTACATCGAGTTCATTTTTACTTACCCCTTTAACCCCCTTTTTTTCTTTTTTCATTTTTAGGAACAAACTATAAAAACAGGAAAGACACACCCCATAATTGGAATCTATACATACATATCCAACAGGACAACTTTCCTAACATAAGGAGGATAATCCTCCATCAGAAAAGGTCATCTACGACCTTTAATGCAAACTTCGCAAGACCATGAGCTACACAGTTGGCCAGTCTAGGAACATGATTCATTGAGATCACTTTTAGATTGGAGACAAGGGAAGATATCTCAGATAAGATCGCTCCACTATCCGAATCCAGGTGTCTGCCATCATTAATCCTTTTTACAATAACAACTGCGTTCGATTCAAGATGACAAGGGCTAAGACCACAGTCCCTGCTAAACAGAAACCCTCTATAAATAGCCATCGTTTCAGCCATAGAAGCACCATAACTAGCTGACAGAACCTGGGAACAAGAAGCTAAAACAAAACCAAGGTGATCCCTAATAACAATGCCAATAGCATTACCCCCATCTCAAATGATACCATGTGTCCTAAAGTTAACTTAGGATAAAAAATAAAAAAAATTACCCACAACCAAAAATCGACAGCCACACCATTATCTAATCACAAAATTTGAAAACAGATCAAAAATAAATAAATAAAAACAAAATTGAAAAACCTTTTTTTTTTACCACAACCAGAATCTCATTATCTCAATCCAGCAAAACATACATTTCATTCAAATTCGAAAACACGGATAATATTTACATCTCATCAGTAGCAGACAACAAAGCTAAATAAATGGCATCAATCATCAACCATAATCAAACAGTGAAGGTGTCTTCTGCTTCTGGATCTTCAAAGTTGGGATCTCTAGTGTCCACAACTTCTCTCTAAGAGCCGATCTCGGCCAGGTAAAGTGGCCTCCGTGGCCTCCTTTCTTGGGCGATCCACTCATGCTAGTTCCCGATTTCCTGTCTTTCCTCGCCTCCGATTTTGCACCGCTTCTCGCATCGCTGTTACTCTTCCCTGTGTTTCTACAAAAATGATGATGCTTGCAAAACATTATCCTTTTCAAAAAAAAAAAAAAAAACATTATTGTTCATCACCAGAAATTGAAAAGCATTCTACATAAAAAAAATAAAAATAAATAAATAAACCCGAAATTGAAAAAGAAAATTGAAATTGTTCACCAAGATCGTCGGAGGAGACCCGGAGTTGGTGCCGTTGGAAGTAAATCACTTAAGGGAGAAGACGATGATTTCTGATTTCTGTTTTTGTTTTTTATTTTTTAATATTTATTAAACATAATTAATTTTATTTTTTTATACATTTATCTATTTACCCTTATTTATTTAATGGAATTTTTAACTGTTTAGATATTTGTCTCAATTAACTTTATGACACATGGCATCATTTGAGATGGTGTAATGCTCATCTCCTCAAAGGAGTGCATTTTTGCTCACCCCCCTTTCAAGGGGGGTAACCATTACCCCCCTCCCATACACATGACATGTGTCTATGGAGGGGTAAAATTGTCTAAAAATTTACTCCTCTATGACACATGTCATCCATGCAAGAGGGAGGTAATGGTTACCCCCCTTGAAGGGGGTGAGCAAAAATGCACTCAAAATGAGTGCATTTTTGCTCACCCCCCTTTCAAGGGGGGTAACCATTACCCCCCTCCCATACACATGACATGTGTCTATGGAGGGGTATAATTGTGTGATGACGTTCGAATGCACATGTGTTATACCAGCTCATGTGGTTGGGTAGGGACAGGGTTGAGTGTGGGGTCAGGTGTTGAAGGTGTAGTGTGAAGTTCATTTTTGCTCACCCCTTTGAGGAGAGTGCATTTTTGCTCACCCCCTTCAAGGGGGGTAACCATTACCTCCCTCTTGTATGGATGACATGTGTCATAGAGGAGTAAATTTTTAGACAATTTTACCCCTCCATAGACACATGTCATGTGTATGGGAGGGGGGTAATGGTTACCCCCCTTGAAAGGGGGTGAGCAAAAATGCACTCATTAATTTATGTGGAATTGAACCTGTGACATCCCATGGTGTAGTGCTCAAACCATTACACTACAACTTATTTAATATGTTAATAAATTTATTATTTTTATTAAAATTAAGATTTACTGAACAATTTATAAAACATTATTACTAGATAATTTAAATTGATCTCAGTAATCTTTATAATCATATATCATATATATATATATATATATATAATAATAGAGTTTCACAGCGCCCCATATAAGAGTTTTGGAATTAAATTTAATCAAATATATATACTAAAGTTGAACCTTAAGGCACCACGTGTCGTCGTGAGGGAGCTTTGACATTAAATTTTATATATTCATTTTTATATAATGCATTAAATATTCATGCTATTGTAGGTCTAGCTTTTCGGTTTCTAGACCATGATATTATTATTGAATAATAATTATTTGACCAAACTTAATTAGATTGAAAAATACATTGCATACATATATGTAATATATATGATGCATATATGAATATTATTTTTTAATATCATTAATTGTAGGTAAAATTTTTCAGTTTCTAGACCAATGTGAAAACTTATCATATTCTCTTTTAATAGTTAACAGTTAATATTAATAAATTTATATTAACTATTTGTTTTAAATAAAAGATGAGTGAAAACCCATCGTATTCTTTTTTAATAGTTAATATTAATATTAATAAATTCAAATTAACAAACCGTTTCATATAAGAGACAGTGTGAAAGGTATCTTGCAACTTGCTAGATGCCAATATTAACTTCACAAAACCCATCGTATTATTTTTTAACTCATATAAATTCAAAAGACTATTAATTATTTAATTATTAACACAAACCAGATGTCCTTTCAACTCCTAGCAAACCTACTATTTAAACAGTTTTGAGAAAACTGAAGTTAGCCAGCTCTAGGGGTGGTGTTTCAGGTTTGTATGTTGATGGTAGAAGCATGATTATCACGCAATCAAATAAAATATCACTGGAAGGTACTTATAACAATGCTATTTTTTTTTTTTTAAAAAAAAGAAGCTTTTTCAAACATTCCTATTATTAGTCATACAAATGTTAATTATTTAATTTTAATAAAATATTTCTGTAAACCGTTTGTATATATATATATATATAATTTTTGCAGATGGAGTACTTGGGTTTTATGACTACTAGAATGGTAAGATATTAACAATTGCTT
This sequence comes from Acer campestre, assembly GCA_954870605.1. Classification (NCBI taxonomy): domain Eukaryota; kingdom Viridiplantae; phylum Streptophyta; class Magnoliopsida; order Sapindales; family Sapindaceae; genus Acer; species Acer campestre. The sequence goes on along the minus strand of OX940799.1, from coordinate 52,020,027 downwards.
TGATCTTATTTTTTGCTTCAATCGGAATTGATTTTTCAGTCTATTTACAACCATCAATTTGAATTTCCACGAAAATGAATTATGTTAAAATAAATTCACAAAATAAGGCTAATTGTCCTAGAAAAGTTAAGGAGGAGGCTGATTAATTGAAGAGGAATGTGAAGGAAAGCAATAACTATGGTGACCAGAGAGATTGAGAAGAAAAGGAGATGTAAACTCTTATTTTATTTCAGAATCTATAAAAGGTTTAAGAGATGAAATTAGTGTTGTTCATTGATCTATCATCGGAAAGAATTTGTCTCTTATCCATCCTTATTATTTAATTGTTTGTTATTAATAGTCACTCCTATTTTCTTTCCATTTGTTTGGGATCTTAACATTCCTAATGATGGTATCTGATTCATGTAAGAATTTAGTTCTACATTTGATATATTTCTATAAATAAATAAATAAAAGGCTGTGTTGAATTTCTTGATTTATTGTACCAATTTGTTTCATTTTTTTTGTAATATATTTTATTATTCAATTACTCAAGGTTCCTTTGTTTGTTTTAAATGTCTCTAACGTATGCAAACTTTAAATAACAGAATTTCACATTATTAGGATAATTTTATTGACCATCTATATGTAATAACATTGGCTTTAAGGTCAAATAATTAATTGTAATTACTCATATTGAGTTCCTATTAGATGTATAAAATTAATAATTTTGTTTGCAAAAATATCATTATATGCAGAAAGAAGGTGAAAGAGGCATAATAGTAGCCATTATATAGTCAATCACCCATGTCTGTAATTCTGATTAAATGAAAAATACCAAACAATAACTATGACTGGTTGAAAAAAAAAAAAAAAAAAACTAGAATGAACACCACCTGAAGGCTGGAGCTATGTCTGAAAGCATAGTTTATAATCTTATTTAACAAAGCCTGTGCATCGCACAGGTTGGCAAACTAGTTATTTTATATAATATACAAACGGATATTAAACAACATTTATTAGATAATGTTTTACTAAATTATTATTTTTAAATCAAATATCAATCGAGTCAAGAGTCTATTGGAATCGATGAGATCAATGGTTACAAGAAAAAAATAGGAATGCAACTCTCTCTTTAGAAGAGATTCCTCCTCACATCTGTGATTTAATAAGTAAAATTGTACTTGAATCTTTATTACAAAAAAGAAGGAAAAATATACGTATACTTTGCTAAAGGTCATTGACCATTTATTATTATATCTATAAAACGTGAAGAAAATTAGTTAAGAATCTCAATAAAATTAATTAATTATTAAAATTGAATAATTATTTAAAATTTAAATAAAATAAGGAAAATAAAAAAGAAAACTTTTTGGGACCAAAACTAATTTGTCCAGATAGAGGGCATATTGGGACAACAAATAATTCGTCCCAATAGGTTCTTTAAAAGCATCTCCAATAGGCCGGAAAACACCATGTCTTTGATTATATTTAGGAAGGCTAGACCGGGATTTACTCCAACAACCTCCCTATCTCACCCCTTAATTATTTTTTTCCGGCCAAAGCCTCCCCAAATATAAGGAGAGAAGGCTTCCTCCATATTTCTTTTTTTCACTCCTCAATTGAAATAGGTGGTCAAGATGAGTCCACATCTTTCATATTCAATGATCCAAATTCAATGTAAGGAAAATGTAAGGAGCAATTTTTTACTCCAAGCCATTTTTAGGGAGGCTTGTTGGAGTGTTAACTCCTTTTATAGCGCATTATTTATAAAAAGTACAACAGACTCCCTAAATATAAGGAAAATATAGGGAGCCTTGTTAGAGATGCTCTTTAGTCCTTACTCCTCATTGCCTATAGTTTTAGGGACGAATAATTTATTTCATCTTAATAGACATCCTATTGGAACAAATTATTTTCATCCCTAAAAGTCTCGTCAGGTTTGCACTTTCTAGGGACGGATAATTTATTTCGTCCCTATAGACATCCTATTGGTACGATTTTTTTCGTCCCTAAAAGTCTCGTTAAGTTTACGATTTTTAGGGACGAATAATTTATTTCATCCCAATAGGCATCCTATCTATTGGGATGAAATGAAATTGTCCCTAAAAGTTTCGTTTCAATAGCCATTTTTCTTGTAGTGGTTTAAGTGTTTCTATTGCACTAACTTTCGATATTTGAAAAGCACGTTTCAAACAGGACTATTTATATGTCACGGGATACTATTTAGATTCTAATTGAAAGATTTTAAAAAAATTCTTGGTTTTCGTCCCATGAATTTCCAACATACCGTTCAAAATATTTATGACGTTATTTCTAAAGTTTTAAAAGATTTTAGACTATTTGGACGCATCTTTTCCCTCACATTAGATAATGCATCATCAAACACATCATCTATTAACTTGTTTTTAGCTAACAATGTCCTTCAAGCTGGGGGATCATCTCTTCTACCAATGGTGTGCTTGTCACATCATAAATTTAATTATGAAACCATGTTTGAAGGTTGTAAGTGATCATATAGATCGCATCAAAAATGCCCTTTCTTATATCAACTACTCTAATCAAAGAGTGGCAAAATTTTCCAGCTACTATAAGGTTAACGACAAACAATCTCGTAGATTTCAAACAGATATGCTAGCAGGGACGTAACTAGGATTCATCGCTAGGGGGGGCTAGAATAAATCTTCTTAATAAGCCTCTACGGAATGAAAAAAAAATTAATAATTGAAAAATAAAGGTGCACCTAATAGTTAACAAGGAAAAATTGAAATAATAATGTATACATTTTCGGTGTAAGGTTACTAATAATGTACCAAAGAACTTTTTGAAAAGTTTTAACTCAACTTTAACAAAGTAAAATTGAAATAAATTTAGGAGATGAGGTTAATCCGGTGGTATATCCATCACACCTATACAGCTACACCACGAGATTGTGGATTCGAGGCTCCTCTCCAAAAAGAAAAAACTCCGAAATTATGTAATACTTCAAAAAAAATTGAAATAAATTCCTTATTTGTTAGCTCATGCCTCACCAAAACAACATCAACAAGATTTTTACTAAATAATGTATTATATAGTTGTATTTTCATTTGATGTTGCACTCAATTTTTACATCAATACTTTGTAATTTTGAAAGTAGATTAACCCTAAAATTTTATAACAAAAAAAATATATATATATAATAACCCTAAAATTTCAAAACAAAAAAAAAATTATATAATTCAAAAAACTATAAATTAGATAAGCACTAAAATTTCAAAAAATAATAATATTATTAATAAAATATATATAATTCATTAAAATATACCTACTTTGAAAACCAAAGTTTTTTAGATAATTAGGCCAAATGTAGAGAATGGGAGAGAGTAGTTAATAAAAAAGTATTTTTTATTTGAAGTGGTGAGAGTGAGTAAAAATTGAAAAAATGTAAAAAATAAAATAAAATAAAGAAACAAGAGAAAGGACATGTATGATATTTTCTTATATTATTGATCTAAATAGATAATTAAACATATTATAATGATTATTCTATAATTTTTCAATTTTATTTATTTATTTTTTTAAGATGGGTCAGGGTGGGCTTGAGCCCACCCTAGAAACATAACAAGCCCACCCTAGCCCCTGTTATGTTTCGTCCCTGTATGCCAGTAAGGTGGAACTCCACTTACTTAATGTTGTAAAAGTGTTATTGATTATTCTGCAGAAATTATAGGTTATTATCATATGGAAATGCCCCTAGTGGATGGTCCAACCTTAACCGACGACAATTGGTATGTGGCAAATGTTTTTATTAAATTTTTAAAGGTTTTTTACGATTCAAATGTACTTCTTTCCGGGGTTTATTACCCCACATCTTCTCTTGCATTGCATCAAATTTTAGAAATGTCTAAAATTTTACACTCTTATAGAGAGGATCGCATTTTAAGCACTACAGTTGTGACGATGGAGAAAAAATTTAAAAAATACTGGTATGAAATTCCTTTACTCTATGCCTTTGGTTTTATAATAGATACTAAGATTAAATTAAATGGTTTAAAAACTTTTCTTGACTTTATTGGTCGTCATTTTGATTTAGATCTTTTTACTCAACATTTTACTGACCTGCAAACCAAGTTCTTCACAATTTATTGTCTTTATGAGTGTAGGTTTGGCGACATAAATACGTAACAGTCGGAACAACAGGACACCCGCCCCGATGAAAAAAAGTTGGAAAATCTACCTAACCGACAACCAATCAGCTTCATCTTCATCATCCCAAACTCCAACACCTGCTGAAAATCAACATGCCGAACTGAACACTTTCTTTCAAACTAAGTTTGAAACAACCCATCGAGGGAGGGATTTCCAAGAATTTGATCTACTGTTATGGTGGAAGAATCATATCAATAGTTATCCAGTATTCGTCATCCCTGTGTCCACTATTTGTTCAAAACATGTATTCAGCTCTAGTGGACATATAATCGAACTTAGAAAAGCTTGTTTGACACATGAGATGGTGGAGGTATTAATATGCCTTAATGATTATGATTATGTAGAGATGGTGATGTAGCATCAAAGGGTTCTGGTTTAGGCAGTAACCAGCAGGACTAAAGAGTTAATTTTAAATTTTAAATTATACATGTATTTGTAATTTTGTAATTTGATTACACTCTTTTTCCCTTACCAAGTTTTTATCCCATTGGATTTTTCCGGGTAAGGTTTTTAATGAGGCAATCATGAATCATATAAACTGAAATCTGAATAAGTAAATAAAATTCATCTCTTTCTTATTTTAGTAAATAAATAAAATATAATTTAATCTATTTCTTACATTTATTTAATTAGACTAAAATAAAAATAAATTTTTAATTAAATTAAAATAAAATAAGAAATAAATTTTTAACTTTAAATACATAAGTTAAAATAATAAATAAATTTTTAACTTAAAAAATAGAAATAATAATAATAATACTAATAATAATAAATAAGCTGGGCTTGGCATGGCACGTTAAAGGGTCGTGCCTTTATGGCACGGTCCATTAAGCGGCCCGACATGCCCAGTGATGTGCCACCCGTTTTGCCACCACCGACTCTACAACTAATTTGAATATTAAACGTTTAAAATATTAAATATTGTAATAATATCATATATATATATACATAGTGTACTTATTTTAATAAATTTACTTAAGGACAATATTGGAATTTTAAAGAACTAATAATTAAGGGGTGTACATATGATTTTAAAGGGATAAAAATGTCATCACTCATTAAGTAATCCGGTTTTAAAATTATTGTCAAACATTTAATATTGTCCGACCCATTTATCATGTCCAGTCAAATGTATTAAGGGTAATTTCACTAAAGTCCCTATTTTTCTTTTTTTTCTTTCGAATTGTCATATTTTAAAACATCTTTGTTAGATTAGCAACTTTAATCCTTTCTCTTTCTAAAATATATCACTTTAGTCCGCTTGATCAAATTACTAACAGTCAACTACAACTAAATGTACAAAAAGTCGATTTTGCCCCTATAAGTTTTTTGTTATTACATTTAAATTTTCCAAAATTTCTTTCAAATACTTTTTATATTTTAAATTTTAATATTAAATAAAAATCAAATTAAGAACAAAAAAATATTTTCTTAAAAAAAACAGTATTTTTTTTATTATGAGCAGAATATTAATTTAAATATTAAAAAAATATTAAAAAAACAAAAAATATATAATAAATAATTTTTTTTTTTGAGATCCAATGAATCTCCAAACAACGGAGATCTGGCCATCGTTTTAACAAGCAACAAGACTACTCGTTATATGCTACTTGTTGAGATCTAGACTACTCGTTATTTTTTTTAGATCCAATGAATCTCCAAGCAACTGAGATCTAGAAATTTCCAGATCTCCATCGTTTCAATAAGCAACAAGACTAATCTCTATCAAGTACTCTTATATGCTACTTGTTGAACCAACACTTTCACTGACTACCAAATTATTGTTGTTGATTATGTTTGTGTTTGTGTTTGAAATCTTGGGGACTGAATATGGATTTGAAGTAGTCACTGGAGGAGGAACAACAGAGAAATGTTTCTTGACCTGTTGATGCTGATGTTGATGATGATGAGACTTGGAGTCAGGAATTGAATCAGGGAAAACAAAAAGGCTTGCATAGACATTAGAATCGCTCTGTCTTGTTGACAAAACAAAAAGGCTGCTTCTCCTACCCTCAAAAAAAAAAAAAAAAAAACCCCCAAAAAAACTGACAAACAACGACAACCCAGAATCGAGAAAGTGAAAAACAACAACCCATAATCGAGAAGGTGAAATTCTTGAGTGAAAAAAAAGAAAAGGAAAACCTGGCAGACGTCGCAGATAGGGAAATCTTTAGAGGAAGGATGGAGGAGAGAGGAGCGTTGGTGTTTGGAGGCAAGTTTGGAGATTCATTGGATCTCAAATAAAAAAAATATATTTATTTTTTGTATTTTAATATTTTATTAATACTAATTTTTAATAATTAAACAAATATTCTGCTCATAATAAAAAAAAAACTGTTTTTTTAAGAAAATATTTTTTTTTTGTTCTTAATTTGATTTTTATTTAATATTAAAATATAAAATGTGTTTGAAAGAAATTTTGGAAAATTAAAATGTAATAACAAAAAACTTGTAGGGGCAAAATCGACCTTTTGTACATTTTGTTATAGTTGATTGTTAGTAATTTTGTCAAATGGACTAAAGTAATGTATTTTGGAAAAAGATGAAATTGGAGTTGCTAATATGATAAAGATATTTAAAAATGTGACAATTCAAAAAAAATAAAAAATAAATAGATACTTTAGTGAAATTACCCCGATGTAATAAACAGGTCCTCAAGCCCTCAATTGCTTAATCTGATTTTCAAGCTATGGAAGTTTGGATAATTCACTTTTCTGGATACTTCAATATGGAAAATAAATTTATATAATGAACAGTAGAGAATCAAGTCAGCAATAGTAAAACAAATATAACTTGATAGAATTCAGAGTACATATAGAGTTTAGAAATTTCTGATTAAAGAAAATCTATTATCATGCTATTCAACATCATCAACAAAGAAACCTAACAATATAAAAACTTGAAGTTCTAATTGACGTAAAGAATCTTCTTATATATTTGTTTTTGGGGAAACTCGACGGTACGAGGGAAATTTTATTCACAAATAAAAATATAATAACACTTAGTTAGGAGGGGACATAATGAACCTTACTCCTCAAGTGATGCATAAAACCATTACAATATATAAGATGCAAATAAAACTAAATAAATATAAATGCATGAGACAGAAATTACAATAGTCAAACATGAATGTAATGTAAGACACAAAAAAGCCAAAGAAGACATAAATAATTAGCTAACTGATACTTTGGAGAGACTGAAGAGGACATGTCCGGCCACGAAGCCAAATCCAAGCAGTTGACACTCAAATAGCCAACAGAATCAAGAAGGAAAATTTCTTTCAAATACACATGGATTCCACAATTCAGCACGCACAAAGCCTTAATCGTCTGGAGATCATAATAAATTAAAAGAGTTAGGAGAACGTTTTCGACATTTCCTACTCAAATTCATAACTTCAATATAGACAAGTTTTGTACTATATCAAAGTACAAAACACCAATAACTTTAATAATTATAAAATTCACTAACATAAAAAATAAAATCCGAACATCATGTTACCTGACAAATATGAAAATAGCATAAAAGAGAGTAAATATTAATGAATTTTATTGACTCACATAGTGTGCCAGATAATTTGATTTGTAAGTAACACATTATTCTCCAAGTTATGTTATATATAGTCAATTTGATACGATTAAAAATTAGTAATAACTTTTTTTATAAAAAAGTACCAATCACTGTTTTGTCTGTTTAGTAACATAATATGAAAAATACCATCAGTCTGGTCATGTACTAATTTCGAGTTGCTTGCGTGATATATATAAAAATAAAAACATAATATGAAAAATAGACATATGATGAACAATTAATCCAATAATAAAATGACGAGATGAGGTTGGTCCAGTGGTAAACTCCTCACATCGACACTACGAGGTTGTGGGTTCGAGTCATTTCCCTCTAAAAAAACTCCGAATCAATATAATAATTAAAAAAAAAATCTAATAATAATAATAATAATAATAATAATAATAATAAAGCTTAAATTGCTTCAAAAAACTAACGAATTAAACAAAGCAAAACGAGTTCTACAAAAGAGAATGGTGATATTCAAATATAGAAGTATTTAATTTAATTACCTTGATAAGTTCATCTTCCTCCTCACAGTTGTCATGAGCGTTTGTCAATGACAAAACATCTTCATCCTCACCTATCCGAGAACTTCCATCGACTTCTTTACGATGTTGGGCAAACATTAAATACACACCACACTTTCCCACCTTATAACGTTTCATTTGATGATACGGATTAATATAAAACTGGAAAGTGATCTCATTGTCATAAAATAATAATTCACTGGTAGAGATATTGAAACATGAGTACACAAACACATGGTTTGACCTAATATCCCGCGGCGGGTCGTAATGTCTACCTACACCGAAGCCTCCCTTCTTAACACATCGGTCTCCATCTTTAGATTTGAGGTTGCACTTCCAACCTAAATACCACCAACATTCTTCCAAATAATCTTGATGGTCTAGGCATGGAGCCACAACAACGCTCAAAACAAAACCCACATAGTTATAATTGAACCAATCCGGTGGTAGCTCCACATTTATAAAAGACCCATTGCTTCGAAAATTAAACCATTCCGGAATTTCACTTCCAGGGTAACGTATATAAGCATTTGTTGACTCATCTTCATAATCCTATACAATAAAAGTAATTAATTTGTAACATTGTTGACATTAGTGTGAAATTGTTTTAAATAAGGAAAAATGTCACTAAAGTTCCAACCTTTTTATGCAATATCAAATTTTCAAATGTTTTTAGTGTATTAGTAACTCAGGTCCTTATTTTATAAGAAATATATTTCTTTAGTCCTTCTATTAACCAACGTTAGTCAAAATTAAACAAAATTAATAATGTTTTCATCTTAATATACATAATACTCTTAAAAATGCGTCAACTTTGAAAGAAATGTTAACTCGGTTTCTATTATTTAAGAAAAGGATAATACATTAACTATATATATTAAATCAATATTTAAGTAGAAAAAAAATTCCATAAGAACAATAAAAAGATTTTATAAATCAAATCAATATTTAAATAAAATATTTAATTTTAAGATGAAATAGGGTATATAAATGATTTAAACTTGATTTTATAAGGATAAAATGATATTTGAAAAGATTCATTTATTCCATATTCAAAAAGTAAATCCTCACATACTTCTTAAAATTAATATCAAAACTTGTTAGGGGGGTGTATTCAATTAGGATTCTTAGAGACATTTAAAGACATTATAAATCCTGGTGTATTCAATTAGGACATTTAAAGACTTTAAAAGAGTCTATATTAATCCAGTGGTATTCAATTAGGATTTCTATGGACTTTTAAAGAATCCTTTCAAATCTGGGTATATTGAATTGAGACTTTAAAAATGTCTACAAGAATCAAGGTGTATTCAATTAGGACTGGATTTTAAAGGATTTTCTTTGGTCATGGATTTTAGTGGATTTTGGTGGACTTGACAGTGGGAGATATAAATATCAAATGTCATAACATGTCCAGCCTTCTCCCCAAAGATTTTGGTGGACTTTGCTCTCTCTCTCTCTCTCAAAACAGAAACGTGTTGCTTCTTCTCACTTCTTCTCTGCTCAAATAATCATGATCGATAATCTTCTCTTACTGATTTTTTGATTGCAATCTTACCCAACAACACCCAAAAAAAAAAAAAAAAAAAAAAGGTTGATTTTTTTTTTTTTAATTTTTTTTATTTGTTTGTGTTTTGCCTTTTATACAGGTTCTATGCATTTAATTTACCTTTATTTTTATTTTTTATTTTTTATCTTCTTTTATTATTTTAATATACCACTTTAAAATAAAATTAGCTAAAACCCCAACTCATCGGGATGTAATTTATGTATTTAAGAGTTAGAAATTTTTTTTTTGAAAACAATAAATTCAATAACAAATTTTTAAATAATAATAAAGTTGATTGGACTTACCAGAGGGGTGTACATACAGCTTTTAAGGGATGCAAATATCGTCACTCTTCTCCATTTATAATAGAAGTCAGAGATAACAAATCCATGAAAGTCCATGGATGTCTAAACAAATCTATAACAGTCTGAAATAAATGTCTAAACAAATCCATGAGAGTCTGGGATAGATGTCTAAACAAATCAATGAAAATCCATATGGATTTATAAAAGTCCGTAAAAATCCATGAAAATCCATGAAAATCCGTCACTTAAAAAATGTCTTTAAATGTCCTTAACAATCCTAATTGAATACACCCTCCTTAGATTATCAATTAATCACTTTTGAAAGTTTTATCAAACATCATTTAATATCAAAATTATAAAATAAATTAATTTTAACTTTTCCAAAGCAATACCAAACTGGTCATTAGACATCTAAAGTTGATTTCAGTTGACTAATGAATATAATATTGAATTGTCCATACTTTTTAAAATTTAAAATGAAGAGAAAATAATATATATATATATATATAAGAAATAAGAAAAAAAGAATTTAAAAGGAGCAAATCTTCTCCCTCAAATTGCAGGGGACCATATCTGCTGCCTAAAAAGAAATATAATAACAATTAACAACGTACATATTAAAAAGAAGGGAGTAATACTAACCTCAGCATATTCTCTCCTATATTGGACTTTCCGTTGAGCATCTTTCACAATGTCCTCCATTATATTTGTATTTGGATCCAATTTGCAACAATTGCAAAAATCAGCATAAATCTCTCCAGGGATATTTCGAAATATTGAAAGGCACGGTAATACTTCCAGTGATGTGCAACCGACTGCACTTATCTTTAGCAACTGAAGCGCCGGCAAATATTTAAGCTTCTTGCAGTTCTCTATAAACAGAACCTGTAGGTTAGAGAGATTTATAATGCTTGTGGGTATGCTTTCAAAACTATTTCCATTCAAATATAAGACTCTTAGAGAGGATAAGCAATCGAGATTTTCAGGTAAGTTCGTGATACCACCATCGTTTAGACGTAGCTGTGTCAGATTATGCCATCCTACTATACGAGGTAAGAACCTACACACCGCGGTATCCCCTTTAACCAAAATTCTATCACAATGTAAATCCTCAATATTCTTCAAGCCTATTATAGATGATGGTAATTCTTTTATAACAGTTCTACAAGCGTGCAAGTTCTTCAAAGATTCTAAAGTTCCGATATCACTAGGCAACTCCTCCAGCATTAAGCAACCTTCTATTCTCAGATTTTCATGAGATTTCCACTCACAAACGCTGTTTGGAAGACTCTTAAGCCTTTCACATGCACAAACATCCAAGTTAACTAATCTACGTAGATACTTGACAGATGAGGGAAGTTCTTCAATAGCAGCACTTCGTAGATCCAATCTCTCGAGATTTGGGAAACCTGAGAGGTCTGGACAAATGGTTATGCTGGAGAATCCAATCTTAAGTTCTTTCAACTTAGCACAATGCTGTAACCAGAAGTTCAAAAAAAAAAAAAAAAAAAAAATCAACACATAATATTACTAATTTACTACTTTATATAGTATTTACAAAGCAATGTAAATATGAAAACATACCAGAACACCATTCCATAGTTGTTTAACTTTGATGTAACTCATGTCAAGTTTAACAAGGTTCTCCGGAATAATACTCGACAACAGTGATTTTATCGGGCATCCATGCCAACTAAGATACCTTAGCTCAGTGAAATCAAATTCAAGAGCTTTAGAAACATGCACCTTATTGGCCTCTCCAACACTTGAGTCAGCCTTTTCAGGACTTGAATTATAAAAATTCAAAAATCTCAGTTCACTCATATTTGTGAAAGCACGTGGATTTAGGTGTATATCTCTTATTTTTGACATATCCAAAGAAATGCCTTTGATTGTTTTGGTACCCTATTATATTCACAAAAAAAATATATAAATAAGTTAGTACGTATATTAAATATGTGATGACTCATTAGTTGATTAATTGTAAAAGAAATACATCAATGCACAAGTATAAATGGAAATGATACTCTCTAAGCTAAAAATAGTTAATTGAATCTCACTGAATTTTTAGTCAGAACACGATAGATATCCTCATGATGCCACAATCGACTACGTTTGCCAGGATCTTCAATAGATTCTTGCCGCACAATTTCCCTAGCCATGGCTTGTAGCAAATCATGCATTGTTATCTTGTTATCTGACATGGTTATCAAAGATTTACGAATGAGATTATCTATTCCAATCTTTGCCCGAAATCCACATTCTTCTATGAATGCTTTTACAAGTCCAATGTCACTCGATATAAAAAAAAAAGCAATATCTAAAAAGATATTCTTTTCTTCATAATCAAGTCCATCGTAACTTATTTTCAACACCTTCTGTATATCTTCATGAGGGATTGTTTCTAGTTTTTCAATTGCATCCACCCAAACATCTTTTTTTCTGTCAACTAGATAGGACCCCAAAACTTTAAGTGCCAATGGAATCCCTCTAGCATATGTTGCCACTCTTTCAGACAGCTCCATGAAATCTTCTGTTGGATGGTTTCTTCTAAGGGCATACCTGGAAAAAAGCTCAAGAGCTTCATGATCAATTAATTGCTGGACTTCATAAACTTGATCCACTCCACCAATTCGAAGCACTTGCAAATCTCTTGTTGTCATAATGATTCGACTTTGTGGACCGAGATAGTCAAAACATCCGATCAAATATTCTATTTTTTTATAATCGGACACATCATCAAAAACAATGAGAAGCTTCTTACGGCCAAGTCTATTCTTTATAAAGGGACGTCCTACTGTGAAAGTACCACCTATATTTTCATTTCCACCCCCCAATAATGCTGAATAAAGGTCTCGCTGCAACTGATGTAATCCATTGCTCTGTTCACACTGTTCCCTAACATTGTGACAGAAGTAAGAACCTTCAAATTGATGAGAGATTTTGTTGAATACAGATTCAGCAAGAGATGTCTTGCCTATACCACCAATGCCCCAAATTCCTACACTACGGACATCGTTTGTCCCGATGCTTAACAACCATTCAATTTCCTTAATCTTTGAATCTATTCCAACAAGGTGGCTGGTATCAGGTGAGGACAAGCGATTCATTTTCTTCAAAACATCTTGGACAATATCCTCAGTAAGCACAGACTCGGGCCTAACAAATATTATAAACTATTAACATTAAGTTGTAATACATCAGACAAGATTAAATATAATGTAATTTTAATTCAAATTAATAATACTGACTGCACATTTGAAATCACGTTACTTTTTTTTTTCTTTAATTATCAAAGAAATAGGCAACTTTTCCAATTAAAATTTCAAAACGGAATTGCGTTTACGTTATTCCCAATTAAAAAGGACCGTAATTGAGAATAAGGAGATTATCTTAACTACATTTATGTCAAACTTATTTACCCTTAATAAAAAATAATAAATTTGGTCTAATTAAATAATTAAAGGGCAAAAACTATAACTAGCCATATAATCAAGGGGTTTTCTATTTTTAACCAGCATTAGTGTTTTGAATGTTCTTAATGAACAATCTACTTTTTGGACGGAAATACCCTTAATGGTTTTTTTGAATAAAAATACTTTTTTTTTTAAAGAAAATACTTTTAATTTTTTTTTTTTAAATCTAAAAATATGGGACCTCCATTGAAGGTATCGCAAACCTCTATTGGAGGTTGCAGACCTCAAATAAAAATAAAATTTGGAGGTTGTAGACCTTCAATGGAGGTCTGTAATTAAAAAAAAAAAAAAAGTTCTTTTTTTCATAAAGAAAATTAGTTTTAAAATATAAAAGTAAATAGAAAAAATAGGATAAATTTATCTCTTAAGTGGATGGTTTTTAATTTTGGCTAAAAATAGAAAACCGCTGAATTATAGGCTAAAAAGGGCTAATTCCTCTTAAAAAATAATTATTATAAGAGAAAATTATGACTTACTTATTGGTACTTGAATGCCACCCAGAAAGATTGGCTGTTTTCTTGAGAGCATCCTTCCATCTCTGCACTTTGTGTAAACTCTCCTTAAAAAGTTGTTCATGCTCAGCAAAAGCTTTTGCAAAGCTCCCTGTCTGATGCCTTACATCGGTTGGATCTACCCCATAGAAAACTGGTATCACTATCTGTTTGTTCTTTTCCCTGCATTCAAGGATCTTCACAAGTTCTTCCAGACACCATTTGGAAGATGCATAGTCTCTGGAGAAAACAATAACAGAAATCTGGGACTTTTCGATTGCTTCGAGAAGAGATGCGGAGATTTCATCTCCTCTGTTGAGTTTGTAATCAATGAAAGTATCAATTTGTTTGTTACACAAAGCTTTATGAAGATAACTGGTAAAATTGTAGCGGGTATCCTCGCCTCTAAAACTGATAAAAACATCATACTTGAGTTGAGGAGTATTGGAAGAGGAAGAAGAAGGAATCAAACTCACTGCCATTGATGATGATGAGGTCAGAGAGTGAACGTTAAGACGAGGAGATAACAGAGTTGTTAGAGATGTGAATTCTTTATTGCTCTGTTTTTATTTTGCACTGATGTTAGAGTCTTCATTGACTTATATTTGGCATATCTCATTTCCTGGTGGAAGGCAACCAGCTTCCTTGATATTTCAATTAACATTATCTTATTCTAAACCCAATGGTAGATTGGTAGTTAGTTTATAATATGCACAATAAAACACACATTAGGACAAACTCTTAACATTATTTATTGAATTTTAATTACTTTAATATTTTAGGGGACGTGTTTGGCCGCCCGCATTACATTGGATAAGGAGCAGGTATGTATTAAGTTAATGCATTGTATTAATTAATACAAAATAATTGCTCCAATACACTTAAAGAGGCGCACTATCTAATACATCCAAAAGAGGTGTTATTAGCTTGTAGGATCAAGATCCTCTGCCCATCTCATTTGTATTAATCTTTTAACCGTCTACCAACACTTGGCATCCATATGGTAGGTTTAGTTTGTTTTATTTTTTTCTCACCATCACATAACAAACGACGTCTTTTGATTATTTTTTTTTAAGAAAACAAAATTATTTTTTTCTCTCCTCTCCCTGTTTCGTCTTCTACTTTTCTTCAACCTTTCCTCTCTCTCTCTCTCTCTCTCTCTCTCTCTCTCTCTCTCTCTCTCTCTCAAACCAAACCCTCACATAGGTTGATAGGAGAAGGTGTCTTTCATGAAGTGCTTGGCTGAAAAATGCTATTGGCCTTTCTTGTATTAAGATAGCTCCAATTCTGGACCCAGAAGCGTCACACTCGACAATGAAAGCCTTGGTGAAATATAGTAGTGCCAAGACTGGTGCTTGAGTCATGGGATAGCTTGTAGCTGTCTCCATTCCTTTACCTATCTTAATTGTCGGAACAACAAGTAGTAGCAAAAATAGAGAAAAATGAGATAGTTTTATTATAAACGGGTTAATTAGAGGAAATCCAGCCTCCAAATACTAGTTAGTAGTTTATTATTATTATTATTATTATTATTATTATTATTATTATATTCTTACACTAAATTAGACACCTAGTTAGTAGTTTCATTTAAAAATCAAATTAGCTTGAATCAAAAATATTGTAAATTTCAAATATATATATTTTTCAGCTACAAAATTTATTGAAGTTGAAGAGAAGAAAATTCCAAATATATAGATAGTAGATAGATAAACATGAACTCATCTAAACTCGCCTAAAATACCCAAAGAGAAAAAAGGAAATATAAGTTCTTTTTTGTAATTTCAGCCAAAAGTACGATATAGCTGTGATATTGCTAAATGTTAGGGTATGTCACTGCAATTAATTCATTACACGTTAAAGATCTCACACAGTCACACCCTAGATCATCGAATCAACGCAACAAGAAGAAACATTTTCATTTTCATTTTCACTTTCAAAAACAAAAAACACGCACACACTCAACATGAACAACACTACCACTTGCCGCCACCCTCACTCTCCCAAATCCACCACTCCCACCGCCGCTTCCATCACCATAATGGACCGCGCCGTCTCCTACCGCCGCTCCGCTGCCCCCTACTCCTCCGACGCCGAGGCCGCCGCCGTCGACGAGTCCAAAACCAAGCTGCAACACCTCTCTCTTCTGGCCTCCAACTACCTCTCTCGCATCGCCAACTCTCCCTGTCTCGTCCTCTGCATTGTCACCGCTCTCGTCGTCATCTCGCTCGCCTTCCATTCTCGTAGCCTCGTCTGTGTCTCTCCGTACGATCCCGTCTCTCGGATTGGACCCGGGTTGCTCCGCCCCGATGCGCTCGAGTCGGATTTCGGGTATCTTGGAGTTCCCTGGTGTAAGTCTCTCTTTGCTTGTTAGCTTCAGATCTGGATTGTTTTCATTTTACATTAATATTCTTGCTAATTGTCTTGTTTTTTGTTTTTTGGTTTGTGGGTGTTTGGATTTTGTGTTTTTGTTTGATCAATTGTTTCAATATTTGATTATAAATGTTTTATCTTTAATGGGTCGTCAAGATTTGATGGATTAATTGTTTGTAAAGCATGTAAATTTGCAATCCATCCACTAGGGTTTGCATTGGTAACATATTGAAAATCGGAGCTTCTAGGTGGTATGACTATGGACAACTGGGATCTTATAAGTTATTCATGATCATTTGTTCTTATGGATTCTATATCTGCATTGTTGCTGTTAGTGCTTTGAATTTACACTGGTAGTAAATTGGTGATTTAAAAGGCCTTCATTTATTGGTTTTCAATTTATTTTTTTTAATTAGTCATTCCTCTTGTTTTCAAATTTTTTCTTGTGATGCTCTCGCTTGCATGTGCAAACAAGTATTATTTCCAATTATAAATTTTTCTTGCTGATGATTAGTTTTTGCATGTTTCTTTTAAATCGAATGATGGGGTTTATAGAAAGAGAGATCCATGGACATATAGATGTTGATCCTGTTTGTTGGTTTGGTTAATATTTAAGTTATATTATAAAGTTTTAGCCAATAAATTAATTTGGTTCCGGGGATGATGTTCATATTTTCATTCTTTACTCGTGAGTTTAGGTGTTGTTTGTTCCATTGCTGCATGATCTTCTAAACTAATTATGGATACTCGGTTTATATATTAACTCTAAGGATCTTTCACCATTTGGATTATGCAGTTGTGTTTATTTATTGTGTTTCATCTCTGTCTAGAGATTGTGGCCCAAGTTGAAATTAAGATGAAATTTAGTTGAAAGACTTTAGTTTTAGTTCATTATTCTTAGCTGCTTATGGTTTACGATCCTTGTCAAAAGGCAGATCGAAACTTGGAAACACAGTGGCCTGGACATCCAAGGATTTACTCAAGGCTTTGGAAGAATTTGTTCCAATATATGAGACTCGTCCAATTAAAAACAATATGTATAGCATGGGGTTTGATCACAGCTTTGGGCTTTGGTTCATTACTCGGTGGCTGAAGCCAGATCTTGTGATTGAGAGTGGTGCTTTTAAGGGTCACTCGACTTGGGTTTTGCGGCAAGCAGTGCCAGATAAACGAATTTTTTCACTTTCAACCTGGCATCCTGGGAAGTACCTACAGAAGGGCCCTGCTTATGTTGATGCAAACTGCACATACTATGCTGGAAAAGAGTTTGTGGGTTTTGGTAGTGTTGATGGGGCAAGTGTGATGAAGAAACATGGAATTACCGATCTCAGCCGAGTCCTAATATTTTTTGATGACCATCAGAATGAATTAAGAAGGTACTAACTGTCTCACAGCATTTGATTATAAGAAACTTCTGCAATTCATGCATTTTTTATAGTACAGGCTTGAATTTTGCTCAAGTGCTGATTTGTCTTAATTCATGTTTTCGTGGAAGACTAAAGCAGGCACTGAAGGCTGGATTTCGGCATCTTGTGTTTGAGGATAACTATGATACTGGAACTGGGGATCATTATTCTTTGAGGCAGATATGTGATCAATTTTATTTAAGAGGTGCACAGTTTTTCCCATCTTGTTTCTATTTTATGAGCTGCATGTGAATTGTATAATACGAATCTCTTTCCCATTCTTGAAATTATACTATTCTGTTTCTTTTCCTTTTTTCTCTATTTTCTCCCAACTTTTAGAGGAATGTCTCAGAATTTTATTTGTATTAGAAAATGCAATTTACAGTTACTAAAAACATAACTATGACAAAATTCAAAACTCTAAAAGAAAAATGTTATGGAAAATGACAATCATTTACAGTATAGAAGTATTGCCAATAGGCACAGAACAGATAGATATATTGATATGTCTCAACTAAATCTGCCAAGGGCAACGTTTTTGAGCTTGAGAAACGTGGGCAATCATATTCCTTCATTTGGGATACTTCTACCATTACTTCATAATACTTTAGTCTTTGCCGTTAAGGCTCACGTTTTCTTTCTTCTTTACCTTGTTTGAAGAGCCTTCAGTGAGACTGTACGTATGCCCATAATCAGTTTCTTAGCTTCAGACATGTTATCTTATTTTGTTTTGTTTTTTTTTCCCAATGATTGATCTCATGCTAGTTACAAATATATCGTAAGGATAATTAATTATTTCCCATAATTTTACACCTGTATGGACCTGTGCTTCATTTGTTTTTTTCGTTTTCTTTTTCATTTTTTGTTGAAAGAAATTAGATGAAATGAAGGTTACGTTCGGGTGATTAATTAATTCGCCTTTTTCGCTTTTGATTCAGGAGGTGGCCATAGCTGCTTTAGTGATAGTGATGAAGCAAGGATTCGAGCTAGAAGAAAGAAATTCTGGGAGAAGGCAGTGGATGTACAAGAGCTATGTGGACCAGGTGAAACTTGGTGGGGTGTTAGAGGAGAAATGCGAGATAATTTTAACCACGGTAATACAAGTAAATAAATTTATATAATAAACAGTAGAGAATCAAGTGATCAGCAATAGTAAAACAAATATAACTTGATAGAATTCGGAGTACATATAGAGTTTAGTCTCAAAATTTAAGAACTTTCTGATTAAAGAAAATCTATTATCATGCTATTCAACATCATCAACAAAGAAATCAAACGATATAAAAACTTGAAGTTCTAATTGATGTAAAGAATCTTCTTATATATTTTAAATTAGAATTGTGAATTTAAGAAACCCCATGGAGCAGGTATGAAAGTGAAAGAAAATTTAGGAACAATCGACAATATCTAAACATGTGGGCAGTAGACGGATGATCATTCTTAGTCCTTCAACTAGAGGAGGTGTTCTTCCTTGCAGCGTAGACACGATAAGCCGCCAGTCCAACAATGGCCACCGTAGCTCCGACTGCAATAGTAAAGCACAAGCAATCACATAGTATACGATTAATGATCAATGAAGGAGGATAATTTTTTATGCATGACAATTAGAAAAGAGCAATGCCAGAAAGCTAGTAGATGAAGAAAGCCTTTACGAAATACAAAAAAGACTTCAACTTTACGGTTCTAGCAAAAAAACAACTATCATTCAGAGGTTCTGTTTTCTATATATCTTCTACTAATTTTTAAATCCCACATAACTTCTATCATCCACATAAAACAGTTAGAGCAAAACAGCTTCTCAGGAAATCCAAAACAAACTTCGAGTTTTTAACACTAATGAATAAGGGTGGCTGTTACAGCAACTCATAAAGCAGACTGAGCCTATCAAGTTGTGAGACTACAGCTCTTGTACATAAAGAAATGAAGTGCCACTTTTCAATTTTAAACACTTTGTGATGAAAAAAAATGGAGAAGGCACTTTGCAACTACCCCCTAACACATAAAGAGAAGAGAAGAGCGGGGAGGAGGAGCCATGTACTTCTTCAACTTCCAAGAGTGAGAGACCATACACTTTTTGTAACTTCGGGACTATATTAATAGAACATTTAAAAAAAAAAAAAAAACAGTAAACTAACAAGTTTCCATTGGCTCAATGAGAAATTAATGATAATTAAAAACCAAATAAAACACTTACCTGAAACAGCCATAAGAGAACGATTTATGAGTCGATGGTATTGCTTGCGGCTTTTCCCAGCTTCAGTTTCTGGAATGCTCAAATGCGGGTGCTCTGCTGCACTGACAATTCTCCGGAATATATTATTGAAATCACCCAACCTTGAGCTAATAGGTATAGGAGCCTCTATTCCCATATCCTGACTGACCTACAAAAGCAAATATTCCAACAATAATTCGTTACATACTTTCATTATATGTCCAAAACAGAATGGACTAATTAAATTGAAAAAGGTGAGAAACCACCAGCAATCAGAAATAATAGAGTAGCTACAACAAATTGAAATTTTTACTCTGACAACGAGGCAACAGTAACACAATTCTAGACAACACAGTTCAACCAAAACCTTGAAGAAAACAAGTAGGGGAGAGTATCGTTCAATATGTAAGGTTGCAAGTTGCAACAGCAGAAAAAATTTATTTTACTTGGTCACTTGATACAATCAAATAAAAGGTTTTCATAGACATTGGCTACTACTGTTTGGACATATTTGTTCAGCCAAAGAAATCATATGTACCATGTAAAATAGCTCACAAAACCAAAAGTTGAACCATAAGTCCACAAGAAACCAAGAGCACAATGACTAAATTTCCTTAACCCAATGTGGGGAATAATCACGGTTGCTGTTAGTCACTGTAATACATTACTAAAGATGAAGGCACTGAAGAAGATAAATACCCTAGTAGACTCCTATATTGCCAGAGGAAATGAATCCAGATCGTCTTTAGCTGCAACAATGAGGCAGGGCACTTCAAAGCCAATATCCTCACCGTGACTAGCAACATCCACCAGCAGTTCAGTGTTTACTTTAAAATTTGAATTTCTTCACAAGTTATTTTTTATTTTTTATTATTTCAATTCATTTAGGGGCAAACTTGTCCAAAATGAATCAAAAGTTATAAAAACAATTAAAAACTTTTATGTGGCTAAAAACAATAAATCTGTAATTTTTTTCATAAACAGTTTCTCAAAATAGCATAATTTGCCACCACATATATCATCAAAACAATATATAACTATGCCGTATTGATTTCAAAAAATAACAATAAATAGGTCTATCATATTCATATATATTGGAAATATATAAGTCATCATGTTTATGTATAAAAATCTAAAATTCCATATAGCCAACTTTCAGTATGTTCTGCTTTCAAAACTAATGTTAAAATCATTACGCATTCAACTACATTCATTGATAGTACATCAAAGTTTATAGGGAATAACTAGCTAGTGATATAACCACCGTCCGATGTAGCTCAGTAGTAGTAAAAGTACTCGTTCAATATGAAAATTTCACAGGTTCGAGTAGCCGCTATTGTAAGTGATATATATATATATCAACTAGCTAGTGACATAAACATATAGGTTTCAATTTGATCTATTTTTTTTTCTCTAGTTTTGTTTTACGATGTACAACACTAAGTCACTGAGGTGAGAAGTGGAAAAAAATGGGTCTAGTTAGAGAAAGAAGAGAGAGAAGCTCTGGATTAGGTTCGGTGAGAGGGAGGAAGGATTACAGAGACAACTTAGTGTCCATCTTCGTAGACAATTTGAACCCTTGTGTGGATCAAAAGGGTCTATGGGGAATCTTCAAGGCTTTTGGATTGGTGAGGGATCTCTACCTCTCGCCTAAGAACAGTAGAAGGAGTTGTTGTTTTGCTTTTGTCAGGTTTGCTACTATAGTGGAGGCAGAAAGGGTGGCGAGGCTTACGAATGGCATGCACGTGTATGGGTGGCCTATTATCTCAAAGTTGGCCTCTTCTGATTGGAGGAATCGTAATAAGGTTGGACAAGGTAACTTTAAAGATCATTACAAGTTTCCTAAGGAGGATGCTCTCCCTAGCCATTCATATGAGAAGGTTGCTCCTGGTCGTTCATTTGTTGAGGCGATAAAAGATCCCAGGGGTGACAAAGGCCCTCCTTTGGCCTATGCCAGGGGCGAAATAGAGAAGACTGTGAAAGAGGTGGAGGTGAAGTGGGTTGGCGATTTACGTGAGGGTCTATGGCTGAAGAACTGTGCGGTAGGAATCATGAGATCTTTCTCAGATATCTCTTCAGTCTCTTCGAAATTGATCAAGAGAAAGATCCCTTTCGAACTGTTCTACTTGGGAGATAAGAGCATCCTATGGTCTTTTGTTTCGTCCTGTGTTAGAGATGAGTTTACCAAGGACTGTCTCTTATGGGAAGAGGTTTTCTCAACAGTAGTTAAGTGGTCCTCAGCGGTTACTCCACAAGCCAGATTATCTTGGGTAGAATTCATGGGAGTCCCTTTAAATTGCTGGAGCAGGGAGTTCTTTCTTTCATTAGGATGGGCTATTGGGGAACCCCTTTTAGTGGAAGAAGAAACTATTATGAGGAAAAGATTGGATAGAGGGAGAGTTTTGACTCTCTTACCTCACGGTCACAGGTGCCCGGAAAAAATCAAGATAAACAATGGCCATAAGTTCTTCTCAGTTTTCTTGGAGATGATTGAATCTCCGATGGAATTAGGCTGGATTTCGGAGACTTTGGGTTTGTATAAGACAAATGCTGTGAATTTTTCAAATTCAAATATTTTCAGAGATAGGTCCTATGGCAAGAGGCCTAGCAAAGATAGGAAGAAATCAGTGGTTAGGTGTGATTCTTTTGAGGAGGGAGAGGTCGATGCAAAGAGCCAGTCTAATCAGGACTCAGACTTCAGAGAAGGTATTAGAAAAAAGGGCAGATTGGACTTTGTCAAATCTGTCCAGGGAGGCTGTCAGGAAAAGGGGAAAGGTTACGTTCCAATTATAAATTTTTCTCATGGACCAATTCACAACTTTGCTCAGGGTCGCCATATATGGTCGCCATAGCGACCTTTTCATGCAAATGGCAACCTCATCATGAATTGCTTATGGTCGCCACTTGCTATATGGAGGAAAAGATGATGTTCATGGCGACTTTTGCATCTAACCGTTTTGCTCACCAGGGTCACCATAACGACAAAATGACGAACTTTGCACCACATCAGTGAATCAAGCAGATATCAGTACATGTCCCAGAGTGAGTATATATATAGTGGCCTTTCATCTTCAGGAAACATATCCCACCTTAGAGAGCACGAAATTCATCCCATTGAGATCTAGATTTCTCCCATGGTTTATCTTTCCACTTCCTCCATTTCTCTACTTGTACTTACCTAATTCCATCCAAACCTTAACACCAAACCTTGACTACTTCCCTAAATCATTTCTCTCCTACCATTTCTCCACCCAAATTCCTTTGTCACTTTCCACTAAACATCCACACTTTAAGACACATCCTCTACTTCTACTCTTTGCATTTAGGAGCATAAAAGAAAAAGAAGGATCAAGCTTAAAGAAGGAGGCCTAAGGGTGATTGCCTTATTATTTACTTCCTTTCATTTCATTGCTAATATGTGTAACTAAACCCCTAATCTAGGGGATAGATTTGAGGATCATTTGATTGTGGGTATTAGCCTTAACTTTGTAATGAATCTCTTTAAGTGTTCTATTCATTCAATCAATAGATTCTATTCATTATGTAATTGACTTGTATATCCACTTGTTAATTGCAATCTTGTTTAGAGTAATATGTTATATATTCATATTTGGATTGACACCCTTGTGTGATTAAGAACCCATTGAATAGGATAAATTAGTGGTGGGTATATCAACCCCACTAATCTAAGCCTTAAGTGGGGTTGATATATGATGCGGTCGTTTTGCGCAACAAAATATTGTTTTAAAATGTGATCGTTTTGAAAACCTTTTTTAATCACTTAAAAATCCACTTAGATAGAAAATTAGTAAAGTGGCAAGTATGATTCGTTCCACAGGGAATTAGAGTAATTAGTTGAATTAATTAGCTAATCTAAATGCGATAAAATAAATCATAGATAAATGGATGAGTGAATGGGTTGTCAAGCCATCAAACATATATGTAAAATAAACCTAATAAAACTAATAAAATGGAATGCTCAACAAATCTAGATAAGATATATGGAATAAACAATTAATAGGAATTCTAGGGAAATGATAGAGTAGCTAATGGACAATGAGCAATTCATACATGGCTTCTTTAATGCACTATCTACACAATCAAGGACCGATTTCCAATTATAAATTTTTCTTTTTCATTTTTTGTTGAAAGAAATTAGATGAAATGAAGGTTACGTTCGAGTAATTAATTAATTCGCCTTTTTCACTTTTTCACTTTTACTTGGTTATATTGTTGATTGGCAGCTGCGCTTATATATGGGGTGAATTTATAATTTTATAAATTTGTGGTTAATATCTTATTTTTGTCAAGGGCATTTGTGTCTTTTTATCATATCAATCCAGTCAACTGGTACAAGTAACAGTGGTCAACGATTTTCAGGGGAGGTTTGTGCAATTAAATGAAAAATTGAATATGGATACAATATTACCTAAACTCAGGTTTGATAACATGCTACGGTGCTCACAAACAATGTAGCCTCTAAAACGTAAAGGAATCACACCAATGTTGTTTCATAGACAAAATATCTACATCTGCACAAGTGAAACTGGTCTCATTACATATTGTCACCTCTAAAAGAAATTAGGGTAAATAAATTTGGGGAAAACGTTGAGAGATAGATTGAATGCAAAAGTGTAGATTTTTATTGAAAATGCCTGTCTGTTACAATAACAGAGCTTTTATACAACTCACAAGATACAGTAATGCAAGTTGGTTACGAATTTAAGGGCTGAGATTTGATCAGCTGCAACTGCTAACAAACTAACTTTTGTAACAAAACAAAAACGACACCCCGTTTAACAATTGACTTATGACACATAAATCCACCACTCCCAATGCATCAGATTCAACACATAAGTACATAACGCAATTCAACAGCCATAATAAGCCCCTTAGGAATGGCCTTCGCCTTGTTATATCTGATTTTCAAGCTATGGGAGTTTGGATGGTTCACTTTTCTGGACACTTCAATATGGAAAATAAATTTATATAATAAACGGTAGAGAATCAAGTGATCAGCAATAGTAAAACAAATATAACTTGATAGAATTCAGAGTACTATAGAGTTTAGTCTCAAAATTTAAGAACTTTCTGATTAAAGAAAATCTATTCTCATGCTATTCAACATCATCAACAAAGAAACCTAACAATATAAAAACTTGAAGTTCTAATTGACGTAAAGAATCTTCTTATATATTTGTTTTTGGGGAAACTCGACGGTACGAGGGAAATTTTATTAACAAATAAAAATGTAATAACACCTAGTCAGGAGGGGACATAATGAACCTTACTCCTCAAGTGATGCATAAAACCATTACAAAATATAAGATGCAAATAAAACCAAATAAATATAAATGCATGAGACAGAAATTACAATAGACAAACATGAAAGTAAATCAAGACACAAAATGCCAAAGAAGACATAAATTAGCTAACTGTTGGAGAAACCGAAGAGGACAAGTCCGGCCACCAAGCCAGATCCAAGAAGCCAGATCCAAGAGACATCCGCAGGCATCCAACGTTTCTTTTTCTTTCTCTCTATTTCAATCTCTCTTTCTCTTTCTGCTGCCTGAAACCTAACAAGAGCCAAAACCCCAATTTTTTATTTTTTTTTATTATTTCAATTCATTTTGGGGCAAACTTGTCCAAAATGAATCAAAAGTTACAAAAACAATTAAAAACTTTTATGTGGCTAAAAACAATAAATCTGTAATTTTTTTCATAAACAGTATCTCAAAACAGCATAATTTGCCACCATATATAACTATGCCGTATTGATTTCAAAAAATAGCAATAAATAGGTCTATCATATATATTGGAAATATATAAGTCATCATGTTTATGTATGTATAAAAATCTAAAATTCCATGTAGCCGTATAAACATTGCTATATAAAACTTTCGGTATGATCTGCTTTCAAAACTAATGTTAAAGTCATTACGCATTCAACTACATTCATTGAAAGTACATCAAAGTTTATAGAGAATAACTAGCTAGTGACATAACCACCGTCCGATGTGGCTCAGTAGTAATAAAAGTACTCGTTTAGTCTGAAAATTTTACAGGTTAGAGTAGCCACTATTGTAAGTGGTATATATCAACTAGCTAGTGACATAAACATATAGGTTTCAATTTGATCAATTTTTTTTACGATGTACAACACTGAGTCACTGAGGTACATAGACTTAAAATATTTCTTAATTCAGCAATATAAGATACTATCAAATCCAAGAGCTTAGTACCCTATTTTCTAATTTAATAATTATAAAATTCACTAACATAGAAAATAAAATCCGAACATCATGTTACCAGACAAATATGAAAATAGCATAAAAGAGAGTAAATATTAATGAATTTTATTGACTCACATAGCGTGCCAGATAATTAAAGTTGTAAGTAACACATTATTCTCCGAGTTATATTATATATAATCAATTTGATACAATTAAAAATTAGTAATACCTTTTTTTATAAAAATGTACCAATCACTGTTTAGTAACATAATATGAAAACTACCATCAGTCTGGTCATGTCATAATTTCAAGTTGCATGCGTGATATATATAAAAATAAAAACATAATATGAAAAATAGACATATGATGAACAATTAATCCAATAATAAAATGACGAGATGAGGTTGGTCCGGTGGTAAACCCCTCACACCAACACTACGAGGTTATGGGTTCGAGTCATTTCCCTCTAAAAAAACTCCGAATCAATATAATAATTTTTTAAAAAAATCTAATAATAATAATAATAATAAAGCTTAAATTGCTTCAAAAAACTAAACGAATTAAACAAAGCAAAACGAGTTCTACAAAAGAGAATGGTGATATTCAAATATAGAAGTATTTAATTTAATTACCTTGATAAGTTCATCTTCCTCCTCACAGTTGTCATGAGTGTTTGTCAATGACAAAACATCTTCATCCTCACCTATCCGAGAACTTCCATCGACTTCTTTACGATGTCGGACAAACATTAAATGCACACCACACTTTCCCACCTTATAACATTTCATTTGATCATGGTGATAACTTGTCAATTGATTGTCGTGAGTAATATAAAACTGGAAAGTGATCTCATTGTCATAACATAATAATTCACTGGGAGAGATATCGACACATGATTACACATACACATGGTTTGACCTAATATCCCACGGCGGTTTGTTATATGTACTAGTTTCATCGAAGCTTCCGTTCATAACACATGGGTCTCCATCTTTAGATTTGAGGTTGCAATTCCAGCTTACAGACCACTGACATTTTTCCATATAATCTTGATGGTCTAGGCATGGAGCCACAACAACGCTCAAAACAAAACCCACATAGTTATAATCGAACCAATCCGGTGGTAGCTCCACATTTATAAAAGACCCATTGCTTCGAAAATTAAACCATTCCGGAATTTCACTTCCAGGGTAACGTATATCAGCATATGGAATTTCACATCCAGGGTAATGCATATAAGTAGAAACCTACATCATTTTTTTTCATTAATTATATATGTTAAATCAATATTTAAGTAGAAAAAAAATTCCAAAAGAACAATAAAAAGATTTTTAAAAGATTTTATAAATCAAATCAATATTTAAATAAAATATTTAATTTTAAGATGAAATAGGGTATATAAATGATTTAAACTTGATTTTATAAGAATAATAATGATATTTTAAAAGATTCGTTTATTCCATATTCAAAAAGTAAACCCCCACATACTTCTTAAAATTAATATCAAAACTTGCTAGATTATCAATTAATCACTTTTGAAAGTTTTATCAAACATCATTTAATATCAAAATTATAAAATAAATTAATTTTAACTTTTCAAAAGCAATACAAAACTGGTCATTAGACATCTAAAGTTGATTTCAGTTGACTAATGAATATAATACTGAATTGTCCATACTTTTTAAAATTTAAAATGAAGAGAAAATAATATATATATATATATATATAATAAGAAATAAGAAAAAAAAAGAATTTAAAAGGAGCAAATCTGCTCCCTCAAATTGCAGGGGGACCATATCTGCTGCCTAAAAAGAAATATAATAACAACGTACATATTAAAAAAAAGGGAGTAATACTAACCTCAGCATATTCTCTCCAATATTGGACTTTCCGTTGAGCATCTTTCACAATGTCCTCCATTATATTTGGATCCAATTTGCAACAATTGCAAAAATCAGCATAAATCTCTCCAGGGATATTTCGAAATATTGAAAGGCACGGTAATACTTCCAGTGATGTGCAACCGAATGCACTTATCAGCATCAACTGAAGCGCCGGCAAAGATTTAAGCTTCTTGCAGTTCTCTATAAACAGAACCTGTAGGTTAGAGAGATTTATAATGCTTGTGGGTATGCTTTCAAAACTATTTCCCTTCAAATCTAAGACTCTTAGAGAGGATAAGCAATCGAGATTTTCAGGTAAGTTCGTGATACCACCATCGAATAGACGTAGCTGTGTCAGATTGTGCCATCCTACTATACGAGGTAAGACCCAACACACCGCGGTATCCCCTTTAACCCCAATTCTATCACAATGTATATCCTCAATATTCTTCAAATCTATTATAGATGATGGTAATTCTTTTATAGCAGTTTTCCAAGCGTACAAGTTCTTCAAAGATTCTAAAGTTCCGATATCACTAGGCAACTCCTCAAGCATTGAGCAACCTCCTATTGTCAGACTTTCAAGAGATTTCCACTCACAAACACTGTTTGGAAGACTCTTAAGCCTTTTACATTCATAAACATCCAAGTTAACTAATCTACGTAGATACTTGATAGATGAGGGAAGTTCTTCAATAGCAGTACTTTGTAGATCTAATCCCTCGAGATTTGGGAAACCTGAGAGGTCTGGACAAATGGTTATGCTGGAGTATCCAATGTTAATTTCTTTCAACTTAGCACTATGCTGTAACCAGAAGTTTAAAAAAAAAAAAAAAACAAATCAACACATAATATTACTAATTTACTACTTTATATAGTATTTACAAAGCAATGTAAATTTGAAAACATACTTGAACACCATTCCATAGTTGTTTAACTTTGATGTAACTCATGTCAAGTTTATGTCAAGTTTAACAAGGTTTTCCGGAAGAAAACTCGACAACAGTGATTTTATCGGGCATCCATGCCAACTAAGATACCTTAGCTCAGTGAAATCAAATTCAAGCGCTTCAGAAACATGCACCTTATTGGCCTCTCCAAGACTTGAGTTAGCCTTTCCAAGACTTGAATTATAAAAATTCAAAAATCTCAGTTCATGCATATTTGCGAAAGCACATGGATTTAAGTGTATATCTCTTATTTTTGACATATCCAACGAAATGCCTCTGATTGTTTTGGTACCCTAGTATATTCACAAAAATATATAAAAATAAGTTAGTACGTATATTAAATATGTAAAGACTTATTAATTGTTTAATTGTCAAAGAAACATATCATATTACCCGTTCTTTTCCACATAGCTAATGTACAAGTATAAATGGAAATGATACTCTATAAACTTAAAAATAGTTAATTGAATCTTACCGAATTTTTAGTCAGAATATGATAGATATCATCATGATGCCACAATCGACTACGTTTGCCAGGATCATCAATAGATTCTTGCCGCACAATTTCCCTAGCCATAGCTTGTAGCAAATCATGCATTGTTATCTTGTCATTTGACATGGTTATCAAAGACTTATCAATGAGAACATCCATTCCAATATCTGCCTGAAATCCACATGCTTTTATGAATGTTTTTACATGTTCAATGTCACTCCCACTAAAAAAAAGTGCAATATCTAAAAAGATATTCTTCTCTTGATCATCAAGTCCATCGTAACTTATTTTCAACACCTTCTGTATATCTTCATGAGGGATTGTTTCTAGTTTTTCAATTGCATCCACCCAAACCTCTTTTTTCCTACCAAGTAGATGGGACCCCAAAACTTTAAGTGCCAATGGAATCCCTCTAGCATATGTTGCCACTCTTTCAGACAGCTCCATGAAATCTTCTGTTGGATGGTTTCTTCTAAAGGCATACCTAGAAAAAAGCTCAAGAGCTTCCCGATCAATTAATTGCCGGACTTCATAAACTTGATCAACTCCACCAATTCGAAGCACTTGCAAATCTCTTGTTGTCATAA
This sequence comes from Acer campestre, assembly GCA_954870605.1. Lineage (NCBI taxonomy): Eukaryota > Viridiplantae > Streptophyta > Magnoliopsida > Sapindales > Sapindaceae > Acer > Acer campestre. The sequence goes on along the minus strand of OX940799.1, from coordinate 51,989,805 downwards.
TGATTCGACTTTGTGGGCCTAGATAGTCAAAACCTCCGATCAAATATTCTATTTTTTTATAATCAGACACGTCATCAAAAACAATAAGAAGCTTCTTACGGCCAAGTCTATTCTTTATAAAGGGACGTCCTACTGCAAAAGTACCACCTATATTTTCATTTCCACCCCCCAATAATGCTGAATAAAGGTCTCGCTGCAACTGATGTAATCCATTGCTCTGTTCACACAGTTCCCTAACATTGTGACAGAAGTAAGAACCTTCAAATTGATGAGAGATTTTGTTGAATACAGATTCAGCAAGAGATGTCTTGCCTATACCACCAATGCCCCAAATTCCTACACTACGGACATCGTTTGTCCCAATGCTTAACAACCATTCAATTTCCTTAATCTTTGAATCTATTCCAACAAGGTGTTTGGTATCAGGTGAGGACAAGCGATTCATTTTCTTCAAAACATCTTGGACAATATCCTCAGTAAGCACAGACTCAGGCCTAACAAATATTATAAACTATTAACATTAAGTTGTGATACAGCAGACAAGATTAAATATAATGTAATTTTAATTCAAATTAATAATACTAACTGCACATTTGAAATCATGTTACTTTTTTTTTTCTTTTATCATCAAAGAAATAGGCAACTTTTCCAATTAAAATTTCAAAACGGAATTGCGTTTACGTTATTCCCAATTAAAAACGACCGTAATTGAGAATAAGGAGATTATCTTAACTACATTTATGTCAAACTTATTTACCCTTAATATAAAATAATAAACTTGGTCTAATTAAATAATTAAAGGGCAAAACTATAACTAGCCATATAATCAAGGGGTTTTCTATTTTTAACTAGCATCAATGTTTTGACTGTTCTTAACAAACAATCTACTTTTTGGACAGAAATACCCTTAATGGTTTTTTTAATAAAAATACTTTTTTTATAAAGAAAATACTTTTTTTTTTTTAAATCTAAAAATATTGGACTTCAATAGGTATCGCAAACCTCTATTGGAGGTTGCAGACCTCAAATAAAAATAAATTTTGGAGGTTGCAGACCTTCAATGGAGGTCTGTAATTAAAAAAAAAAAAAAAAAAAATTCTTTTTTTCATAAAGAAAATTATTTTTAAAATATAAAAGTAAATCGAAAAAATAGGATAATTTTATCTCTTTAATGATTGTTTTTAATTTTGGCTAAAAATAGAAAACCGCTTAATTATAGGCTAAAAAGGGCTAATTTTCTCTTAAAAAACAATTATTATAAGAGAAAATTATGACTTACTTATTGGTACTTGAACGCCACCCAGAAAGATTGGCTGTTTCCTTGAGAGCATCCTTCCATCTCTGCACTTTGTGTAAACTCTCCTTAAAAAGTTGTTCATGCTCAGCAAATGCTTTTGCAAAACTCCCTGTCTGATGCCTTACATCTGATGGATCTACCCCATAGAAAACTGGTATCACCATCTGTTTGTTCTTGTCCCTGCATTCAAGGATCTTCACAAGTTCTTCCAGACACCATTTGGAAGATGCATAGTCTCTGGAGAAAACAATAACAGAAATCTGGGACTTTTCGATTGCTTCTAGAAGAGATGCGGAGATTTCATCTCCTCTGTTGAGTTTGTAATCAATGAAAGTATCAATTTGTTTGTTACACAAAGCTTTATGAAGATGACTGGTAAAATTGTAGCGGGTATCATCGCCTCTAAAACTGATAAAAACATCATACTTGAGTTGAGGAGTATTGGAAGAGGAAGAAGAAGGAATCAAACTCACTGCCATTGATGATGATGAGGTCAGAGAGTGAACGTTAAGACGAGGAGATAACAGAGTTGTTAGAGATGTGAATTCTTTATTGCTCTGTTTTTATTTTGCACTGATGTTAGAGTCTTCATTGACTTATATTTGGCATACCCATTTCCTAGTGGAAGGCAACCAGCTTCCGCGATATTTCAATTAACATTATCTTATTCTAAACCCAATGGTAGACTGGTAGTTGGTTTATAATATGCACAATAAAACACACATTAGGACAAACTCTTAACATTATTTATTGGATTTTAATTACTTTAATACTTTAGGGGACGCCTTTGGCAGCTCGCATTACTTTAATATTTTAATTACTTCATTACATTGGATAAGGAGTATGTATTAAGTTAATGCATTGTATTAATTAATACAAAATAATTGCTCCAATACACTGAGAGGCGCACTATCTAATACATCCAGGAGAGGTGTTATTAGCTTGTATTAGGCTATGCTCGATGCTTCACTTGATTTTAGATCACAACTTTTACTTTCTTTTTTCTTTTTTAAATGTTACCACTTTTACTTCTTGTTGGATTTTTTTTTTTATAGTAAAATAAAATAAAATAATAAATAGATAAGTTAATAATTTATTTTCTTAATAATTTCTATTTTTTTTTTTTGATAGTATATATATATCCACATATTTAGACTGGATATTTTTTTTAAGTTTTTACCATCGGTAGGATTTAAGCCACCGACTTGGAAGTCATTTGCCCGAACCTGAAACCCCAAAGTCATCCATAGACCAGCAGAACTACGCTTCTGGGGCTTTAAAATATTTTTATTAATAGGTGGGTTTACACTATATTACATTTGAATTGGTTTTTTATTTTAATTTTTTTTTCAAATCAAAATTCCCTTTACAATTAAAACATTTATTTCTTAAAAAATCTGACGACAACACAAAAAAAATAAATTAAATGAAAATGAAAATTTATATATGTAATAAAAATATCAATTATATATTAATTATTATTTTTTAAAATATAATACAATAAATATATATTTTAGAATGTGCTTTTTTATTCTAAAAATATAATAATTTTATTAGTTAATAAAATATCGAGGAATAAAAATCACATCCAAACATTGTATAACTTAATACAGTCTAATACGAAATATCACCAAATACATGATTGTATAAGAATAATACAGTTCAATGCAATACAATGCTATCCAATCTAATCCAATACAATCCGGTACAATACAATACAGTGTACCAAATGAGCCTTAAGTGTATATGCTTGAAATCACAATACATGGAATGATTATCTAATCATACCAAAAAAAAAAAAAAATAAATAAAATAAAATAAAAAAATGAATTAAGTTAATTTGTCCACATTAACAGAAACTATTAACATTATTAGTTAGACTTTTAATTCAATAGACCAGGCATGTTTGGCACGTTGTATTGGATAGTATTGCATTGGACTGTATTATTATTATACAATCCTGTGTTTGGTGATATTTCGTATTAGACTGTATTATGTTATATAACGTTTGGATATTATGTTTGTTTCCAAATATTTTGCTACAATTTACATATTTAAATTTACACTAATTCTAGACAACCAAAAAATTTAGCCCAAATTTCAATCCAAGTGATGTGGTAAGTGGTTTTTTCTTTAACCACATCATCCTATATTGTGTGCGGTAATGACAACTTACTTGCCACATTATTTGGGTTGAAATTTGGGTTAATTAGTTGGGTTGTATAGCATTACTCTTGAATTTATTTAAATTATTTTTGAAAAATTAAAATCAAATTATTTAATAATTTTAGTATGAAAGTATGAAACCGATGTTTGATAAAACATCCAAAAATGATTATTTAGAGATGTTTGATAAATTAGATTATTTAATAATCAGGGTGCAATTTTTATTAATGAAAAATTGATCTTTTATTAAAATTACTAAAGAGGGTAAAAAAATTAATTGGAAACATGCTTCATACCAATTTTTTAATGAAAAGGGTTGAAATGTAGGTAATTTTTTTTTTTTAAAAAAAATAAAATCCTATCGAAATCTCAAATTAAGTTTTTCCTTTTTTAAAAAAAAAAAATTAATTTTTTTTTTTTTATCTAAAATCTTTATTGATTCTTGGTCATTTAAAGATAGATTCGATAAAATAAATAAATAAATAGAAGAAAGTTTCAAAGTTCCTGTTATAAATATTTGAAGAAATAAAATAAGATGAATGAAGAATAGTTGAAGAACATATATGAAATAAGAGAGAGAGAATTGATAGAAGAATTAAACAAGAGAGAAGAGAGAAGAGAGAAGAGAGACGAGAGATGTGTGTCTATATTCATTATCAAAAATGATCAACCTTTACATGAGAGAGAGCACATATATATACAGGCAAATAAAGTGAGATAGGCAAGTTTCCATCAAAAAAAAAAAAAAAAAAGTGAGATAGGCAAGTGGTAGATATTATGTGAGAAAGAGAGGCGGTGGTGTAGGAAGAGAGATGGGCAAGTGGGAGATATTTTGGAGAGATATTGGGGAGATATTATATGAGAGATATTAAGAGATATTTAGGTGATATTTTATAGGATATTTTGAGTGATATTATATGAGATATTATGGTGATATTTGTGTGTATAATACATGTGGTAAAAGCCACACATATATTATAACAGTTCCAACACAATTAGATAAGTTTAAAGTCTCTCTCTCCTGATATATAGGAAACAAATTTTCACAATAAAATCTGCAATGCATATCCAATGATATCGTGCTATGTTATACGATAAACCAATCAAATGTGTTTTTCATGCCTTCGGGCTCCATTGCACATGACGTACATATATATAAGTTTTAGCTGTATCATTCATTCACTAGTCTCCAAAACCAAAAATGGAATATATAGCATTGGGACTTACTCGCTTCTCCCCATGAATGAACACCGATGGAATTCATAGATAGATAAAGAGGTCGGGTTCAACAACTTTTGTTAGGATCCCACATTGACTAAGTATGAGATTAGTCAAGGTATATAACCCGTTGGGCACCCTCTCCTTAGAAGTCGGTTTTTACGGATGAGTTCTACCCAGTGGATTTGTATCATTTGGTATTAGAGCCTACACAACGCCGAGCAGCGGGTTCGTCATGGATGGGGCGACCTGGGGAGGGCTACTACCCGAGAAAGCGGGATTTGCGGAGTCACCTAGCTTGGAAAGATGGGCAAGCGTGGTGGAATGTTAGGATCCCATATTAACTAAGTATGAGATTAGTCAAGATATATAACCCATTGGGCACCCTCTCCTTAGAAGTCGGTTTTTACGGATGAGCAGGGCTGGCCCTGCTGTGTTGCTAGAGGGGCAACCGCCCCGGGCCCCAATTTTAAAGGGCTAGATTTCTATGTTTTAAGTATTAGTTTAATAGCCCATTTTCATGCTTACATATTTTAGTATTAGTTTATGGGTCCTTTTTTGTTTGTTTTTTATTTATTTATTTATTATTATTATAAAAGGCCCAACTATTTGTTTTGGGTATTAGTCCAAATATCCGGGATCAAAGATGCCCATATTAAAAAGTTGAAAAGTTAAAACAATACCAAAAAAAATTAAAATTGGGTCTAGTACAAACAAAATCCAAAGATTTTGGTACATTACCTAGAGGTCTAATAAGGTTTTTTTTTTAACATTCTTGCTCCCAAATTCTATTTCTCATTTCTTTCAACATCTTAGCTCTCAACACTCAACACTCCTTTTTCTCATAGCCGATCCTATGGTGGTGCACCAAGTGCAACCTCCCTGGGCCCCATTTTTTATTATTATTAAAGCTAATATGTAGTTTTGGGTTTTGGGTATATAAGTTTGGGTCTGTTTTGAGTTGTTATAGTCCATAGAAAAAATAATTGTGACTCTAAAGGGCCCAATTCATTTTTTTTATATAATTATATGTATAGAATATATTTATAAAAAAATTGTGACTCTAAAGGGCCAAATTCAATTTTTTTATTATTATATGTATAAAATATATTAAAAAATCGTGGGGGCCATTTTGTGGCAATACCTTATTCATCATTTGACATGCCATGGGGCCCATTTTTTACATTTTCGCCCCGGGCCCCAAAAATGTCAGGGCCGGCCCTACCGATGAGTTCTACCTAGTGGGTTTGTATCAACTTTGGATGATACCTCAGCCATATCCAAGTCAGAAACCTTTGAGAAGCAAAAGTCTCGCTTTTCAAACAAAATCCTTTTAGTAGGGGTTGGTGCCAGCCAAGCCCAAACATGAGGTGGTTTGTTCTTCGAGTGCCTTTGAAAGACTTATGGATTCCCAGGGCTAGTGACGACACGTCGTTGCGGTGTCGGTCAAAAGATGAACATTTAAGTTCGACCTCGCTAGCGCGCGAGTCACAGAGACTAGCACAGCGGCAAGTGAGGTCGAACTTAAATGTTCATCTTTTGACCGACACCGCAACGACGTGTCGTCAAAGTGGCGCCGCTGCCGGGGAGGTGGCTTATTCATTGATAGTTACTAGTTTTAGCTTAGGTTCTGTAAATATTTTAGATTTATTGATTTTATTGCTTTGCGGAGTAGTTCGTTATGTTGAAAATAAACATCTCTTTTACTCATGCTTTTCATTGTGTGATCGACAATGTTTAGGCTAGGTTTGGGGGTGTAAGTCGTGTTATTTTTTCTTGTTTTTGTTTAAAGCATATGCATTTGATTTTCTTTGAGTTGTTTTGTGCAAGGAAAGAAAATTTCAGGTCGGATGGACCACACAACTCAAGAGAGCTTCGCGGATGCTTGGTTGGTTCGAATAACCACTCGCAAGGGCTAGCACTTCAAGGGTATAATGCTTTGCTTATTTTTGTGATTTTTATTTATGTTTAGATCTAAGGGTGGATATGTGTTGTGCTTAGATCTTAGGAATTTTAGGGTGTTGTTTTAGAAAATTTTCAAACCTCTGCAAAACTGCCCTGTTTTGAAAATTTTTGAGGCAAATGTTTCATTAAAACTGTACTCATTGGTGAGGAAATTACTTTTTTTCCCCATGCTGCGTTCTTCGATTTTTCATGCTGATTCCGAATATATAAAGAACGTAAAATTCTGGGTTGTGGATCAAAAGTTATGAGCATTTCTTCGACCAAAGGTCATGGGCGATGCCCTGTTTTTCGAAATTGCGCTTTCACTGTTTTCATCGTCCATTTTCACACTTTTCCCATTCGAATTTTGAAATACTTTTTAAATGAAAAGTGTGTATTTATATGTCTACTCTATGGTGCAAAAATTTTGAGAAATTATTTTAAGTGCTTTTAAAGATATGCACCAGAAAGTGGACCTTGGATGACTTTAAATTTCGACAGTTTTTGAAATCTCTGGCCTCCATGTTGAGTTGTTTTTCTTTGTGTGCCGGAAGAGACATGCATTGTATGCTTTTAGCTCCGTGCATCACTTAAATTTGCTTGTACAGTGCCAATCTTTTGATGTTGAGGTGGATGAGACCTCTATGTTTGTTTAGCCTAGGAAAATAGTGGAGACTACCCTAGTGAGGTTTCGAGCCTATTAGCGCCAAATTAAGAGGGTATATCTTGTTTCTACTCTTTAAACACTCTTCGATTTTGTTCTTAATTGTGATCTCATTGTACATACATTTTGCATTGATTGCCATAGAACTAAAATAATGTGGACTGCTTGTGGAGATTTGTATTCCCTTGTTAGATGGACTTTTAGAAATGATTTTGGGCTTGAGTGTGTGCGAAACTACTAAAATAGCCTAAACACTCCCACACCCATATATTCATTGCAAATTGAGGCCAAACACTACACCCCCCCCCCCCCCCCCCCCCCCCCAACCATTCCCTAGTTATTGTTCATGTTAAGGTGTATAGCTTAATAGAAGTTATGTATTGTAAAACTCTAATTATTGTAAAAGCGTGTACTTAGGCAAATGTATGCAAATTGTGCTAGGCAAAGGCTTACAAAAAGAAAAAAAAAATGAAAAAAAAAAAGAAGAAAAAAAAAGAAAAAGAAAGAAAGAATAAGTGTTGAAATATAAAACACTTAAGCCTTCTAGTTCTTCAAATGTGAAGTTACTCTTAAATATGAGTACAAATGTCGCACAAATGTGCAATGTAAATTTTATAGCCTAGACGCTTGTAGTGTAATATGTAATAGAGCTAATTTTGTTGTAATGTAATGTGTAAACACCTTGGCATGGTTGATAGCTTTATCCTTTCCACTCCTACCATATATTCCATCTCATACACCTTCACAAATCACCTTGGCCACAATATAAAGTGAGGGAAAGCCCATTTGATCTCTTAGAAAGTCTATATTGGGAATGTGAGTCGATGCATGCTCTTTCCACGTTCATGGCATTTCAATTCCTTCCATGAGATCTATCACTATAAATGTGCTTTTATTGAAATACTCATATGCGATACATTATATTCTAGTACATAAACTCATTCGCATATATTTGATTGAGAGTGATCGCCTAGGTTCTGAGTGGAAAAATCAGACTGAAATCCAGGGAGGATTAGAGTCAAGGCGAATTTCATCTTAGGCAATTTGAGCGTAGATGTTTTGTAAACCGAAAACATCCTAAGTATTGGCATACTTGCATTGCGTGATGCATTGTTATTAATTGGTATATTTGAGATACTAGCATGCATGTGTAGTCTTTGCTTGGTATGTTTGGATTGCATCTCAACTTTTCTTGCAGAGTATACGTTTGTGAGTGTCGTAGCTGTAAACTCTCAGGAGACTATAACTCCTCCTCTAGGGATCGCCTAGTGGTTTAAAGGCTTGTGGCACATGCTAAGTGCCACCGTGTTTCCTACGGAAGTGGACTAGCCTAGTTTTTACTTTTTATTCATTTTAGTTTGTTTTGCTTGTTTTGTTTTATTTTCATATTTGTTTTGTTTTGCTCGGGGACGAGCAAAAGATAGGTTTGGGGGTGTGATAACTCTTATTTTTACACATTGTGTAGCCCCTTACTTTCATCTTTTATGCTTGTTTCCCAGGTAAAACCGGGTATTTAACGGCTTAAATAAGTGTTTCAGGATTTCTTCCAGGTGAGGGGCGTTTTTGCAAAAATATGGAAATTCTGGGGCAAAAGCGTAATTTTTGAAAGTTAGATTCTGCACCCTTGTTTTGCGTTTAGGGGCCACAGAAAAGGGCGCCAATTCTTGGCAGAGGATCACTTTTTCTTAATTCTACGGCCTAGGACGCAGAATAGGGCGCATAATTGCAAAATTTGGGTTTGGCGAAAGCTTCCTGCAGAAAGCTCAACTTGCGGGGACCATATCTCTCTCCTTAGAATGAATTAGGATTTTTACTACATATGGTTGGAAAGATCCAGAAGTCTACTTTCCAACAGTTCTTCAAGATCATGATTCCGATACTTGTGGAGAAAGTTATGCCCATTTCCGTAACGGTTCGCGATGCTGGAAACCCACCAGCGAGATGCCCAATTTTCAGCCACTTTTGCAAGGGCATTCTCGTCCTTTCACCTTATTTCTGCCCTAAGACCCCTCCCCACTATATATACCCCCTTTTCTCTCAGTTTTCCAGAATCCCCAACTTCTCCTCTCTCTCTCTTCCGCCCCACTCTCTCTCTCTTCCATCTTCTTCATCTTCTTCACTTTCTTCACCAAATAAGGAGAGAATCCAAGTTCCCATGGAGGTTCTTCCTCCATGGGAGCTCACCACACACCTCCACCACAATTTTCACACCTCTTCCATCCATCTTAGGGCAGTTTGCAAGGAAATAGGAGTGGTTTTAGGACCAAATCCGAGCTAGGAAAGGTTTGGAGCATCTTTGGAGGATTTGTCTTCAAAGGTTGTCTCCTTTTTACTCATTTATTTGTATTTCTTGCTTCTTTGATGTGCAACCCCGATTTGGGGAATATTGTAAACCCTACACTTGTGTTATATATGTTGTTTGTTCTTAAATTCATGTGGGTTTTGTTCAACTCTTTGCTAATTACATGTTTTAAGCTTTAATTGCAATATCCATATGTGTAGAGGTCCGAAATCGATATGTGTCCATGATTGGGATTAGGAGTAGAGTAATTTAATGTAGGAGTAGTGTAATTTAGCATCCCATGATTGGTGATTGATTGATGGATGGATGACCAAAATGCCATGTTTAGAGTAATTGGAGTGTTAGAGATTCAACTCCAAAGAGTGGGAAAGGTTTCAGTTCAGGCATTTAGTTGCTAAATTGGCCTTGGTTCAAATCCTTGTGCTTAATGGGTCTTTTTAAGACACCATTATCCATCCTTGACCGGATTGGATAGTGAATTGATTTAGGGATAATTCCCAAATCAAGAGGATGAACCCTTAACCTATATTGAAAGTTCTTAATGTATAACAACCAACTTAATTGCACATGGTTGTTTGGTAAACTTGTTTCCCATGTCTAGCCATCCTAGGGAGATTGATAAAACCGAATCCGTATCTAGAGTAAACACAAACTGAATTCCTCTTATGCTCGTGTAATTATAGGGGTATTTCATTGCTTAATGCTTTCACTCGGTTGGCCACCTTGTGGATGATATTTAGGCTGTGTGTTATATATTGCGTGGTTCACATTAACATGTCCAGCGTGATATCCTCTACATTTGACCAGTAAGTTGAGAGATCACTAGGCTGGCGTGTAGAGCTCGTGTGTGTGTCCCACAGTCCTTAATGAATCCAAGCATTTATGCATGGATGTAATCTCTAAAACATCGAGAGAGATTAGAGATTAGAGATTAATTAAAGGGACACGAGCATATAACATACGTGTTGTATGGGTATCTCGTATTCTTAATGCCTTCACTTGGTTGTCATCCTGTATTTGGTTAGCCATTGTGAATGAATTATTGGCTGTAGTATGGCCCACGCGATTGCGCATTACATGCCCAACGAAATAACCACTGTATATGACCAGACAGTTGAGAGATCACTAGGCTGGCGTACAGAGCTCGTGTGGATTTCCCAAGGTACTTAATGAATCCATGCATTGTGTGGATGCGATTTCTAAGACTCGAGAGAGATTAGAGATCAATTAAGGGGATACGAGCCTATGATATACTTGCACATTGAGGGACTAAGTGAGTCTAGAGCTTAATTAAGAGGATTGTTACGGTTGAATCATTTCCCTAGTGTAACCACATTTCATGCATCTCTCCATTCCATTCTATCCATGTATATATTATGGTAGTTAGTTTATTTATTTATATTATTACTTACTTTTCCGCAAACGCAACACACGAGGTCTCTCGGAGTGTTGTAATAATAGCTAGAACCGGTGACGGTCGGTGAATCCCACCTCCCTGCGGAACGATACCCTCACTTGCCGCTGTGCTAGTCCTTGTGACTCGCGCGTTAGCGAGGTCGAACTTAAATGTTCATCTTTTGACCGACATTGCAACGACGTGTCGTCAAAGTGGCGCCGTTTGCACCACATCCACCCATCTAGGAGTAGATTACAAGAAGAATAGAGTCACTTTGATGACACGTCGTTGCGATGTCGGTCAAAAAATTGAACATTTAAGTTCGACCTCGCTAGCGCGCGAGTCACAGAGACTAGCACAGCGGCAAGTGAGGGTATCGTTCCGCAGGGAGGTGGGATTCGCCGACCGTCACCGGTTCTAGCTATTATTACAACACTCCGAGAGACCTCGTGTGTTGCGTTTGCGGAAAAGTAAGTAATAATATAAATAAATAAACTAACTACAATAATATATACATGGATAGAATGGAATGGAGAGATGCATGAAATGTGGTTACATTAGGGAAATGATTCAACCGTAACAATCCTCCTAATTAAGCTCTAGACTCACTTAGTCCCTCAATGTGCAAGTATATCATAGGCTTGTATCCCCTTAATTGATCTCTAATCTCTCTCGAGTCTTAGAAATCGCATCCACACAATGCATGGATTCATTAAGTACCTTGGGACACCCACACGAGCTCTGTACGCCAGCCTAGTGATCTCTCAACTGTCTGGTCATATACAGTGGTTATTTCGTTGGGCATGTAATGCGCAACCGCGTGGGCCATACTACAGCCAATAATTCATTCACAATGGCTAACCAAATACGGGATGGCAACCAAGTGAAGGCATTAAGAATACGAGATACCCATACAACACGTATGTTATATGCTCGTGTCCCCTTAATTAATCTCTAATCTCTAATCTCTCTCGATGTTTTAGAGATTACATCCATGCATAAATGCTTGGATTCATTAAGGACTGTGGGACACACACACGAGCTCTACACGCCAGCCTAGTGATCTCTCAACTTACTGGTCAAATGTAGAGGATATCACGGTGGACATGTTAATGTGAACCACGCAATATATAACACACAGCCTAAATATCATCCACAAGGTGGCCAACCGAGTGACAACATTAAGCAATGAAATACCCCTATAATTACACGAGCATAAGAGGAATTCAGTTTGTGTTTACTCTAGATACGGATTCGGTTTTATCAATCTCCCTAGGATGGCTAGACATGGGAAACAAGTTTACCAAACAACAATGTACAATTAAGTTGGTTGTTATACATTAAGAACTTTCAATATAGGTTAAGGGTTCATCCTCTTGATTTGGGAATTATCCCTAAATCAATTCACTATCCAATCCGGTCAAGGATGGATAATTGTGTCTTAAAAAGACCTATTAAGCACAAGGATTTGAACCAAGGCCAATTTAGCAACTAAATGCCTGAACTGAAACCTTTCCCACTCTTTGGAGTTGAATCTTTAACACTCCAATTACTCTAAACATGGCATTTTGGTCATCCATCCATCAATCAATCAGCAATCATGGGATGCTAAATTACACTACTCCTACATTAAATTACTCTACTCCTAATCCCAATCATGGACACATATCGATTTCGGACCTCTACACACATGGATATTGCAATTAAAGCTTAAAACATGTAATTAGCAAAGAGTTGAACAAAACCCACATGAATTTAAGAACAAACAACATATATAACACAAGTGTAGGGTTTACAATATTCCCCAAATCGGGGTTACACATCAAAGAAGCAAGAAATACAAATAAATGAGTAAAAAGGAGACAACCTTTGAAGACAAATCCTCCAAAGATGCTCCAAACCTTTCCTAGCTCGGATTTGGTCCTAAAACCACTCCTATTTCCTTGCAAACTGCCCTAAGATGGATGGAAGAGGTGTGAAAATTGTGGTGGAGGTGTGTGGTGAGCTCCCATGGAGGAAGAACCTCCATGGGAGCTTGGATTCTCTCCTTATTTGGTGAAGAAAGTGAAGAAGATGAAGAAGATGGAAGAGAGAGAGAGGAGAAGTTGGGGATTCTAGAAAACTGAGAGAAAAGGGGGTATATATAGTGGGGAGGGGTCTTAGGGCAGAAATAAGGTGAAAGGACGAGAATGCCCTTGCAAAAGTGGCTGAAAATTGGGCATCTCGCTGGTGGGTTTCCAACAACGCGAACCGTTACGGAAATGGGCATAACTTTCTCCACAAGTATCGGAATCATGATCTTGAAGAACCGTTGGAAAGAAGACTTCTGGATCTTTCCAACCATATGTATAAAAAATCCTAATTCATTCTAAGGAGAGAGATATGATCCCTGCAAGTTGAGCTTTCTGCAGGAAGCTTTCGCCAAGCCCAAATTTTGCAATTATGCGCCCTATTCTGAGTCCTAGGCCGCAGAATTAAGAAAAAGTGATCCTCTGCCAAGAATTGGTGCCCTTTTCTGCGGCCCCTAAACGCAAAACAAGGGTGCATAATCTAACTTTCAAAAATTACGCTTTTGCCCCAGAATTTCCATATTTTTGCAAAAACGCCCCTCACCTGGAAGAAATCCTGAAACAAGCATAAAAGATGAAAGTAAGGGGCTACACAATGTGTAAAAATAAGAGTTATCAGCTAGGGCAGGTGGCATAGTGCGGACTTCCCTGGTGTGAGTAACTGACACCACATCTCGACCAGCTCGTCCCAGCGAAACAACCAAACCACTTGACTTTTTCCAATCTTTCCTTTCTATAGTAGGTCAGGACTGAGACTGGCGATGAAGAAAAAGAGTGACGACATTTTTAACACATTTATCACTAAAGTTGATATACTTTTATATTAATATAAAAATTCTTATAATTATGCAGTCCAACAAAATCATGAAATATCCATGATCATATATACAAACAAGCGAGTCAAACCATTTTTCATTATCATAAACGAAAATAAAATATTGGCTTCAAATTGCAATCAAAGTTCAAACTTAAACCATCGTCATACGGCACGGCCAACTATTCTCATTACTAAATTTATTGATACTATAAAATTTAGACCGTTCAATATTCATTTTGATGTGGTCGAACGTAAATTTGATGATAACCATACTTGTCAACAAATGTTAAGATCCCAAGTGGTCAAGTTCAAATCCACTGTACATTTGCATAGAATCGACCAATTGACACACCTTAGTAACTTGGTATTTGGTAACAATTGAAATGTGTTAGTACGTAAGAAAGCATTTATTAACTTTGATAGGTTGGCCTGGACTAAGCTCATCAATCTGGATGGGTGAATAAAAGAATTTTATATCATTGATTGGCATTTGGCAGAGATGAAGCTAGGTCCAATATATTGCAGGGTTAATTTGAAAAATTATTAAAAGTTTAATAGAAAAATGTAGATAATAAAAAATATTAGGATAAAATATTAATAAAATATTTAAAAATTTGAGAACAATGTATAAAGCATCAACCTAGACAAGAACAGGTTCCAAGTTCATAATATTAATGTAGCTTTAAAATTCAATTCCACACATAAGACTAATTATAATTATATCAATTTTTTATTTAGTTCCCATATGACTCGTTCCCTTGAACTCTTGAAGCAACATTAATTGTGTTGTTTGTGTTTATATCTCTCACTCAAAACTATTTATTCATTCGGGAGGATCACTTAAGCAACTAAATTATGAATATAATTAAAGGAAAAAAAAAAAAAAAAAAAAACTTAATTTGTTTGTATAAAGAAAAAGAAGAACAGTGATGAGTCTACAGACCTATAATAACTTGGGGACATGACCAACTCATTTTGAACATTTAAGGGAGCAACTTCATTTATATTTTACACTAATTTGCGCTAGACCCTTGAATGGTACGTGAAGTTGCAACTTGTTCTCTAAATATATTTTTTAGACGTTAAACCCCTCGAACTATTGAAAATTGCCAGAAATTGTTGCAACTTGCCTCCTAAGTACGAAGGGGTTCTATCTCTATTTCGTCACTTTTTGACAATTTCCAACTGGTTTAATTAATAAGGTAAAGGGGAACTCAGATTCTTGATTTGCATGTGAGACCATATAATTAATTTGATTTCAAATTAATTTTAATAAACATTGTAATCACAAATTTTCCTTCTCCGCACTAATAATCCCTGTTAGTAAATGTGTGCCCTACCTGATGATGATGATGATGATGATGATGATGATGATGATGAATGGAGAAGAAATGACAAAATAGTGAAGACCAACAAATGGGAATTAGGCTTGATTTCTTATTGGGCTTTTATTAGGTATTTTGACCTGTTTTATATTTGGGCCGGTTCTTAGCGACGTGCCTAGTCTCAAGCCTAAGACCATCCGAGTTTTCGGCCTCAACTCTTTTATTGGGCTTTTACTTGGCTTCCTACTATCCATCCAATCAACTCCCTCAAAAGGTGCTTTGAAAAATCTGCCTGCCTTTATGACTTGAGTTGGACTATAATAATTTAAAATCTTTAGGGGCCGTTTGGTATAGGGGTATCTTGGCATGGGAATGAGAATCTGATAAGATTCCCATGTTTGTTACTAGGTTTGGGTTTTGAGATTCCCGGGAAAGTGAATCCCATGGGAATCACATTACCCCCCATTACCCTCCAAGGAGGTAATGTGATTCCCACCCCAACAGGTGAGTTTCAGATGCCCCTCCATCTGATTCCCGCCATGGGACCCACCTCATTAAAAAAAAAAAAAAAAATTCTTCTTCTTTTTCGTTCTTCACTGATGCTTTGACATCAAAAAATCCCCAATTTCATTTCATTGATTATAATACCCTAGATCAAAATTAACACCAAAAATCTTCCAAAAAATCTTCAAAAAAATCTTCCAAAAATCTTCCAAACCCCCAATTTTTTAAAATGAACATCAAAAACCCCCAATCGATCAATTTCTTCCAAAAAACTTCTCCAGCCGTTTGGAAGAAATGGAGGCAAGGATGACGAAGATCAAGAACCCGGCTGGAGGCGATGACAACAAGAAGATGAAGACAACGGCGACGAGAAGATGAAGATGACGACGAGAAGAAGAAGATGAACATGACGACGATCCAGTTTTTTCTTTTTTTCTTTTCTTGATCTGGTTTGTTTTGAAATGAAGACAAGAAGATGACATTGACAATGGTCTGGTTTCTTTTCTTGATCCAAGTGGTGTTATTTAATTATTTATAATTTTTTATTTTAAAATTAATTTTAACATGTTTTTATATATAAAGACAAAAACATTCCTATACGAACCAAACACAATTATCTAATATTCCCAGGAATCCAACATAATATTCCCATACACAACCAAACACATGTATACAACTTTCTCAAGAATCACATTCCTGGGTTTCATATTCCCAGGAATCACATTATTTTGATTACCCCATATCAAACAGCCCCTTAATATTTTAAAATTTTAGAAATCGTTAGATTCGTATGATTGAGAAGAATTACTATAGACAAAAATACTCTTTCTTTTGTTTTGACTCTTGACTTGCCCAACCCTATTTTTCCTTGCGCATTCTGTCTTTCTCGACGACCACTTATTTTTCTCCCTATTTCTGTTCTCTCTGTCGCTGCTGAAAAAAAAAATTCGAACTCTAGAAGGGAAAGGGAGCAAGGTTATCATGGAACTAAATATCTGTACATGTCTTCTCTACTCGACTAGTTCCCTCCTTCGAATCACTTCCTCTACCCTCCTCAACTCTCCACTGTAAGTCTCTTTTGCTATTGTAAATTACTTAATTATTTTTGTGTAATTTTGAATCTGATTTGTTGAATTATTGAGAAAATTTTCAAATAAATTTTAATTTTGTGGAGGTTGATGTATCAAAAATTTATTCATGTTGCATAGCATTTAGAGATCCAGTCAATGAAGATATCGTGGAAGCCAATATCGGTCTTGTTTAGTTTCATGGGAGGAGGGTCTAAAGAGACACTCGAATGGTACGTCAGCAATCCTGATTGGTGGGGTTATGTTTCTGGTGCACTCCTCCCTGATATTAGCAATTATGCTTCCTTGCTTATGACGATTTGTTGTAGTCAGAGCCAAATATCAGTCCCTGCTCCAAAGAACAAGTCCTCTGCCCTAAATCCTCCCTTGAAGTTCGTGATCTGAAGTAGAACAGGTTGGATAGACGGCGTTTACAGGATATAGATTTGTGAAAAGCAAGGGATACCCTATGAGTATGGAAATGGGCGTTTACAGGACCGATCACAACTCTTGGTAGATATTCAAAATGTGAATCCAACTCTAGGTAGACCCAGTGTGGACTGATTTGAAACTCACATGCCAGAGACAATCCACACCAATGCCATTTGATGTCACTTCTTTTTTTGAAACAAAAAGATCTTCGTTCAACAAGAAACAGATCATCCTTGGCCAACAAAATAAACAAAAATAAAGCCAATCTTGAAATGAATTGGTCCAACACAACCAACTACAAACCTAGCAACCGAGTAGGCAACTCTGTTGCAAATATGAACAATTTTCATATTTATACACTTAGATTTCATAGACAATATATCAAACACAAGTGAAACTGGTCTCATTACATAAATCATCCACTCCCAACGCATCAGATTCAACACATAATGGAAAGCAACCACCTTTCCACCAGTTTTGAAAGCAATGAGTTCACCAGCCCTACTCCAGCAATCTCCAAGCTCTTTGACCACTCCACCATACGATTCCTGTTGTGCCAAAGCAACCAAGCAGTAACCAGGAATCTCAAAACAATCTCCTCATTCTCAACTAAGCTAAGCCACATAATTCTGTAAACAACAATTTTGAAGCTTATTAAGACTGGGGAAAAAATGACATCCTGTAATTAACTGTTGTACTATGTAAGAACTGACCTGAAAATCGAAAACTTGTCGCGGCGTTGACGAGTCTGAACGGCTGCTCCAAGCTGCATTGTCAACAAGAGAAAAACACTCAAGGCAAAGGCACGGCATTGACGGGCTCGAGAGGATGGTCACTGCATATAGCGACATCGACGGGCAAAGGGAGGCGGCGGCGATGGATGACGAGGTATCTTTTTCTTTCTCTCTATTTCAATCTCTCTTTCTCTTTCTGCTGCCTGAAACCTAACAAGAGCCAAAACCCCAATTTTTTATTTTTTATAATTTCAATTCATTTAGGGGCAAACTTGTCCAAAATGAATCAAAAGCTATAAAAACAATTAAAAACTTTTATGTAGCTAAAAACAATAAATCTGTAATTTTTTTCATAAACAGTATCTCAAAATAGCATAATTTGCAACCATATATATCATCAAAACAATATATAACTATGCCGTATTGATTCCAAAAAAATAACAATAAATAGGTCTATCATATTCATATATATTGGAAATATATAAGTCATCATGTTTATGTATGTATAAAAATCTAAAATTCCATGTAGCCATATAAACATTGCTATATAAAACTTTCAGTATGTTTTGTTTTCAAAACTAATGTTAAAATCATTACGCATTCAACTACATTCATTGAAAGTACATCAAAGTTTATAGGGAATATAACTAGCTAGTGACATAACCACCGTCCGATGTGGCTCAATAGTAGTAAAAGTACTCGTTCAGTCTGAAAATTTCACAAGTTCAAGTAGCCGCTATTGTAAATGGTATATATCACCCAACTAGTGACATAAAATATTTTAAGTGGTACATAGACTTAAAATATTTTTAATTCAGCAATATAAGTCAGTCTTGAAACTATCAAATCCAAGAGCTTAGTACCCTATTTTCTAATTTAATAATTATAAAATTCACCAACATAGAAAATAAAATCCGAACATCATGTTACTAGACAAACATGAAAATAGCATAAAAGAGAGTAAATATTAATGAATTTTATTGACTCACATAGCGTGCCAGATAATTTAATTTGTAAGTGTAACACATTATTCTCCTAGTTATGTTATATATAATCAATTTGATACAATTAAAAATTAGAAATAACTTTTTTTTTTATTATTATTTATAAAAATGCGCCAATCACTAAACAAAATACCGTTAGTCAGGTCATGTCCTAATTTCGAGTCGTCGTCACTGTGCATGATATATATATATATATATATAAACATAATATGAAAAATAGACATATGATGAACAATTAATCCAATAATAAAATGACGAGATGAGGTTGGTCCGGTGGTAAACCCCTCACACCAACACTATGAGGTTGTGAGTTCGAGTCATCTCCCTCTAAAAAAAACTATGAATTTATATAATAATTAAAAAAAATCTAATAATAATAACTTAAATTGCTTCAAAAAATTAACAAATTAAACAAAGCAAAACAATTTCTACAAAAGAGAATGGTGATATTCAAATATAGAAGTATTTAATTTAATTACCTTGATAAGTTCATCTTCCTCCTCACAGTTGTCATGAGTGTTTGCCAATGACAAAACATCTTCATCCTCACCCATCCGAGAACTTCCATCGACTTCTTTACGATGTTGAGCAAACATTAAATGCACACCACACTTTTCCACCTTATAATGTTGTTTCCTATAATGTTGTTTCCTGCTATGATGAATATAAAACTGGAAAGTGATCTCATTGTCATACCTTAATAATTCACTGGGAGAGATATCGACACGTGAGTCCACAAACACATGGTTTGACCTAATATCACTGTTGTGAGTTGCATCTTTACCGAATTTTCCTGTCTTAACACATGGGTCTCCATTTTTATATTTGAGGTTGCAACTCCATCGTATACACCGACATGCTTCCAAACCATCTTGATGGTCTAGATATGGAGCCACAACAACGCTCAAAACAAAACCCACATAGTTATACCTGAACCAATCCGATGGTAGCTCCACATTTATAAAAGACCCATTGCTTCGAAATTTAAACCATTCTGGAATTTCACTTCCGGGGTAAATTATAAAAGCACGTTCTAGTACCCGTTCATAATCCTATACAATAAAAGTAATTAATATGTAACTTTTTTGACATTAGTGTCAAACTGTTTTAAATAAGGAAAAAATGTCACTAAAGTTACAACCTTTTTATGCAATATCAAATTTTCAAATGTTTTTAGTATATTAGTAACTACGGTCCTTATTTTATAAGAAATATATTTCTTTAGTCCTTCTATTAACCAACGTTAGTCAAAATTAAACAAAATTAATAATGTTTTCATCTTAATATACTCTTAAAATTAATAATGTTTCTATTATTTAAGAATAGGATAAAACATTGAGGTCCCCAAAGTTTAGCATAAATAAAATCCTACTTTATTTTTTTTTTTCATTAATTATATATGTTAAATCAATATTTAAGTAGAAAAAAATTTTCATAACAATAAAAATATTTTTAAAAGATTTTATAAATCAAATCAATATTTAAGTAGAATATTTAATTTTAAGATGAAATAAGGTATATAAATGATTTTAACTTGATTTTATAAGAATAATAATGATATTTTAAAAGATTCATTAAATGTTGAAATAGTAATTTCCATAATCACTTTCAAAAGGTAACCCCTCACAAACTTCTCAAAATTAATGCAAAATTTTGCTAAATTATCAATTAATCACTTTTGAAAGTTTTACTAATGTCAAAATTATAAAATAAATTAATTTTAATTTTTCAAATGCAATACCAAACCGGTGATTATACTTCTAAAGTTGATTTTAGATGACTAATGAATATAATACTGAATTGCCCATACTTTTTAAAATTTAAAATGAAGAGAAAATTATATATATATATAATAAGAAATAAGAAAAAATGAATTTAAAAGGAGCAAATCTGCTCCCTCAAATTGCAGGGGACCTTATCTGCTCCCTAAAAAAAATATAATAACAACGTACAAATTAAAAAGAAGGGAGTAATACTAACCTCATCATAATTATATTCTTTCCAATATTGGATTTTCCGTAGAGCATCTTTCACAATGTCCTCCAATATATTTGGATCCAATTTGCAACAATTGCCAAAATCAGCGTTGATATAGTACCACCGGTCAATGATATTTGAAAATATTGAAAGGCACGGTAATACTTCCAGTGATGTGCAACCGAATGCACTTATCTTTTGCAACTGAAGCGCAGGCAAATATTTAAGCTTCTTGCATTTCTCTATGTACATAGTCTCTAGGTTAGAGAGATTTATAATGCTTGTGGGTATGCTTTCAAAACTATTTCCATTCAATTGTAATTCTCTTAGAGAGGATAAGCAATCGAGATTATCAGGTAAGTTCGTGATACCACTATAGCTTAGATCTAGCTCTGTCAGATTCTGCCATCCTACTTTACAAGGTAAGAACCAACACACTGCGGTTTCCCCTTTAACCCCAAATCCATAAAAACTTAACTTCTTAATATTCTTCAAATCCATTATAGATGATGGTAATTCTTTTATAGCAATGTTGTAAGCCCTCAATTCCTCCAAAGATTCTAAAGTTCCAAAATCACTAGGCAACTCCTCAAGCATTGAGCAACTTGATAGTTCCAGACTTTTAAGAGATTTCCACTCACAAACGCTGTTTGGAAGACTCTTAAACCTTTTACAACCAGTAAGATCCAAGTTAACTAGTCTACGTAGATACTTGATGGATGAGGGAAGTTCTTCAATAGCAGTCCACCTTAAATCTAACACGTCTAGATTACATGGCATCTCAGGCAATATCTCCATATTTGAGCAGAAAGCGAGATTTAAGAAGTCAAGCTTATCGAGATCTTGAATAGAAGACGATATTTCATGCAAATATTTACAATTGTTCAGATACAATCTCTTGAGATTTGGGAAACCAGAGAGGTTTGGACAAATGGTTATGTTGGAGCATCCAAAGTTAATTTCTTTCAACTTAGCACAATGCTGTAACCAGAAGTTTTAAAAAATATATATATTAAAAAAAATCAAGACGTAATATCACTAATTTACTACTTTATATAGTATTTACAAAGCAATGTAAATATGAAAACATACCTGAACACCATTCCATAGTTGTTCAATTTTGCTGTAACTCATGTCAAGTTTAACGAGGTTCTCCGGAAGAAAACTCGACAACAGTGATTTTATTGGGCATCCATGCCAACTAAGATACCTTAGCTCAGTGAAATCAAATTCAAAAGCTTCAGAAACATGCACCTTATTGACCACTCCCAAACTTGAGTTATAAAAATTCAAAAATCCTAGTTCATGCATATTTGCGAAAGCACATTGATTTAAGTGTATATCTCTTATTTTTGACATATCCAACGAAATGCCTCTGATTGTTTTGGTACCCTAGTATATTCACACAAAAAATATAAAAATAAGTTAGTACGTATATTAAATATGTAAAGACTTATTAATTGTTTAATTGTCAAAGAAACATATCATATTACCCTTTCTTTTTCCACGTAGCTAATGCACAAGTATAAATGGAAATGATACTCTATAAACTTAAAAATAGTTAATTGAATCTC
Organism: Acer campestre; assembly: GCA_954870605.1. Classification (NCBI taxonomy): domain Eukaryota; kingdom Viridiplantae; phylum Streptophyta; class Magnoliopsida; order Sapindales; family Sapindaceae; genus Acer; species Acer campestre. Next base: position 51,967,315 of record OX940799.1, on the reverse strand, counting down.
ACCGAATTTTTAGTCAGAACACGATAGATATCCTCATGATGCCACAATCGACTACGTTTGCCAGGATCTTCAATAGATTCTTGCCGCACAATTTCCCTAGCCATAGCTTGTAGCAAATCATGCATTGTTATCCTGTTATATGACATGGTTATCAAAGACTTATCAATGAGAACATCTATTCCAATATCTGCCCCTCGAAATCCACATGCTTCTATGAATGCTTTTACAAGTCCAATGTCACTCAATTTGAAGAAAAGTGCAATATCTAAAAAGATATTCTTCTCTTCATCATTAAGTCCATCGTAACTTATTTTCAACACCTTCTGTATATCTTCATGAGCGATTGTTTCTAGTTTGTCAATTGCACTCACCCAAACCTCTTTTCTTCTGCCAAATAGATGGGACCCTAAAACTCTAAGTGCCAATGGAATCCCTCTAGCATATTTTGCCATCCTTTCAGACAGCTCCATATAATCTTCTGTGGGATGGTTTCTTTTAAAGGCATATATGGAAAAAAGCTCAAGAGCTTCATGATCAATTAATTGTTGGACTTCATAAACTGGATACACTTCACCATTTCGAAGTACTTGCAAATCTCTTGTTGTCATAATGATTCGACTTTGTGGGCCGAGACAGTCAAAACCTCCAATCAAATCTTCTATTTTTTTATAATCAGACACGTCATCAAAAACAATGAGAACCTTCGTACGGCCAAGTCTATTCTTTATAAAGGTACGTCCTACGGCGCAAGTACCTATATTTGCATTTCCGTCCCCCAATAACGCTTTAAGAAGTTCTTGCTGCAAGTGATGTAATCCATTGCTCTCTTCGCACCGTTCCCTAACATTGCAACAGAAGTAAGAACTTGAAAACTGATGAGAGATTTTGTTGAATACAGATTCAGCAAGAGTTGTCTTGCCAATACCACCAATTCCCCAAATTCCTACAGTACGGACATTGTTTGTCCCAATGCATAACAACGATTCAATTTCGTTAATCTTTGAATCTATTCCAACAAGGTGGCTGGTATCAGGTGAGGACAAGCGATTTGTTTTCTCCAAAACATCTTGGACAATAGCCTCAATAAGCTTAGACTCGAGCCTAACAAATATTATAAACTATTAGCATTAAGTGGTAATAAATCAGAAAGGATTAAAGATAATGTAATTTTAACTCAAATTAATAATACTGGCTAGTGGCTACACATTTGAAATAACGTTATTTTTTTTTCTCTTATTATCAAAGAAATAGGCAACTTCTTCCAATTAAAATTTCAAAACGGAATTGCTTTTACGTAATTCCCAATTAAAAAGGACTGTAATTGAGAATAAGGAGATTATCTTAATGTATACTTTATTTATAACTACATTTATGTCAAACTTCACATGATCTCTATGTATTTACCCCTAATCAAAAATAATAAACTTGGTCTAATTAAATTAAGGGCAAAAATCATAATTAACCATATAATTAAGGGGTTTTCTATTTTTATCCATAATGGCTTTTTTTAATAAAAATATTTTTTTAAAAGAAAATAACTTTTTTTTTTTTTTAAATCTAAAAATATTGGACCTCCATTGAAGGTATCGCAAACCTCCATTGGAGGTTGCAGACCTTCAATGGAGGTCTGTAATTAAAAAAATAAAAAAATAAAAGTTTTTTTTCTTAAAGAAAATTAGTTTTAAAATATAAAAGTAAATAGAAAAAATAGGATAATTTTATCTCTTTAGTGGATTATTTCTAATTTTGGCTAAAAATAGAAAACCCTTAATTATAGGCTAAAAATGGCTAATTCCTCTTTTAAAAAACAATTATTATAAGAGAAAATTATGACTTACCTAAAGGTACTTGAATGCCACCCAGAAAGATTGGCTGTTTCCTTGAGAGCATCCTTCCATCTCTGCACTTTGTGTAAACTCTCCTTAAAAAGTTGTTCATGCTCAGCAAATGCTTTTGCAAAGCTCCCTGTCTGATGCCTTACATCGGATGGATCTACCTCATAAAAAACTGGTATCACTATCTGTTCGTTCTTCTCCTTGCATTCAAGGATCTTCACAAGTTCGTCCAGACACCATTTGGAAGATGCATAGTCTTTGGAGAAAACGATAATGGAAATCTGGGACTTTTCGATTGCTTCGAGAAGAGATGCGGAGATTTCATCTCCTCTGTTGAGTTCGTAATCAATGAAAGTTTTAATATGTTTGTCACGCAAAGCTTTATCAAGGTGATTGGTAAATTTGTAGCGGGTATCCTCGCCTCTAAAACTGATAAAAACATCATACTTGAGTTGAGGAGTACTGGATGAGGAAGAAGAAGGAATCAAACTCAATGCCATCGATGAGATCAGAGAGTGACCGATAAGACGAGGAGATAACAGAGCTGTTAGAGATGTGAATTCTTTATTGCTCTGTTTTTATTTTGCACTGATGTTAAGAGTCTTCATTGAATATATATTTCCTGGTGGATGGCAACCAGCTTCCTTGATATTTCCTTGATATTTCAATTAACTTTCCTAGAAACAGAGCACCACAGAATCTCTTGTTCTAAATCCAATGATACACATTAAAACAATTTTTTTTTATTAGATTTTTACTTTAATACTTTAGGTGTATATGCCCGAGCAATTAAAATCACAATATATGGGTATGATTATCTAATCATACACACAAAAAAAAAAAAAACAAAAACAAGAAAAAAAACATTTAAATTATTATTTTGAATAAAATAAATTATTTTTAAAAATAAATAAAATTAATTTGAAATAAAATAACATTTAAATTAAAAAATATTATAATAAAATAACATATATTAAATTAATTTTTAAATCAGATTGAATAAATTCAATATGTTAAATATAAATAATATAATATTTTTTAAAGAACAAAAGACCGGGACAAAAACAGTCCCAGCCAAAAAACTAAAAAAGTAAAAAACTGAAAAGAAAAAAAAGTTTTATAAAAAAAAAAAAAACTGAAAAAAGCAATAATGTAAAAAAGAAAGGACATCACTTGGATGCTGACCGGTTAGTACTCAAGGTACTGACCACCCAATGGTTGATTACCACGTAACTCAAAGCAAGGAGAAAAATGAAAAAGGTAAAAGAGTTTTAGCCACGTGGGTGGTCAGTATGGTTTGGGTAATGACTAGTCAATACCGCGTTTTCTAAAGAGAGAAAAGGTTGGGTCTCAGCTAAAAACAAAATTAAAAAGAAAAAAAAAAAAAAAAAAGACTGAAAAAAGCAATAATGTAAAAGGAGAAAAGCAATATAGAAATTGCTTCTTCTGCTTTCCACCTAAATAAAGTCGACAACTAGCTAGAGATATCTTTTTGGGTCTAAAGTAACGTTGGTGGATTATATATCTTTTACTTATATAATGCAAAAGTTTCTTCTATATTCTATCTTTCACACGAAAAAATGATATCATATATAGGGGGAATTGCACAAACATCCCCAAGGTTTAATAAAATTACACAAATATGACAGTTTTGGCTATATTCACACAAACTTCCCTTAATATTTGAAAATTATTGCACAAACATCCCCTACCGTTAAATAAATTCGTTAGTCAATGGTCAAACATGTAAAAAGTCTAAAATACCTTATATTTTTATTTTAAAAAAACAAAACAATTTAAAAATAAGATAAAAAAAATTTAAAAATCTTTTATAAAACATGAATGTATCTTAAATCTGAAACTTAAAAAAAAAAATTCATCTTAAAAAAAAAATTAGTTTGTGCAATTTCCCATTGATTTTAAATAAATTTAAATTTTAAAATTTATTTATTATTAAATTGTTTTAAAAAAACTATTTTTTTATTTGTAAGGATGATTTTTTTTTTCTAGGTTTCTGATTTAATATACATTAATGTTTTCTAAAATATTTTTTTAATATTTTTTTATCTTATTTTTTAGTTTATTTAAAATAAAAATAAAGGGTATTTTGGACTTTTTATTGTTTTGACCATTGACTAACGGATCCATCTAAAGGTAGGGGATGTTTGTGCAACAACATTCAAATGTTAAGGGAAGTTTGTGTGTATATGGCCAAAACTGTCATATTTGTGTAATTTTATCAAACGTCGAGGGATGTTTGTGCAATTCCCCCTTATATATGTAATGCCCATTAACGTTTGCCTCTTTTGCTTTCCACCTAAAATTGGGAGTATACTTTTACTTAAACAATGCAAAAGTTTCGTCAAGTCATCTTTGTTGGCTCCAGTACACCACCCCATCTATAATTGATATAGTATGTGCATAGAACAATTTGGTCCACAATTAGATGGATTATTTTACACTAGCAATCACACAAAATTGATTATGGTTGTGTATTATCCTGTTCTGCTCATTTCCTGTACTCAAAAGTTTAAGACCAACACAAGTGACTCTGCTGCTCTGTTCATTTACAAGTGAGTCAGTAGCTGAGTCAAGACAAGTACTTGAACGAGTTGACTCTGTTCATCGAAAGTGATAAAGCTTCTACTGGCAACTAGGAGTGCGAGGCAGCGAGATGAGCAGCCCCAATGCCTGAGCCATCATTTTTGAAAAGAAAAAAAAATTATTAACTTTCAAATACACCCAATTTTCTTGTTATGCGCAGATGAATGAGATGATGATACTAATGATTTTATATTCTATAATAGATATTTTTTATGTTTTGAAATCTTGAAGTGCACCATTTACAATTTATGTTCTATAATAGTATTATATCTTCTATTCTATTTTTGTTTAATCTATTTTTTTTTTTTTTTTGAAAACCAAATTTATTAAAGGAACAAAAGGACTACAGCCGTCTTGGGACTTCTCCCAACACAATCGGAGCCACACAAGGTGGAACATCCTCCATCCAAAAATTATCAGAAGAACAACATAAACTAAACTTAGCTAGGAAATGAAATGAGCTGCCATATTAGCTTTCCTAGAAACAAACACCACTTTGCAGCCTGGGGAGCCACGAATTAAATCTAAGATATCGTGAATAACCAACCTAATATCAGCCAAGGGAACCACATCAGAATTGATCATAGAGACCACCCCTAGAGCATCAGATTCAACCACACAAGGCCAAATACCAGCCTCAAGCGCAAAACGAAACCCCCGAAGAATAGCCAGAGCTTCAGCCATCGGAGGAGACAAGCTAGCCGCAGCAACATGAGTACACGAAGCAATGACAGAACCCTTCCAGTCCCTAATAATAGCACCTGAACCAGACCTATTCCTCAGCGCATCAATGGCCGCATCCGTGTTGACCTTAAAGAACCCCATATCAGGAGGTCTCCAAGAGGGAATAATCGCCACCTTACCACCAGAATTGGACACCCCCGAAATATTGGCACTTCTGAAATCAGCTAAAAACTGCACAGCCCAAGGAACAATGTCCTCAACATCAGCAGAACTGGCTTGGAATAAAAAAGAATTACGACGATGCCAAATACGCCAAAGCACAACACACAAAAGCTCCAAATCAGCAGCCAACCCATTCCCCTTACAAGAAAGAATGAAATCCATGAAATCCATACCATCGGACACAGCAAGGCTATTAAGATTCACAAAATGCGCCCTCACACTCTTTAAAGCAGAGCATTTCCACAACCCATGAACAATTGTCTCTACCTTATTTAAGCAAAAGGGACACCACCTCTCCACATCCAAATTTCGCCTGATTAAGACATCTCTCACTGGCAGCCACCCTTTACAAGCCTTCCACAAAAACATTATCACCTTAGGAGGCAATTTCAGCCTCCACAAATATTTCCACCAGGAATCCGACGCCCCCAAACCAGAACCAGAAGCTAAAGAATTCTCCAATGAGGAAAAACCAACATGGTAAGCACTCTTAACAGAGAAAGAGCCATACTGATCAAAGTGCCACATTAAAGAGTCCTCACTAACAGTCGAAGAGCAAGGAATGCTAAGAATACACTCAGCATCATCAGCCAGAAAAGAATCACGGATCAGGGCTTCATTCCAACGGCCGGAAGGCAGCTTCAGCTCACACACCAAAGCACCATTATCAAGGACAGCGGGAGAAATGGGTAAGAATGAACCAGGTCGAGGAATCCAGCGATCATGATAAATTCGAATCGACTCACCAGAACCCACACGCCACCGGGACCCTTTCTCCAAGAGCTCCCTACCCCAGATAAAGCTCTTCCAGATAAACGAACTAGATTGCCCACACTCAGCAAGAAGAACCGAAGTATCAGCGAAATAACAATGCTTCAAGACTCTAGCAGCAAGGGTCCTCGGATTATGGTGAATACGCCAAACCTGTTTAGCCAAAAGAGCCTGATTAAAAATCTTGAGATCCCGAAAACCTAAACCCCCATCTTGCTTACTCTTGCACGACTGATACCAGCGGCCCCAATGAATCCTGCTCTTATCCTCATTAGAACCCCACCAAAATCTCGCACACATACTCTGCAAATCATTAATAAGGGACAAAGGAACTCTGAAAAGAGACATGGCATACGTCGGGATGGATTGAATGACAGCTTTTAATAAAACATATTTTCCCCCAGCTGAGAAAAATTTGCTTTGCCAACCCTTCACTTTGTCCCAAACCCGGTTGCGAATACTTGCAAAAAGAGCCTTTTTATTTTTTCCCCGCAAAACTAGGAAGGCCCAAATAGCGCTCATGACAGTCCACCAATCTCACCCCCAGAATACCAGCTAAAGCAACAGCCCTGGTAGAGCTCACTCGTCTACTAACACACAAGGCGGATTTCTGAAAATTCACAAGCTGACCAGAGGCACGCGCGTAACAGTCCAGAATTTTCTTAAACGTCAAGCAATCCTTCTCCGAGGCTTTGGAAAACAACATACTATCATCCGCAAAGAATAAGTGGGTGATTTTCGGGCCACCTCTACCACACCTAAAACCTGCCAACTCCCTTCTCCTTTCAGCCGAAAAAATCAAGCGAGACAATCCTTCAGCACAAATAAGAAAAAGATACAGGGATAGTGGGTCCCCCTGACGAAGGCCCCTTGAAGGTTTAAAATGGCCACACACCTCCCCATTTAGAAGAAAAGAGAAGGAGAAGGACCGTACACACCGCATAATTCTGTCAACCCAAGAAACGGAAAACCCCAACTTGACAAGCATACTAGCAACAAAATCCCATTCCACCCGATCATAAGCTTTCGACATGTCAAGTTTAATAGCCATCGCCCCTTTACGCCCCTTTTTCCAACGTTTTAAAGCGTGCATGCACTCGAAACCCAAAATAACATTATCAGAGATAAGTCTTCCTGGAATAAAGGCGCTCTGCGTCTCCGAAATAACATCATTCAAGACCATCCTGAAACGATGCCCAAACTAAACTAAAAGAATTAGTGCACTAATCTGAAATAACATAATCTATTTCAAATCTGTTTTTATGCCCAAACTAAAAGCTATGTGCGTGATTGCTTTTACTTGAAAAATAATTACTCATTTTTCAAGTTTTTAGTGGATGGTTGTTTGGTAAACTTCCTAAAAGCATTTTATTTTGCAATTTGCTCCTCCAATATGTTATGTAATGCGGTATAAGATTACATAATGTAAGTGGAAGATGTATTCAATATATATTTTTTTAATTATTATTATTATTATTATTATTATTATATTCTTACACTAAATTAGACACCTAGTTAGTGGTTTCATTTCAAAATCAAATTAGCTTGAATCAAAAATATTGTAAATTTCAAATATATATATATATATATATTGTTCAGCTACAAAATTTATTGAAGTTGAAGAGAAGAAAATTCCAAATATATAGATAGTAGATAGATAAACATGAACTCATCTAAACTCACCTAAAATACCCAAAGAGAAAAAAGGAAATATAAGTGCTCTTTTGTAATTTCAGCCAAAAGTATAATATAGCTGTGATATTGCTAAATGTTAGGGTATGTCATTGCAATTAATGATCTCACACAGTCACACACTAGAATCTAGATCATCGAAACGCAACAACAAGAATCATTTTCATTTTCATTTTCTATTAAAACTTTCAAAAACAAAAAACACACACACACTCAACATGAACAACACCACCACTTTCCGCCACCCTCACTCTCCTAAATCCACCACTCCCACCGCCGCTTCCGCCACCATAATGGACCGCGCTGTCTCCTCCCGCCGCTCCGCTGCCCCCTACTCCTCCGACGCCGAGCCCCTCACCTGCGCATCCCCCATCCGGGTCGCCGAGGCCGCCGCCGTCGACGAGTCCAAGACCAAGCGGCAACATCTCTCTCTTCTGGCCTCCAACTACCTCTCTCGCATCGCTAACTCTCCCTGTCTCGTCCTCTGCATTGTCACCGCTCTCGTCGTCATCTCGCTTGCCTTCCATTCTCGTAGCCTCGTCTGTGTCTCTCCGTACGATCCCGTCTCTCGGATTGGACCCGGGTTGCTCCGCCCCGATTTGCTCGAGTCGGATTTCGGGTATCTTGGAGTTCCCTGGTGTAAGTCTCTCTTTGCTTGTTAGCTTCAGATCTGGATTGTTTTCATTTTACATTAATATTCTTGCTAATTGTCTTTATTTTTTTATTTTTTTGTGGGTATTTGGATTTTGTGTTTTTTGTTTGATCAATTGTTTCAATATTTGATTATAAATGTTTTATCTTTAATGGGTCGTCAAGATTTGATGGATTAATTGTTTGTAAAGCATGTAAATTTGCAATCCATCCGCTAGGGTTTGCGTTGGTAACATATCTAAAATCGGAGCTTCTAGGTGGTATGACTATGGACGACTGGGATCTTATAAGTTATTCATGATCATTTGTTCTTATGGATTCTATATCTGCATTGTTGCTGTTAGTGCATTGAATTTACACTGGTAGTATATTGGTGATTTAAAAGGCCTTCATTTATTGGTTTTCAATTTATTTTTTTAATTAGTCGTTGCTACTTAGACATTCCTCTTGTTTTCAAATTTTTTCTTGTGATGCACTCGCTTGCTTGTGCAAACAAGTATTATTTCCGATTATAAACTTTTCTTGCTGAAGATTAGTTTTTGCATGTTTCTTTTAAATCGAATGATGGGGTTTATAGAAAGATAGATCCATGGACATATAGATGTTGATCCTGTTTGTTGATTTGGTTAATATTTAAGTTATATTTTAAAGTTTTAGCCAATAAATTAATTTGGTTCCAGGGATGATGTTCAAATTTTCATTCTTTACTCGCGAGTTTAGATGTTGTTTGGTCCATTGCTGCATGATCTTCTAAACTAATTATGGATACTCGGTTTATCTATTATCTTTAAGGATCTTTCACCATTTTGATTATGCAGTTGTGTTTTTTTATTTTGTTTCATCTCTATCTATAGAATAGAGATTGTGGCCCAAGTTGAAATTATAGAATGTGGTGATATGTATAATTTGATCGAATGAAATTTAGTTGAAAGACTTTAGTTTTAGTTCATTATTCTTAGCTGCTTATGGTTTACGATCCTTGTCAAAAGGCAGATCGAAACATGGAAAAACAGTGGACTGGACATCCAAGGATTTACTCAAGGCTTTGGAAGAGTTTATTCCAATATATGAGATTCGTCCAATTAAAAACAACACGTATTGCATGGGGTTTGATTACAGCTTTGGGCTTCGGTTCATTACTCGGTGGCTGAAGCCAGATCTTGTGATTGAGAGTGTTGCTTTTAAACGAATTATTTACCTTGTTTGAAGAGCCGTCAGTGAGACTTTATGTATGCCTCCATATGGTTCATACTAACTTTCTAATTGGAGTTTCCATTTCGTTTTTCCCCATAGTTGTAAGCTAGTACTTGCCCATAATCAGTTTCTTAGCTTCAGACATGTTATCTCATGCTAGTTACAAATATACGATAAGGATAATTAATTATTTCCCATAATTTTACCCCTGTATGGACCTATGCCAGCATTTTTTTTTTCTTTTTCTTGTTCTCTTTTTGTTGAAAGAAATTAGATGAAATGTATGTTCGAGTAATTAATTAATTTGCCTTTTCGCTTTTGATTCAGGAGGTGGTCATAGCTGCTTTAGTGATAGTGATGAAGCAAGGATTCGAGCTAGAAAGAAATTCTGGGAGAAGGCAGTGGATGTACAAGAGCTATGTGGACCAGGTGAAACTTGGTGGGGTGTAGGAGAAATGCGAGATAATTTTAACCACGGTAATACGCCAATCTCCTATGCGGAACATTTTCAGAACAGCCGGTTATCAATTCTAGATTCATGGCTGGTCCTTCCTTCACTCATCAAACAAGATATGATCCTGCTCGTGCACCTAGTCCTATCGTGGAAGATGGCCGTTATGGCCTGTTCCGATATGAAATCTCGGGTTCAATCACACTTCACAATACGTTTTCCAAGTAAAATTTAAAAACAAAAACCATTGGTCACTTATTTATTGCTTGCATTAATAATAATCTTTGAAACTAAAACATACAACCACCTCAACTAGTCACCTGCTCTCATTTTACCTGCTCTTAATACAAAAAAAATCAAATAAAAGTTTCAATGGATTAATTTGGAGAGAGTTGAAGAGTTAGAGTGAGAAAGTACTTTATTGATTTGATTTTCTAGGGTTTATAAAATCAGAAATCAAAATAAACTCTAAAATGTAATCCATTATACCTAATAAATATTGTAGTTTTGAAAAAAAATAATGTTTGGGTATTGACCAGTTAGTGTCAAAAATACCGACATCACCAATGAGAGAATATCACGTGATCTAATTTGTGAGATAAATGTAAAAAGTAAAAGAAAAAAAAATTCACGTGTTATACTCCCATTGGTGGGGTCAATATTTTGGGTACAAACCAGTTAGTATCTAAAACACTGACCTTACCGATGAGAGTGTAGCACGTGGTTTAATTTGTGGGATAAATGTAAAAAGTAAAAGAAAAAAGGCCACATCCTACACTCTCATTGGTAGGGTCAATATTTTGGATAATGACCGATCAGTACCCAAGTATTATTCTTTGAAAAATAAATAAATTTTAAAAATATAATTTAATCAAATGAGTAATAATTACATAGTCTCTCTGTCTCTCTCTCCTTTCCCATTAACTACATAGACTATCATTCGACATTTAAGGCTTGACCGGTACTTTCAAAAATCAGAATCAATTTATTTTACAATATATTTTGTTTTAGAAAATATAGCAATACTTTTATTAGACAATCCATTACATATTTAGTTGAATAAAATTTATACTTAAATGTATAATTTTTAATCATCATTTATTACATAATGATTAAAATAAAAATTCTTATAATTATGCAGTCCAACAAAATCATGAAATATCCATGACCATATATACAAATTAACAAGCGAGTCAAACCATTTTTCATTATCATAAAAGGAAATAAAATATTGCTTCAAATTGCAATCAAAGTTCAAACTTAAACCACGACATGGCCATTATTAAATACACAACTATTCTCATTACTAAATTTATTGATACTATAAAATTTAGGCAGTTCAATATTCATTTTGACGTGGTCGAACGTAAATTTGACGATAACCATACTTGTCAACAAATGTTAAGATCCCAAGTGGTCAAGTTCAAATCCACTGTACGTTTGCATGGAGTTGACCAATTGACACACTTTAAAGACTTGGTATTTGGTAACAATTGAAATGTTTTAAAGACTTGGTATTTGGTAACAATTGAAATGTGTTAGTATGTAAGAAAGCATATATCAACTCTGATCTGGATGGGTGAATAAAAGAATTGGTAGAGATGAAGCCAAGATGATAAGCATATCGTCAATCACCAGTGGCTTCACTATCTGCAGATCTGTGTGGATTTTTATTCAGTTCCCATATGACTCGTTCCCTTGAAGCAACATTAATAGTAACGTGCCTAGTCTCAAGCCCAAGACCATACGAGTTTTGGGCCTCTACTCTCTTATTGGGCTTTTACTTGGTTTCCTACTATCCATCCCATCAACTTCCTCAAAAAGTGCTTTGAAAAAACAGCCTGCCTTTATGACTTCAGTTGGACTATAAATATTTAAAATCTTTAATATTTTAAAGTTTTAAGAAATTGTTAGATTGGTATGGTAGAGAAGAATTATTATAGACAAAAATACCCTTTCTTTTGTCTTGACTTGCCCAACTCAATTTTTCCTTGCCTAGTCTGTCCTTCTCGCCGACCACTTTTTTTTCTCCCTATTTTTTTTTCTGCTTATTTTACTTGGTTATATTGTTGATTGGCAGCTGCACTTATAGATGGGGTGAATTTATAATTTTATAAATTTTTGTGGTTAATATCTTATTATTATTTGGGTAGATATAAATTACATTAATTTTGTCAAGGGCATTTGTGTCTTTTTATCATATCAATCCAGTCAACTGGTACAAGTAACAGTGGTCAACGATTTTCAAGGGAGGTTTATGCAATTAAATGAAAAATTGAATATGGATACAATATTACCTAAACTCAGGTTTGATAACATGCTACGGTGCTCACAAACAATGTAGCCTCTAAAACGTATAGGAATCACACCAATGTTGTTTCATAGACAAAATATCTACATCTGCACAAGTGAAACTGGTCTCATAACATATTGTCACCTCTAAAAGAAATTAGGGCAAATAAATTTGGGGAAAACGTTGAGAGAAATAGATTGAATGCAAAAGTGTAGATTTTTATTGAAAATGCCTCTGTCTGTTACAATATCAGAGCTTTTATACAACTCACAAGATACAGTAATGCAAGTCGGTTACGAATTCAAGGGCTAAGATTTGATCAGCTGCAACTGCTAACAAACTAACTTTTGTAACAAAACAAAAATGACACCCCGTTTAACAATTGACTAATGACACATAAATCCACCACTCCCAACGCATCAGATTCAACACATAACCCAATTCAACAGCCATAGTAAGCCCCTCAGTAATGGCCTTCGCCTTGTTATATCTGATTTTCATGCTATGGGAGTTTGGATGATTTACTTTTCTGGACACTTCAATATGGAAAATAAATTTATATAATATACGGTAGAGAATCAAGTGATCAGCAATAATAAAACAAATATAACTTGATAGAATTCAGAGTACCTATAGAGTTTAGTCTCAAAATTTAAGAACTTTCTGATTAAAGAAAATCTGTTATCATGCTATTCAACATCATCAACAAAGAAACCTAGCAATATAAAAACTTGAAGTTCTAATTGACGTAAAGAATCTTCTTATAGATTTGTTTTTGGGGAAACTCGACGGTACGAGGGAAATTTTATTCACAAATAAAAATATAATAACACTTAGTTAGGAGGGGACATAATGAACCTTACTCCTCAAGTGATGCATAAAACCATTACAATATATAAGATGCAAATAAAACTAAATAAATATAAATGCATGAGACAGAAATTACAATAGTCAAACATGAATGTAATGCAAGACACAAAAAAGCCAAAGAAGACATAAATAATTAGCTAACTGATATTTTGGAGAGACCGAAGAGGACATGTCCGGCCACGAAGCCAAATCCAAGCAGTTGACACTCAAATAGCCAACAGAATCAAGAAGGAAAGCTTCTTTCAAATACACATGCATTCCACAATTCAGCACGCACAAAGCCATAATCGTCTGCAGATCATAATAAATTAAAAGAGTTAGGGGAACGTTTTCGACATTTCCTACTCAAATTCGTAACTTCATTATAGACAAGTTTTGTAGTATATCAAAGTACATTTTCGATATAAAAAAACACCAATAAATTTTTAATTCAGCAATATTAGCCAGTCTTGAAACTATCAAATCCAAGAGTTTAGTACCCTATTTTCTAATTTAATAGTTATAAAATTCACTAACATAGAAAATAAAATCCGAACATCATGTTACCAGACAAATATGAAAATAGCATCAAAGCGAGTAAATATTAATGAATTTTATTGACTCACATAGCCTGCAAAATAATTTAATTTGTAAGTAACACATTATTCTCCAACTTATGTTATATTTAATCAATTTGATACTATTAAAAATTAGTAATAACTTTTTTTTTTTAAATGTACCAATCACTGTTTAGTAACATAATATGAAAAGTACAGTCAGTCTGGTCATTTCCTAATTTCAAGTTGTCGTCACTAAGCATGATATATATAAAAATAAAAACATAATATGAAAAATAGACATATGATGAACAATTAATCCAATAATAAAATGACGAGATGAGGTTGGTCCGATGGTAAACCCCTCACACCAACACTATGAGGTTGTGAGTTCGAGTTATTTCTCTCTAAAAAACCTCTAAATTTATATAATAATTAAAAAAAATCTAATAATAATAATAATAATAATAACAACTTAAATTGGTACAAAAAATTAACGAATTAAACAAATCAAAACGATTTCTACAAAAGAGAATGGTGATATTCAAATATAGAAGTATTTAATTTAATTACCTTGATAAGTTCATCTTCCTCCTCATAGCTGTCGTGAGTGTTTGCCAATGACAAAACATCTTCATCCTCACTTATCCAAGGACTTCCATAGACTTCTTCACAACATTGGGCAAACATAAAATGCACACCACACTTTTCCACCTTAAGTTGTTTCATGACATGAAGAATATAAAACTGGAAAGTGAACTTATTGTCATAGCATGATAATTCACTGCGAGAGATATAAGCTTTTGAAACCACAAACACATGGTTTGACCTAATATCCGAGCAGTAATTTCCATGATTGAATGATCCCGTCTTAACACATGAGTCTCCATCTTTAGATTTGAGGTTGCAATTCCATTGTATCTTATATCGTTCCAAACCATCTTGATGGTCTAGACATGGTGGGGCCACAACAACGCTCAAAACAAAACCCACACAGTTATAATCCAACCAATTCGGTGGTAGCTCCACATTTATAAAAGACCCGCTGCTTCGAAAATTAAACCATTCTGGAATTTCACTTCCAAGGTAACATATATAAGCTCTTCCTACTACACCTTTATCATCCTATACAATAAAAGTAATTAATTTATAACATTGTTTACATTAGTGTCAAATTGTTTTAAATAAGGAAAAATGTCACTAAGGTTCCAACCTTTTTATGCAAATGTTTTTAGTATATTAGAAACTCTGCTCCTTATTTTATAAGAAATATATTAGAAACTCCACTTTTCTAAAGTTGATTTTAGTTGACTAATGAATATAATACTGAATTGCCCATACTTTTTAAAATTTAAAATGAAGAGAAAATAATATACTCTCTATATATATATATATATTCTTTTCAAAAAAAATATATATATATAAAATAAGAAATAAGAAAAAAAGAATTTAAAAGGATTTAAAAAATATATGTATAATAACAACGTACATATTAAAAAGAAGGGAGTAATACTAACCTCATATATTTGGATTTTCCGTAGAGCATCTTTCACAATGTACTCCTCTGATATATTTGGATCCAGTTTGCAACAATTGCCAAAATCAGCTTTGATAAACTCATTCGAGTAATTGATATTTCGAAATATTGAAAGGCACGGTAATACTTCCAATGATGTGCAACCGGAAGCACTTATACATAGCAACTGAAGCGCCGGCAAAGATTTAAGCTTCTTGCAGTTATCTATAATAAGCTTAAATAGGTTAGAGAGATTTATAATGCTTGTGGGTATGCTTTCAAAACTATTTCCACCCAAATTTAAGTATCTTACAGAGGATAAGCAATCAAGATTGTCAGGTAAGTTTGTGATACCACAATTGCTTAGATTTACAATCATCATATTGTGCCATCCTACTTTACAAGGTAAGAACCAACACACCGCGGTATCCCCTTTAACCCCAAATCTATTAAAACTTAACTCCTCAATATTCTTCAAATCTATTATAGATGATGGTAATTCTTTTATAGCAGTTTTCCTAACCTCCAACTGCTCCAAAGATTCTAGAGTGCCAATATCACTAGGCAACTCCTCAAGCATTGAGCAATTTGATATATCCAGTCTTTTAAGAGATTTCCACTCACAAACGCTGTTTGGAAGACTCTTAAGCCTCTTACAAAATATAAGTTCCAAGTCAACTAGTCTACGTAGATACTTGATGGATGAGGGAAGTTCTTCAATAGCAGTGCCACTTAAATCTAACCATTCTAGATTACGTGGCATCTCAGGCAATATCTCCAGATTTGAGCACCACGAGAGATTTAAGAAGTCAAGCTTATCGAGACCTTCAATAGAAAACGAGATTTCATGCAAATATTCACAATTGTTTAGATTCAATCTCTTGAGATTTGGGAAACCTGAGAGGTCTGGACAAATGGTTATGTTGGAGCATCCAAAGTTAATTTCTTTCAACTTAGCACAATACTGTAACCAAAAGTTAAAAAAAATATATATTAAATAAAATCAACACATAATATTACTAATTTACTATTTTATATAGTATTTACAAAGCAATTTAAATATGAAAACATACCTGAACACCATTCCATAGTTGTTCAATTTTGCTGTCACTCATGTCAAGTATAACAAGGTTCTTTGGAAGAAAACTCGACAACTGTGATTTTATCGGGCATCCATACCAACGAAGATACCTTAGCTCAGAGAAATCAATTTCAAAAGCTTCAGAAACATGCACCTTATTGGCCCGTTCCAAACTTGAGTTATAAAAATTCAAAAATCTGAGTTCAGACATATTTGCGAAAGCACATGGATTTAAGTGTATATCTCTTATTTTTGATATATCCAACGAAATGCCTCTGATTGTTTTGGTACCCTAGGATATTCACACAAAAAATATAATAATAGTTAGTATGTATACTAAATATGTAAAAACTCATTAGTTGTTTAATCGTCAAAGAAACATATCATTTTACCAGCTCTTTTCCACATAGCTAATGCACAAGTGTAAATGGAAATGATATTCTCTAAGCTAAAAAATAGTTAATTGAATCTCACCGAATTTTTAGTCAGAATACGATAGATATCCTCATGATGCAACAATCGACTACGTTTGCCAGGATCTTCAATAGATTCTTGCCGCACAATTTCCCTTGCCATGGCTTGTAGCAAATCATGCATTGTTATTATGTTACCTGACATGGTTATCAAAGACTTACCAATGAGAACATCTATTCCAATATTTGCCCGAAATCCACATGCTTCTATGTATGCTTTTACTTGTTCAATTTCACTCCATTTAAAAAAATGTGCAATATCTAAAAAGATATTCTTCTCTTCATCATCAAGTCCATCGTAACTTATTTTTAACACCTTCTGTATAATTTTATGAGGGCTTGTTTCTAGTTTTTCAATTGCATCCACCCAAACCTCTTTTTCCCTGCCATGTAGATGGGACCCCAAAACTTTAAGTGCCAATGGAATCCCTCTAGCATAATTTGCCACTCTTTTCGACAACTTCATGTAATCTTCTGTGGGATGGTTTCTTCTAAACGCAAACCTGGAAAAAAGCTCAAGAGCTTCATGATCAATTAATTCCCCGACTTCATAAACATGATCCACTTCGCCATTTTGAAGCACTTGATTATCTCTTGTTGTCAGAATGATTCGACTCTGTAGAGCAAGACAGTCAAAACCTCCAATCAAATCTTCTATTTTTTCATAATCAGGCACATCGTCAAAAACAATGAGAACCTTTGTACAGCCAAGTCTATTCTTTATAAAGGTACGTCCTACGGCGCAAGTACCTATATTTGCATTTCCATCCCCCAATAACGCTTTAAGAAGTTCTTGTTGTAAGTGATGTAATCCATTGCTCTCTTCGCACCGTTCCCTAACATTGCGACAGAAGTGAGAGCTTGAAAACTGATGAAAGATTTTGTTGAATACAGATTCAGCAAGAGTTGTCTTGCCAATACCACCAATTCCCCAAATTCCTACAGTACGGACATTGTTTGTCCCAATGCTTAACAACGATTCAATTTCCTTAATCTTTGAATCTATTCCAACAAGGTGGCTGGTATCAGGTGAGGACAAGCGATTTGTTTTCTCCAAAACATCTTGGACAATAGCCTCAATAAGCTTAGACTCGAGCCTAACAAATATTATAAACAATTAACATTAAGTGGTAATAAATCAGAAAGGATTAAAGATAATGTAATTTTAACTCAAATTAATAATACTGGCTAGTGGCTACACATTTGAAATCACGTTATTTTTTTTTCTCTTATTATCAAAGAAATAGGCAACTTCTTCCAATTAAAATTTCAAAACGGAATTGCTTTTATATAATTCCCAATTAAAAAGGACCGTAATTGAGAATAAGGAGATTATCTTAATGTATACTTTGTTTATAACTACATTTATGTCAAACTTCACATGATCTCTATGTATTTACCCCTAATAAAAAATAATAAACTTGGTCTAATTAAATTAAGGGCAAAAATCATAATTAGCCATATAATTAAAGGGTTTTCTATTTTTATCCTTAATGGTTTTTTTGAATAAAAATATTTTTTTTAAAGAAAATACTTTTAATTTTTTTTTTTAAATCTAAAAATATTGGACCTCAATTAAAGGTATCGCAAACCTCCATTGGAGGTTGCAGACCTTCAATGGAGGTCTGTAATTAAAAAAATTATAAAAAAAAAAGATTTTTTTCTTAAAGAAAATTAGTTTTAAAATATAAAAGTAGATAGAAAAAATAGGATAATTTTATCTCTTTAGTGGATTATTTTTTATTTTGGCTAAAAATAGAAAACCCTTAATTATAGGCTAAAAATGGCTAATTCCTCTTTAAAAAAACAATTATTATAAGAGAAAATTATGACTTACCTAAAGGTACTTGAATGCCACCCAGAAAGATTGGCTGTTTCCTTGAGAGCATCCTTCCATCTCTGCACTTTGTGTAAACTCTCCTTAAAAAGTTGTTCATGCTCAGCAAATGCTTTTGCAAAGCTCCCTGTCTGATGCCTTACATCCGATGGATCTACCTCATAGAAAACTGGCATCACAATCTGTTCGTTCTTTTCCTTGCATTCAAGGATCTTCACAAGTTCGTCCAGACACCATTTGGAAGATGCATAGTCTCCAGAGAAAACGATAATGGAAATCTGGGACTTTTCGATTGCTTCGAGAAGAGATGCGGAGATTTCTTCTCCTCTGTTGAGTTCGTAATCAATGAAAGTTTTAATATGTTTGTCACGCAAAGCTTTATCAAGGTGACTGGTAAATTTGCAGCGGGTATCCTCGCCTCTAAAACTGATAAAAACATCATACTTGAGTTGAAGAGTATTGGAAGAGGAAGAAGAAGGAATCAAACTCACTGCCATTGATGATGATGAGATCAGAGAGTGACCGTTAAGACGAGGAGAGTTAGAGATTTGAATTCTCTATTGCTCTGTTTTTATTTTGCACTGATGTTAAAGTCTTTGTTGCTCTGTTTATATGGCAACCCAATAACTTTCCTAGATATTTCAATTAACTCTCATAGAAACAGAGTCTCTTGTTCTAAACCCAATGGTACGCAGTAAAACACACAATAGGACAAACTCTTAACATTATTTATTGGATTTTTACTTTAATACTTTAGGTGTTATATGGTGTGATTATCTAATCATACAAACAAAGAAAGAAAGAAAGAAAGAAAGAAAAAAATGAATTTGTCAACATTAACAGAAACTCTTAACATTTTTAATTAGAGTTTTACATTAATATACTAGGGATGCGTTTATTGCGCGGGATGGGATTGGATTGGATTGGACTGGATTGGACTAGACTAAATTAGTACTGAGACGTATTTGGTGCAGTATGGATTGGACTAAAATAATATTGTCTCTTGTTTGGCATAACATGAGATTGGATAAAAAATAATTGAGACAGTAATGCTACACATCTCACATATAATTCCACAATTTTCATCCCAACACATGTGGCAGTTGAGGAGTCACTTGGTGAGTGGACAAATGTTAATTGGTGAGTGAATACATGGATAAGAGAGATAAGCATCAATTAGTGTGTATCCACTCACCAAGTGACACCTTAGCTGTCACGTGTGTTGGAATAGAAATTGTGGGATTATAGGTGGGATGTTTAGCATTATTGTAATTGAAAATAATTGTTTTTTTTTTTTTTTGTGAGAGGTAAGAATAAAATTATATTAAATAAATAAAATCATTTTAATAAATTCAAAGAAAACAAACTATTTAAAATTAAATTTGATTAAAAAATTATTAAATTATTATTTTGAATAAAGTCAATTATTTTTAAAAATAAATAAAATTAATTTGAAATAAAATAATATTTAAATTAAAAAATATTTTAAAAAATATTATAATAAATTTATATATATTAAATTAATTTTTAAATCAGATTGAATAAATTTAATATTTTAAATATAAATAATAAAAAAAAAGAAAAAAAAAAAGACCGGGACAAAAATAGTCCCAGCCAAAAAAGTGAAAAACTGACAAAGGTAATAATTGAAAGGAGAAAAGGTTGGTCCAATGCGGTGTACTCAACAAACGTGGGGACATGACTGCAGATAGTCCAATCCTTTCTGATGCTGAACAATCACAGCCTAGATGTATAGGTTCGGTCATCGAAAAGTTGACTCCTCATACATATAATTGCACGGCAAAAGAGTAAAGATATCATAATTTCACTTCACATGCTTAGCTATTTCCGTGAAGTATTCCCGGCATCGGTTAGGGATGCACATTGGGGAAATGAGGATGGATATAGGTCCCTCTATCCCCATCCCCATCCCCATCCCTACTTCTCAAACCCTTTTTCATCCCTTCCCATTTCCCCATTTGGGGAAAATAGGGATGGGGGAGTTTTGGGGGGAGGTCCCCCCATCACCATCCCCATCCCCATCCCTATCCCCATTTCCCCATTTTCCCTGTTTTCCCGTTTATCTCATTCCCCAATTTCCCCATTTGACTGAAAATTACAAATTAAACTAAAAAAAATAAAAAAAAACATTCCATTACAAATGCAAAAGAAAATACATTACAAAATAATGTTATATATATATATATTACAAAATAATGTCAAAGAAAATACATTACAAAATATATATAAATATATATATATATATAATTATTTTTATAATATTGTAGAGGAAATGGGGAAACGGGGAAATGGGGATGGGGTACCTCCCCCCATCCCCATCCCCATCCCCATTTCACTATATTAGTGGGGAAAATGGGGAAATGGGGATGGGGGGAGGTCTCCCCATCCCCATTTCAATTTGGGGATGAAAATCATCCCCATCCCTCCCTATTTCCCCATTTTCCCCAAAAAATTTCCCCCAAATGGGGATGGGGAAGCGGGGAAATGGGGATCCGGGGGAAAATGTGCAACCCTAGCATCGATAAAGTGTTAATTTAAATTTCAAAATTATATAAATAGATATTGAAATAATTTCAAAAGTATATTTGCAAGCACCAAAATTAGGGATGGGTATGGGGATAGATATAGGTCCCCCATCTAAATTTGGTAAGGTTTCAGTTTCGGTTTCAGTTCAATGTAACCGTCAGTTCTGAACCTTTTTTTTTTTTTTTTTTTACATTACAAAATATTACATTTTATTTATAAAAAAAATAAAATGTTAGAAATGACATTGTAAAATATTGAGCCATGACCCATAACCCTTGTCCAAATAATTATGTTTCTCATTCCTTTATCCTCCTTTTTATATAGGTTAAGCATCTCATTCACTTCTCTATTTATCCAATATGGGATGTTGGATACATGAACTTTTATATTTCTCTATTTTTTCATGATTATTTTATATTTTACTTTAAATCATGGTTGTAAATGTAGCATATAATGCATTTCAACATAGTATTTTGCCATACAAAAAGATAATTGCATCAATCAGTATTCAATATGTGAATATCTCCATCAAACCGAGAGTTTGGATTGGTATAGATGTGCCTAGTTTTGGAACAATTAGTGTTGACTTCTAGAGCTGGTAATGATTCTTCAAGGTTTGTGTTTGAGATGAATCTAGTCTTTACAATTTTA
This sequence comes from Acer campestre, assembly GCA_954870605.1. Taxonomy (NCBI): domain Eukaryota; kingdom Viridiplantae; phylum Streptophyta; class Magnoliopsida; order Sapindales; family Sapindaceae; genus Acer; species Acer campestre. Next base: position 51,945,407 of record OX940799.1, on the reverse strand, counting down.
ATTAGAACAGACCGATAAAAATGAAAGAATTGAATCAATAAGTTTACTCCGTATCAAAGTTTCTAATTTTTTTGTCTCATGGTTCCCTACCCTTCTATTACATGAACCGATGGACATGTTACCTTTTCCTTCTCTAATGTATTTAATTCATTAATTGAGGCCTTAATCAAATACCAACCTATGCATCTTCAAAAGACTCTTCTATTTTTACTCTTCAAATGTTTATTTGCTTACCTATATGGCAATTTGAAGAGTGAAAAAAGAGAAGCCCCTTCAAAAGACTATTCAATTAGAAATAGGTTTATATTATTTTAATGAAAGCATTCAAATTCCTCCCCCAACAAATCTAATTACCCTTCATTTTTTTCAAGTTAGAAATAATAATATATTTTTATTAAATATTCAATATTAGTCTCATTTTAAAGATCTAAATGAGACATTTCTAACGGTATAATTTTTATAATGATAAAATTTATAAATTAAAACTTATTATATATTAATTGAATTTAATTAAAAAGATAAAAAATATATATATATATGTCAAATATTAATGATGATGTGATATAAAAAATAATATAATAATAATTGAAGAGGGAGAAGTTGCTCTTCAATATTAAAGAGAGAGAAGCAAAATCTTATTTGAAGAGTCTATTGGAGCAAAATATGCTGATGTGGCTCTTTTGACTTTAACAAATATCTCATTTGAAGAGCCTTTTGGAGATGCTCTAAGGCTATAAGAACAATGAGTCTTACCCTTTCAAAGAGAATAAAATAAAAGGATGGAAAGTGTTAGGAATTTCAAAGTCCCTACCATAAAGAGAAATATGATATGTTGCTTTTTTCATACGTCCAGCATCCCCAAAAGACTCTTCTATTTATACTTTTCAAATGTCTATTTGCTTACCTATGTGACAATTTGAGGAGTGAAAAAAGAAAAGCTCTTCCAAAAGACTCTTCAATTAGAAATAAGTTTATATTATTTTAAGGGGGAATTGCATTTTAGTCCCCATAGTTTGCTTTATTCTAGGTTTAGTCCACGGTTTTTTTTTATTGTAACTTTTAGTCCTTCTGTGACAGAATCCGTTAAAAGGACGAATTCTGACATGTCAGGCGTGTAAAATGACTCTTCTGCCCCTGATGACTGCTGCTCCCTCTAAAAAGACTAAAATACCCTTATTTATGTCTTTTACCTTAAAATTAAAAAAAAATATGTATTTGGTGGAAGTCGAGATTGGATATCCACCGTTCATCTCATCAGATGAACGATGGAGATCCAATCTGGATTTCCACCAAATCCATCTCTTCAATAAAAAATAAAAAAAAATTTAAAAAAATTGTGGATTTGGTGGAAGTTGAGATCCAATCTGGACTTCCACCAAATCCATCTCTTCATACAAAAAATTCAATTTTTTTTTTTATCTGGAAACCAACAACACAACACAACACAACACCACACCACTCAAACATCATCGACCGTCAGTCCATCAACATCATCATCTTATTCAAAAAAAAAAAAAAAATTAGATCTGGAAACCAAGAACACAACACAACCACTCAACAATCATCGACCCTCAGTCCATCACCATCTTCCATCACAACACCCACTCAACCATCATCTTCACCATCACCATCATCATCAAAAAAATCCTCATCACAACACCCACTCAACCATCGGCTTCACCATCACCATCGACCCTCAACCATAATCTTCATCAAAAAAATCTTCATCACAACACCCACTCAACAATCAAATCCCACAAAATAAAAAATAAAAAAAATTCAACAAACCCAAATCGAGATGGTCGTCGGTGATAGGGATCTCCTCCAAACCCAAATCGAGACACAAATCGAGACACGGATCTCCTCCACCAGCGCGGAGACGGTGGCCGCGCGATACGGTGTAGAGAAACGGATTCGTGATGGAGGGAGAGGGTGGGTGGCAATGGTTTTGGTGTTAAGCGGCGGCGGGTCCTACTAGCCCCAGACCCAGACCCAGACCCAGACCCATCAAAAAAATTTAGACCCAGACCCATGAAAATTTTCGGGTTCGGGTTCGGGTTCGGGTCTGGACTGAAGACCCGCGAAATTTAATGGGTCCGGGTCTAGACCCGCGGACCCGTAGACCCGTGGACCCACTACACCTTTAATATACTAAAATCTCACTCTTTTTAGTTTTTTCTTTTTATTTTTATTTTTACCTATTCAATAACGACTAATATTTTAAGCTTTTAACACGGTGGTAAGTAATAAATTCTAACAAAGTAATAACATATGTTCACTTGATTAAAGCCTAACAAGGTTTCATGAAATGGACAACTCTTTAGATTTTGATGACCGGGCCAGACATATATCCCAATGATATAAATCTTGGGAAGTTCATCGAGAATCTTAGTTTGTTTGAAAATGAGAGAGAATTATATTTCATGAATCCTAACAAGGCTTATAGCTAAAGTGGTGTACCTATAAAGAGAAAATTGTAGATGTTTTTGAATGATAATCATTTATTTGTTGAAGTAGTGTTCTCTAAATATGCAAGTGCCTTGCTTTGCATGACCTTAACTAGTGGCTAGGACTTTATGTGATCATTGGCTTGGTATATTAAATATATCAAGAAATTGTAGAATTGCATTATTTTACCTAGCTAGCTAGTCAAATAATATTTATTGATCTTAGAGCAAGATCGAGGTTTGAATTTTGGTCTGTGTATAAATTTAGCAGACAAAGTCAGAGAAAATTACAGGAGAGAGGCCAGACTTCAATTCCCCAACAAGCAGGTATAGTAGTGAACTGGTGGATTTTGATAGATGATGAATAAACAGAAACCACCAAAGAAAATATTATATTTGTAAGTCTTTGAGATTCTGAGAATGAGCAACGGCAGCAAAAAGACAAGAACCAAAAATGAAATTAGGTTTAGGGATTTATATATAGTATCAAAACAGTCGGGTCCATGGGTTCGGGTCCGGTTTTTTGACCAGACCCATACCCGACTTGGACCCGAAGCGGGTCTAAAATTATGGACCCAAACCCGACCTGCGACCCAAATGAGAGGACCCAGACCCGACCCATGCGGTTCGGGTTCGGTTCGGGTCGGGTCTTGCGGGTCTGGGTAAAACTGCCATCCCTACCTCAATCCATCACCATCATCATCATCATCTTCCATCACAACACCCACTCAACCATCATCTTCACCATCACCATCATCATCGATCCTCAACCATCATCATCAAAAAATCCTCATCACAACACCCACTCAACCATCGGCTTCACCATCACCATCACCATCACCATCGACCATCAACCATAATCTTCATCAAAAAAATCTTCATCACAACACCCACTCAACAATCAAATCCCACAAAAAAAAAATAAAAAAAATTCAACAAACCCAAATCGAGATGGCCGCCGGCGATAGGGATCTCCTCCAAACCCAAATCGAGACACGGATCTCCTCCACCAGTGCGGAGACGGTGGCCGACGTTGGAGGTTGTCGACGGTGGCCGCGCGATACGGTGTAGAGAAATGGATTAGTGACAGAGGGAGAGGGTGGGTGGCAATGGTTTTGGTGTTCAGCGGCGGCGGCGGCTAGGGGTGGGGGTGGTGGTGGCGGCTAGGGTTTGGGTGTTTGATTTGTGGTGGATTAGGTTTGTAGGAGATATGGTGGAAGATGATGATGATGAATGAAAATGGGTGTTTGAGTTGTGATGAAGATGGTTGTTTGTTTTATTTTATTTATTTAATTTATATTTATTTGTTTTTTTAATCTGATATATATATTATTAAATATGTTTTTAATTATAGTTTTTTTTTAATTAATTAATAAACTTGTTTTTTATTTTTTTAGTTTAGTTTTGTATATTTTATTAATTATTTTAATATTATTTAATATTTTAAATTACTATTATACCCTTTGGTTACATAAGCTTCTAGAATATCTGATGTTATTTTACTTTTTTACCCTTGTTGACCCTCGTTGACTTGACGGAACCCTAACAGAATTGGACGGTAGGGACTGTAATCCATATTGTCAGAATACAGATGGACTGAAAGTTACAATACCAAAAAACCGTGGACTAAACCCAGATTAAGGAAAACTATAGGGACTAAAATACGATTTTCCCTTATTTTAATGAAAGTGCTCAAATTCCACCCTTCCCACCAAAAAATCTAATTGCCCTCCATTTTTTTCAAGTTAGAAATAATTACTTTTCATGTTATTATATGTTATTATTAAATATTCAATATCAGTCTCGTTTTAAAGATCTACATAAGACCTTTCTAGTGGTATAATTTTTATGATGATATTACTTATAAATTAAAACTTATTATATATTAATTGAATTTAATTAAAAAGACAAAGGAAATAGATGTTAAATATTAATGATGATGTGATATAAAAAATAATATAATAATAATTGAAGAGGGAGAAGCTGTTCTTCAATATTAGAGCATCACCAAAAGGCTCTTCAAATGAGATATTTGTTAAAGTCAAAAGAGCCACATCAGCATATTTTGCTCCAACAGACTCTTCAAATGAGATTCTTCAAATAAGATTTTGCTTCTCTCTCTTCAATATTGAAGAGCAACTTCTCCCTCTTCAATTATTATTATATTATTTTTTATATCATATCATCATTAATATTTGACATATATATCTTTTTATCTTTTTAATTAAATTCAATTAATATATAATAAGTTTTAATTTATAAATTTTATCATCATAAAAATTATACCATTAGAAAGATCTCATTTAGATCTTTAAAATGAGACTAATATTGAATATTTAATAATAACATATTATTATATCTAACTTGAAAAAAAATGAAGGTAATTATATTTGTTGGGGAAGGAATTTGAGTGCTTTCATTAAAATAATATAAACATATTTCTAATTGAATAGTCTTTTGGAGGGGCTTCTCTTTTTTCACTCTTCAAATTGCCACATAGGTAAGTAAATAAACATTTGAAGAGTGAAAATAGAAGAGTCTTTTGAAGATGCTCTTAAAGAGTGAGAAGCAAAATCTTATTTGAAGAATCTCATTTGAAGAGTCTGTTGGAGGCATATATACTGACGTGGCTCGTTTAATTTTTAGATATATATCTTATTTGAATAGTCTTTTGGAGATGCTCTTAGCAGTTAGCACTACAATTTCTTGTTATTAACAGAAAACAAAACATACACTAATCAACCCTCTTATACTATTTAAATCTTTATCCTGGTTGAAATAAAATAATTTTTAGTAAAATTTATCAACTTCTTTTGTGTAATTGCATTGATCAAACAATTGTAGAGTAGCAAATGTTTACATGATAAGTTCTATAATCTATTATTATTTTTTATTATTTTTTTTGTGAAACGTAGGAATAGAATTCTACAGAGGAGAAATTCATATGAAGATGGTGCTAATCAAATGTGTCAGGGAGTTGGTACATGTATTAATCTGCAGTTAATTTAAGGTGTTTTAGGCTGATTTTTCGTTGCAAAAAACACATTCAACCAAGCTAAGCCAAGTGAGTAAGAAAGATTCCAAAAACAGAGAAATGAATAAATAGAGAAGTTCATTTATCCCACATCCCACATTGGATAAATAGAGAGGTGAATGAGATGTCTAACCTATATAAAAAGGAGGAGAAGTAAAAGGAAAACCTAATTAATTGGACAAGGGTTATGGGTCATGGCCCAATACTTTACAATATCCTTTCTAACATTTATTTTTTTTTATTATAAATAAAATGTAATATTTTGTAAAGTAAAAAAATTATAAAAAATAATAAATAAAAAAGGAACCACCGGTTCGAAACGGGCGGTTCCTTAAAAATTGGAACTGGAACCGCCCTCCTTCAGTTCTTGAACTGGAACTAAAAAAACCGGTTTTGGTTTTTCCAGATCGGTTTTGGTTTTTCCAAATCGGTTTCGGTTCGGTTCTCCGGTTCGAACTGGAATCGTGTTGGGTCAACCCCCATCCCCATCCTCATTTCCCCATTTTCCTTATTTTTTTTTTATTTTTTTTTCCCTATTTTCTCCATGTTTATTTTACTAAAAATTACATACTAAAAAACAAACAATTCATTACAAATTCAATTACAAATATAAAATATTAATAATAAAAAGAATAAAAAATATTAATATATATATATAACAATTATCATGTAAGGTATACCTAACGATATTATCATGTGGTTTCATTAATTCTCGTTAAAACAAATTTACACTATTTTTTTTTTTTTGAACTACGAGATTGATAAGAGAAGGTGTCTTTCATGAAGTGCTTGGCTGAAAAACGCTATTGGCCTTTCTTGTAATAAGAAAGCTCCAATTCTGGACCTGGAAGCGTCACACTCGACAATGAAAGCCTTAGTGAAATCTAGTAGTGCCAAGACTGGTGCTTGAGTCATGGGATAGCTTGTAGCTGTCTCCTTTCCTTTACCTATCTTAATTGTCGGAACAACAAGTAGTAGCAAAAACAGAGAAAAATGAGAGAGTTTTATGATAAATGGGTTAATTAGAGGAAACCCAGCCTCCAAATACTAGTTAGTAGTTTATTATTATTATTATTATTATTATATTCTTACACTAAATTAGACACCTAGTTAGTAATTTCATTTCAATATCAAATTAGCTTGAATCAAAAATATTGTAAATTTCAAATATATATATATATATATATCTTGTTCAGCTTAGGGGTGGGCATTTAATGGATCGGTTTACCTTTCGAGTGAAACGATAAAAAACCGATAATATACAGTTTTTGAAAAAGTGAACTGATCCGATAAAATTTAAAAGTGTGAACTGATCAAAAACCAATTGAATCGGTTCGGTTTGGTTTTTTTGGTTTTGGGCCTATTGGGCCAAATTACCGGGCTTTAATTTTTAAAATCTGCCATTGTTAGAAAATTTGAAAAAAACACAAATTTCAAAATTTTCATCTGTTGGCCCTATTGGATCGAATAATCCAACAATTTAAACCTTAAATCCAGCAATTTAACCTTAAGTTCATAACAATCTACATGAGTCATAATATTAAACATTCCACAAAGAGTTCATAAACAATCCATCATTAAGTCTAGAATAACACAATTACACAATAACTTCATAATCCAAATAAAAATAACTATCACAGCAGCCCTTGAAAGTTGAATCCATGATTGCACAGCAGGTCAGCAGCCCTTAAAAGTTGAATCCATGATTGCACCAAATCAAACAAAAAATCAAAAATCGATGACAGTAAAATCACAATCTATTTTATAATTAGTTAATTACTCATCTTATTCAACAAGATATACCATTCTAATAAAAACATCTAAACCAATTTCAACATTATTTTTCATTCTAAGATACCTATATTCTCTATATAAGAAAAAAAGAATAGATAAAGAAAAGTATATCAGAAATCAAACCAATAGTCAGGCATGAAATTGACATCGATCTTAAATATCACATTTAAACCAAATTTTGAAGCAGTAGTTGATAGAACACTAAACCAGAACACCCAAAAAGTTCAAGAAAATAAAAGCAGCTTCTGGAGAGATTGATCTAGACAAAAGAAAAGAGATCGGATAAGAGAGAAGAGTGAAGAGATCGGACAAGAGAGACGAGAGAAGATATCGATCTATTTAACCAACCTGATCAAATTGACGAAGCAAAGAAACAAATAGGCAGGACGGCGGACGGTGTAGTTGAGAGATTTAGGGTTAGGGATTAGACGAGAGAGAGAGAGAGAGAGAGAGAGAGAGAGAGAGAGCAAATACTTATAGGATTCGTAAAAATGTAGGGATTTTTTATTATATACACCGGTTCTCAGTTCGGTTCATCAGTTTGAACCCTTGAACCGAAATATCCGATTTTTTTAAAAAACGAACATAACCGAACCGGTGAACAATGAAAAACTAGAAAGAAAAAAAAAACCGATTGGACCGGTTCGATTCAATGCGGTTCACTGGTTTTTTGCCCACCCCTAGTTCAGCTGCAAAATTTATTGAAGTTGAAGAGAAGAAAATTCCAAATATTCCAAATATATAGATATTAGATAGATAAACATGAACTCATCTAAACTCACCTAAAATACCCAAAGAGAAAAAAGGAAATATAAGTGCTTTTTTGTAATTTCAGCCAAAAGTATAATATAGCTGTGATATAGCTAAATGTTAGGGCCTGTCATTGCAATTAATTCATTACATGTTAATGATCTCACACAGTCACACACTAGATCATCGAATCAACGCAACAAGAAGAATCATTTTCATTTTCATTTTCATTTTCTATTAAAACTTTCAAAAACAAAAAACACACTCGCTCACAAACTCACTCAACATGAACAACACCACCACTTTCCGCCACCCTCAATCTCCCAAATCCACCACTCCCACCGCCGCTTCCGCCACCATAATGGACCGCGCCGTCTCCTCCCGCCGCTCCGCTGCCCCCTACTCCTCCGACGCCGAGCCCCTCACCTGCGCATCCCCCATCCGGGTCGCCGAGGCCGCCGCCGTCGACGAGTCCAAGACCAAGCGGCAATACCTCTCTGGCATCGCCAACTCTCCCTGTCTCGTTCTCTGCATTGTCACCGCTCTCGTCGTCATCTCGCTCGCCTTCCATTCTCGTAGCCTCGTCTGTGTCTCTCCGTACGATCCCGTCTCTCGGATTGGACCCGGGTTGCTCCGCCCCGATGCGCTCGAGTCGGATTTCGGGTATCTTGGAGTTCCCTGGTGTAAGCCTCTCTCTGCTTGTTAGCTTCAGATCTGGATTGTTTTCATTTTACATTAATATTCTTGCTAATTGTCTAGTTTTTTGTTTTTTGGTTTGTGGGTGTTTGGATTTTGTGTTTTTTGTTTGATCAATTGTTTCAATATTTGATTATAAATGGTTTATCTTTAATGGGTCGTCAAGATTTGATGGATTAATTGTTTTTAAAGCATGTAAATTTGCAATCCATCCACTAGGGTTTGCATCGGTAACATTTCGAAAATCGGAGCTTCTAGGTGGTATGACTATGGACAACTGAGATCTTATAAGTTATTCATGATCATTTGTTCTTATGGATTCTATATCTGCATTGTTGCTGTTAGTGCCTTGAATTTACACGGGTAGTAAATTGGTGATTTAAAAGGCCTTCATTTATTGGTTTTCAATTTATTTATTTTTTATTTAGTCGTTGCTACCTGGACATTCCTGTATATTATTTTTCTTGTGATGCACTCACTTGCTTGCGCGTATAATTATTATTGGTTTATTTCCAAATATAAATTTTTCATGCTGAAGATTAGTTTTTGCATGTTTCTTTTAAATCGAATGATGGGGTTTATAGAAAGAGAGATCCATGGACATATAGATGTTGATCCTGTTTGTTGATTTGGTTGATATTTAAGTTATATTTTAAAGTTTTAGCCAATAAATTGATTTAGTTCCGGGATTGATGTTCAAATTTTCATTAGACTCACGAGTTTAGATGTTTGTTCCATTGATGCATGATCTTCTAAACTAATTATGGATACTCCCTCTTAATCTGTTTTCTTTAAGGATCTTTCACCATTTTGATTATGCAGTTGTGTTTATTTATTGTGGGGAATTTTCCTTTTCATCTATATCTCCTTAGTTGTTGCCCGAGTTGAAAGTATTGAATGTGGTGATATTGAATATAACCTCAATCAATGACAGTAAAATTTGATCGAATGAAATATAGTTGAAAGACTTTAGTTTTAGTTCATTATTCTTAGCTGCTTATGGTTTATGATCCTTGTCAAAAGGCAGATCGAAACATGGAAAAACGGTGGACTGGACATCCAAGGATTTACTCAAGGCTTTGGAAGAGTTTGTTCCGATATATGAGACTCGTCCAATTAAAAACAATATGTATGGCATGGGGTTTGATCACAGCTTTGGGCTTTGATTCATTACTTGGTGGCTGAAGCCAGATCTTGTGATTGAGAGTGGTGCTTTTAAGGGCCACTCGACTTGGGTTTTGCGGCAAGCAATGCCAGATAAACGAATTATTTTACTTTCACCCCGGTATCCTGGGAAGTACCTACAGAAGGGCCCTGCTTATGTTGATGCAAACTGCACATACTATGCTGGAAAAGAGTTTGTGGATTTTGGTAGTGTTGATTGGGCAAGTGTGATGAAGAAACAGGGAATTACTGATCTCAGCCGAGTCCTAATATTTTTTGACGACCATCAGAATGAATTAAAAAGGTACTAACTGTCTCACAGCATTTGATTATAAGAAACTTCTGCAATTCATGCATTTTTTATAGTACAGGCTTGAATTTTGCTCAAGTGCTGATTTGTATTAATTCATGTTTTCATGGAAGAGTGGAAGACTAAAGCAGGCACTGAAGGCTGGATTTTGGCTTCTTGTTTTTGAGGATAACTATGATACCGGAACTGGGGATCATTATTCTATGAGGCAGATGTGTGATCAATTTTATATAAGAGGTGCACACTTTTCCCCATCTTGTTTCTATTTTATGAGCTGCATGTGAATTGTATAATACAAATCTCTTTCCCATTCTTGAAATTAGACTATTCTGTTTCTTTTCCTTTTTTCTCTATTTTCTCCCAACTTTTAGATGAATGTCTCAGAATTTTATTTGTATTAGAAAATGCAATTTACTTTTACTAAAAACATAACTATGACCATTTAAACTCTAAAAGAAAAATGTTATGGAAAATGACAATCATTTAGTCATTTACAGTATAGAAGTATTGCCAATAGGCACAGAATAGATAGATATGCTGATATGTCTTAACTTAATCTCTTGAGGGCAACGTTTTTGAGCTTGAGACACGTGGGCTATCATATTCCTTCATTCGGGATACTTCTACCATTACATCATAATCCTTTAGTCTTTGCCGTTAAGGCTCACGTTTTCTTTCTTATTTACCTTGTTTGAAGAGCCTTCAGTGAGACTGTATGTATGCCTCCATATGGTTCATACTAACTTTCTAATTGGAGTTTCCATTTCGTGTTTCCCCATAGTTGTAAACTAGTACTTGCCCATAATCAATTTCTTAGCTTCAGACATGCTATCTTATTTTATTTTGTTTTTCCCCAATGATTGATCTCATGCTAGTTACAAATATATCATAAGGATAATTAATTATTGCCCATAATTTTACACCTGTATGGACCTATGCTAGCATTTATTTATTTATTTATTTATTTATGGTTTTTTGTTGAAAGAAATTAGATGAAATGAAGGTTACCTTTTTCGCTTTTTATTCAGGAGGTGGTCATAGCTGCTTTAGTGATAGTGATGAAACAAGGATTCGAGCTAGAAGAAAGAAATTCTGGGAGAAGGCAGTGGATGTACAAGAGCCATGTGGACCAGGTGAAACTTGGTGGGGTGTTAGAGGAGAAATGCGAGATAATTTTAACCACAGTAATACGCCAATCTCCTATGCAGAACATTTTCAGAACAGCCGGTTTGTTGAATCAATTCTAGATGTTTATTGGGAGATCCCTCCGGTGGCTGGTCCTTCCCACACTCATCAAATAAGATATGATCCTATCGTGGAAGATGGCCGTTATGGCTTGTTCCGATATGAAATCTCGGGTTCAATCACACTTCACAACACGTTTTCCAAGTAAAATTTAAAAACAAAAACCAATAGATCACTTAATTGTGAGCCGTCGATTGGGATATGGGAATAGATAATATTTATTGCCTGCATTAATAATAATCTTAGGGAACTAAAACACACAACCACCTCAACTAGTCACCTATTCTCATATCCAAGCATTATTCTTTGAAAAATAAATAAATTGTAAATAAGTTATATCAGTTTTCTTTTTTTGAAACTACTATTTGTTAATTTAATTACCAAATTAACGGTAATTAACAAAGTTATAAGCCTCCCGTTTTATAGGATCTGAATCGTCTATTACATTATTCATTATCATTTGTTGAAGAAAGAGGAGAACGGTGATATTGGTTGTTATAATAAGCATGATAATGATCAAGATCATAATCATGGATTGGAAATATTGCTACAGTGAATACACATGCAGTGATGCAAGCCATTATATAAGGAGAGACCCTACTTGTTTTGTTGTCCACAAAATTGTAGTTTCAAACTTTTGACATCAATTGTACTGCTGTGCTCATCGTCCAATATGGTTTGGTGGTAAGGGTCATAAAACTGCTCATTCAGCCTAGAAATATTCGATCCGGTATATTAAAAACCAGTATTGTTGTGCTCAAATTTTACTATATTACAACATACGTTAATTAGTTTCTCAAGTTATTTTGTTTTTTTAGGGGAAGTATCATTTTCCCCCGACCTTTGCCCTATTACAAATACAAGGACTTGTGTTTCAGTTAATGGCCTTAAATCCCTTGAAATAAAGTTATTATAAATTTTCCCCCTTCTGTTACCTTTTCAGTCCAAAAAGGTTTGACTGTCTAACACTCATGTTAAATGACTGTTTTATCCTTTAATATAATCAGAAAATGACCATTTAATTCTCAAGATATTCATTAATTAAAAATATATATTTAAAACAATAGAAAAAAAAAAAATGGATCTCCACTTTCCATCTCAAAGATGGACGGTGGAGATATCTCTTTATATTTTTTATTTAATTTAAAAAAAATTAAAAAGAAATTAAAAACTTTAAAAAGATCAAAACTTTAATTTTAAATAAAGAATTAAATAACAGAAAATTTTAAAACAAAAATTGTAGATCTAGTGATAGACAGTGCATATCCAAATATCCAATCTGGATTTCCACCAGATAGGGATGGGCATTTCCCCTTGGGGCCCCATCCCTCACAGGCCCCCATGGGGTTTTGGAGGTAAATTTTGCCCCCGGATGGGTTATGGGTAGGGGTGGGAAAAAAACCAATAAATCGAACCGAACCGATCCAATCGTTTTTTTTTTTCCTTTCGGATTTCTTATGATGGCTGGTTCATTTTTTTGAAAACTGATTGGATCGGTTTTTTTCCCGGTTCTATATCCCAAACCAGAAAACCGAACCGAGATCCAATTTATATATATAAAAAAAAAAAAAAAAAAAAAAACCTAGTTTAATGTTCAACAGTCCATGTAACTATAAAACTATGAAAGTGTATCACATAATATATATATTTTCTTTGTTTCTTTTGATAAATATTATTTTAAACTAGTGTTTTCAATGAGTGGCGATATTGACACCCCTCAAAAACTGTATATACACCCTTTTCGTAAGTACACCCCTAAAATATTTTAAAAATCTTTGGTTCGTAAATAAACCTCACTTAATGCCAAAAATATCATTTCTTTAATTTTGTTGTATTATATTTTTGTTAGCACACCCCACTATTTTGTTATCTAATTAGATTTATTTAAAATTTTATTATTTTATATCTTTTTATACAAATAAATAATTTCTATTTAAAAAAATAATTTCTAACTCCTGCAAAAACATTTGATGTCACTAAAAAATTGTATGTAAAAAATTTCTTTTCATTGCATTAATTTTTTTTTTTTTTTTTTAAATTCTTTATGTAAAAAGAGACTCTCAGCACATAACAGTGTATCTCAATTCCTTTGTTCCTAAGAATTTTTTTTTTTTTTTTTTAAATAACAATTGTTCATAATAAAGTTTAATGTTGGTATTGATTTTTGTGTTACTCAATTATAGCAGTAAATTGTTTGTCAAATTTGTATTTCTTAAAAGAAATTGAAATTAGTATTTAAAATAGAAGTTAGGGTGTGATAAAATAGAAAGGTTTTTATTATCATATCAAACAATTAAGGGATAATTACCCCGGTGACCATCAACTTATGCCACCACTATCAAAATGACCACCATATGGGGAATTGGTTTCAAAATGACAATTTTTTGCAAACATTGTTACACTAATGGCCATTCCATCCATTTCTATAAAATTCCGTCAAATAAGTGGCATTTTGGTAAATATGAGGATGACATTAATTTATTTTAGATATTTTTTGGAAATCGATTTTTTCTTTTGTTTTTTGAAACAAATAATTATATTTAGTGTGTGTATATACATATAGCATATCTCAAACATATATATGTATATATATATATATATATTTCTTTTCAATTTATCTCAAATATATATTTTAGAATTTTTAGATTTTATAACCTTAATCTTCTAAAAAAAAATGTATATATATATATATATATTTCTTTTCAACTTATCTCAAATATGTTTTTTAGAATTTTTAGATTTTGTAGCCTTAATCTTCTTAGAAAGAAAAATTATATATATATATATATTTCTTTTCAACTTATCTCAAATATATTTTTTAGAATTTTTAGATTTTGTAGCCTTAATCTTCTCAAAAAAGAAATATATATATATATATATATGTTTGAGATATGCTATACATATATACACACTAAATATAATTATTTGTTTCAAAAAACAAAAGAAAAAATTTATTTCCAAAAAACATCTAAAATAAATTAATGTCATCCCCTTATTTACCAAAGTGTTATTCATTGGATGGAAATGGATGGAATATCCATTAGTGTAAAAATGTTTGCCAAAAATGGCCATTTTGAAACCAATTCTCCATTTGGTGGCCATTTTGATAATGGTGGAAAAAGTTGATGACCACTAGGGTAATTACTCCAACAATTAATAGGAAACTTACTTTATTTTTTTTTTTATATTTTTTTTTTACAAAGGATTGATATAAAACCAATTAATAATTATTGGTGATTTAAGTAATTTTACTCAAGGATAATATTGGACTTTAAAAAATATACTAAATTGGGGTGTACATACAGTTTTTGAGGGGTGTAAATATCGTCACTCATTTTCAATTTGTTCAATCCCATAATTTAATTTGGTTGAAGGCCCAAAAGGATTAAAATATGAAAATATGTGTACTAATTAAAACCCATGAATTTGGTCCAATAGGATCAAAACCGAAAAAACTGAACCGAACCGGTCCAATTCGGTTGGTTTTTTATCGGTTGACATTTGTGATTTGTAAATTTTATTGGTTCAGTTCATATTTTCAAAAACCGAACTTTATCGGTTTTTTATCGGTTCTATTGAAAAATAAACTGATCCATTAAACGCTCACGCCACCCCACCCCAAGTTTTGAGGGTGGGGATGGGGGCAAAACTGCCCCTCATTTTATAAATGGGGGAGGTGGTGGGGGGACCTCACCCTAAACCCATTCCCCCATTTCCCCCAATATATATATATATTAATTTATAGTTTTAATGATTAATATATATATATTATAATATTTACCCGAGTTAGTAGTTACTAGTCGGTACTTAATACACGAGTATTGATCGAAAATGTAAACTTTAAATTTGATTTGTTTTGACTTTTATTGTATTATTAGAAGTATTTGTATTTATTTTGGATTTCTTTAAACCAATTATATATTTTAGAATAAATATTTTGATTACTTTTTGGATTGAATATTTTAATAAGGTCAAACTAAAAATTGGAATGTCCGGATTCTAAATTCCGAATTCCGATTTTCGGATTGAGAATTAGAAAATTTGGAATTGAAAATGAAAATAAATGGAGGAAATGGGGTTTGGGGGAGGAGGAACCTCCCCCCCAAAACGCTCCCACCCTCAGTCCCCCCAAATGGGTTTTTGGGCAGGTAGTGTAGGAAGGGTTGAGGAATGGGACTCAAATGATCATATGTATGATCATATGTATGGTCTAAAACTAGAAGTCTTCCATGCTTGATTTCTTTTCCTCTCTTTAATTAACTAGTTAATGAATTGAAACATCAATTAATTTGTAGAAAATTATAAAATTCCATCAAAACTTTGGTAATTAAGTAGAATAACAATATCCATGAAACAAAACCCAAAAAATTAATTTGCTCTAGCTAGTTCCAAAAGTACTAGACACAAATAATAAAACAAGTAGTAATCAGAAAATCTATCTATTCTCCCAAAATTGCTCATCGATCAAGCATTATTCTGCTCCTAATTAGCAATATTTTTTATAGCAACCAAACAAACATCATTCAAAACTCATAAAATTAATAATCATTGATCGATGAAATGGATTGAAAAGTACTATTTGTTAATTTAATTACCGATTAAATGTAGTGCTGATTGTATACGATGAAACAGAAGCATAGTCAACGAACTCATCATTCAAGTTGACGAGCTCCTTGTCATAAGCCTCCGTTTTACAGGATCAGAAATTATAAGTACGTCCCAAGCAGCATTCAATAGCATCAATGCTCGTAGTTCGGCAACAGAAGGATTTGCACGACATGTAGCGCATCTATTTGCCTGATCAAGTAGACTAAACCTAAACTTGTATTGTTTCACGATCTCCTCAATTTCTACACCGATATGTCTGATTTCGAGCACAGCGTACCAGTTGTTGGCTTTCAAGGCTGTCTTGTGAATCATGTAGGCATTAATATAGATGCGGTGAATGTGATTACGATCAGGGTATTTAATACCTGCGATGTTAATGGTGATGATTGCATAGTCAATGTTCTGGTATTTGAAAAACTCTTCTGCGATGTCTATGCAGGTCGCCGCATCGGTGTTTTTGAGGCTGAGGCGCAAACGTTCGATAGTTTCATTGTCTACCTCGCTAGGCAAATAGCTCAGAGGAAGCACTATATAATTCTTCCCTAATTAACTTTCTCGAGAAACAAACATAAACAAGGTGATATATTTTGTTTGGTTTCAGAGATTAGTAAATAAATGATACAAATACGGACTTATAAATATGTCGGCATGAAATAGTAGATTGATTGATCGTACAACATAACATGATATCTATAGATATCATTGGATATGATCACTATGCATTGCAGATTTTGTTTTGAAAATTTGTTTCCTATATATCAGGAGAAAGAGACTTTAAACTTATCTAATTGTGTTGGAACTTTGAAACTTTCTTCCCTTTTTTTCGTTTTTTATTTTTATTTTTTTGTTTTGTTTTTTTATTATTTTTTTATTTTATTTTTTTATTTTTTTATTTTTTTATTTTATATCGAATCTCTCTTTAAATGACCAGAATCAATAAGGACTTTAGATAAAAATTTTAATTTTTTGTTTTTTAAAAAGGAAAAACTTAATTTGAGATTTCGATAGGAATTTTTTTTTTCCTTAAAGAAATTACCCACATATTCAACCTTTTTCATTAAAAAATTGGTACGAAGCATGTTTTGATTTTTTTTTTTATCCTCTTTAGTAATTTTAATCAAAGATCAATTTTTTATATTAATAAAAATTGCACCCTGATTATTAAATAATCTAATTTATCAAACATCTCTAAATAATCATTTTTGGATGTTTTATCAAACATCTGTTTCATACTTTCATACTAAAATTATTAAATAATTTGATTTTAATTTTTCAAAAACAATTTAAATAAATTTAAATATGAATCCAAAGTTCAGATTTTAACTTGAGCTTTCAATTTAATCAGAATCTGTTTATTCTAATTGCTTATACATTATCCCGGGTGATTGTTCAATTCCTAAAAAACAATTATGTAAATTGTAGCAAATAAATTATTCGTTCAACAATAGAAATATGAAATGTGACTTTTATTCATAAGCTATTATTCCTTGAACCAAATAAAAATATCATGATTATATTAAAAATAATGCTCGAGCTATATGTAATTCTCTCGTTATCTAAACAATATATATAGCTCCCAAAGAGTTAAATGTCCTTGAAGAGACAAACCTTTTAAAATGTACAAATTAATGAAATGTAATCTCCCCCAACGAAACTTATAAATTAAAGAAATCTCAATTTCTCATTCAAAGACACATATACTAAAAATATAATTGTTGTCATGTATATTATGAAATGATGAAGATCTTGAACCACAAATATCAGATGACTAACAACATAAAAATATTATCCAAAAAGCAAAGCTATATTCATTTAAAAACTTGAAATGTTTTCAACTTGTAGTGTAGATACATGCTTGACGACATCAAACATTTTGGTTAAAACGATTATTTGTACGAAAAACAAGATAGTGAGATATACATTATCTCATAAGCAAATGGCTCACTACAAAAACCTAGTATTGATTATATACAAATATATTGTTGGATAATTAATATTAATATGGTGAGAATAATCCCTAAACATTCAATTCAAATTCTCGTAACTTGTATTAAATGAAATTACCATGATCTTTATATGATTTAAAACAATCTGAACGAATGTGCTATAATTGTCTAAGTGAATATCTCATAAAAGGGTATATTATATAAATGATGTTATATGCCCTAGGGGTGTAGCTCAGTTGGTAGATAGACGAGCTTGTGGCTTGGACAAATGACTCCCAAGACAGCGGCTCGAATCCTACCAACGGTAAAAGCTTAAAAAAAAAAAAATACCCGGTCTAGATAGATATATAATATCAATATATATATATATATATATAAATGATGTTATATGTAGGGGTGAGCGTTTAATGGATCAGTTTACTTTTCGAGTGAACCAATAAAAAACCAATAATATCCGGTTTTTAAAAAAGTGAACCAATCTGATAAAATTGAAAAGCGTGAACCAATCAAAAACCGATTGAATCGGTTCGGTTTGGTTCGGTTCGGTTCGGTTCGGTTCGGTTCGGTTTTTTCGTTAGATTTTGAAATCCTACAAAACAATATGTTGGAAGAATTGGTAACAGTTTATACTTTGTACTTTGTTCTATTGTAGCAATAGATTTATTTAAAGAACTTTAAATGTCAACCTTGAAATATATGGCTCATGGCTGGACAGTAGAACGGGCTTCATGTTTGCTTTCATATAAATGTCTTATGTTTCTGTGGAGGATGGCATCCAGAGTTGAAACGGTTTCCACAATTACATTTCCTAGAAACCAAAGCCAATCTAGTAGTTTAAATAGGCTGTTTGTTTGTTTGTTTGTTTTTATAGAACAACAATTATAAATTTATTTTTGTGGTATAAAGTGGCAGACTCTAAAAAGGCATCATCATCATCATCATCACTCATTAGAGTTCAAAAATTTTAGGGATTTTTCATTACATACACTAGTTCTCGGTTCCGTTCACCAGTTCGAACCCTAGAACCTGAAACCGAACCGAAAATACTGATTTTTTAAAAAAACAAACCAAACCAAACCTGTTAACAGTAAAAAATCGGAAAAAAAAAACCGATTGGACCGGTTTGGTTCATCGGTTCGGTTCGGTTTAATGGTTTTTTGCCCACCCATAGTTATATGCATGTGTGTACCGAGCATAATGAAAATAGAATCCGAATTTAGTTAAGAAGCATAAGAGAAAAATATATTTATTTTTGAGATGAGAATTTTCAAAGATAATAAAGCAGTATTTTTATATTTTGAAACTAAGTTTACTTTTGAGATTTATTAAAAAAAAAATTAGCAAAAAAAAAAGAGAATCATTATTTCAACTTTGAGATGTAAATTATTTTTTTTTTGAACAGCAAATTTTATTAAAGTCAAGAAAACAAACAAGCAAAAGCACAACCCCCTATAGCGGGCTAGAAGTAGAGCCCAGGCAAGGGACACCCCTCAACAAAAAGCAAAAAAAACAACCCAGGAAACAGACAAACAGCCAGCAAAGACAAACCACAAATGAAGAAAGCACCAAAAATAGCCCAGCCACAACCAGAAAAAATCAGAAAACCTCCCATCAGAATTAGAACCCTTCTTCGCCAGAGAATCAGCAAAGCAATTGGTAAACCTTGGATTGTGAATGACCACCGTTCTACCTAGGGTATCCAGAAGCGATCTAATATCGTAGATAAAATTTAAATGCTTCAGGATTCCGAATCAGGCTTCATTGACCCACGAAACAGCGACCTTAGAATCACTTATAATAGTGATATTTTTACCAACTAAAACCTGAGAGCTAGCACATAGAACCATCGCCTGGTGAATTGCAATTATCTCGGCAGTGTTTGCATCAGCAACACCAATATTCCTGGAAAAAGAACCCCAAAACCTTTCCACAATGATCCCGCAAAACACCACCGACGCCCGCAGACCCAGGACTCCTTCTAGCAGAACCATCCACGTTGAATTTGAGCGCACAATTCGAAGGGGGGGGTCCAGTCACCTTTGCAAACAATCTTAACAGGCCTCTTAACAGAGCACCTATCCGCAATGTTTTGCATCAAGACATTAATGGAATCAGAGCAGCCCTCGCCATGATACTTGAACCACCAAGCCACTTTGATTTTAATCATGTCAAGAGCAATGGCGATCCCCTGTTCAGAATTCTTAAATACCACTTGATTCCTACAGTCCCAAATGGTCTACACCGTTGCAAAGAAGAGGGTATTCCAAGCTCTTCCTTGACATGGTTTGGGACAAAGGCCGAACCACCCATACGACCAATCAAGGAGAGACTTATTAGCACACCAATCCACACCCCACCAGGCCATTCCCTTCCGCCACACATCAGTAGCCCAGCTGCAATGGAGGAACAGGTGATCCACTGATTCCTCTTCCACCTTACACATTGGACACAGCTGCTGGAAATTTGAGCTGAAACCGAAATTATTCAGCACTTGCCTAACAAGAGTTCTGCCCCTGAGAAGTTGCCAAGTAAAAATCTCAATTTTGCTAGGACAAATCCCTTTCCAAACATGAGTGTTATCCACCAAAATAGCCTCCTCTCTCAGCTCCTCCAACTTTCTTCGGAATAAGCTAACCGAGAAAAGACCTTTATCACTGAAAGACCAAGCTAGTCTGTCCTTAAACAGGGCATGAGGTTTGAATTGCTCAAGTCTGCTCGTGAAGGTGTTCCATTGGTCCAATTCCCAGTTGAATAACCTTCTCCTCATGGGCACCTTCCACTCCCATTTATGACCAATCCATACTCCAAATTCTTCAACCGGACCCGACTTCTTAGAGGACAACGCATAAATCTTCAGAAAAGCATTCCACAGAGGCATTTCCGCACTCCCCAACTCCTTCTAAAAATCAATCATCTTGCCGTTGCCTAACACATTTCTCAGACCTTCCTTAAAAATCTGGGCTGTTTGAGAACCAGTGACAAACAAACTCCTGACAGCTTGCACAAAATGAGATGGCACCGCCGATCCCGGAAAATCCCAACTCCAACTCAACGCTTCAATCCGAATGCCATACTTACCACAAATAACCCTCCTCCATAAGCTATCCTCCTCACTCCCGAATCTCTAAACCCACTTAGCTAATAAACTTTTGTTTTTATCCTTCATACGCCCAATGCCCAATCCTCCATAATTCTTGCTCTTACACACCGTATTCCAATCCACTGCATGAATTTTCTTCTTTAAAATCTCATCCCCCCAAAAGAAAGCCCTCTTAATTTTTTCCATCCTATTAGCCACCCCTATAGGCATATTAAAAACGGATAAGAAATAAATTGGAATGCAAATGCAAATTATTAAGAACTCTATAAGAACAGTATATTCATACAGATTTCAAGAAAGATTGTTGAGATTTTAAAATACTAGATATGTACCCGTTCCAACAATATCAGATTCAGTTACTTCTCTACACATGCTTACGTAACTACGTAATATTATTCACTTTGCAAATACGATCAAATATCACCGTGTATGTGAAATTATTACTATACAGGTGTGATCAGATATCGCCATGTAGGTGAAATATTTTTTACATGCAGTAGAGAAAATACATTAGATTATCGAAATATCAGTTTTTATACAAGATATTTTATAAGAGCAGTATATTATATAGTATTTACGGGAAATGTGATTTATTCACATAAATATATTTAATTAGCTCTACATAGTGGTGGCAATTCGGGCTTGGGGTTGGCAGGCCAAGCTCGTTCGGCACACTACACGGCTAGGACATGCCTAGCATGGCACAACCCAATATCGTGCTAGGCCCAAGCCCGTCTGGGGGAACGTGCCATGATGTACCACGGATTTGAGGCTTGTGTGGCGGCATGGCCCGGCTCGCGTCCTGGCGTGTTAACCGTTGGCCCGCTGAACGTTAGAATATTAAAAAAAAAAATTCAATTAATTTTACCCTAGGGGACAAAAATTTTGAAAACAAAAAAATTAAAAAAATTCTCCAAAATTACCATTTTCTCCCCCATTTCATTTTTTCTATAAATATCCCCTCCAATTCAAATTTTTTTCACCTCTCTGTATCTAATCTCTCTCTCTCTCTCTCTCTCTCTACTATCTACACACTCTATATATTAATCTCTATAATCTCTAATCTCTCATTCTCTACAATACTCTCCACCAATTCACCATTTCTCTATGAAGTACAAACTACAAACAAAGGTTATTTCTTATTTCATTTTAATTTTAATTTTATAATTTATGCTTAGTATATTAAGTTATGCCTTGGTTAGTTTTATTTATAATTTTTATGCTTAGTATATTAATTTATGCCTAGGTTTTATTTATAATAATTATGCTTAGTATTTTTATTCTTAGATTTATATTTAATATTTATGATTTTATGTTTAGTATATTTAATATTTATGCTTAGTTTTTAATTTAATATTTAATTTATGCTTAGTTTTTAATTTTATTATTTATGCTTATTAGTTAGTAAATTTAATATTTTATTTATGTTTAGTTTTTAATTTTAATATTTATGCTTAGTATTTTTATTCTTATGTTTATATTTAATATTTATGATTTTATGTTTAGTATATTTAATATTTATGCTTAGTTTTTAATTTTAATATTTATGTTTAGTATTTTTATTCTTAGGTTTATATTTAATATTTATGATTTTACGTTTAGTATATTTAATATTTATGCTTAATTTTAATTTTAATACTTATGCTTAGTAGTTAGTAAATTTAATATTTAATTTATACTTAGTTTTTTATTTTAATATTTATGCTCAGTATTTTTATTCTTAGGTTTATATTTAATATTTATGGTTTAATGCTTAGTTTTTAATTTTAATATGTATGCATAGTTTTATTAGTTTTTACTATTTAATTTAATATTTATGCATTGCAGGTAATTGATCCTACTAGGATTCCTACTTATTTTCTCGACGGATTGAACATGGACAATGATGACTATGAAATTTTATCTCCGCCACCGAAAGTCGGACTTGGGCAAGGGCAAGATAGTCAAGAAATACCCGGTCTTTCCTCCACACTGAGGTCGACCACATCAAGACCCAGACCCAAAAAGACAACATCTCAGGCATTGGATTATTTTGACTGGGAAAACATAACTGGCCCAGACAGTCAGGTAATATCAATGGCTCGTTGTAAATTTTGTAAGCATTTATTAACAGGTCATAAGCACAGAACGAGACATTTGAAAAGATATAGGGAATCATGCATGTGTAAACACGGTGAGGTAGATACTACTAGACAGATACAACTACAACGGAACCCTGATAGGTCCGTTATGATGTGGAGATATGACAATGACTATGCTAGGGAATGCATGTCTCGTTATATTACACAAATCGGTCAAGCGATTAGTTTCAGTGACAGTCCTTTTTTCGAAATTTTATCAAAAAATCATACAACCCTCAATTTACAGTTGTGTCTAGAAACACTACTACAAGGGATTTACAAAAATGTTTTTACTCCGACCGAGCCAACTTGATCGCTCAATTAGAGTGTTCACTACAAGAAAAAAGGGCTATTGGGACAATTTTTTTCAATCCCAATAGCCCAAAATTCATCCCTAGAGACCTTTTGGGACGAAAAAATTCATCCCATATTCCGTCGCCTTAGGTGGGTCGTAATAGCCTCTTTGCGACGAAAATTCAAATTCATCTCTAAAGAGTATCTATTGCGACGAAACATAAATACTTTAAAAAATTAGTCATTTTGGGCCTACAGATTTTTTATGGAGATGAATACTCTTTGTCCCAATAGAAAAAAAAAATAATAATAAATAAATACCACCCCACTACCAACTGGCCCCACACCACCACATTCTCTTCGTTCAAGACACACACTACATCGCGTTCATTTTTACTCACCCCTTTAACTCTTTTTTTTTTTTTTTTTTTTTTTTGACACGCCCCACAATTGCAACCCATACAGGTATATCCAACAGGCCAACTTTCCTAACACAAGGAGGATAATCCTCCATCCAGAAAAGGTCATTTACGACCTTTAATGCAAATTTCGCAAGACCATGAGCTACACGGTTAGTCAGTCTAGGAACATGATTCACTAAGATCACTTTTAGATTGGGGATAAGGGAAGATATCTCAGATAAGATCGCTCAACTATCCGAATCCAAGTGGCTGCTATCATTAATCCTTTTTACAATAACAGCTGCGTTCAATTTAAGACGACAAGGGCCAAGACCACAGTCCCTGCTAAATAGCAACCCTCTGTAAATAGCCATCGTTTCAGTCATAGAAGCACCATAACTAGCTGACAGAACCTGGGAACAAGAAGTTAAAACAAAACCAAGGTGATCCCTAATAACAATGCCAATAGCATTACCCCCATCTCAAATGATACCATGTGTCCTAATGTTAATTGAGGGTTAACAAATATTGTTCTATCAATTTTACCCCTCTATTGAAAAAAAAAAATAATAAATAAAAAAATACCCACACCCAAAAATCGACAGCCACAAAATTTGAAAACAGATCAAAAATAAATAAATAAAAACAAAATTGAAAAACTTTTTTTTTTTACCTCAACCAAAATCTCATTATCTCAATCCAGCAAAACATACATTTCATTCAAATGCGAAAACACAGATAATATTTACATCTCATCGTAGCAGACAACAAAGCTAAATAAATGGCATCAATCATCAACCATAATCAAACAGTGAAGGTGTCTTCTGCTTCTGGATCTTCAAAGTTGGGATCTCTTGCGTCCACAAATTCTCTCTAAGAACCGATCTCGGCCAGGGAGTAGCCATCGCCGGACCAGGTAAAGTGGCCTCCGTGGCCTCCTTTCTTGGGCGATCCACTCATGCTAGTTCCCGATTTCCTGTCTTTCCTCGCCTCCGATTTTTCACCGCTTCTCGCATCGCTGTTACTCTTCCCTGTGTTTCTACAAAAATGATGATGCTTGCAAAACATTATCCTTTCAAAAAAAAAAAAAAAAAAAAAAAAAAAAAAAAACATTATTGTTCATCACCAGAAATTGAAAAGCATTCTCCATAAAATAAAATAAAAAAACCCGAAATTGAAAAAGAAAATTGAAATTGTTCATCAAGATCGTCGGAGGAGACCCGGAGTTGGTGCCGTTGGATGCAAATCACTTGAGGGAGAAGACGATGATTTCTGATTTCTGTTTTTGTTTTTTATTTTTTAATATTACTTTTTTAATTTTAATATTTGTTAAACATAATTAATTTTAGTTTCTTTATACATTTATCTATTTACCCTTATTTATTAATGGAATTTTTTACTGTTTAAATATTTGTCTCAGTTAACATTATAACACATGACATCATTTGAGATGGGGTAATGCTCACCTCCTGTTAAAGGGGTGAGCATAAAAACTTCACGAGGAGTGCTAAAAAGCCTAAAATCACTCTCTCAACTTACTCTTCCAAGCTACCCTCTCTTCTCCTTTTGACAATTGTTTATTATTTAATTTTTTTAAATAAATTTTAGAGTCATCATTAATGAATTGTTTTTACATATTATTTACGTTTCAAACCATCACATCTTCCCAAATTGTCCTTTTTTTTTTTTTTTTTTTTTAACTAATTGTCATATTCCTTTTCTTAAATATTAACAATATTATTATTTTATATACCTCTTTTTTATTTTCTAAAATATCATAACAAACATAATTTATACTTGAAAAATTATCGTTTTTGTCTATATTACCATAGGTTCATTATATTTTATAAAGTAATTATTTTTACGCGATTTGAAAAATATAGTTAAAAAAAATTAAAATTTCATGATTAATATCAAAACTCAAATATACTAAAAAATACAAGATGTCAATATTTATTGTATTTTAATAACTTTAGTAGTAATATATTTGCTAATTTTCTTTTTAAAATAAAATAAAATAAATTTAATAAATATTATTCAACCCATTTTATCTTCGAATATTTTTGCTCACATATTTGGAAATGACAATTTGGTGTAAAAAAATGACAATTTGAGGAGATGTAGATGGTTTGAATTTTAAATAACATGCAAAAATAATTCATTAATAATGATTTTAAAATTTATTTATGAAAAGTTTATGTAGGACAAGTGTCAAAAGGAAAAGGGAGAGTGTATCTAGCACTCCTCAAACTTCACACTACACCTTCAACACCTGACCCCACACTCAACCCTGTCCCTACCCAGCCACGTGAGCTGGTCATCCCACAATTAATTTATGTGGAATTGAACCTGTGACATCCCATGGTGTAGTGCTCAAACCATTACACTACAACTTATTTATATATAGCGTAAATATGTTAATAAATTAATTATTTTTATTAAAATTAAGATTTACTGAACAATTTATAAAACATTATTACTAGATAATTTAAATTGATCTCAGTAATCTTTTTAATTATTTTATATAATATATGTAGGGTGTCGACCTACAATCGATATGGATCGGATCGTATGTTGTTAAGCCCAATGCAACTTGGGTTGAATCTTGCGAATCCTGTTGTCGTCTGCTGAATTGACATGCAAAAGAACTTGGTCGACCGACCCAATAACCTGCAAAAAATGAAGAACGGATAAACAGTGAAAGAAATCAACTAAAGAGGTAATTAAGATCGTTAGCCTTAGGTACGCTTGGGCTGAGCAACGGTTATGATGACTGTAAATGTTGAACTCCGGTGATCGTGATTCTTCAGAAGCAGAGTTTCAGTACGCTTGTTCTGAGCTTTGTATTTCGAGAGACTTTCTCTGAAGAAGTGCTTTGCTATTTATAGCAAACTTCTAGGCTACCGTTTGAAGTAAACAGGTAAGCTCATGGGCTTGATCGTGGGCGAGATTCTTGGAGAGATTTTCTCCCTAGAATCTCGCTATTTTGCACACCTGACTGACTTGGTCTTTCAGACGACCGAGTCACGTTGTTAATGCTTTCGTTGGGCTCGTTGGGCTCTCTACACTTGGGCCAAAGCAAGACTAGCCTGGGCTTCGTACTTTTTGGGCATGTGAGCCTTTTGAGCCTTTTTTGGCTACCACAGTTTGTCCCCCACTCTCTAGTGAGTTACTTTAATGAAGTAGAGAGTGGTTCGGTTTCAATCGACCGTTGTCGAACGAAAAAGGAGTTAAACTTTAGTCGACCGGATTTGTAACCAGCTTGTTGGGTCGAGCTTTTAACGTCGTTTGAATACGAAATCTCGAGTCGACACAATTGCTAATAAGGGAGCTTTTGGGTTTCAAAATGTCGTTTGACAAGTTCCAACCGTTAAGATGATACCCAAAAAGTCGTTCGACGATTTCCAACCGTCAGGATCTGATGAGGCAAACCAAAGGTCAATCTGAAAAGATAGCTTTTGTTTCATAAACCCTAATGATATCACGCGTCATAAATTTTGGCGTGCTTACTCTGTTCGAGAAGGGTTTTTGAATTTCAAAAACTCATCATTAGTAGTTTCGTGCGTGCGTGGGTAACCGGTAACTGAAAGGTTGCAACCACTTCTGGTGAGGACACGTGGCAAAGAGGTTTTGTGAGGGTTTGGTTATAAATATAACCTCCCCACTCCCTCAAGTCACTTTTGCGAAGAACTCAACACTCAAACTCCCAGAAGATTTCCAGCAAACTTTTGCGCAGCGCAGCTAATTCAAACCGGAACTCCGTTTCTTCCTTCCTTCAAGGTATTTATTCTTCTCTCTTCATTATCATTTAGTTTTTCCTGAAAAAACTTTGTTAATAAGAAATAGAAACGTAAAGGAAAGTTAATACTTACTTGAGTATTTAGAGTTCTGGGTTTGAATGCAATGTTCTTCGTTGTTTTTCGTTGTTTTATGGTTCTCTGTTGGTTTTGATCTTGTTTCTGCACTGTTAGTTGTATTGCTTGTGTTTATTTATTTCATACGACCGATGTAGACTGGAAGCTTTATTCGATCGACTCGTAGGACGCTAGAACTCTAGGGTTGGGCTAGGTTTCAAGATGATGATCCTAGAATAGGACTTTAGAAACCCTAGGTTGTGATTGTAGCGCCACAGTTTCTGACTTGTGCATTTTTTGCCTTGTCAGCTTTAGGAGGACTCATGTCGAACGACGATGTTAGCATGTCGAGTGGAGAAATAGATCTGTCGAGCGACGGCACCATATCTGATCCGAAATATAGTTGGACAAGCGAGGGAGAGGATAGTGTCGAAGTTGATAGTGGTGTTGATGTCGATCGGCGAGTTACGCTAGAGGATCCGTCGAACGTCGTTTCGATAAATACAAAAAGGATACTCGAACAAGGCGGCGTACGTGCCGTTGCGTCGATAGTCGACCATCCTGAATATATAGACGTAGATGAGGCCACTACGTCCGGTCGACCAATAGGTGTGCTTGAAGAAAATCCGTCAAGCTTGGTGTCGGACGACAACTTGTGTTTATTGAGGGAGATTTATGGTATCCCGAAGAATGTCGAGCTTCGAGCACCTAAAGAATATGAAAAAGCGGATTGGGACATACCTGGGTGGACATGTTACTATGAGTACACCCTTCGTTTAGGGTTTAGATTCCCACCTCCCCCACTGGCGCGTCGAATGCTATTATACTACGACCTTGCTCCTGGTCAATTAATGCCAAACACATGGAGGATTTTGTTAAGTTTGAGTGTGTTGAGTGAGAGGTATAACATACCTTTTGGGGTGGAAAGCCTCCTTCATAATTACTACCTAAAGGAACATATACACGACCGGGGTCGTTACATGCTGATACCTAGGAGTAAAGAGCAGCAAATCGTACTTGATACGACAACCAATGATCGTAACTGGAAAGACGTCTATTTTTTCGCGAAAGGTCCTCAAGTAGACGGCCCATGGTTCACAAGGAAAGGGGATGAGTCGTATCAGTTTAGACGGACTTGGAATCGGTATGGTGAGTGTCGTTCGATCGTTGTCGTTTCCTAATTTTTCGTCTAACTGAATTATCCTTGCTGATTTCCGGCTCATTTTGTAGACTTGAAGGGTTTAGACGCTAAACCGTCGAGCAAAATTGCTCCTGATCGTACTGCTGCAATGCTTAATATTCCTGAAAAGGATAGAAGCTGTAAAGTGTTGCTAACAGAAGGTAAACTTAGGCCCACCAGGCTGTGGAGGTGGTCGACTCATAATAGGTCGCGAGCGCCGTATCCTAAAGTGGAGGATTTCTTATCGTATATCTGGATTAGAAGAAGTTTCGAAATTCTTTAATATACAATGACATTCTTGTCGCCTGTTTCTGACAATAAACGTCGTGTTGCAGTGACATCGATGGCAAGCGCAAGAGTGAACATCCCGGGCACGGCAGACACTCTGAAGAACCTCAGGGATGATTTGATGAAAAAACGGGCAGCAGCAGCAGCGAAGAAGAAACAGGCTGAGAAGTCGACTGGAGGCGCTGCGCAGCCGCCAGAACATGTTTATGAATCCTCCCCTGAGCGATCTCCTCAGAAGAAGAGGTCAAGGAAGAACCCGCCGGCCGACAAGGGAAAGAGGGTCGAGAAGGGGAAGCAAGTGGCTGCATCGCAGCCAGACTCGTCGACAGCAACCCTCTCCGACCTGTCATCATTCGACGACCCGACTTCATTTTTAGAGAGGTCGTTCGACTACATCCTCCCTGCAGATGAGAAGCATCTGCAGAAGAAGAAAATCGAGGAAGTGTTCGACACGACTTTCCTCTCGGCCTTCCATGTGAGTTGTACACTTATGTATCAATATATGCATATATATGTTTTTTTTTTATGTCGTTTCATTTATGCTAACTTTCGACGCTGTGCAGTCTTTGCAGGCTTCACTACACTTGTATGGGAGGTACAAGTCGTTGGGTGACAAGTATGGGAAGCAGCGGAAGCTGGTCGATGTTACAAGGCAGGAGAAGGCCCAGGCCGACAAAGCTGTCGAGGAGCTGACAAGAAAAAACTTGACTCTGGAGAAAGAGTTGAGGGATATGAAGGCCGACAGGGATCGACATTCCTTGGAGTCGACCGAAGCTCGTGCCGCCTTGATCGAAGAGCAGCATAATGTTGCTGCTTTGAAGGCACAGTTGACGTCGATTGCTTCTGCTGCGTTGATCAAGGCGAAAGCAGAACTTTTCAAGGAATATCTGTCGGGCCAGCATGCTGCCTGGAGCCGTGCTGAGATGCAGGAGATGATTGACACGTATGATGAAATGCGTCGGCTGGAGGAAGACGACAATGCGCTCCCACAAGGCGCTGATGCTGCTGACCCACCACCGGCTGTCGACCCACCAATCGTCAATCAGTCTCCTGCCGATCCCATTGATGCTGCTTCCACACTTGATCCACCTGCAATTTAGGAACGCATTTGATAACTTTTTAGGATTTTTTATAATTTTTGTTATGTAATTGACTGATGGTCGTTCGACCATTATATATATATATTTTGTTGTTGAAGGAATGCATATTGGCTCGACCATTTTCATTTGATCAATCGTTGCTTAGTCATGTCTTCAATAATTGTGTGAATTTTGTTTGCATGTGGAAACGACACGACCATCTTAAAATGGGGGTTTACACAAGTTTAAACACCTGCATGAAACAAGCCTGTAAACTAATACTCATGCGCATATCGAACAACTTCATAGTATAGATAAACATGGCTGATTTATTTATTATAAAATACGTGTACAAGAGTCAGTCGACAACATATTTCGCGTACATGCGTTCAGTCGACCATTCATCGCGTATGTGCGTTAATCGACAGTTAACAAATTCACTTAACAAAAAATCAGCAATAGACGTAATACAACTCGCGTACAAGCGTTCAGTCGACAAATGTCATCGCGTACATGCGTCAGTCGACAACATATAGTTGAATCGTGTACATGCGTCAGTCGACCACTATAGTTGAATCGCGTACATGCGTCAGTCGACCACTATAGTTGAATCGCGTACATGCGTCAATTTTCAATTTTCATCAAGTGTTGTCCCCGACTTCCAGCGTGCGTTTGATTAAATAAGGATGTTGGGAGTAGGTTCTTGTTGTCGTCGACGTCGGGGTGTTGCCAATGCTGTAATGACAGAAGAATTTCGTAGCAACATAATACGTCGAAGTCGACTGAGGTTATGAAAAATGTTTTGTGAGCTCAGTTATAAACTTAGTAAGTTTTTCATCATTGCTCTTTTTTGCATTGTTAGTATCATAAGATTCAAGGAAAGTAATAAAAAATGAAATGAAAGAAGAATTTAAGTATAGTTTTAGAAGTGATACTGTTTTAGATGCAGTGCATTCCAGCTGTTGTTTAGTTCTCGACCGTCGAGTCCTCTCAATTTGTAGGCCCCTCGACCGACGATTTCTGTTATTTGATAAGGCCCTTCCCATGTCGGTCCCAATTTTCCAGCTCCCTCTTCTCTGGTGTTTTGGAAAACACGGCGTAGTACCCAGTCATGGAGCTTGAAGGTTCTGATATGTACTTTCTTGTTGTAATGTCGCGCGACCTGTTGTTGGTACGACTGTACTCTTATAGCCGCTCGATCACGTCTCTCATCCAAGTGATCCAATTCGAAGGCGAGCTCATGGTTGTTTTGGGCTTCGTTTGGATTTTCACTCCATGCGGTCGTGAGTCGTGTTTCGATGGGGATCACTGCTTCAGACCCATAAACAAGGGAGAATGGAGTTTCTCCAGTCGACCTTCGAGGGGTTGTATGATACGACCATAGGATCTCTGGGAGTTTTTCTACCCACTGATTTTTTTCAGCTTCTAGTCGTTTCTTCAGTGTGTTGATGATGGTTTTATTTGTCGACTCCGCTTGTCCATTTGCTTGTGGATATCGTGGAGTTGAGAAACTCAGCTTTATCCCATATTTGTCGCAGAAGTTCTTGAAGTCGAATGAGATGAACTGGGACCCATTGTCGGTCACTATTTCTCGTGGAACTCCGAACCTGCAAATAATGTATTTCCACACGAAATTGCGTACCTCGATGTCGCGCACTTGGGGTAAAGCTTCGATTTCTACCCATTTTGTGAAGTAATCTATCATCACCAACATGTATACGACACCTCCTGGTGCGGCCGGCAATTTTCCTACAATATCCATCCCCCATTTAATAAAAGGCCAAGGGGCTGAGATTGAATTTAACATACCTGGGGGGAGATGGCAGACTGGTGCGAATCTTTGGCACTTGTCGCACGACTTCACGTGATTTTGGAAATCGGAACGCATGGTTGGCCAGTAGTATCCTGCTGTGATTGCTCGGTTCGACAGACTTCGAGCTCCCGAGTGATTTCCACATTCTTCAAAGTGTAGGCTCTTGAGAACGTCGTATGCTTCTCGTGGAGTTACACACCTCAAGTAGGGTCCTGTAAAAGACCTTTTGTATAGCTTACCGTATAAAATGCAGAACTTTGCAGCTTTTGCTTTGATTTTTCTTGCCTCAGTTCTGTCTCCAGGTAAAATGTCGGCTCGTAAGTAGTCTAGTAGTGGATCCATCCAATTTCTTCTGTAGTCGACTGGGGCGACTATTTCTGTTGCTTGAATAGTTGGTGTTGTAAGGTGAACGACCGGAATTGACTTTGATCCGCCTGTTGTTGTCGAGCCAAGGTAAGCTAGTGCATCTGCGCGTGAGTTCTCCGACCGGGGTATTTGTTCGATGGTGAACTTGTCGAAAGTCGACTGAATCTGTTTGGCTTTGGCCAAGTAGGCGGTCATCCTTTGATCTCTTGCTTCGTACGACCCATTGATTTGTCGAACGACTAGTTGTGAATCACTGAATACTTGGAGATTTTTGACGTTCAGGCTCTTGGCTAGGTCGAGTCCAGCAATCAATGCTTCGTACTCGGCTTCGTTATTTATCGCCCGGAATCCGCAGTGGACTGACTGTTCCATTATGTCCCCGTGAGGGGATGTGAGTACCAATCCTAGTCCACTACCTTTTACGTTGCTTGATCCGTCGACCGTCAATGTCCACTTTTCGTCCGACGTTGTCTCAGTTAGAGCTATTAGCTCTTTTTCAGCCTGCACGTTTTCGTTAGGTGTAAAGTCTGCAAGGAAATCAGCTAATACCTGTGATTTTAACGCTGTCCTTGGATGGTAGTTGATGTCATACTCACTTAGTTCAACGGCCCATTTCATCAGTCGACCTGAAACTTCAGGTTTATGCAATATATTTTTTAAAGGGTAAGTCGTTAGTACCTTAATAGAGTGGCACTGGAAGTAAGGTCTCAATTTTCTGGCTGCAACGACCAACGAGAGTGCCAGTTTTTCCAGCCGACTGTATCGTGTCTCAGCGTCGAGCAATGCCTTGCTTACGTAATAGACCGGATGTTGTCGATCGACTTCTTCTCTTACTAGCACTGCGCTGACGGCTGTGGTCGACACGGCTAAGTATAGGAGTAGTGTCTCGTTGTCTTTAGGTTTTGACAGCAGTGGTGGCGAGGTCAAATATTCTTTAAGGTCCCGTAATGCCTTCTCACAATCGTCGTTCCATTCGAAGGCCTTGTTTTTCCTCAAGGTGTTGAAAAATGGATGGCATCGTTCAGACGACTTGGAGATGAACCTGTTCAATGCTGCTACTCGACCAGTCAATTTCTGTACGTCTTTGATGCATTTTGGCGACTCGATTTCTTGTATCGACCGGATTTGGTCCGGGTTGGCTTCGACTCCTCTTTGTGTGACTAAGTATCCTAAAAATTTTCCTGATGAGACACCAAAAGAACATTTAGTGGGATTTAATTTCATACCGTACTTGTCGAGGATGTCGAAGGACTGCCTGAGGTGGTCTATGTGTTTCTGAGCCACAAGTGATTTGACCAGCATGTCGTCGATGTAGACTTCCATTGTCGAGCCAAGCATTTTGGCGAACATCATATTCACAAGTCGTTGGTAGGTAGCACCTGCATTTTTCAAACCAAACGGCATTACTTTATAACAGAAGGTACCTCGTTCGGTTACGAAGGCTGTCTTTTCCTGGTCGTCTGGATGCATTAGGATCTGGTTGTAGCCTGAGTAGGCGTCCATGAAGCTGAGTAACTCGTGTCCAGCTGTTGCGTCGACAAGCATGTCGATATGAGGCAAAGGGAAGGAGTCTTTGGGGCACGCTTTGTTTAGGTCTGTGAAGTCGATGCATACCCGCCACTTGCCATTCTTCTTTTTGACAACCACGACATTTGCTAGCCAATCAGGATATTGGACTTCTTTCACTGAGCCGATGTCGATTAGCTTCTGAATTTCTTCATTGATGACTTTATTTCTTTCCGGGGTGAATTTTCTTCACTTTTGTTTAACTGGTCGGTGGTCGGGGTCGACCTGTAGTTGGTGAACTATTACCTCCGGATCGATGCCGACCATGTCTGCGTGCGACCACGCAAAGCTACCTTGTCGTTCCTTTAGGAAGTTGATTAGTTGTTCCCTGACTTCCTTCGACAGTCTTGACCCTATGAATACCTTCCTATCTGGTCGACTTGAGTCGATCGACACCTCGTCGAGATTCTCCATCTTTGGAGCGTTTGGTGTCGACTCGACTGTGGAGTCCTGTAATTGCTACAAAGACTCCTTTTTCTTCTTCATGGCGTTTTGGTAACATTCTCTAGCTGCTCTCTGCTCTCCTTTAATTTCTCGAACTCCCCACTTGGTTGGGAATTTGATCAGCTGGTGGTAAGTCGAAGGGATTGCCTTCATTTCGTGGATCCATGGTCTTCCTAGGATCGCGTTGTAGGGCGACTGACAATCTAGCACCAGGAAGTTGACGTAGAGGTTCACACCTTCAGCGTAGATGGGCAACACGATTTCCCCCAACGTGCTTTTCTGTTCTCCACTGAAGCCTGTCAGCACTGTCGTCCGACGGCTCAGTTTTGACTCGTCGACCTGCATTTCTCTCAACGCACTGTTAAATAAGATATTGCATGAACTGCCATTATCAATTAGAATTCTCTTTGTTAAACAATTAGCAATATAAAGTGAAATAACGAATGCATCATGATGAGGAGAAAACAAATCTGATTTGTCTGTCGCCTTGAAGGTGACAGTCTCGTCGACAGTCGACGGATGCTCCATACTTGGTTGAATTTCAGTGTTTAACACTTGTCGTGTATGTCTTTTCGCCGCTGAAATGCTGATGCCACTCACTTCAGAACCCCCTGCGATGAAATTTATTACCCTGTCGTGTCGAGGTGGTTCTGGTGGATTGTCGTTTGCGTTTGTCATTCTGTTGTTACGTCTTGCCAGGGTTTGTTTGCTCTTTTCTGTTAAAAACTCTTGTAGATGCCCTTGTTTTAGTAGTTCCGCAACTTCGAATTTGAGGGTGATGCAATCCTCAGTTCGATGACCGTGATCTCCGTGGAACTCGCATCTTAACTTTGCATCTCTATGCTCTGGAAGTGCATTCATCTTCCTTGGCCACTTCACCGTCTTGCCCATCTCCCTCATGACTGCTACGAGGTCGAAGGGTTCGATGCTTAGATTATATTCAGGCACATCCGCTTTTGGTCGACTCGTTCTTGGGTAGTCTCTTTTGTATGGTCGACTGTCGCTTGAGCCTTCATTTTGTCGAGTAGATCTTCTATCGACAGTCGGATAAGGTTCTACCCTTCTGTCGTTCGACCGTCTATCTACCCGATCGTTTCTATTGGTGTAACTGTTGGCTCTACTTACGTAGTTAGCTTCGTCTTCTTCCCATTTGATTTGGGCCCATGCTTTGGCCAGCACATCTTCCATTGTCCTGCATGGATATTTGGTTAACTCTTTATAAAGGTCAGAATCAAACCTGAGGCCTTTTCTAAAGGCATATATAGCTGTCGCCTGGTTGCAGTGAGGAATTTGGACTTTCTCTCTGTTGAAACGACCTACGTAAGCCCTGAGGTTTTCGCCGCGCTTCTGTGTTATTGTGTATAGGTCGTCCGACAGTTTCTCCAGCTTGCGACTACTCGCAAATTGCTCCACGAACGTATCTGTAAGCTGCGCAAAAGAATTGATAGAATTATTAGGTAGGTTAGTGTACCATTGTAAAGCTGGACCATTGAGACTGGACCCGAAGGCTTTGCACATGCATGCTTCACGTAGGTCGCGTGGAATCGCTGCAGTGAACATCCTCTATTTGTATTGCGCGATGTGGTCGTCTGGATCAGTCGTGCCCTCATATTGCTTCATGTTAGGGAAGCTGAACTTTTTTGGCATTTCGACAAGCGCTATAGTGTCGACGAAGGGCGAGTCAGCAAAGCTGTTCATGTTGCTCTTTTTTATCGGAGTTGGGACGCCAGGGATCCTCTGTATGAGGGCCTCCATTTCTGCAAACCTGCGAGAAAATTCTAAATTAGTCAGGGAGGGTTGATCTGGATTTGATTTTACCAGATTTGGTGTCGACTGGAGCGACGCGGGTGTCCCTAGGACATTTTCAGTTTGCCTGCCCGTAATTGGATCTTGCTCGTTGTCGTTTCGAGCTGGCAGGTTGTTGAGGTCGATGTCGACTCTGGTCGTCTGGGGTGTTTGCTGTGTTTGTCCGACATTTGGATTCACATCGGGTACTGATGGTCCTGTCGGAGCGTCTCGACCTCGTCGGTCGACCTCTTGTTCAGCGTTGGGGACAGGATCAGGGTGCCCCATATCTTCGCTGTCGGGAACGACACCATCGACCATGGCTCGCAGTTCTTCATTAGTGGCTCGAATCGCAGCGTTTTCAGTTTCTAATGCTTGTAACTTCTCTGCGTTTGCTGCTGTTTGAGCTACTAATGCAGCGATCTGCTCTTCAATGGTTTGGGTAGTTCCTTCTCCTGACATCGTTGTCCGTTTGAAAGTATGGAAATTGCGGTTGATATTTGTAAAGTTGCGACGGGCCCCACGGTGGGCGCCAAGCTGTAGGGTGTCGACCTACAATCGATATGGATCGGGTCGTATGTTGTTAGGCCCAATGCAACTTGGGTTGAATCTTGCGAATCCTGTTGTCGTCTGCTGAATTGACCTGCAAAAGAACTTGGTCGACCGACCCAATAACCTGCAAAAAATGAAGAACAGATAAACAGTGAAAGAAATCAACTAAAGAGGTAATTAAGATCGTTAGCCTTAGGTACGCTTGGGCTGAGCAACGGTTATGATGACTGTAAATGTTGAACTCCGGTGATCGTGATTCTTCAGAAGCAGAGTTTCAGTACGCTTGTTTTGAGCTTTGTATTTCGAGAGAATCTCTCTGAAGAAGTGCTTTTCTATTTATAGCAAACTTCTAGGCTACCGTTTGAAGTAAACAGGTAAGCTCATGGGCTTGATCGTGGGCGAGATTCTTGGAGAGATTTTCTCCCTAGAATCTCGCTATTTTGCACACCTGACTGACTTGGTCTTTCAAACGACCGAGTCACGTTGTTAATGCTTTCGTTGGGCTCGTTGGGCTCTCTACACTTGGGCCAAAGCAAGACTAGCCTGGGCTTCGTACTTTTTAGGCCTGTGAGCCTTTTGAGCCTTTTTTGGCTACCACAATATATAAACGGATATTAAACAACATTTATTAGATAATGTTTTACTAAACTATTATTTTTAAATCAGATATCAATCAAGTCAAGAGTCTATTGGAATCGATGAGATCAATGGTTATAAGAAAAAAAATAGGAAATGCAACTCTCTCTCTAGATGAGATTCCTCCTCACATCTGTGATTTAATAAGTAAAATTGTACTTGAATCTTTATTACAAAAAAGAAGGAAAAATATAAATATACTTTGCTAAAGGTCATTGACCATTTATTATTTTATTATTATAACTTATTTTAGATTATTATTATTATATTTACAAATAATAAGAATATATATATACTTTAATATAAAAATGTGAGGAAAATTAATTAAGAATCTCAATAAAATTAATTAATTAATTAAATTGAATAATTATTTAAAATTTAAATAAAATAAGGAAAATAAAAAAGAAAACTTTTTGGGACCAAAACTAATTTGCCTCGATAGAGGGTATATTGGGAAAACAAATAATTCGTCCCAATAGGTTCTCTAAGAGCATCTCCAATAGGCCGGAAAACACCATGTCTTTGATTATATTTATGGAGGCTAGATCGGAATTTGCTCCAACAGCCTCCTGATCTCACTCCATATATTTTTTTTTTTTCCGGCCAAAGCCTCCCAAATATAAGGAGAGAAGGCTTCCTCCATATTTCTTTTTTTTTCACTCCTCAATTGAAATTGGTGGTCAAGATGAGTCCACATCCTTCATATTCAATGATCCAAATTCAATGTTAGGAAAATATAAGGAGCGATTTTTTTTACTCTAAGCCATTTTTAGGGAGGCTTGTTGGAGTTTTAACTCCTTTTATAGCTCAATATTTATAAAAGTACAACAGACTCC
Organism: Acer campestre; assembly: GCA_954870605.1. Lineage (NCBI taxonomy): Eukaryota > Viridiplantae > Streptophyta > Magnoliopsida > Sapindales > Sapindaceae > Acer > Acer campestre. Next base: position 51,907,099 of record OX940799.1, on the reverse strand, counting down.
CTAAATATAAGGAAAATATAGGGAGCATTGTTAGAGATGCTCTTTAGTTCTTACTCCTTATTGCCTATAGTTTTAGGGACAAATAATTTATTTCATCTTAATAGACATCCTATTGGGACAAATTGTTTTCATCCCTAAAAGTCTGGTCAGGTTTGCACTTTCTAGGGACGGATAATTTATTTCGTCCCTAAAAGTCTCGTCAAGTTTGCGATTTTTAGGGACGAATAATTTATTTCATCCCAATAGATACCCAATAGACATCCTATCTATTGGGATGAAATGAAATTGTCCCTAAAAGTTTCATACTAATAACAAATTTTTCTTGTGGTGGTTGAAGTGTTTCTATTGCACTAACTTTCAATATTTGAAACGCACGTTCCAATGACTATTTATGTGTTACGGGATACTATTTAGATTCTGATTGAAAGATTTTAAAAAAATTCTCGGTTTTCATCCCATGGATTTCCAACATACCGTTCAAAATATTTATGACGTTATTTCTAAAGTTTTAAATGATTTTAGACTATCTGGATGCATCTTTTCCCTCACATTAGATAATGCATCATCAAACACATCATCCATTAAATTGTTTTTAGCTAACAATGTCCTTCAAGCTGGGGGATCATCTCTTCTACCAACGGTGTGCTTGTCACATCATAAATTTAATTATGAAACCGGGTTTGAAGGTTGTAAGTGATCATATAGATTGCATCAAAGATGCCCTTTCTTATATCAGCTACTCTAATAAAAGAATGGCAAAATTTTCTAGCTACTATAAAGCTAACAACAAACAATCTCGTAGGTTTCAAACAGATATGCCGGTAAGATGGAACTCCACTTACTTAATGTTGTAAAGTGTTATTGATTATTCTGCAGAAATTATAGGTTATTATAATATGGAAATGCCCCTAGTGGATGGTCCAACCTTAACCGACGACAATTGGTATGTGGCAAATGTTTTTATTAAATTTTTAAAGGTTTTTTACGATTCAATTGTACTTCTTTCCGGGGTTTATTACCCCACATCTTCTCTTGTATTGAATCAAATTTTAGAAATGTCTAAAATTTTATGAGAGGATCTCATCTTAAGCACTGCAGTTGTGATGATGGAGAAAAAATGTAAAAAAAATACTGGTATGAAATTCTTTTACTCTATGCCTTAGGTTTTATAATAGATACTAAGATTAAATTAAATGGTTTAAAAACTTTTCTTGACTTTATTGGTCGTCACTTTGATTTAGATCTTTTTACTCAACATTTTACTGACCTGCAAACCAAGTTGTTCACAGTTTATTGTCTTTATGAGCACATGTTTGGCGACATAAACACGCAACAGTCGAAACAACAGGACACCCGCCCGATGAAAAGAAGTCGGAAAATCTACCTAACTGACAACCAATCAGCTTCATCTCTATCATCTCAAACTCCAAGACCTGCTGAAAATCAACATGCCGAACTGAACACTTTCTTTCAAACTAAGTTCGAAACAACCCATCGAGGGAGGGATTTCCAAGAATTTGATCTACTATTATGGTGGAAGAATCATATCGATAGTTATCCAGTACTCGTCATCCCTGTGTCCACTATTTGTTCAGAACATGCATTCAGCTCTAGTGGACATATAATCGGACCTAGAAAAGCTTGTTTGACACATGAGATGGTGGAGGTATTAATATGCCTTAATGATTATGAGTATGTAGAGATGGTGATGTAGGGAAAAATACCGTAGTACACGCAGCGGAATCGAGACTAAAAATAGATTTAGTAACTTTAAATTTTTTTCCTTTTTATGAACCTTAACCCTTTAATTAATTAAACATATATATAATCAACAAAAGAAGAATACCTTTTGTCGCGTGATCCGATTGCTTACGTCGATGGTAATCTGCAAGATCTTCAATCCTAGCACGAACGTGAATCACCTAGGAGCGTGGTCTCCCTTTTTCTTTGAATTGCAAACCTGAGAATGGACAAACAAACTTTTCTTTTCTTTTTGTTAGTCACAAAACAATCAAAAGAAGACTAAGATTATTCCGGTCACTTTTGAGTTCTCAATCTAATGATCGAAACTCGCGTGAACCTAAATCGATGTTGTACACACAAGCTTATTGATGAACAAACAATTAGTGTACCATCAAAGAATAATCTATTCACTCTTTTATGTTTTAATAGAATAAAATAATCATTTCTGTGAATTGAGAAGAAGAAGAAGATTTAATCAATCACCACACACTCTGGGTGGCCGAATTCTATAAGTCCAAATATATAGGTGGCCAAATTTTCTTCCTCTTTTTCTTTTAGGGTGGCCGAAAGTCATACTCCAAAAGGGACTAGAGTTGCCGCAAATCACAAGCAAAAAGGAGTTTGTGTTGCACCCTAATTCCCATCTAGTTTAAGACTTCAAACCCTAATCCAACTCATAGATCTTTTATTCTTTTATTTGACTAAATAAAAAGACTTCTTATTTGATTAAATAAATAAAATTAATTATTTATTTTCTTATCAAACAAGTCTTTTAATTTTAGTATACTACTACCAATAGTATAACTCTAGGAATCATATTTCCTAATCAGAAAAGATTTGTTTCTTAATTAAACAATTAATTAATAAATAAATTAATTCTTATTTAATTAAAACAATGAAACAAAATAATATATTAGGTTAAAAAGCACCTTGCCGCCCCACTCATACAAATGGGCCATATATTATTTTCTTATTTCATTTAATCCATTGGACTTTAAATAAAAAACCCACATGTGAACCAGACCCATTCTTACTAAAAGAAACAAGCCCACATGCCTTTCATTAATATATTAATATAATTGAGCAGCCCATTAAATAAATAATGTGCAAAATATATTCTTAATATATTAAATGCAATTCTAAATGGACCCATAAATTGGTCCGGTAGAATATATCAAGTGATCCATACAAGTCCGTGTGGATTGGGGATCTTGGCGGGCTATCTAAATTTAAACTTCAATAGACATAACCTAATCACAATCAACAAATGATTCACTTAGATCCGATCCATTAATTTTAACTCATTCCACTAAAGAGCTAAAATTGAACTCTTAAATAAAGACAAAAAAGGAAGATGTTCCTCATTCATACCCTAGACAATCATGTTGGAGATAGTGTATCCTCGTGATTAATATCAGTAATCGCCAAGAGTTCATAGACCGCCTATAACTCTCCAAGTTACTATATTTACTCATATGACCACGTTTTGAACTTGGATATTTTGACTTGTCCAGAAGCCATGTTTTCAATAGACACTATCGAAAACTCAACGTTGAGATTTAATATCCAATTACCTCAAAACATCCATATGATGATATTATACTCTCATTTAATAAATGGAGCCACGATGTCCATATCTATAAATGAAGTCCTTTATCGATTAACAAATGAATATCACCAAACTATCGAGGATAGACTATGCGATATAATCGTACTCATTGATAACTCAAATGATATCACTTGCAACCATAAGTCCATCATTTATCTCAGGATTAAGATAGACTCTCCGATTGTCCTGATAATGAAAAGACTTTTATCTACTGACGGTTATAGATAAAGTAGTTCATTGTGATCCAGTTCAATGCACCCAGTGCACTAGATTCTTTTGCTCGAAGACACTCTGATGATTTTAGACTCATCATATCTCATTTGATACCACTCAAATGCTAGCAAAAGAATTCTACAACTTTAACAAGATAAAGGTGCCCAACCTTTAACTTAAGTTGTGAACAATATTCAAGACTAACTAAAGAATTGTGTCTACCACATACATATCCAGATGTACGAACAATTCTTCTTTTCTCATAGTTTTTAGACCTTATGATTATTTACTTTGACAATTATAATATTAAACTATAAATGCTATAAGATTTGTTTAAACCAGAAATCACTTTATTAATATGAAAAAGATTGTTAATTACAATATTACACTCTTGCTATTGAGCATAATCCTAACAAGTGATGCAGCATCAAACGGTGAATGAAGAAGTAATTCAAAGTTTTTTCAACCTATGCTTCAATGGGGGTTCTGGTTTAGGCAGTAACCAGCAGGACTAAAGAGTTAATTTTAAATTTTAAATTTTAAATTATACATGTATTTGTAATTTTGTAATTTGATTGCACTCTTTTTCCCTTACAAAGTTTTTATCCCATTAGGTTTTTCCGAGTAAGGTTTTTAATGAGGCAATCATGAATCATGTAAACTGAAATCTGAATAAGTAAATAAAATTCATCTCTTTCTTATTTTCTTAATTCTTACATCTTTATGACTTTATTTATTCTTTGAATTATTTTAGTAAATAAATAAAATATAATTTAATCTATTTCTTACATTTATTTAATTAGACTAAAATAAATAAGAAATAAAATTTAAATTAAATTAAAATAAAATAAGAAATAAATTTTTAACTTAAAAAAAATAAGTTAAAATAATAAATAAATTTTTAACTTAAAAAATAGAAATAACAGCAACAACAACAACAACAACAACAACAATAATAATAATGATAAATAGGTTGGCTTGGCACGGCACGTTAAAGGGTCGTGCCTTTTTGGCACAGTCCATTAAGTGGCCCGGCACGCCCCATGATGTGCCACCCGTTTTGCCACCACTGGCTCTACAACTAATTTGAATATTAAACGTTTAAAATATTAAATATTGTAATAATATCATATATATATATACATAGTGTACTTATTTTAATAAATTTACTTAAGGACAATATTGGAATTTTAAAGAACTAATAATTAAGGGGTATACATACGATTTTAAAGGGATACAAATATCGTCACTCATTAAGTAATCCGGTTTTAAAATTATTGTCAAACATTTAATATTGTCCGACCCATTTATCATGTCCAGTCAGATGTATTAGGGGTAATTTCACTAAAGTTTCTAATTTTTTTTTTTGAATTGTCACTTTTTTAAACATTTTTATCATATTAGCAATATTAATCCCTTCTCTTTCTAAAATATATCACTTTAGTCCATTTGACCAAATTACTAAAAGTCAACTATAACTAAATGTACAAATAGGTCGATTTTGCCCCTATAAGTTTTTTGTTATTACATTTAAATTTTCCAAAATTTCTTTCAAATACTTTTTATATTTTTACTATTAAATAAAAATCAAATTAAGAACAAAAAAATATTTTCTTAAAAAAACAGTATTTTTTTATTTTTTATTATGATCAGAATATTAATTTAAATATTAAAAATTAAGATTAAAAAAAGATTAAAAAACAAAAAATAAATAATAAATAATTTTTTTTTGAGATCCAATGAATCTCCAAACAATTGAGATCTGGAAATTTCCAGATCTCCATCGTTTTAACAAGCAACAAGACTAATCGTTATATGCTACTTGTTGAACCACCACTTTCACTGACTACCAAATTATTGTTGTTGATTATGTTTGTGTTTGAAATCTTGGGGACTGGATATGGATTTGAAGTAGTCACTGGAGGAGGAACAACAGAGACATGTTTCTTGACCTGCTGATGCTGATGCTGATGTTGATGATGATGATGATGAGACTTGGAGTCAGGAACTGAATCAGAGAAAACAAAAAGGCTTGCATAGAATTGCTCTGTTTTGTTGACAAAACAAAAAGGCTGCTTCTCCTAGCAAAAAAAAAAACCCCCCAAAAAAAATGACAAACAACGACAACCCGGAATTGAGAAAGTGAAAAACAACAACCCATAATCGAGAAAGTGAAATTCTTGAGTGAAAAAAAAAAGGGAAAACCTGGCAGACGTCGCAGATAGGGAAATCTTTAGAGGAAGGATGGAGGAGAGAGAAGCGTTGGTGTTTGGAGGCGAGTTTGGAGATTCATTGGATCTCAAAAATAATAATTATTTATTATTTATTTTTTTGTATTTTAATATTTTTTAATCTTAATTTTTAATAATTAAATAAATATTCTGCTCATAATAAAAAAATACTGTTTTTTTAAGAAAATATTTTTTTTTTGTTCTTAATTTGATTTTTATTTAATTTTAAAATATAAAAAGTGTTTGAAAGAAATTTTGGAAAATTAAAATGTAATAACAAAAAACTTGTAGGGGCAAAATCGACCTTTGTACATTTTGTTATAGTTGATTGTTAGTAATTTGATCAAATGAACTAAAGTAATGTATTTTGGAAAAAGAAGGGATTGGAGTTGCTAATATGATAAAGACGTTTAAAAATGTGACAATTCAAAAAAAATAAAAAATAAATAGATACTTTAGTGAAATTACCCCGATGTAATAAACAGGCCCTCAGGCCCTCAATTGCTTAATCTGATTTTCAAGCTATGAAAGTTTGGATGATTCACTTTTCTGGATACTTCAATATGGAAAATAAATTTATATAATGAACAATAGAGAATCAAGTCAGCAATAGTAAAACAAATATAACTTGATAGAATTCAGAGTACATATAGAGTTTAGAAATTTCTGATTAAAGAAAATCTATTATCATGCTATTCAACATCATCAACAAAGAAACCTAACAATATAAAAACTTGAAGTTCTAATTGACGTAAAGAATCTTCTTATATATTTGTTTTTGGAAAAACTCGACGGTACGAGGGAAATTTTATTCACAAATAAAAATATAATAACACTTAGTTAGGAGGGGACATAATGAACCTTACTCCTCAAGTGATGCATAAAACCATTACAATATATAAGATGCAAATAAAACTAAATAAATATAAATGCATGAGACAGAAATTACAATAGTCAAACATGAATGTAATGCAAGACACAAAAAAGCCAAAGAAGACATAAATAATTAGCTAACTGATATTTTGGAGAGACCGAAGAGGACATGTCCGGCCACGAAACCAAATCCAAGCAGTTGACACTCAAATAGCCAACAGAATCAAGAAGGAAAGCTTCTTTCAAATACACATGCATTCCACAATTCAGCACGCACAAAGCCTTAATCGTCTGCAGATCATAATAAATTAAAAGAGTTAGGGGAACGTTTTCGACATTTCCTACTCAAATTCATAACTTCATTATAGACAAGTTTTGTAGTATATCAAAGTACATTTTCGTTATAAAAAAACACCAATAAATTTTTAATTCAGCAATATTAGCCAGTCTTGAAACTATCAAATCCAAGAGTTTAGTACCCTATTTTCTAATTTAATAGTTATAAAATTCACTAACATAGAAAATAAAATCCAAACATCATGTTACCAGACAAATATGAAAATAGCATCAAAGCGAGTAAATATTAATGAATTTTATTGACTCACATAGCGTGCAAAATAATTTAATTTGTAAGTAACACATTATTCTCCAAGTTATGTTATATTTAATCAATTTGATACTATTAAAAATTAGTAATAACTTTTTTTATTAAAAAATATACCAATCACTGTTTAGTAACATAATATGAAAAGTACAGTCAGTCTGGTCATGTCCTAATTTCGAGTTGTCGTCACTATGCATGATATATATAAAAATAAAAACATAATATGAAAAATAGACATATGATGAACAATTAATCCAATAATAAAATGACGAGATGAGGTTGGTCCCATGGTAAACCCCTCACACCAACACTACGAGGTTGTGAGTTCGAGTTATTTCTCTCTAAAAAACCTCTGAATTTATATAATAATTAAAAAAAATCTAATAATAATAATAATAACAACTTAAATTGGTACAAAAAATTAACGAATTAAACAAAGCAAAACGATTTCTACAAAAGAGAATGGTGATATACAAATATAGAAGTATTTAATTTAATTACCTTGATAAGTTCATCTTCCTCCTCATAGCTGTCGTGAGTGTTTGCCAATGACAAAACATCTTCATCCTCACTTATCCAAGGACTTCCATAGACTTCTTCACAACATTGGGCAAACATAAAATGCACACCACACTTTTCCACCTTAAGTTGTTTCATGACAGGAAGAATATAAAACTGGAAAGTGAACTTATTGTCATAGCATGATAATTCACTGGGAGAGATATAAGCTTTTGAGTCCACAAGCACATGGTTTGACCTAATATCCGGGCAGTATTTTCCATTATTGAATAATCCCTTCTTAACACATGAGTCTCCATCTTTAGATTTGAGGTTGCAATTCCATTGTATTACCCAATATTCTTCCAAACCATCTTGATGGTCTAGACATGGTGGGGCCACAACAACGCTCAAAACAAAACTCACATAGTTATAATCGAACCAATCCGGTAGCTCCACATCTATAAAAGACCCGTTGCTTCGAAAATTAAACCATTCCGGAATTTCACTTCCAGGGTAACATATATTAGCTCTTCCTACTACATCTTTATCATCCTATACAATAAAAGTAATTAATTTATAACATTGTTTACATTAGTGTCAAATTGTTTTAAATAAGGAAAAATGTCACTAAAGTTCCAACCTTTTTATGCAAATGTTTTTAGTATATTAGAAACTTTGCTCCTTATTTTATAAGAAATATATTAGAAACTCCACTTTTCTAAAGTTGATTTTAGTTGACTAATGAATATAATACTGAATTGCCCATACTTTTTAAAATTTAAAATGAAGAGAAAATAATATACTCTCTCTATATATATATATTCTTTTAAAATATATATATATCTATATAAAATAAGAAATAAGAAAAAAAGAATTTAAAAGGATTTAAAAATATATATATATAATAACAACGTACATATTAAAAAGAAGGGAGTAATACTAACCTCATATATTTGGATTTTCCGTAGAGCATCTTTCACAATGTACTCCTTTGATATATTTGGATCCAGTTTGCAACAATTGCCAAAATCAGCTTCGATAAACCCATCCCCGTCATTGATATTTCGAAATATTGAAAGGCACGGTAATACTTCCAATGATGTGCAACCGAAAGCACTTATTTTTTTCAACTGAAGCGCCGGCAAATATTTAAGCTTCTTGCAGTTATCTATACTAAGCTCATCTAGGTTAGAGAGATTTATAATGCTTGTGGGTATGCTTTCAAAACTATTTCCACCCAAATATAAGGATCTTACAGAGGATAAGCAATCAAGATTGTCAGGTAAGTTTGTGATACCACAATTGCTTATATCTAGAAGTCTCATATTGTGCCATCCTACTTTACAAGGTAAGAACCAACACACCGCGGTATCCGCTTTAACCCCAGATCTATTAAAGATTAACAGCTCAATATTCTTCAAATCCATTATAGATGATGGTAATTCTTTTATAGCAGTATCCTCAGCTACCAATACCATCAAAGATTCTAAAGTTCCGATATCATTAGGCAACTCCTCAAGCATTGAGCAACCTGAGAATCTCAGTCTTTTAAGAGATTTCCACTCACAAACGCTGTTTGGAAGACTCTTAAGCCTTTTACAATAAAAAAGATTCAATTTAACTAGTCTACGTAGATACTTGATGGATGAGGGAAGTTCTTCAATAGCAGTGCCACTTAAATCTAACCATTTTAGATTATGTGGCATCTCAGGCAATATCTCCAGATTTGAGCACCCAAAGAGATTTAAGAAGTCAAGCTTATCGAGATCTTCAATAGAAAACGAGATTTCATACAAATATTCACAATTGTTTAGATCCAATCTCTTGAGATTTGGGAAACCTGAGAGGTCTGGACAAATGGTTATGTTGGAGCCTTCTAAGTTAATTTCTTTCAACTTAGCACAATGCTGTAACCAAAAGTTAAAAAAAAATATATTAAATAAAATCAACACATAATATTTCTAATTTACTATTTTATATAGTATTTACAAAGCAATTTAAATATGAAAACATACCTGAACACCATTCCATAGTTGTTCAATTTTGCTGTAACTCATGTCAAGTATAACAAGGTTCTCTGGAAGAAAACTCGACAACAGTGATTTTATCGAGCATCCATACCAACAAAGATACCTTAGCTCAGAGAAATCAATTTCAAAAGCTTCAGAAACATGCACCTTATTGGCCGGTTCCAAACTTGAGTTATAAAAATTCAAAAATCTGAGTTCAGACATATTTGCGAAAGCACATGGATTTAAGTGTATATCTCTTATTTTTGACATATCCAACGAAATGCCTCTGATTGTTTTGGTACCCTAGTATATTCACAAAAAAAAATATAAAAATAAGTTAGTACGTATATTAAATATGTAAAGACTTATTAATTGTTTAATTGTCAAAGAAACATATCATATTACCCTTTCTTTTTCCACATAGCTAATGCACAAGTATAAATGGAAATGATACTCTATAAACTTAAAAATAGTTAATTGAATCTCACCGAATTTTTTGTCAGAACACGATAGATATCCTCATGATGCCACAATCGACTACGTTTGCCAGGATCTTCAATAGATTCTTGCCGCACAATTTCCCTAGCCATAGCTTGTAGCAAATCATGCATTGTTATCTTGTCATTTGACATGGTTATCAAAGACTTATCAATGAGAACATCCATTCCAATATCTGCTTGAAATCCACATGCTTTTATGAATGTTTTTACATGTTCAATGTCACTCCAACTAAAAAAAAGTGCAATATCTAAAAAGATATTCTTCTCTTGATCATCAAGTCCATCGTAACTTATTTTCAACACCTTCTGTATATCTTCATGAAGGATTGTTTTTAGTTTTTCAATTGCATCCACCCAAACCTCTTTTTTCCTACCAAGTAGATGGGACCCCAAAACTTTAAGTGCCAATGGAATCCCTCTAGCATATGTTGCCACTCTTTCAGACAACTCCATGAAATCTTCTGTTGGATGGTTTCTTCGAAAGGCATACCTAGAAAAAAGCTTAAGAGCTTCCCGATCAATTAATTGCCGGACTTCATAAACTTGATCCACTCTACCAATTCGAAGCACTTGCAAATCTCTTGTTGTCATAATGATTCGACTTTGTGGGCCTAGACAGTCAAAACCTCCGATCAAATATTCTATTTTTTTATAATCGGACACGTCATCAAAAACAATGAGAAGCTTCTTACGGCCAAGTCTATTCTTTATAAAGGGACGTCCTATTGCGAAAGTACCATCTATATTTTCATTTCCACCCCCCAATAATGCTGAATAAAGGTATTGCTGCAAGTGATGTAATCCATTGCTCTGTTCACACAGTTCCCTAACATTGTGACAGAAGTAAGAACCTTCAAATTGACGAGAGATTTTGTTGAATACAGATTCAGCAAGAGATGTCTTGCCTATACCACCAATGCCCCAAATTCCTACACTACGGACATCGTTTGTCCCAATGCTTAACAACCATTCAATTTCCTTAATCTTTGAATCTATTCCAACAAGGTGGCTGGTATCAGGTGAGGACAAGCGATTCATTTTCTTCAAAACATCTTGGACAATATCCTCAGTAAGCACAGACTCGGGCCTAACAAATATTATAAACTATTAACATTAAGTTGTAATAAATCAAACAAGATTAAAGATAATGCAATTTTAATTCAAATTAATAATACTGACTGCACATTTGAAATCACGTTACTTTTTTTTCTTTTATTATCAAAGAAATAGGCAACTTTTCCAATTAAAATTTCAAAACGGAATTGCGTTTACGTAATTCCCAATTAAAAAGGACCGTAATTGAGAATAAGGAGATTATCTTAATGTATACTTTATTTATAACTACATTTATGTCAAACTTATTTACCCTTAATAAAAAATAATAAACTTGGTCTAATTAAATAATTAAAGGTCAAAAACTATAACTATCCATATAATCAAGGGGTTTTCTATTTTTAACCACCATTAATGTTTTGATTGTTCTTAACGAACAATCTACTTTTTGGACGGAAATACCCTTAATGGTTTTTTTGAATAAAAATACCTTTTATTTTTTTAAAGAAAATACTTTTCATTTTTTTTTTTTAAATCTAAAAATATTGGACCTCCATTGAAGGTATCGCAAACCTCTATTGGAGGTTGCAGACCTCAAATAAAAATAAATTTTGGATGTTGCAGACCTTCAATGGAGGTCTGTAATTAAAAAAATAAATAAATAATTCATAAAGAAAATTAGTTTTAAAATATAAAAGTAAATAGAAAAAATAGGATAATTTTATTTCTTTAGTGGATGGTTTTTAATTTTGGCTAAAATTAGAAAACCGCTTAATTATAGGCTAAAATGGGCTTAAAAAACAATTATTATGAGAGAAAATTATGACTTACTTATTGGAACTTGAGTGCCACCCAGAAAGATTGGCCGTTTCCTTGAGAGCATCCTTCCATCTCTGCACTTTGTGTAAACTGTCCTTAAAAAATTGTTCATGCTCAGCAAATGCTTTTGCAAAGCTCCCTGTCTGATGCCTTACAGCCGATGGATCTACCCCATAGAAAACTGGTATCACCACCTGTTTGTTCTTTTCCCTGCATTCAAGGATCTTCACAAGTTCTTCCAGACACCATTTGGAAGATGCATAGTCTCTAGAGAAAACGATAACGGAAATCTGGGACTTTTCAATTGCTTCGAGAAGAGATGCGGAGATTTCATCTCCTCTGTTGAGATCGTAATCAATGAAAGTTTCAATTTGTTTGTCACACAAAGCTTTATGAAGATGACTGGTAAAATTGTAGCGGGTATCCTCGCCTCTAAAACTGATAAAAACATCATACTTGAGTTGAGGAGTATTGGAAGAGGAAGAAGAAGGAATCAAACTCAGTGCCATCGATAAGACGAGGAGATAACAGAGTTGTTAGAGATGTGAATTCTTTATTGCTATGTTTTTATTTTGCACTGATGTTAGAGTCTTCGTTGACTTATATATCCTGGTGGATGGCAACCAGCTTCCTTCATATTTCAATTAACTTTCCTAGAAACAGAGTCTCTTATTCTAAACCCAATGGTACGCATTGAAACACTTTTTTTTTTTTTTTTTTTTTTTTGGGTAAATAAATTAAAACACACATTAGGACAAACTCTTAACATTATTTATTGGATTTTTACTTTAATACTTTAGGTGTATATGCCAGAGCAATTAAAATCACAATACATGGGTATGATTACTTAATCATACAAAAAAAAAAAAAAAACATTTAAATTATTATTTTGAATAAAATAAATTATTTTTAAAAATAAATAAAATTAATTTGAAATAAAATAACATTTAAATTAAAAAATATTATAATAAAATAACATATATTAAATTAATTTTTAAATCAGATTAAATAAATTCAATATGTTAAATATAAATAATATAATATTTTTTAAAGAACAAAAGAGTGGGACAAAAACATTCCCAGCCAAAAAAAAAAGTTTTATAAACAAAAAAAAAAAAACTGAAAAAATGCAATAATGTAAAAGAGAAAAGGCTGGGTCTCAGCCAAAAAAGTAAAAAACTTAAAAGAAAAAAAAGTTTTATAAAAAAAAAAAAACTGAAAGAAGCAATAATGTAAGAGGAGAAAAGGTTGGGTCCCAGAAAAAAAAAATAGACTAGTGGTATTAAAATAGTTGAAGAAAAGTTGATTCCTGTTACATATAGTATTATAATTGCACGGTAAAAGAGTAAAGATATCACAATTTCACTTCACGTGCTTAGCAATTTCCGTGAAGTATTCCCTGTATTGGTAAAGTGTTAATTTAGATTTCAAAAGTATATTTGCTAGCACCAAAATTAGGGATGGGCACCGGGGATGGATATAGAACCCTTCATCCCTATCCCTATTTCTCAAACCTCTCCTTATCTCCTCATTTCCCTAGTTGGAGAAAATAGGGATGGGGGAGTTTTGGGAGATGTATCTCCATCTCCATCCCCATCCTCATTTTCCTGTTTTCTTCATTTTCCTCATTTTTTTTCGTTTTTCTTTATTTTCTCGTTTTTTCCGTTCCCGGTTCCGTTTACATACTAAAAAACAAACTAATACACTTCATGCCCATCCCTAATACACTTCATCTTATTTGAAGTAAAATACATTGTCATGTTAATATATTTGTGTGGCAAGAAGTGATCATAATTTCAGTTCGCATGGTGAACTTTTCAAGAAGTTTTATTTAAATTTCGTAAGGTATTTTGGAATCTTTTATTTACATTTGACCTTTAGTTGTAATAATTCAAGAGTCCGTAGTTTCAATCTTTTTTCTTCATCAATTTCCTGGAGGAAGAAGCCTTGCTTGCTGCCTTGGAAAATTCCAAAAACCAAAAATCAAAATTGATTCTTGTGGATAATTCCATTTTAAAAAAAAATTATTATATGACAGTTTTATTTTAATAAAATTACTAACGAGGATAAAAAAAAATTCTAAACACACAAAACCAATTTCTCTAGACTCTAATTACTTATTTTTAATCACAAACCATAAAACAATTTTTGCATCTAGATTGGCTAATAAGGCTGCTCACAACCAATTTTCATGGTATACTTATGTAGGGAATTTTGGTATACTTGTGTAGTTTGACGTGTAGTATTTGATGTGTATGAGACTTAAATTATATTAAATCAAATGAATTCTTTATTTTCTCTATTGAATGATTTTTTTTTTTTTAATGATTGCTTACTCAATTTTCCTAACAAAATATAGTTGTACATATAATAATTGCTTTGATATCAATTAACCAAATGGATGGTCAATACAAATGTTCTAGAAAAAGTTGGACAATTATAATGACCATTTTGATACTAATTGACTAAATGGATGGCCACTAGAGTAATTTTGGAGAAAAATGATTATAATGACCATTTTGATACCAAGTGAACAAATTGATGGCCATTAGTGTAACATTATTTGTCAAAAATGGCCATTTTAAAACCAATTCCCCATCCAGTAGCCATTTTGATAGTGGTGGCAAAAGTCGATGGCCACTGGGGTAATTACCCTCAATAATGTAAGAGGAGAAAAGGTTGGGTCCCAGAAAAAAAAAATTAAAAAAAATAGACTAGTGGGATTAAAATAGTTGAATAAAAGTTGCCGTGTTGAAGAAAAGTTGATTCCTCTTACATATAAATATATAATATTATAATTGCACGGTAAAAGAGTAAAGATATCATAATTTCACTTCACGTGCTTAGCAATTTCCGTGAAGTATTCTCTGTATTGGTAAAGTGTTAATTTAAATTTCAAAAGTATATATATACATATAGAAATAATTTCAAAAGTACATTTGCTAGCACCAAAATTAGGGATGGGCATTCGGGATGGATATAGAACTCCTCATCCCCTCCCCATTTCTCAAACCCCTCCCTATCCCCTCATTTCCCTATTTGGAGAAAATGGGGATAGGGGAGTTTTGGGAGAGGTATCTCTATCTCCATCTTCATTTTCCTATTTTCTTTATTTTCCTCATTTTTTTTTTTCGTTTTTCCTTACTTTCTCGTTTTTTTCGTTCCCGGTTCCGTTTACATACTAAAAAACAAACTATCCATTACAAATTCAAAAACAAATAATTAATAATAGAATGAATAAAAATATTAAGATTTGTATATATATTGAGTCTCTCATAAGAGATCTTTTATTTTAATTTCAGTGAGGACTACCGTGAAATCACATTGATTTGAAGGAATTTTGATCTGAATTTTTTTGTAGATAATAAATTCATTGAAATCTACCTATAAATAAATTTAAAAAAATTTCAAGCACTAGAACTATTTATCCCGATTTTTTTAAAATATGAAGGCATCAGAAAGAGGGGGCGGAATATATGAAAATTAAAGAAAAATAGTTTTAGTACTTAAAAAATTCTCAAATTTTATTTACATATAGATTTTGATGAACTTATCATCCACAAAAATAAATGATATTGGTCCTTACCGAAATTAAAATAAATGATTCCTTATAAGAGACTCAATATATATATATATATATTAAAGGAAATAAGGAAGGACTCTCCCATTCTCATTTCCTCATTTCCCTCAATGAGTCAATGACAGGGGTACATTGGGGGAGAATAGAGGAACGGGGGTTGGGGAGGGCCTGCCTCAATGGGCCCCATGCCCATCCCTAATACACTTCATCTGATTTGAAGTAAAATATATTGTCATGTTAATATAATTGTGTGGTAAGAAGTGATCATAATTTTAGTTCACATGGTGAACTTTTCAAGAAGTTTTTTTAAAATTTCGTAAGGTATTTTAGAATCTTTTGTTTACATTTGACCTTTAGTTGTAATAATTCAAGAGTCCGTAGTTTCAATCTTTTTTCTTCATCAATTTCCTGGAAGAAGAAGCCTTGCTTGCTGCCTTGGAAAATTCCAAAAACCAAAATTGATTCTCGTGGATAATTCCATTTTTAAAAAAAAATTATTATATGACAGTTTTATTTTAATAAAATTACTAACGAGGATATAAAAAAAAAAAAAAATCTAAACACACAAAACCAATTTCTCTAGACTCTAATTACTTATTTTTAATCTTCTTATATTTCACAAACCATAAAAGAATTTTTGCGTCTAGATTGGCTAATAAGATTGCTCACAGCCTAGCTAAGTTTGGTCTTTCTTTTGACAGCTATATGGAGGAGCGTCCTAGTTGTGTTGCTCCGGTGGTTTTGGGCGATCGCCTATGTCATTTGTAATCCTTTCCTTTCACTCTATAATATTTCCTTTAGTCAAATTAAAAAAAAAAAAAAAAATTATTTGATTTCGAATTGATGAGAATGATTTACCATAAAAAGAGAATAATTTTTGTATGTGCAGATATTGCCAATCATAAAACTAATTAGTACACCCAATTAACTAGTGCACCCATGTTAAAAATTAGAAAATTTAGTTCTACTTTAAGCACCCATAAAACACAGAAAATACCCTTATAGAAATAAATTTATTTATTTAAATAGATTTATCCGTAATTTGAAACTTTAACCTTTACATTCTACAAAATGAAATGAAAAAGAAAAAAAAAATTCTTTCTTTTAACTTTTGTGTTTCCTTTGGTTGCGAGTGGAACAAACTCTAAAAATTTCTCATAAATAATCATATTAAATAAGTATAAACTCCTGTTGTTAGCATACTGGTTCACTGGAAATGTTTCATATCTTGTTTTGTTACTTCAATTTACTATTTTTTTTTTTTTTTAATTTCAAAACTAATATTTGCTAACAATGGAGCTCTTTCAAGATCAATTTTGAGTTAGATAAATCTTGTTTTATTGTTTAAACTCAAGTTGATGATTTCATATTATACTTAGTGGCAAAGAGAAAAAAAAATAAAGAGCATTTGACCGAGTTTTAATGTAAAATATTCTTTATATATATATATATATATATATAAGATTTTGTTATGAGAAAGTATTTGACATTTATAAAATCGGATAGATATTTATTTTTTAAAGAAGATGTTCATCATGAGTTAACTTATTTAAATTAATTATTAAAAAAATTTATTTTTTCCTTTTTATTAATTATATGTAGGGATATTTTTATAATATAATTTATTTATTTTTTATAAAATAAAAAATAAATGTACTGATTAATTAGTTTTATGGATGGCAATAACAGCAGCCTTTTTTCGAAAAAAATGTTGATTTTTGCAAATTGTTTTTGCAGAAAAAAATAATAACAAAAATCATTTTTAATCTGCAAAATTATGGCAACCAAACAAACATCATTCAAAACTCATAAAATTAATAATAATTGAACAATCAAATGAATTGAAAACTACTATTTATTAACTTAATTACCAAATTAATGGTAATTAACATAGTTATAAGCCTCCCGTTTTACAGGATCAGAATCATCTACTACATTATTCATTATCGTTTGTTGAAGAAGGAGGAGAACGGTGATATTGGTTGTTATAATAACCATGATAATGATCAAGATCATAATCATGGATCGGAAATATTGCTACAGTGAATACATGCAGTGATGCAAGCCATTATATAAGAAGGAGTCTTTGGTCTTCAAGGGGATTTGGCAAGGCCTTAGTCCTCCAAAGATTGAAATCTTTGTGTGGAATCTTTTGCATAGTAGAGTAGCGATAAAGGATGTTTTGAATGGGTTTGGGTTGCAACCAGGTACTGGTATGGAATGTCCTATGTGCAGTTTGTTCAATGAGTCTATTGATCATCTTTTCTTACATTGCAACCGGTCTTGGGATATTTGGACCAGTTGCATGAGCTGGTGGGGTATAAGCTTTTGTTCTTCCGGTACTTTGTTGAATTGATGGAAAAGTTGGTTGGGTCTGTGTCCTAAGAACTCAGCTGAAAGAGCCTAGATCTCTTTGTTTTTCATGTTGACTTGGACGATTTGGGAAGTAAGGAATGGGAGGGTGTTTAGGAATATCGAAGCTTCTCGTGTTCAAGCTTTAGATATGGTTAGATTTCGTGTTGTTTGGTGGTTCAAGAATCTTGGGAAGAGCTCTAATGATCCCATCACTTACATTCTTTTGGACATAGCTGAGCGGTGTGTTGATTGTTCTAAGGTTAAGCTATCGAAGCTGGAAGATTGGTCTCCTCTGCAGCTGAACGCTTTGAGTTTCAACGTTGATGGTTTGGCTATGGGCTCTCCGGGTCAAGCTGGTATTTGAAGTGTTTTGTGTGACCATAATGGTAAAATTTTATGTATTTTTTCAGTTGATATTGGAATCCAAGAGGCCATTTATGTGGAGATTGAAGTGATTGCTAGAGCTTGCTGCCTCTGCGTTGCGAAACCAAAACTGGAAGGCAAGAGAATTATCTTTATTAGCGAGTCCAAGACGGCCGTATCATGGATCAATAGCAGCAACCTTGGCAACTTGAAGCACTTGTAGTCGATTTTGGATATTCATTGTTTCCTGAGCAGCATGGATCATGCAAGAGTGATTTTCAAGTCTAGAGCCTCCAATTCTTTCGCTGATTCTCTAGCTAAAAGAGGCTCTCAGGGTGATAGGGATATTCTTAATTGGAGTCTGTATTAATTTGCTTTGTTTTGTTTTTTGGTTGTTTGTTTGGTCCTTTGCTTGTGTTGTTCTGTTTTGGTTTTGTGCTCTTGTGGTTTGTCGTTTCGTGTGGCTCTTGTTCCCCTGTTTGTTCGTTTTCTTTTTTCCTTTGCCTTTTTGGCTGAATAAACTTTGCTTTTCAAAAACAAAATCATGAAATATTGACGCAGCGAGGTATGGCGAAAATAAGAATGATCACTTTGTCGAACCTTGAGGCACACTCAGACGAACCTTGATGCAGCAATCGGTAGTTACCCAAGCATGGGTCGCCATGCAGGGGCCATCATTCCCTAATCTACGTTAGAAAATGGCGCTCTCAATCCTCAAAGAGCATGTCGAATCCACGACAGATAAGTGTTCCAAAGAACGATTTTATTGATTATGAAAAAGTTACAATAATTTGGAAATAATAAGACTATTTATAATAAACTAATCATAATACGAATCGAATACGACATTCATAAAAAGACTAAAACAGGAAAATATCAAAACTAATCATAATCTTCTAAGATTCATGATTCCTAACTTGACTTAAAAACAAATATCAAATCTTACCCAAAAGGTAAGTTTGATTTATTTCCAAAACCTAAATTTAATTCCTAATCAAACTAAAGTAAATAAACTTGCTACACAAGAAATAAAGACCTAAATTAATAAAATAAGAAAACACCCAAAACCGTCCTACATCAAATATCCATGATCATATATACAAACAAGCGAGTCAAACCATTTTCATTATCATAAACGGAAATAAAATATTGGCTTCAAATTGCAATCAAAGTTCAAACTTAAACCATAGTCATATGACACGGCCATTATTAAATACACAACTATTCTCATTACTAAATTTATTGATACTATAAAATTTAGACTGTCCAAAATTCATTTTGATGTGGTTGACAAGTAACGTAAATTTGATGATAACCATACTTGTCAACAAATGTTAAGATCCCAAGTGGCTAAGTTCAAATCCACTGTATGTTAATTTGCATGGAATCGACCAATTGACACACTTTAAAGACTTGGTATTTGATAACAATTGAAATGTGTTAGTACGTAAGAAAGCATATATCAACATTGATAGGTTGGCCTGGACTAAGCTCATCGATCTGGATGGGTGAATAAAAGAATTTTATATCATTGATTGGCAGAGATGAAGCCAGGACCAAGATATTGCGGGGTTAATTTGAAAATTTATTAAAAGTTTAATAGAAAAATGTAAATAATAAAAAATATTAGGATAAAATATTAATACATTTTTATAAAAATTGTCTATAAGAAGAAGCCTTGCTGCCTTGGAAAATTCCAAAAACCAAAATTGATTCTTTTTGTTGTAAATTCAGTGGCTTCCACCATATTCAAGAAGAGGCACATGTCCAATGCATATGACATGTGTTGGATGGTGAAATTAAAGGGTGCAATATTTTAATAACTACCCCTCTCTTATTTGCCTATATATAGGTTGGTTTCGTTTGTAAATGGGCTGATACCCTTTTTGATACTCTAATATATTTGGTCTCAATTTCCTCTAATCTTTCTCTTGTCTCTCTACCTCTCTTGTTTCTTTATTCTATTTTATTATTTATTAGTTTATATGTTATTCATCTTCTTCATTTCTTCTTCTATTATTTATTAGTTTATATGTTATTCATCTTCTTCATTTCTTCTTCTATGCATGGATTTATTTATCCATTCTTTTATTTATTTACAACACTTTTCTTTTTTTTGTTGATAAAAATTGATTCTTGTCTTGAGGATAATTCCATTTAAAAAAATATATATTATGTGACATTTTTATTCTAATAAAATTACTAAAGAGGATTAAAAAAAAATCTAAACACACTAAAAACAAATTTCTTTACACTCTAATTACTTATTTTTAATCTTTTTACATTTCACAAACCGTAAAACTTTTTTTATTTGATTTAGAATTGATGATAATGATTTACCATAAAAAAAAAAAAAATGTGTATGCAAATATTGTCACTCATAAAACTAATTAGTACACCCCAATTGACTAGTGCACCCACGTTAACATTTTAAACTTTTAATTCTACTTTAAACACCCATAAAACACTGAAAATACCCTTATAGAAATAAATTTATTTATTTAAATAGATTTATCCGTATTTTCTCAAATTTGAAACCTTAACCTTTACATTCTACAAAATGAAATGAAAAAGAAAAATGAAAAAAAAAAAAAAAATCTTTCTTTTAACTTTTGTGTTTCCTTTGGTTGCGAGTGGGATAAATGAATCTCATGAAAACAGATGAGATTCAAATGAATCCCATCTTCCTTCTTCAACCTCCCAAGCAATCTTCGTCGCCGCTGCTTCCTCGCCACCGATCCTTCCTCGTCGGCTCGTCGCTGCTTCTTTCTTCTTTCTTCGTCTTCGTCTTCCAAAATCAATTCGAGTTCCATTAATTTTTGAATTGGAATTTGAATTGATTTTCTAGGTTGATTTATGGTTTAATAGAATGTTTGATTTTATGGGTTGAATTCGAATTGTGGGTTGATTTTGTGATTTTGTGGGTTGAATTCGGCTGTGGGTGGTGGCTGTGGCCTGTGGGTGGTTGAGCTTGGGGGTGGGTTTGTGTTTTGTTATGGTGGTGGTAGTTTTGTTTAATTACTGTGTAATTTTTGGTTTTGTAGTGGTGGTGGTCGGCTGTGGGTGGTTGAGCTTGGGGGTGGGTTTGTAATTAATAAAAAATATAATTTCCCTAATTTTAATCTTATCCCGTGTTGCACCAAACACAAGATTATCCAATTTTAATCCTACCATGTGTTGCACCAGACACAGGAAAGTACTAAATTTTATCCAATCCTATCTGATCCAATCCTATCCCATCCCATCCGATCCCATGAAAATTATTCTATCATATCACGTGCACCAAACGTGCCTTACATGTAAATGATCTCACACAGTCACACACTGACTAGATCATCGAATCAACCCAACAACAAGAATCATTTTCATTTTCATTTTCTATTAAAACTTTCAAAAACAAAAAACACATACACACACTCAACATGAACAACACCACCACTTTCCGCCACCCTCACTCTCCCAAATCCACCACTCCCACCGCCGCTTCCGCCACCATAGTGGACCGCGCCGTCTCCTTACGCCGCTTCGCTGCCCCCTACTCCTCCGACGCCGAGCCCCTCACCTTCGCATCCCCCATCCGGGTCGCCGAGGCCGCCGCCGTCGACGAGTCCAAGACCAAGCGGCAACACCTCTCTCTTCTGGCCTCCAACTACCTCTCTCGCATCGCCAACTCTCCCTGTCTCGTCCTCTGCATTGTCACCGCTCTCGTCGTCATCTCGCTCGCCTTCCATTCTCGTAGCCTCGTCTGTGTCTCTCCGTACGATCCCGTCTCTCGGATTGGACCCGGGTTGCTCTGCCCCGATGCGCTTGAGTCGGATTTCGGGTATCTTGGAGTTCCCTGGTGTAAGTCTCTCTTTGCTTGTTAGCTTCGGATCTGGATTGTTTTCATTTTACATTAATATTCTTGCTAATTGTCTTGTTTTTTGTTTTTTGGTTTGTGGGTGTTTGGATTTTGTGTTTTTTGTTTGATCAATTGTTTCAATATTTGATTATAAATGGTTTATCTTTAATGGGTCGTCAAGATTTGATGGATTAATTGTTTGTAAAGCATGTAAATTTGCAATCCATCTACTAGGGTTTGCGTTGGTAACATATCGATAATCGGAGCTTCTAGGTGGTATGACTATGGGCAACTGGGATCTTATAAGTTATTCATGATCATTTGTTCTTATGGATTCTATATCTGCATTGTTGCTGTTAGTGCTTTGAATTTACACGGGTAGTAAATTGGTGATTTAAAAGGCCTTCATTTATTGGTTTTCAATTTATTTTTTTTAATTAGTCGTTGCTACTTAGGCATTCCTGTTGTTTTCATATTTTTTTTTGTGATGCACTCGCTTGCTTGTGCAAACAAGTATTATTTCCAATTATAAATTTTTCTTGCTGAAGATTAGTTTTTGCATGTTTCTTTTAAATCGAATGATGGGGTTTATAGAAAGAGAGATCCATGGACATATAGATGTTGATCCTGTTTGTTGATTTGGTTAATATTTAAGTTATATTTTAAAGTTTTAGCCAATAAATTAATTTGGCTCCGGGGATGATGTTCATATTTTCATTCTTTACTCGTGAGTTTAGGTGTTGTTTGTTCCATTGCTGCATGATCTTCTAAACTAATTATGGATACTCGGTTTATATGTTAATTCTAAGGATCTTTCACCATTTTGATTATGCAGTTGTGTTTATTTATTGTGTTTCATCTCTATCTAGAGATTGTGGCCCAAGTTGAAATTATAGAATGAAATTTATAGTTTGATCGAATGAAATTTAGTTGAAAGACTTTAGTTTTAGTTCCTTATTCTTAGCTGCTTATGGTTTACGATCCTTGTCAAAAGGCAGATCAAAACATGGAAAAACGGTGGACTGGACATCCAAGGATTTACTCAAGGCTTTGGAAGAATTTGTTCCAATATATGAGACTCGTCCAATTAAAAACAATATGTATGGCATGGGGTTTGATCACAGCTTTGGGCTTTGGTTCATTACTCGGTGGCTGAAGCCAGATCTTGTGATTGAGAGTGGTGCTTTTAAGGGTCACTCGACTTGGGTTTTGCGGCAAGCAATGCCAGATAAACTTATTATTTCACTTTCACCCCGGCATCCTGGGAAGTACCTACAGAAGGGCCCTGCTTATGTTGATGCAAACTACACATACTATGCTGAAAAAGAGTTTGTGGATTTTGGTAGTGTTGATTGGGCAAGTGTGATGAAGAAACAGGGAATTACCGATCTCAGCTGAGTCCTAATATTTTTTGATGACCATCAGAATGAATTAAAAAGGTACTAACTGTCTCACAGCATTTGATTATAAGAAACCTCTGCAATTCATGCATTTTTTATAGTACATGCTTGAATTTTGCTCAAGTGCTGATTTGTCTTAATTCATGTTTTCATGGAAGACTAAAGCAGGCACTGAAGGCTGGATTTCGGCATCTTGTTTTTGAGGATAACTATGATATGTGATCAATTTTATATAAGAGGTGCACACTTTTTCCCATCTTGTTTCTATTTTATGAGCTGCATGTGAATTGTATAATACGAATCTCTTTCCCATTCTTGAAATTAGACTATTCTGTTTCTTTTCCTTTTTTCTCTATTTTCTCCCAACTTTTAGAGGAATGTCTCAGAATTTTATTTGTATTAGAAAATGCAATTTACTTTTACTAAAAACATAACTATGACAATTTAAAATCTAAAAGAAAAATGTTATGGAAAATGACAATCATTTAGTCATTTACAGTATAGAAGTATTGCCAATAGGCACAGAATAGATAGATATGCTGATATGTCTTAACTTAATCTATTGAGGGCAACGTTTTTGAGCTTGAGACATGTGGGCTATCATATTCCTTCATTTGGGATACTTCTACCATTACATCTAATCCTTTTGTCTTTGCCGTTAAGGCTCACGCTTTCTTTCTTCTTTACCTTGTTTGAAGAGCCTTCAGTGAGACTGTACGTATGCCTCCATATGGTTCATAATAACTTTCCACATAGTTGTAAACTAGTACTTGCCCATAATCAGTTTCTTAGCTTCAGACATGTTATCTTATTTTGTTTTGTTTTTTTTTTCCCAATGATTGATCTCACGCTAGTTACAAATATATCGTAAGGATAATTAATTATTTCCCATAATTTTACACCTGTATGGACCTGTGCTTGAATTGTTTTTTTCATTTTCTTTTTCATTTTTTGTTGAAAGAAATTAGATGAAATGAAGGTTACGTTCGGGTGATTAATTAATTCGCCTTTTTCGCTTTTGATTCAGGAGGTGGCCATAGCTGCTTTAGTGATATTGATGAAGCAAGGATTCGAGCTAGAAGAAAGAAATTCTGGGAGAAGGCAGTGGATGTACAAGAGCTATGTGGACCAGGTGAAACTTGGTGGGGTGTTAGAGGAGAAATGCGAGATAATTTTAACCACATTAATACACCAATCTCCTATGCAGAACATTTTCAGAACAGCCGGTTTGTTGAATCAATTCTAGATGTTTATTGGGAGATCCCTCCAGTGGCTGGTCCTTCCCTAGCTATGTTTTCCAAACAAGATATGATCCTGCTCGTGCACCTAGTCCTATCGTGGAAGATGGCCGTTATGGCTTGTTCCGATATGAAATCTCGGGTTTAATCACACTTCACAACACGTTTTCCAAGTAAAATTTAAAAACAAAAACTAATTGGTCACTTATTTATTGCTTGCATTAATAATAATCTTGGAAACTAAAACACACAACCACCTCAATTGGTCACGAATGAGAGTGTTCACGTGATCCAATTTGTGAGATAAATATAAAAAGTAAAAGAAAAAAAGTCACGTGTTACATTTCCATTGGTGGGGTCAGTATTTTGGGTACAAACCAGTTAGTATCTAAAATACTGACCCCACCGATGAAAGTGTAGCACGTGGCTCAATTTATAGGATAAATGTAAAAACTAAAAGAAAAAATGTCACATGCCACACTCTCATTGGTGGGGTCGGTATTTTGGATAATGACTAGTTAGTATCCAAACATTATTCTTTGAAAAATAAATAAATTTAAAAAAAGTTATATCAGTTTTTTAATACACAAATTTAATTAATAGTAAAAATATAATTTAATTAATTAATACACAAATGGGTACTAATTACATAGTCTCTCTGTCTCTCTCTCTCCTTTCCCATTAACTACATAGTCTTAGACTATCATTCGATATTTAAGGCTACCATACATTGACCGGTACTTTTAAAAAATTAGAATCAATTTATTTTACAATATATTTTGTTTTAGAAAATATAGCAATGCTTTTATTAGACAATCCATTACATATTTAGTTGAATAAAATTTATACTTTGGTTAATACAACGCTCTGTATTAATTATATGAGAAAATATTGATTAAGATGTTTGTAAATGGGATATTCAACCAAATAGTTACGATTACTCAATTAATCCTATTTAAACAATAATAGCTATAAAATATTGGCATGTTAAGATAACTGTCTGTAAATCAATACTTTTTAACGTACAGAGTAACCCTATATTAATTTATATAATACATATAGTTTGCAATTGTGTGATAATAATTATTAATTAGTATAATACACAACATTAAATCAAGATAAATTCTTTTGTACATTGAGTTAAATTCTTTTGATAGTTTTAATTACTTAAATGTATAATTTTTAATCATCATTTATTACATAATGATTAAAATACAAATTCTTATAATTATGCAGTCCAACAAAATCATTAAATATCCAAACCATTAACAAGCGAGTCAAACCATTTTTCATTATCATAAACGGATATAAAATATTGTTTCAAATTGCAATCAAAGTTCAAATTTAAACCACGACATGGCTATTATTAAATACACTACTATTCTCATTACTAAATTTATTGATACTATAAAATTTAGACAGTTCATTATTCATTTTGATGTGGTCGAACGTAAATTTGACGATAACCGTATACAACAAATGTTAAGATCCCAAGTGGTTAAGTTCAAATCCACTGTACGTTTGCATGGAGTCGACCAATTGACACACTTTAAAGACTTGGTATTTGGTAACAATTGAAATGTGTTAGTACGTAAGAAAGCATATATCTACTTTGATCTAGATGGGTGAATAAAAGAATTTTATATCATTGATTGGCAGAGATGAAGCCAGGTCCAAGATATTGCGGGGTTAATTTGAAAAATTAATAAAGTTTTCGTTTTGATGTCTCTGCCTCCTCTTATTCAGAAATAAGTTGTTGATAAGTAATTATATAACTGTGAATTTGTGAGGCAATGTTTTTATCGGAGACTGCAATTATATTAGTGGGGTTCAGTTGTTTGTAACAGCTTTTGTGAATTGAAGTTTGAAAGATGAATTGTTTCTGCAAAAATCTCATATATTAGATTGACAAATCGAATAAGATGATAAGCATATCGTCAATCACCAGTGGCTTCACTATCTGCAGGTCAGTGTGGATTTTTATTCAGTTCCCATATGACTCGTTCCCTTGAAGCAACATTAATAGTGACGTGCCTAGTCTCAAGCCCAAGACCATACGAGTTTTGGGCCTCAACTCTCTTATTGGGCTTTTACTTGGTTTCCTACAGTCAACTTCCTCAAAAAGCGCTTTGAAAAAACTGCCTGCCTTATGACTTCAGTTGGACTATAAATATTTAAAATCTATAATATTTTAAAATTTTAAGAAATTGTTAGATTGGTATGGTAGAGAAGAATTATTATAGACAAAAATACCCTTTCTTTTGTCTTGACTTGCCCAACTCAATTTTTCCTTCCATAGTCTGTCTTTCTCGCCGACCACTTTTTTTTCTCCCTATTTTTTTTTTCTGCTTATTTTACTTGGTAATATTGTTGATAGGCAGCTGCACTTATAGATGGGGTGAATATATAATTTTATAAATTTTTGTGGTTAATATCTTATTATTATTTGGGTAGATATATAATTACATTAATTTTGTCAAGGGCATTTGTGTCTTTTTATCACATCAATCCAGTCAACTGGTACAAGTAACAGTGGTCTCAGGGGAGGTTTGTGCAATTAAATGAAAAATTGAATATGGATACATTATTACTTAAACTCAGGTTTGATAACATGCTACGGTGCTCACAAATAATGTAGCCTCTAAAACGTATAGGAATCACACCAATGTTGTTTCATAGACATCTGCACAAGTGAAAGTGAAACTGGTCCCAACGCATCAGATTCAACACATAACCCAATTCAACAGCCATATTAAGCCCCTCAGGAATGGCCTTCGCCTTGTTATATCTGATTTTCAAGCTATGGGAGTTTGGATGATTCACTTTTCTGGACATTTCAATATAGAAAATAAATTTATATAATAAACCTTAGAGAATCAAGTCAGCAATAGTAAAACAAATATAACTTGATAGAATTCAGAGTACATATGGAGCTAAGTCTCAAAATTTAAGAACTTTCTGATTAAAGAAAATCTATTACCATGCTATTCAACATCATCAACAAAGAAACCTAACGATATAAAAACTTTAAGTTCTAATTGATAACAAATAAAAATCTTCTTATATATTTGTTTTTGGGAAAACTCGACGGTACGAGGGAAATTTTATTAACAAATAAAAATATAATAACACCTAGTCAGGAGGGGACATAATGAACCTTACTTCTCAAGTCAAACATGCATAAAACCATTACAATGTTTAAGATGTAAATGAAACCAAATAAATATAAATGCATGAGACAGAAATTACAATAGACAAACATGAATGTAATGCAAGACACAAAAATGCCAAAGAAGACATAAATAATTAGCTAACTGATGATATTTTGGAGAGACCGAAGAGGACAAGTCCGGCCACGAAGCTAAATCCAAGCAGTTGACACTCAAATAGCCAACAGAATCAAGAAGGAAAGCTTCTTTTAAATACATATGCATTCCGCAATTCAGCACACACAAAGCCTTAATCGTCTGCAGATCATAATAAATTAAAAGAGTTAGCGGAACGTTTTCGACATTTCCTACTCAAATTCGTAACTTCATTATAGACAAGTTTTGTAGTATATCAAAGTACATTTTCGTTATAAAAAAACACCAATAAATTTTTAATTCAGCAATATTAGCCAGTCTTGAAACTATCAAATCCAAGAGTTTAGTACCCTATTTTCTAATTTAATAGTTATAAAATTCACTAACATAGAAAATAAAATCCGAACATCATGTTACCAGACAAATATGAAAATAGCATCAAAGCGAGTAAATATTAATGAATTTTATTGACTCACATAGCGTGCAAAATAATTTAATTTGTAAGTAACACATTATTCTCCAAGTTATGTTATATTTAATCAATTTGATACTATTAAAAATTAGTAATAACTTTTTTTTAAAAAAAAATTTAGTAACATAATATGAAAAGTACAGTCAGTCTGGTCATGTCCTAATTTCGAGTTGTCGTCACTATGCATGATATATATAAAAATAAAAACATAATATGAAAAATAGACATATGATGAACAATTAATCCAATAATAAAATGACGAGATGAGGTTGGTCCGATGGTAAACCCCTCACACCAACACTACGAGGTTGTGAGTTCGAGTTATTTCTCTCTAAAAAACCTTTGAATTTATATAATAATTAAAAAATATATAATAATAATAATAATAATAATAACAACTTAAATTGGTACAAAAAATTAACGAATTAAAAAAAGCAAAACGATTTCTACAAAAGAGAATGGTGATATTCAAATATAGAAGTATTTAATTTAATTACCTTGATAAGTTCATCTTCCTCCTCATAGCTGTCGTGAGTGTTTGCCAATGACAAAACATCTTCATCCTCACTTATCCGAGTACTTCCATCGACTTCATCAAAATGTTGGGCAAACATTAAATGCACACCACACTTTTCCACCTTATATTGTTTCAAGTCATGAGGAATATAAAACTGGAAAGTGATCTCATTGTCACAGAATAATAATTCATCGGGAGAGATAAAGAAATGTGAGTCCACCAACACATGGTTTGACCTAATATCCGGGTAGTATCTTCCACCATTTAATGATCCCGTCTTAACACATGAGTCTCCATCTTTAGATTTGAGGTTGCAATTCCATTTTATCTTATATAGTTCCCAACAATCTTGATGGTCTACACATGGTGGGGCCACAACAACGCTCAAAACAAAACTCACATAGTTATAATCGAACCAATCCGGTAGCTCCACATCTATAAAAGACCCGCTGCTTCGAAAATTAAACCATTTCGGAATTTCACTTCCAGGGTAACATATATTAGCTCTTCCTACTACATCTTTATCATCCTATACAATAAAAGTAATTAATTTATAACATTGTTTACATTAGTGTCAAATTGTTTTAAATAAGGAAAAATGTCACTAAAGTTCCAACCTTTTTATGCAAATGTTTTTAGTATATTAGAAACTTTGCTCCTTATTTTATAAGAAATGTATTAGAAACTCCACTTTTCTAAAGTTGATTTTAGTTGACTAATGAATATAATACTGAATTGCCCATACTTTTTAAATTTTAAAATGAAGAGAAAATAATATACTCTCTCTCTATATATATATATATTCTTTTCAAAATAAAAATAAAATATATATATATAAAATAAGAAATAAGAAAAAAAGAATTTAAAAGGATTTAAATATATATATATATAATAACAACGTACATATTAAAAAGAAGGGAGTAATACTAACCTCATATATTTGGATTTTCCGTAGAGCATCTTTCACAATGTACTCCTCTGGTATATTTGGATCCAGTTTGCAACAATTGCCAAAATTAGCTTCGATAAACTCATTCCGGTAATTGATATTTCGAAATATTGAAAGGCACGGTAATACTTCCAATGATGTGCAACCGAAAGCACTTATTTCTGTCAACTGAAGCGCCGGCAAAGATTTAAGCTTCTTGCAGTTACATATACTCAGAGTCCGTAGGTTAGAGAGATTTATAATGCTTGTGGGTATGCTTTCAAAACTATTTCCACCCAAATATAAGTATCTTACAGAGGATAAGCAATCAAGATTGTCAGGTAAGTTTGTGATACCACAATAACTTAGATCTAGATATGCCATATTGTGCCATCCTACTTTACAAGGTAAGAACCAACACACCGCGGTATCCCCTTTAACCCCAAATCTATTAAAGCGTAACAGATCAATATTCTTCAAATCTATTATAGATGATGGTAATTCTTTTATAGTATCCCGAGCTATCAATTGCTTCAAAGATTCTAAAGTTCCGATATCACTAGGCAACTCCTCAAGCATTGAGCAACCAGATATATCCAGTCCTTTAAGAGATTTCCACTCACAAACGCTGTTTGGAAGATTCTTAAGCCTTTTACAATCATAAAGATGCAAGGTATATAGTCTACATAGATACTTGATGGATAAGGGAAGTTCTTCAATAGCAGTGCCACTTAAATCTAACCATTCTAGATTACGTGGCATCTCAGGCAATATCTCCAGATTTGTGCACATATAGAGACTTAAGAAGTCAAGCTTATTGAGATCTTTAATAGAAAACGAGATTTCATGCAAATATTTACAAAATTTTAGATCCAATCTCTTGAGATTTGGGAAACCTGAGAGGTCTGGACAAATGGTTATGTTGGAGAATTGAAAGTTAATTTCTTTCAACTTAGCACAATGCTGTAACCAAAAGTTAAAAAAAATATATATTAAATAAAATCAACACATAATATTACTAATTTACTATTTTATATAGTATTTACAAAGCAATTTAAATATGAAAACATACCTGAACACCATTCCATAGTTGTTCAATTTTGCTGTAACTCATGTCAAGTATAACAAGGTTCTCTGGAAGAAAACTCAACAACTGTGATTTTATCGGGCATCCATACCAACGAAGATACCTTAGCTCAGAGAAATCAATTTCAAAAGCTTCAGAAACATGCACCTTATTGGCCGGTTCCAAACTTGAGTTATAAAAATTCAAATATCTGAGTTCAGACATATTTGCGAAAGCACATGGATTTAAGTGTATATCTCTTATTTTTGATATATCCAACAAAATGCCTCTGATTGTTTTGGTACCCTAGTATATTCACACAAAAAATATAATAATAGTTAGTATGTATACTAAATATGTAAAAACTCATTAGTTGTTTAATCGTCGAAGAAACATATCATATTACCGGCTCTTTTCCACATAGCTAATGCACAAGTGTAAATGGAAATGATATTCTCTAAGCTAAAAAATAGTTAATTGAATCTCACCGAATTTTTAGTCAGAATACGATAGATATCCTCATGATGCAACAATCGACTACGTTTGCCAGGATCTTCAATAGATTCTTGCCGCACAATTTCCCTAGCCATAGCTTGTAACAAATCATGCATTGTTATCATGTTATCCGACTTGATTATCAAAGACTTATCAATGAGAACATCTATTCCAATATCTGCCTGAAATCCACATGCTTCTATGAATGCTTTTACAAGTTCAATGTCACTCCATTTAAAAAAATGTGCAACATCTAAAAAGATATTCTTTTCTTCATAATCAAGTCCATCGTAACTTATTTTCAACACCTCCTGTATACCTTTAGGAGGGATTGTTTCTAGTTTGTCAATTGCACTCACCCAAACCTCTTTTTCCCTGCCATGTAGATGGGACCCCAAAACTTTAAGTGCCAATGGAATCCCTCTAGCATAATTTGCCACTCTTTTCGACAGCTTCATATAATCTTCTGTGGGATGGTTTCTTCTAAATGCAAACCTGGAAAAAAGCTCAAGAGCTTCATGATCACTTAATTCCCCGACTTCATAAACATGATCCACTTTGTCATTTTGAAGCACATGTTTATCTCTTGTTGTCAGAATGATTTGACTCTGTAGACCAAGACAGTCAAAACCTCCAATCAAATCTTCTATTTTTTCATAATTGGACACATCATCAAAAACAATGAGAACCTTCGTACGGCTAAGTCTATTCTTTATAAAGGTACGTCCTACGGCGTAAGTACCTATATTTGCATTTCCGTCCCCCAATAACGCTTTAAGAAGTTCTTGCTGCAAGTGATGTAATCCATTGCTCTGTTCGCACTGTTCCCTAACATTGCGACAGAAGTAAGAACTTGAAAACTGATGAGAGATTTTGTTGAATACAGATTCAGCAAGAGATGTCTTGCCTATACCACCAATGCCCCAAATTCCTACACTACGGACATCGTTTGTCCCAATGCTTAACAACGATTCAATGTCCTTAATCTTTGAATCTATTCCAACAAGGTGGCTGGTATCAGGTGAGGACAACCGATTTGTTTTCTCCAAAACATCTTGGACAATAGCCTCAATAAGCACAGACTCGAGCCTAACAAATATTATAAACAATTAACATTAAGTTGTAATAAATCAGAAAGGATTAAAGATAATGTAATTTTAACTCAAATTAATAATACCGACTGCACATTTGAAATCACGTTACTTTTTTTTTCTTTTATTATCAAAGAAATAGGCAACTTTTCCAATTAAAATTTCAAAATGGAATTGCGTTTACGTAATTCCCAATTAAAAAGGACCGTAATTGAGAATAAGGAGATTATCTTAATGTATACTTTATTTATAACTCAAACTTATTTACCCTTGATAAAAAAATAATAAACTTGGTCTAATTAAATAATTAAAGGGCAAAAACTATAACTATCCATATAATCAAGGGGTTTTCTATTTTTAACCACCATTAGTGTTTTGATTGTTCTTAACGAACAATCTACTTTTTGGACGGAAATACCCTTAATGGTTTTTTTGAATAAAAATACTTTTTTTTTTTAAGAAAATAAATCTAAAAATATTGGACCTCCATTGAAGGTATCGCAAACCTCTATTGGAGGTTGCAGACCTCAAATAAAAATAAAATTTGGATGTTGCAGACCTTCAATGGAGGTCTGTAATTAAAAAAAAAAAAATTCATAAAGAAAATTAGTTTTAAAATATAAAAGTAAATAGAAAAAACAGGATAATTTTATTTCTTTAGTGGATGGTTTTTAATTTTGGCTAAAATTAGAAAACCGCTTAATTATAGGCTAAAAAGGGCTTAAAAAACAATTATTATAAGAGAAAGTTATGACTTACTTATTGGTACTTGAGTGCCACCCAGAAAGATTGGCTGTTTTCTTGAGAGCATCCTTCCATCTCTGCACTTTGTGTAAACTTTCCTTAAAAAGTTGTTCATGCTCAGCAAATGCTTTTGCAAAGCTCCCTGTCTGATGCCTTACAGCCGATGGATCTACCCCATAGAAAACTGGTATCACCACCTGTTTGTTCTTTTCCCTGCATTCAAGGATCTTCACAAGTTCTTCCAGACACCATTTGGAAGATGCATAGTCTCTAGAGAAAACGATAACGGAAATCTGGGACTTTTCAATTGCTTCGAGAAGAGATGCGGAGATTTCATCTCCTCTGTTGAGATCGTAATCAATGAAAGTTTCAATTTGTTTGTCACACAAAGCTTTATGAAGATGACTGGTAAAATTGTAGCGGGTATCCTCGCCTCTAAAACTGATAAAAACATCATACTTGAGTAGAGGAGTATTGGAAGAGGAAGAAGAAGGAATCAAACTCAGTGCCATCGATAAGACGAGGAGATAACAGAGTTGTTAGAGATGTGAATTCTTTATTGCTATGTTTTTATTTTGCACTGATGTTAGAGTCTTCGTTGACTTATATATCCTGGTGGATGGCAACCAGCTTCCTTCATATTTCAATTAACTTTCCTAGAAACAGAGTCTCTTATTCTAAACCCAATGGTACGCATTAAAACACTTTTTTTTTTTGGGTAAATAAATTAAAACACACATTAGGACAAACTCTTAACATTATTTATTGGATTTTTACTTTAATACTTTAGGTGTATATGCCAGAGCAATTAAAATCACAATACATGGGTATGATTACTTAATCATACAAAAAAAAAAAAAAAAACATTTAAATTATTATTTTGAATAAAATAAATTATTTTTAAAAATAAATAAAATTAATTTGAAATAAAATAACATTTAAATTAAAAAATATTATAATAAAATAACATATATTAAATTAATTTTTAAATCAGATTAAATAAATTCAATATGTTAAATATAAATAATATAATATTTTTTAAAGAACAAAAGAGTGGGACAAAAACATTCCCAGCCAAAAAAAAAAGTTTTATAAACAAAAAAAAAAACTGAAAAAATGCAATAATGTAAAAGAGAAAAGGCTGGGTCTCAGCCAAAAAAAAAAAAAGAAACACAGGGGCCCCACCAGATTGGTCCAATCCGGTGCACTCAACAAACGTGGGACAGGACTGCACATAGTCCAATTTTGCTTAACACAGGCTAGAGCCCTAGACGTATAATTAGCTAATTGCACGGCAAAAGAGTAAAGTTGATCCCAGCCAAAAAAGTAAAAAACTTAAAAGAAAAAAAAGTTTTATAAAAAAAAAAAAAACTGAAAGAAGCAATAATGTAAGAGGAGAAAAGGTTGGGTCCCAGAAAAAAAAAAAAATAAATAAAATAGACTAGTGGGATTAAAATAGTTGAAGAAAAGTTGATTCCTCTTACATATAATATTATAATTGCACGGTAAAAGAGTAAAGATATCATAATTTCACTTCACGTGCTTAGCAATTTCTGTGAAGTATTCCCTGTATTGGTAAAGTGTTAATTTAGATTTCAAAAGTATATTTGCTAGCACCAAAATTAGGGATGGGCATTGGGGATGGATATAGAACCCTTCATCCCTATTCCTATTTCTCAAACCTCTCCCTATCTCCTCATTTCCCTAGTTGGAGAAAATAGGGATGGGGGAGTTTTGGGAGATGTAACTCCATCTCCATCCCCATCCTCATTTTCCTGTTTTCTTCATTTTCCTCATTTTTTTTCGTTTTTCCTTATTTTCTCGTTTTTTCCGTTCCTGGTTCCGTTTACATACTAAAAAACAAACTATCCATTACAAATTCAAAAACAAATAATTAATAATAGAATGAATAAAAATATTAAGATTTATATATATATAGAGTCTCTCATAAGAGATCCTTTATTTTAATTTCGGTAAGGATCACCATGAAATCACATCGATTTGAAGGAATTTTGATCTGAATTTTTTTGTGGATGATAAATTCATTGAAATATACCTATAAATAAATTTTAAAAAATTTTCAAGCACTAGAACTATTTATCCCGATTTTTTTAAAATATGAAGGCATCGAAAAAATGAGACGAAATATATGAAAATTAAAGAAAAATAGTTCTAGTACTTAAAAAATTCTTAAATTTTATTTACATGTAGATTTTGATGAACTTATCATCCACAAAAATAAATGATATTAGTCCTTACCGAAATTAAAATAAATAATTCCTTATGAGAAACTCAATATATATATATATATATATGAAAGGAAATAGGGAAACAAGGACTCTCCCATTCTCATTTCCTCATTTCCCCCAATGAGTCAATGACAGGGGTACATTGGGGGAGAATAGAGGAATGGGGGTTGGGGAGGGCCCGCCCCAATGGGCCCCATGCCCATCCCTAATACACTTCATCTTATTTGAAGTAAAATACATTGTCATGTTAATATATTTGTGTGGCAAGAAGTGATCATAATTTCAGTTCGCATGGTGAACTTTTCAAGAAGTTTTATTTAAATTTCGTAAGGTATTTTGGAATCTTTTATTTACATTTGACCTTTAGTTGTAATAATTCAAGAGTCCGTAGTTTCAATCTTTTTTCTTCATCAATTTCCTGGAGGAAGAAGCCTTGCTTGCTGCCTTGGAAAATTCCAAAAACCAAAAACCAAAATTGATTCTTGTGGATAATTCCATTTAAAAAAAAAAAATTATTATATGACAGTTTTATTTTAATAAAATTACTAACGAGGATAAAAAAAAATTCTAAACACACAAAACCAATTTCTCTAGACTGTAATTACTTATTTTTAATCACAAACCATAAAACAATTTTTGCATCTAGATTGGCTAATAAGGCTGCTCACAACCAATTTTCATGGTATACTTGTGTAAGGAATTTTGGTATACTTGTGTAGTTTGACGTGTAGTATTTGATGTGTATGAGACTTAAATTATATTAAATCAAATGAATTCTTTATTTTCTCTATTGAATGATTTTTTTTTTTTTTTTAATGATTGCTTACTCAATTTTCCTAACAAAATATAGTTGTACATATAATAATTGCTTTGATACCAATTAACCAAATGGATGATCAATACAAATGTTCTAGAAAAAGTTGGGCAATTATAATGACCATTTTGATACTAATTGACCAAATGGATGGCCACTAGAGTAATTTTGGAGAAAAATGATTATAATGACCATTTTGATACCAAGTGAACAAATTGATGGCCATTAGTGTAACATTCTTAGACAAAGTTAACGGTGTTATAACGGAATGGTCATTAGTGTAACATTGTTTGCCAAAAATGGCCATTTTTAAACCAATTCCCCATCCAGTGGCCATTTTGATAGTGATGGTAAAAGTCGATGGCCACTGGGGTAATTACCCCCAATAATGTAAGAGGAGAAAAGGTTGGATCCCAGAAAAAAAAATTAAAAAAAGGGATAATTACCCCGGTGGCCATCGACTTTTGCCACCACTATCAAAATGGCCATCGGATGGGAAGTTGGTTTAGAAATGGCCATTTTTGGCAAACAATGTTACACTAATGGCCATTCCGTTATAACACCGTTAACTTTGTCTATGAATGTTACACTAATGGCCATCAATTTGTTCACTTGATATCAAAATGACCATTATAATCATTTTTCTCCAAAATTACTCTAGTGGTCATCCATTTGGTCAATTGGTATCAAAATGGCCATTATAATTGTCCAACTTTTTTTGACCATCCATTTGGTTAATTGGTATCAAAGCAATCATTATATGTACAACTATATTCTGTTAGAAAAATAGAGTAAGCAATCATTAAAAAAAAAAAAATCAATAGAGAAAATGAAGAATTCATTTGATTTAATATAATTTAAGTCTCATACACATCAAATACTACTTGTCAAACTGTATAAGTATACCAAAATCCCCTACACAAGTATACCAACTTGTTCCTTTTAATATGAAAACTATTTAAAAACCATACCTGATTGCACCATATTCAAAACCACATAAAAGTTTGACAACCAATTTTCATGGTATCTAAAATAACTACCAACCTTAACAAAAGACATTATTGTTTTTTTTTTTTTTTCCTTGTTTTTTTTTTTCTTTTTAAGCTGAAGATTAAAAGGAACAAGTTGGTATACTTGTGTAGGGGATTTTGGTATACTTGTGCAGTTTGACAAATAGTATTTGATGTGTATGAGACTTAAATTATATAAAATCAAATGAATTCTTCATTTTCTCTATTGAATGATTTTTTTTTTTTTAATTATTGCTTACTCTATTTTTCTAACAGAATATAGTTGTACATATAATGATTGCTTTGATACCAATTAACCAAATGGATGGTCAAAAAAAAGTTGGACAATTATAATGGCCATTTTGATACCAATTGACCAAATGGATGGCCACTAGAGTAATTTTGGAGAAAAATGATTATAATGGCCATTTTGATACCAAGTGAACAAATTGATGGCCATTAGTGTAACATTCTTAGACAAAGTTAACGGTGTTATAACGGAATGGCCATTAGTGTAACATTGTTTGCCAAAAATGGCTATTTCTAAACCAACTTCTCATCTGGTGGCCATTTTGATAGTGGTGGCAAAAGTCGATGGCCACCGGGGTAATTACCCCTTAAAAAAAATAGACTAGTGGGATTAAAATAGTTGAATAAAAGTTGCCGTGTTGAAGAAAAGTTGATTCCTCTTACATATAAATATATAATATTACAATTGCACGGTAAAAGAGTAAAGATATCATAATTTCACTTCACGTGCTTAGCAATTTCCGTGAAGTATTCTCTGTATTGGTAAAGTGTTAATTTAAATTTCAAAAGTATATATATACATATAGAAATAATTTCAAAAGTACATGTGCTAGCACCAAAATTAGGGATGGGCATTCGGGATGGATATAGAACTCCTCATCCCCTCCCCATTTCTCAAACCCCTCCCTATCCCCTCATTTCCCTATTTGGAGAAAATGGGGATAGGGGAGTTTTGGGAGAGGTATCTCTATCTCTATCTTCATTTTCCTATTTTCTTTATTTTCCTCATTTTTTTTTTTCGTTTTTCCTTACTTTCTCGTTTTTTTCGTTCCCGGTTCCGTTTACATACTAAAAAACAAACTATCCATTACAAATTCAAAAACAAATAATTAATAATAGAATGAATAAAAATATTAAGATTTGTATATATATTGAGTCTCTCATAAGAGATCTTTTATTTTAATTTCAGTGAGGACTACCGTGAAATCACATTGATCTGAATTTTTTTGTAGATGATAAATTCATTGAAATCTACCTATAAATAAATTTTAAAAAATTTCAAGCACTAGAACTATTTATCCCGATTTTTTTAAAATATGAAGGCATCAGAAAGAGGGGGCGGAATATATGAAAATTAAAGAAAAATAGTTTTAGTACTTAAAAAATTCTCAAATTTTATTTACATATAGATTTTGATGAACTTATCATCCACAAAAATAAATGATATTGGTCCTTACCGAAATTAAAATAAATGATTCCTTATGAGAGACTCAATATATATATATTAAAGGAAATAAGGAAACAAGGACTCTCCCATTCTCATTTCCTCATTTCCTCATTTCCCCCAATGAGTCAATGATAGAGGTACATTGGGGGAGAATAGAGGAACTGGGGTTGGGGAGGGCCCGCCTCAATGGGCCCCATGCCCATCCCTAATACACTTCATCTGATTTGAAGTAAAATACATTGTCATGTTAATATAATTGTGTGGTAAGAAGTGATCATAATTTTAGTTCGCATGGTGAACTTTTCAAGAAGTTTTTTTTAAATTTCGTAAGGTATTTTAGAATCTTTTGTTTACATTTGACCTTTAGTTGTAATAATTCAAGAGTCCGTAGTTTCAATCTTTTTTCTTCATCAATTTCCTGGAAGAAGAAGCCTTGCTTGCTGCCTTGGAAAATTCCAAAAACCAAAATTGATTCTCGTGGATAATTCCATTTTTTTTTAAAAATTATTATATGACAGTTTTATTTTAATAAAATTACTAACGAGGATAAAAAAAAAAAAAATTCTAAACACACAAAACCAATTTCTCTAGACTCTAATTACTTATTTTTAATCTTCTTATATTTCACAAACCATAAAAGAATTTTTGCGTCTAGATTGGCTAACAAGATTGCTCACAGCCTAGCTAAGTTTGGTCTTTCTTTTGACAGCTATATGGAGGAGCGTCCTAGTTGTGTTGCTCCGGTGGTTTTGGGCGATCGCCTATGTCATTTGTAATCCTTTCCTTTCACTCTATAATATTTCCTTTAGTCAAATTAAAAAAAAAATAAAAAAATATTTGATTTCGAATTGATGAGAATGATTTACCATAAAAAAGAGAATAATTTTTGTATGTGCAGATATTGTCAATCATAAAACTAATTAGTACACCCAATTAACTAGTGCACCCATGTTAAAAATTAGAAAATTTAGTTCTACTTTAAGCACCCATAAAACACAGAAAATACCCTTATAGAAATAAATTTATTTATTTAAATAGATTTATCCGTAATTTGAAACTTTAACCTTTACATTCTACAAAATGAAATGAAAAAGAAAAAAAAAAAATTCTTTCTTTTAACTTTTGTGTTTCCTTTGGTTGCGAGTGGAACAAACTCTAAAAATTTCTCATAAATAATCATATTAAATAAGTATAAACTCCTGTTGTTAGCATACTGGTTCACTGGAAATGTTTCATATCTTGTTTTGTTACTTCAATTTACTATTTTTTTTTTTTTTAATTTCAAAACTAATATTTGCTAACAATGGAGCTCTTTCAAGATCAATTTTGAGTTAGATAAATCTTGTTTTATTGTTTAAACTCAAGTTGATGATTTCATATTATACTTAGTGGCAAAGAGAAAAAAAATAAAGAGCATTTGACCGAGTTTTAATGTAAAATATTCTTTTATATATATATATATAAGATTTTGTTATGAGAAAGTATTTGACATTTGTAAAATCGGATAGATATTTATTTTTTAAAGAAGAAGATGTTCATCATGAGTTAACTTATTTAAATTAATTATTAAAAAAAAATACTTTGTTAATTTAATTTATTTTTTCCTTTTTATTAATTATATGTAGGGATATTTTTATAATATAATTTATTTATTTTTTTATAAAAAATAAATGTACTGATTAATTAGTTTTATGGATGGCAATAACAGCAGCCTTTTTTCGAAAAAAATGTTGATTTTTGCAAATTGTTTTTGCAGAAAAAAATAATAACAAAAATCATTTTTAATCTGCAAAATTATGGCAACCAAACAAACATCATTCAAAACTCATAAAATTAATAATAATTGAACAATCAAATGAATTGAAAACTACTATTTATTAACTTAATTACCAAATTAATGGTAATTAACATAGTTATAAGCCTCCCGTTTTACAGGATCAGAATCATCTACTACATTATTCATTATCGTTTGTTGAAGAAGGAGGAGAACGGTGATATTGGTTGTTATAATAACCATGATAATGATCAAGATCATAATCATGGATCGGAAATATTGCTACAGTGAATACATGCAGTGATGCAAGCCATTATATCAGAAGGAGTCTTTGGTCTTCAAGGGGATTTGGCAAGGCCTTAGTCCTCCAAAGATTGAAATCTTTGTGTGGAATCTTTTGCATAGTAGAGTAGCGATAAAGGATGTTTTGAATGGGTTTGGGTTGCAACCAGGTACTGGTATGGAATGTCCTATGTGCAGTTTGTTCAATGAGTCTATTGATCATCTTTTCTTACATTGCAACTGGTCTTGGGATATTTGGACCAGTTGCATGAGCTGGTGGGGTATAAGCTTTTGTTCTTCCGGTACTTTGTTGAATTGATGGAAAAGTTGGTTGGGTTTGTGTCCTAAGAACTCAGCTGAAAGAGCCTAGATCTCTTTGTTTTTCATGTTGACTTGGACGATTTGGGAAGTAAGGAATGGGAGGGTGTTTAGGAATATCGAAGCTTCTCGTGTTCAAGCTTTAGATATGGTTAGATTTCGTGTTGTTTGGTGGTTCAAGAATCTTGGGAAGAGCTCTAATGATCCCATCACTTACATTCTTTTGGACATAGCTGAGCGGTGTGTTGATTGTTCTAAGGTTAAGCTATTGAAGCTGGAAGATTGGTCTCCTCTGCAGCTGAACGCTTTGAGTTTCAACGTTGATGGTTTGGCTATGGGCTCTCCGGGTCAGGCTGGTATTTGAAGTGTTTTGTGTGACCATAATGGTAAAATTTTATGTATTTTTTCAGTTGATATTGGAATCCAAGAGGCCATTTATGTGGAGATTGAAGCGATTGCTAGAGCTTGCTGCCTCTGCGTTGCGAAACCAAAACTGGAAGGCAAGAGAATTATCTTTATTAGCGAGTCCAAGACGGCCGTATCATGGATCAATAGCAGCAACCTTGGCAACTTGAAGCACTTGTAGTCGATTTTGGATATTCATTGTTTCCTGAGCAGCATGGATCATGCAAGAGTGATTTTCAAGTCTAGAGCCTCCAATTCTTTCGTTGATTCTCTAGCTAAAAGAGGCTCTCAGGGTGATAGGGATATTCTTAATTGGAGTCTGTATTAATTTGCTTTGTTTTGTTTTTTGGTTGTTTGTTTGGTCCTTTGCTTGTGTTGTTCTGTTTTGGTTTTGTGCTCTTGTGGTTTGTCGTTTCGTGTGGCTCTTGTTCCCCTGTTTGTTCGTTTTCTTTTTTCCT
The DNA here is from genome assembly GCA_954870605.1 of Acer campestre. Taxonomy (NCBI): domain Eukaryota; kingdom Viridiplantae; phylum Streptophyta; class Magnoliopsida; order Sapindales; family Sapindaceae; genus Acer; species Acer campestre. Next base: position 51,864,759 of record OX940799.1, on the reverse strand, counting down.
TTGCCTTTTTGGCTGAATAAACTTTGCTTTTCAAAAACAAAATCATGAAATATTGACGCAGCGAGGTATGGCGAAAATAAGGATGATCACTTTGTCGAACCTTGAGGCACACTCAGACGAACTTTGATGCAGCAATCGGTAGTTACCCAAGCATGGATCGCCATGCAGGGGCCATCATTCCCTAATCTACGTTAGAAAATGGCGCTCTCAATCCTCAAAGAGCATGTCGAATCCACGACAGATAAGTGTTCCAAATAACGATTTTATTGATTATGAAAAAGTTACAATAATTTGGAAATAATAAGACTATTTATAATAAACTAATCATAATACGAATCGAATACGACATTCATAAAAAGACTAAAACAGGAAAATATCAAAACTAATCATAATCTTCTAAGATTCATGATTCCTAACTTGACTGAAAAACAAATATCAAATCTTACCCAAAAGGTAAGTTTGATTTATTTCCAAAACCTAAATTTAATTCCTAATCAAACTAAAGTAAATAAACTTGCTACACAAGAAATAAAGACCTAAATTAATAAAATAAGAAAACACCCAAAACCGTCCTACATCAAATATCCATGATCATATATACAAACAAGCGAGTCAAACCATTTTCATTATCATAAACGGAAATAAAATATTGGCTTCAAATTGCAATCAAAGTTCAAACTTAAACCATAGTCATATGACACGGCCATTATTAAATACACAACTATTCTCATTACTAAATTTATTGATACTATAAAATTTAGACTGTCCAAAATTCATTTTGATGTGGTTGAACGTAAATTTGATGATAACCATACTTGTCAACAAATGTTAAGATCCCAAGTGGCTAAGTTCAAATCCACTGTATGTTAATTTGCATGGAATCGACCAATTGACACACTTTAAAGACTTGGTATTTGATAACAATTGAAATGTGTTAGTACGTAAGAAAGCATATATCAACATTGATAGGTTGGCCTGGACTAAGCTCATCGATTTGGATGGGTGAATAAAAGAATTTTATATCATTGATTGGCAGAGATGAAGCCAGGACCAAGATATTGCGGGGTTAATTTGAAAATTTATTAAAAGTTTAATAGAAAAATGTAAATAATAAAAAATATTAGGAAAAAATATTAATACATTTTTATAAAAATTGTCTATAAGAAGAAGCCTTGCTGCCTTGGAAAATTCCAAAAACCAAAATTGATTCTTTTTGTTGTAAATTCAGTGGCTTCCACCATATTCAAGAAGAGGCACATGTCCAATGCATATGACATGTGTTGGATGGTGAAATTAAAGGGTGCAATATTTTAATAACTACCCCTCTCTTATTTGCCTATATATAGGTTGGTTTCGTTTGTAAATGGGCTGATACCCTTTTTCATACTCTAATATATTTGGTCTCAATTTCCTCTAATCTTTCTCTTGTCTCTCTACCTCTCTTGTTTCTTTATTCTATTTTATTATTTATTAGTTTATATGTTATTCATCTTCTTCATTTCTTCTTCTATGCATGGATTTATTTATCCATTCTTTTATTTATTTACAACACTTTTCTTTTTTTTGTTGATAAAAATTGATTCTTGTCTTGAGGATAATTCCATTTTAAAAAATATATATTATGTGACATTTTTATTCTAATAAAATTACTAAAGAGGATAAAAAAAAAAAAATCTAAACACACTAAAAACAAATTTCTTTACACTCTAATTACTTATTTTTAATCTTTTTACATTTCACAAACCGTAAAACTTTTTTTATTTGATTTAGAATTGATGATAATGATTTACCATAAAAAAAAAAAAAAAAATGTGTATGCAAATATTGTTACTCATAAAACTAATTAGTACACCCCAATTGACTAGTGCACCCACGTTAACATTTTAAACTTTTAATTCTACTTTAAACACCCATAAAACACTGAAAATACCCTTATAGAAATAAATTTATTTATTTAAATAGATTTATCCGTATTTTCTCAAATTTGAAACCTTAACCTTTACATTCTACAAAATGAAATGAAAAAGAAAAATGAAAAAAAAAAAAAAAAAAATCTTTCTTTTAACTTTTGTGTTTCCTTTGGTTGCGAGTGGGATAAATGAATCTCATGAAAACAGATGAGATTCAAATGAATCCCATCTTCCTTCTTCAACCTCCCAAGCAATGTTCGTCGCCGCTGCTTCCTCACCACCGATCCTTCCTCGTCGGCTCGTCGCCGCTTCTTTCTTCTTTCTTCTTTCTTCTTTCTTCGTCTTCGTCTTCCAAAATCAATTCGAGTTCCATTAATTTTTGAATTGGAATTTGAATTGATTTTCTAGGTTGATTTAGGGTTTAATAGAATGTTTGATTTTATGGGTTGAATTCGAATTGTGGGTTGATTTTGTGATTTTGTGGGTTGAATTCGGCTGTGGGTGGTGGTCGACGGTGGGTGGTTGAGCTTGGGGGTGGGTTTGTGTTTTGTTATGGTGGTGGTAGTTTTGTTTAATTACTGTGTAATTTTTGATTTTGTAGTGGTGGTGGTCGGCTGTGGGTGGTGGCTGTGGGTGGTTGAGCTTGGGGGTGGGTTTGTAATTAATAAAAAATATAATTTCCCTAATTTTAATCCTATCCCGTGTTGCACCAAACACAAGATTATCCAATTTTAATCCTACCATGTGTTGCACCAGACACAGGAAAGTACTAAATTTTATCCAATCCTATCTCATCCAATCCTATCATATCCTATCCCATCCCATCCCATGAAAATTATTCTATCCTATCACGTGCACCAAACGTGCCCTACATGTAAATGATCTCACACAGTCACACACTGACTAGATCATCGAATCAACCCAACAACAAGAATCATTTTCATTTTCATTTTCTATTAAAACTTTCAAAAACAAAAAACACATACACACACTCAACATGAACAACACCACCACTTTCCGCCACCCTCACTCTCCCAAATCCACCACTCCCACCGCCGCTTCCGCCACCATAGTGGACCGCGCCGTCTCCTTACGCCGCTTCGCTGCCCCCTACTCCTCCGACGCCGAGCCCCTCACCTTCGCATCCCCCATCCGGGTCGCCGAGGCCGCCGCCGTCGACGAGTCCAAGACCAAGCGGCAACACCTCTCTCTTCTGGCCTCCAACTACCTCTCTCGCATCGCCAACTCTCCCTGTCTCGTCCTCTGCATTGTCACCGCTCTCGTCGTCATCTCGCTCGCCTTCCATTCTCGTAGCCTCGTCTGTGTCTCTCTGTACGATCCCGTCTCTCGGATTGGACCCGGGTTGCTCCGCCCCGATGCGCTCGAGTCGGATTTCGGGTATCTTGGAGTTCCCTGGTGTAAGTCTCTCTTTGCTTGTTAACTTCAGATCTGGATTGTTTTCATTTTACATTAATATTCTTGCTAATTGTCTTGTTTTTTGTTTTTTGGTTTGTGGGTGTTTGGATTTTGTGTTTTTTGTTTGATCAGTTGTTTCAATATTTGATTATAAATGGTTTATCTTTAATGGGTCGTCAAGATTTGATGGATTAATTGTTTGTAAAGCATGTAAATTTGCAATCCATCCACTAGGGTTTGCGTTGGTAACATATAGATAATCGGAGCTTCTAGGTGGTATGACTATGGGCAACTGGGATCTTATAAGTTATTCATGATCATTTGTTCTTATGGATTCTATATCTGCATTGTTGCTGTTAGTGCTTTGAATTTACACGGGTAGTAAATTGGTGATTTAAAAGGCCTTCATTTATTGGTTTTCAATTTTTTTTTTTTTAATTAGTCGTTGCTACTTAGGCATTCCTGTTGTTTTCATATTTTTTCTTGTGATGCACTCGCTTGCTTGTGCAAACAAGTATTATTTCCAATTATAAATTTTTCTTGCTGAAGATTAGTTTTTGCATGTTTCTTTTAAATCGAATGATGGGGTTTATAGAAAGAGAGATCCATGGACATATAGATGTTGATCCTGTTTGTTGATTTGGTTAATATTTAAGTTATATTTTACAGTTTTAGCCAATAAATTAATTTGGCTCCGGGGATGATGTTCATATTTTCATTCTTTACTCGTGAGTTTAGGTGTTGTTTGTTCCATTGCTGCATGATCTTCTAAACTAATTATGGATACTCGGTTTATATGTTAACTCTAAGGATCTTTCACCATTTTGATTATGCAGTTGTGTTTATTTATTGTGTTTCATCTCAATCTAGAGATTGTGGCCCGAGTTGAAATTATAGAATGAAATTTATAGTTTGATCGAATGAAATTTAGTTGAAAGACTTTAGTTTTAGTTCCTTATTCTTAGCTGCTTATGGTTTACGATCCTTGTCAAAAGGCAGATCAAAACATGGAAAAACGGTGGACTGGACATCCAAGGATTTACTCAAGGCTTTGGAAGAATTTGTTCCAATATATGAGACTCGTCCAATTAAAAACAATATGTATGGCATGGGGTTTGATCACAGCTTTGGGCTTTGGTTCATTACTCGGTGGCTGAAGCCAGATCTTGTGATTGAGAGTGGTGCTTTTAAGGGTCACTCGACTTGGGTTTTGCGGCAAGCAATGCCAGATAAACTTATTATTTCACTTTCACCCCGGCATCCTGGGAAGTACCTACAGAACGGCCCTGCTTATGTTGATGCAAACTGCACATACTATGCTGAAAAAGAGTTTGTGGATTTTGGTAGTGTTGATTGGGCAAGTGTGATGAAGAAACAGGGAATTACCGATCTCAGCTGAGTCCTAATATTTTTTGACGACCATCAGAATGAATTAAAAAGGTACTAACTGTCTCACAGCATTTGATTATAAGAAACCTCTGCAATTCATGCATTTTTTATAGTACATGCTTGAATTTTGCTCAAGTGCTGATTTGTCTTAATTCATGTTTTCATGGAAGACTAAAGCAGGCACTGAAGGCTGGATTTCGGCATCTTGTTTTTGAGGATAACTATGATATGTGATCAATTTTATATAAGAGGTGCACACTTTTTCCCATCTTGTTTCTATTTTATGAGCTGCATGTGAATTGTATAATACGAATCTCTTTCCCATTCTTGAAATTAGACTATTCTGTTTCTTTTCCTTTTTTCTCTATTTTCTCCCAACTTTTAGAGGAATGTCTCAGAATTTTATTTGTATTAGAAAATGCAATTTACTTTTACTAAAAACATAACTATGACAATTTAAACTCTAAAAGAAAAATGTTATGGAAAATGACAATCATTTAGTCATTTACAGTATAGAAGTATTGCCAATAGGCACAGAATAGATAGATATGCTGATATGTCTTAATTTAATCTATTGAGGGCAACGTTTTTGAGCTTGAGACATGTGGGCTATCATATTCCTTCATTTGGGATACTTCTACCATTACATCTAATCCTTTTGTCTTTGCCGTTAAGGCTCACGCTTTCTTTCTTCTTTACCTTGTTTGAAGAGCCTTCAGTGAGACTGTACGTATGCCTCCATATGGTTCATACTAACTTTCCACATAGTTGTAAACTAGTACTTGCCCATAATCAGTTTCTTAGCTTCAGACATGTTATCTTATTTTGTTTTGTTTTTTTTCCCAATGATTGATCTCATGCTAGTTACAAATATATCGCAAGGATAATTAATTATTTCCCATAATTTTACACCTGTATGGACCTGTGCTTGCATTGTTTTTTTCATTTTCCTTTTCATTTTTTGTTGAAAGAAATTAGATGAAATGAAGGTTACGTTCGGGTGATTAATTAATTCGCCTTTTTCGCTTTTGATTCAGGAGGTGGCCATAGCTGCTTTAGAGATATTGATGAAGCAAGGATTCGAGCTAGAAGAAAGAAATTCTGGGAGAAGGCAGTGGATGTACAAGAGCTATGTGGACCAGGTGAAACTTGGTGGGGTGTTAGAGGAGAAATGCGAGATAATTTTAACCACAGTAATACACCAATCTCCTATGCAGAACATTTTCAGAACAGCCGGTTTGTTGAATCAATTCTAGATGTTTATTGGGAGATCCCTCCAGTGGTTGGTCCTTCCCTAGCTATGTTTTCCAAATAAGATATGATCCTGCTCGTGCACCTAGGCCTATCGTGGAAGATGGCCGTTATGGCTTGTTCCGATATGAAATCTCGGGTTTAATCACACTTCACAACACGTTTTCCAAGTAAAATTTAAAAACAAAAACTAATTGGTCACTTATTTATTGCTTGCATTAATAATAATCTTGGAAACTAAAACACACAACCACCTCAATTGGTCACCAATGAGAGTGTTCACGTAATCCAATTTGTGAGATAAATGTAAAAAGTAAAAGAAAAAAAGTCACGTGTTACATTTCCATTGGTGGGGTCAGTATTTTGGGTACAAATCAGTTAGTATCTAAAATACTGACCTCACCGATGAGAGTGTAGCACGTGGCTCAATTTGTGGGATAAATGTAAAAAGTAAAAGAAAAAATGTCACATGCCACACTCTCATTGGTGGGGTCAGTATTTTGGATAATGACTAGTTAGTATCCAAACATTATTCTTTGAAAAATAAATAAATTTTAAAAAAGTTACATCAGTTTTTTAATACACAAATTTAATTAATAGTAAAAATATAATTTAGTCAAATGGGTACTAATTACATAGTCTCTCTGTCTCTCTCTCCTTTCCCATTAACTACATAGACTATCATTCGATATTTAAGGCTACCATACATTGACCGGTACTTTTAAAAAATTAGAATCAATTTATTTTACAATATATTTTGTTTTAGAAAATATAGCAATACTTTTATTAGACAATCCATTACATATTTAGTTGAATAAAATTTATACTTTGGTTAATACATCGCTCTGTATTAATTATATGAGAAAATATTGATTAAGATGTTTGTAAATGGGATATTCAACCAAATAGCTATAAAATATTGGCATGTTACGATTACTGATTTATATAATACATATAGTTTGCATTTGTGTGATAATAATTATTAATTAGTATAATACACAACATTAAATCAAGATAAATGAACAAGTACATGAGATACAAAAGAAATTAATATTGAGTTAAATTCTTTTGATAGTTTTAATTACTTAAATTTATAATTTTTAATCATCATTTATTACATAATGATTACAATAAAAATTATTATAATTATGCAGTCCAACAAAATCATGAAATATCCATGATCATATATACAAATTAACAAGCGAGTCAAACCATTTTTCATTATCATAAACGGAAATAAAATATTGCTTCAAATTGCAATCAAAGTTCAAACTTAAATCACGCATGGCCATTATTAAATACACAACTATTCTCATTACTAAATGTATTGATACTATAAAATTTAGACAGTTCAATATTCATTTTGATGTGGTCGAACGTAAATTTGACGATAACCATACTTGTCAACAAATGTTAAGATCCCAAGTGGTTAAGTTCAAATCCACTGTATGTTTGTATGGAGTCGACCAATTGACACACTTTAAAGACTTGGTATTTGGTAACAATTGAAATGTGTTAGTACGTAAGAAAGCATATATCAACTCTGATCTGGATGGGTGAATAAAAGAACTTTATATCATTGATTGGTAGAGATGAAGCCAAGTCCAAGATATTGCGGGGTTAATTTGAAAAATTAACAAGGTTTTCGTTTTGATGTCTCTGCCTCCTCTTATTCAGAAAATAAGTTGTTGATAAGCAATTATATAACTGTGAATTTGTAAGGCAATGTTCGTATCGAAGACTGCAATTATATATACAACTAGGGTTCAGTTGTTTGTGAATTGAAGTTTGAAAGATGAATTGTTTCTGCAAAAATCTCATATATTAGATTGACATATCGAATAAGATGATAAGCATATCGTCAATCACCAGTGGCTTCACTATCTGCAGGTCAGTGTGGATTTTTATTCAGTTCCCATATGACTCGTTCCCTTGAAGCAACATTAATAGTGACGTGCCTAGTCTCAAGCCCAAGACCATACGAGTTTTGGGCCTCAACTCTCTTATTGGGCTTTTACTTGGTTTCCTACTATCCATCCAATCAACTTCCTTAAAAAGTGCTTTGAAAAAACTGCCTGCCTTTATGACTTCAGTTGGACTATAAATATTTAAAATCTTTAATATTTTAAAATTTTAAGAAATTGTTAGCTTGGTATGGTAGAGAAGAATTATTATGGACAAAAATACCCTTTCTTTTGTCTTGACTTGCCCAACTCAATTTTTCCTTGCATAGTCTGACTTTCTCGCCGACCACTTTTTTTTCTCCCTTTTTTTTTTCTGCTTATTTTACTTGGTAATATTGTTGATTGGCAGCTGTGCTTATAGATGGGGTGAATTTATAATTTTATAAATTTTTGTGGTTAATATCTTATTATTATTTGGGCAGATATATATGTAAGATTTTTGTTTTATCAAAATATTGTGAGCAACATAACATTATATTTTTGTATCTATGAAAACCGAATTGATTGGAATGTTTAAGTTATAGAGATTTGACCGGATGATGAGCCCAATTAAGTGTGATCAATATTTGTGGGCTTGGTGCACCTGACTACATTATATCAATGTAGCATATGGTATGGGCTAATTTATATGTGTGGACCTGGTATTCCTTTTAGGATTAGCCATCCTATTAGGGTTGAGAGAATCCTTTATGGGTTAGGATACTCTTGGTAAGTCATACTGTGTAGGGGGTCCCTACCCTTACTCATATATAAATGGCAAGTCTCCCCATTGGATTTGACCAATCAATTTTAATGAGTAGAGGGTAGAAGACTTCTCTCTCTACCTTTTGTCTTTTTCAGAAAAGCTCTCAACTATTCTCAACTAGTGGAAAGATTCACTTTCGAATCTTGGATCATCCAACAAGAATTTGACACGGCATGGCTGGAAATTCAAGTAAGTTTTGTCGTTTTGTTATCATGCTTATGTTTAAAATATGAGTTTTGTATTTATATATATGCATCAGATTTACAATATAATTGCATTAATTTTGTCAAGGGCATTTGTGTCTTTTTATCATATCAATCCAATCAACTGGTACAAGTAACAGTGGTCAACGATTTTCAAGGGAGGTTTATGCAATTAAATGAAAAATTGAATATGGATACAATATTACCTAAACTCAGGTTTGATAACATGCTACGGTGCTCACAAACAATGTAGCCTCTAACAGTGGTCAACGATTTTCAAGGGAGGTTTATGCAATTAAATGAAAAATTGAATATGGATACAATATTACCTAAACTCAGGTTTGATAACATGCTACGGTGCTCACAAACAATGTAGCCTCTAAAACGTACAGGAATCACACCAATGTTGTTTCACAGACAAAATATCTACATCTGCACAAGTGAAACTGGTCTCATTACATATTGTCACCTCTAAAAGAAATTAGGGCAAATAAATTTGGGGAAAACGTCGAGAGAAATAGATTGAATGCAAAAGTATAGATTTTTATTGAAAATGCCTCTATCTGTTACAATAACAGAGCTTTTATACAACTCACAAGATACAGTAATGCAAGTTAGTTACGAATTCAAGGGCTGAGATTTGATCAGCTGCAACTGCTAACAAACTAACTTTTGTAACAAAACAAAAACGACACCCCATTTAACAATTGACTTATGACACAAAAATCCACCACTCCCAACGCATTAGATTCAACACATAACCCAATTCAACAGCCATATATAGTAAGCCCCTCAGTAATGGCCTTCGCCTTATTATATCTGATTTTCAAGCTATGGGAGTTTGGATGATTCACTTTTCTGGACACTTCAATATGGTAAATAAATTTTTATAATAAGCGAAGAATCAAGTGATTCTTCAATATGGAGAATCAAGTGATCAGCAATAGTAAAACAAATATAACTTGATAGAATTCAGAGTACTATAGAGTTTAGTCTCAAAATTTAAGAACTCTCTGATCAAAGAAAATCTATTCTCATGCTATTCAACATCATCAACAAAGAAACCTAACAATATAAAAACTTGAAGTTCTAATTGACGTAAAGAATCTTCTTATATATTTGTTTTTGGGGAAACTCGACGGTACGAGGGAAATTTTATTAACAAATAAAAATATAATAACACCTAGTCAGGAGGGGATATAATGAACCTTACTCCTCAAGTGATGCATAAAACCATTACAATATATAAGATGCAAATAAAACCAAATAAATATAAATGCATGAGACAGAAATTACAATAGACAATCATGAAAGTAAAACAAGACACAAAATGCCAAAGAAGACATAAATTAGCTAACTGATATTTTGGAGAAACCGAAAAGGACACCAAGCCAGATCCAAGAAGTCCGGCCACCAAGCCAGATCCAAGAAGGATAGCTTCTTTCAATTACACATGCATTCCACCATCAACATCCAAAGTTGCATCCACAAGCATCCAACGTCTCTTTTTCTTTCTCTCTATTTCAATCTCTCTTTCTCTTTCTGCTGCCTTTCTCTTGCTGCTGCCTGAAACCTAACAAGAGCCAAAACCCCAATTTTTTATTTTTTTTTATTATTTCAATTCATTTTGGGGCAAACTTGTCCAAAATGAATCAAAAGTTACAAAAACAATTAAAAACTTTTATGTGGCTAAAAACAATAAATCTGTAATTTTTTTCATAAACAGTATCTCAAAACAGCATAATTTGCCACCATATATATAACTATCATCAAAACAATATATAACCATGCCGTATTGATTTCAAAAAATAGCAATAAATAGGTCTATCATATATATTGGAAATATATAAGTCATCATGTTTATGTATGTATAAAAATCTAAAATTCCATGTAGCCATATAAACATTGCTATATAAAACTTTCAGTATGTTCTGCTTTCAAAACTTATGTTAAAACCATTATGTATTCAACTACATTTATTGAAAGTACATCAAAGTTTATTGGGAATAACTAGCTAGTGACATAATCACCGTCCGATGTGGTTCAGTAATAGTAAGAGCACTTGTTTAGTCTGAAAATTTTGCAGATTTGAGTATCCGCTATTGTAAAACCGATGTAGGACAAATATCACAAAAATAATTATTCAATAGAAAATTAGGGTTTGGAAGATATGAGGTAATAATCTACCTTTCATAGATGATCCTGATTGAATCAAATAAAAAATAAAGTCTAAGATCCTAATCATAATAAAGCAATAAATTCATATTTAATTAGGCAATTAAATATGTTATTAATTACCATTGTCCATAAAAAATAATAATAACATATTATTGATGACTTGCCTGGAAGCTCGTAAGATCTGATCCTGTCCCTACATTTTTAAAGAGACTTAAAATGCGTAGTAGAAGATTAGGAGGTCTATAATCAACACTTGAGTCCCCATCCAACGTTAATGGCTTTGTCAGCACAACTCTTTTATTTTCCTCTCCTTCCTTAACCTGCATCACACCGTAGTATATCATTTCCTTTCTTCACTCAATAACAAAAACCACATAAATACAATAATTCCACCTAGGGGTGTGCAGGATCCAATCCAATCCAATCCAATCTATTGGATCAGATCCAATCCATTGGATTGGATTGGATCCAGAGAGGTGATTGGATCAGATTGAATCATAAATTTTAAAATCCATTGGATTGGATCGGATCGGATCTTGGATTTCTATTTGGAAATCCACCGAATCCGCCAATCCGCCTAAAATATTAGGTCTTATTTTTATATTGGGCAATTTATTTTATGCACTACTTTCTAATGTAAAGACCTAACCAAAATACAATTTTTAATGTTACTATTTTGGGTTTTCTTTCTCAATTTCTTTATAGCCAACAATCCACTATCTTCTTTTCTTCTATTCTTCTTCATCAATATCACGGCTTATTAAGTTTACATTTGGAGCTGATGAATAATGTTTATAAACTTTTTGAATTATATAAAGTTTACAAGTTATGTAATGTATTTTTTTAATGTTAATTTTATTTGAGTTAATTAGTAATGTTTAAATAATTTATTTGATTTTATTTATTTCAGATTATAACTTTTATATATTACGAATGACTTTATATTAATTCGATCCATCGGATCATATCGGATTGGATTAGATCGGATTGAAGTATTTTATAATCGGATCGGATCGGATCGGATTAAATATTAATTGGATCGGATCGCATCGGATCCCGCTATAAAATTGGATCGGATTGGATTACAATTTCTTTGATCCAATCGGATCGGATCGGATCTTGGATCATGGTAAATCCATTGGATCCGATCCGCCGCACACCCCTAATTTCCACCTAACACATAAACATTAATTTCATTTTTAAGACAACTTGAAAGTGATATCATTTTTTGTCTTTGTTTAAACGTACATAAACATACATACATGCATGCACTAATTATTAAAAGCAATATAGGTTTTAATTTGTTCTATTTTTTCTCTGGTTTTGTTTTACAATGTACAACACTGAGTCACTGAGGTACATTGATTTAAAATATTTAGAAATATTATCTTTTTTCATCTGAGATCATAAACCACAAAATTAATATTTCAGGATAGTAGTTAACATAATCGTCAAACACCACTGTACCATTATATATAAACCATTCAAAATACATATTCTAACATGGACATTATAAAGATTAAAGGATTAGAAAGTTTCAGACATCTCCTACTCAAATCCATAACTTCATTATAAACAAGTTTTGAAGTATATAAAAGTACATTTTCATTATAAAAGTACGGTTTCCATAACTTCATTTACGTTTTGAAGTATATAAGTTTTTAATTCAGCAAATATTAGTCGGTCTTGAAACTATCAAATTCAAGAGCTTAGTACCCTATTTTCTAATTTAATCATTATAAAATTCACTAACATAGAAAAAAAAAATAGTACTAACTTTGATACAATTAAAAATTAGTAGTAACTTTTTTTATAAACATATACCAATTACCGTTTAGTAACATAATATGACAAATACCATAAGTCTGATCATGTTCTAAGTTCGAGTCGCACGTGATATATATAAAAATAAAAACTTAATATGAAAAATAGACATATGATGAACAATTAATCCAATAATAAAATGACGAGATGAGGTTAATCTGGTGGTAAACCCCTCACATCTACAGTACGAGGTTGTGGGTTTAAGTAATCTCCCTCTAAAAACACCCCAAATTTATATAATAATTTAAAAAAAATCAAGTAATGATAATAATAACTTAAATTGCTTCAAAAAAATTAAAGAATTAAAGAAAGCAAAACAAGTTCTACAAAAGAGAATGGTGATATTCAAATGTTGAAGTATTTAATTTAATTACCTTGATAAGTTCATCTTCCTCCTCACAGTTGTCCTGAGTGTTTTCCAATGACAAAACATCTTCATCCTCACTTATCCGAGTACTTCCATCGACTTCATCAAAATGTTGGGCAAACATTAAATGCACACCACACTTTTCCACCTTATATTGTTTCAAGTCATGAGGAATATAAAACTGGAAAGTGATCTCATTGTCACAAAATAATAATTCATCGGGAGAGATAAAGAAACGTGAGTCCACCAACACATGGTTTGACCTAATATCCAAATTTCTAACTATATCTGCATAGAACGATCCCGTCAAAACACATGGGTCTCCATCTTCAGATTTGTGGTTGCAGTTCCATTCTATACACCAATATTCTGCCACACCATGGTCTAGACATGGAGCCACAACAACGCTCAAAACAAAACCCACAAAGTTATAATTGAACCAATCCGGTGGTAGCTCCACATTTATAAAAGACCCATTGGTTCTAAATTTGAACCACTCCGGAATTTCACTTCCAGGGTAACGGATAAAAGCACCTTCTATTGCAGCTTCATCATCCTATACAATAAAAGTAATTAATATGTAAACATTGTTGACAGTAGTGTCAAATTGTTTTAAATAAGGAAAAAATGTCACTAAAGTTACAACCTTTTCATGCAATATCAAATTTTCAAATGTTTTTAGTATCTTAGTAACTCCGGTCCATATTTTATAAGTAATATATTTCTTTAGTCCTTCTATTAAACAACGTTAGTCAAAATTAAACAAAATCAATAATGTGTTCATCTTAATATACATAATACTCTTTAAAAATGTGTCAAAATTGAAAGAAAAGTTAATTAGGTTTCTATTATTTTAGGAAAGGATAATACATTGAGGTCCCCGAAGTTTAGCATAAATAGAATCCTACAACATTTTTTTCATTAATTATATATGTTAAATCAATATTTAAGTAGAAAAAAAAAAGCCATAAGAACAATAAAAAGATTTTTAAAAGATTTTATAAATCAAATCAATATTTAAGTAGAATATTTAATTTAAAGATAAAATAAGACATATAAATGATTTTAACTTGATTTTATAAGTATAATAATGATATTTTAAAAGATTCATTAAATGCTGAAATATATTATTCTATAATAATTTTCGAAAGGTAAACCTCACATACTTCTTAAAATTAATTAATGTCATAATTTACTAGATTATCAATCAATCACTTTTGAAAGTTTTACCGAACATCATTTGATGTCAACATTATAAATAAATAAAAAATAAATAAAAATTAACTTTTCAAAAACAATATCAAACAAGTCATTAGACCTCTAAAGTTGATTTTAGTTGACTATAATACTGAACTGCCCATACTTTTTAAAATTTAAAATGAAGTGATAATAATAATAACAATAATAATAATAAGAAATAATAAAAAAGGAATTTAAAAGGAGCATATCTGCTTCCTAAAAATATATATATATATATAATAACAACGTACATATTAAAAAGAAGGGAGTGAAACAAACCTCATATATTTGGAATATTTTCCGTAGAGCATCTTTCACAATGTCCTCCGATATATTTGGATCTAATTTGCAACAATTGCCAAAATCAGCAAAGAAAATATCCCCAAAGTACAAATGTGAAGCGAAAGGCTCTTCATTTTTAAATATTTGAAGGCACTGTAATACTTCCAGTGATGTGCAACCGAATGCACTTATCTGTACCAACTGAAGCGCAGGCAAAGATTTAAGCTTCTCGCAGTTCTCAATATTCAGACTCTTTAGGTTAGAGAGATTTATAATGCTTGTGGGTATGCTTTCAAAACTATTTCCATCCAAATATAAGTGTTCTAGAGAGGATAAGCAATCGAGATTGTCAGGTAAGTTCGTGATACCACAATAGCTTAGATCTAGCGTTGTCAGATCGTGACATCCTATTATACTAGGTAAGAACCAACACACTGCGGTATCCCCTTTAGGAGTGCGAATTAAACTTAAAATTTCTAGATTACGTGGCATCTCAGGCAATATCTCCAGATTTGAGCAATCAGAGAGATCTAATTCGAAAAGCTGAACGTTATCTTGAATAGAAGACGGGATTTCATGCAAATATTTACAACTGGATAGATCCAACTTCTCGAGATTTGGGAAACCCGAGAGGTCTGGACAAATGGTTATGCTGGAGAATCCAATATTAATTTCCTTCAACTTAGCACAATGCTGTAACAAGAAGTTAAAAAAAAATTATAAAAAAAAATCAACACATAATATTACTAATTTACTACTTTATATAGTATTTACAAAGCAATGTAAATATGAAAACATACCTGAACACCATTCCATAGTTTTTCAACTTTGATGTAACTCATGTCAAGTTTAACAAGGTTCTCCGGAAGAAAACTCGACAATAGTGATTTTATTGGGCATCCATGCCAACTAAGATACCTTAGCTCCGTGAAATCATATTCAAAAGCTTCAGAAACATGCACCTTATTGGCCTCTCCACAACTTGAGTTATAAAAATTCAAAAATCTCAGTTCATGCATATTTGCGAAAGCAAATGGATTTAAGTCTATATCTCTTATTTTTGACATATCCAACGAAATGCCTCTGATTGTTTTGGTACCCTAGTATATTCAAAAAAAAAATAAGAATAATAAGTTAGTACATATATTAAATATGTAAAGACTCATTGGTTGTTTAATTGTCAAAGAAATATATCATATTACCCATTCTTTTCCACATAGCTAATATAAATGGAAATGATACTCTCTAAGCTAAAAATAGTTAACTGAATCTCACCGAATTTTTTGTCAGAACACGATAGATATCCTTATGATGCCACAATCGACTACGTTTGCCAGGATCTTCAATAGATTCTTGCCGTACAATTTCCCTAGCCGTGGCTTGTAGCAAATCATGCATTGTTATCTTGTAATCTGACATGGTTATCAAAGACTTACGAATGAGATTATCTATTCCAATATTTGCCCGAAATCCACATGCTTCTATGAATGCTTTTACAAGTCCAGTGTCACTCGATTTGAAAAAAAGTGCAATATCTAAAAAGATATTCTTTTCTTGATAATCAAGTCCATCGTAACTTATTTTCAACACCTTCTGTATATCTTCATGAGGGATTGTTTCTAGTTTTTCAATTGCATCCACCCAAACCTCTTTTTTTCTGTCAAGTAGATAGGACCCCAAAACTTTAAGTGCCAATGGAATCCCTCTAGCATAATTTGCCACTCTTTCAGACAGCTCCATGTAATCTTCTGTGGGATGGTTTCTTCTAAAGGCATGCCTAGAAAATAGCTCAAGAGCTTCATGATCAATTAATTGCCGGACTTTATAAACTTGATCCACTCCACCAATTCGAAGCACTTGCAAATCTCTTGTTGTTATAATGATTCGACTTTGTGGACCGAGACAGTCAAAACCTCCGATCAAATATTCTATTTTTTTATAATCGGACACGTCATCAAAAACAATAAGAAGCTTCTTACGGCCAAGTCTATTCTTTATAAAGGGACGTCCTACTGCAAAAGTACCACCTATATTTTCATTTCCACCCCCCAATAATGTTGAATAAAGGTCTCGCTGCAACTGATGTAATCCATTGCTCTGTTCACACTGTTCCCTAACATTGTGACAGAAGTAAGAACCTTCAAATTGATGAGAGATTTTGTTGAATACAGATTCAGCAAGAGATGTCTTGCCTATACCACCAATGCCCCAAATTCCTACACTACGTACATCGTTTGTCCCAATGCTTAACAACCATTCAATTTCCTTAATCTTTGAATCTATTCCAACAAGGTGGCTGGTATCAGGTGAGGACAAGCGATTCATTTTCTTCAAAACATCTTGGACAATATCCTCAGTAAGCACAGCCTCGGGCCTAACAAAGATTATAAACTATTAACATTAAGTTGTAATAAATCAGACAAGATTAAAGATAATGCAATTTTAATTCAAATTAATAATACTGACTGCACATTTGAAATCACGTTACTTTTTTTTCTTTTATTATCAAAGAAATAGGCAACTTTTCCAATTAAAATTTCAAAACGGAATTGCGTTTACGTAATTCCCAATTAAAAAGGACCGTAATTGAGAATAAGGAGATTATCTTAATGTACACTTTATTTATAACTCAAACTTATTTACCCTTGATAAAAAATAATAAACTTGGTCTAATTAAATAATTAAAGGGCAAAAACTATAACTAGCCATATAATCAAGGGGTTTTCTATTTTTAACCAGCATTAGTGTTTTGAATGTTCTTAACGAACAATCTACTTTTTGGACGGAAATACCCTTAATGGTTTTTTTGAATAAAAGTACTTTTTTTTTTATAAAGAAAATACTTTTAATTTTTTTTTTAAATCTAAAAATATGGGACCTCCATTGAAGGTATCGCAAACCTCTATTGGAGGTTGCAGACCTCAAATAAAAATAAAATTTGGAGGTTGTAGACCTTCAATGGAGGCCTGTAATTAAAAATATAAAAAAAAAAAAGAGTTCTTTTTTTTTCATAAAGAAAATTAGTTTTAAAATATAAAAGTAAATAGAAAAAATAGGATAATTTTATCTCTTAAGTGGATGGTTTTTAATTTTGGCTAAAAATAGAAAACCGCTGAATTATAGGCTAAAAAGGGCTAATTCCTCTTAAAAAATTATTATTATAAGAGAAAATTATGACTTACTTATTGGTACTTGAATGCCACCCAGAAAGATTGGCTGTTTTCTTGAGAGCATCCTTCCATCTCTGCACTTTGTGTAAACTCTCCTTCAAAAGTTGTTCATGCTCAGCAAATGCTTTTGCAAAACTCCCTGTCTGATGCCTTACATCCGATGGATCTACCCCATAGAAAACTGGTATCACTATCTGGTCGTTCTTTTCCTTGCATTCAAGGATCTTAACAAGTTCTTCCAGACACCATTTGGAAGATGCATAGTCTCTGGAGAAAACGATAACGGAAATCTGGGACTCTTCGATTGCTTCGAGAAGAGATGCAGAGATTTCATCTCCTCTGTTGAGATTGTAATCAATGAAAGTTTCAATTTGTTTGTCACACAAAGCTTTATGAAGATGACTGGTAAAATTGTAGCGGGTATCCTCGCCTCTAAAACTGATAAAAACATCATACTTGAGTTGAGGAGTATTGGAAGAGGAAGAAGAAGGAATCAAACTCAATGCCATCACAAATGCTTTGTCGTGTTGAAGAAAAGTTGATTCCTCATACATATAAATGCACGGCAAAAGAGTAAAGACATCATAATTTCACTTCACGTACTTAGCTATTTCTGTGAAGTTTCTTTCTTTCTTTCTTTTTTTTTTTTTTTTTTTTTTTTTTTTTTTTTTGAAGAATTTCCGTGAAGTTTCTATTTCCCTTTATTGGTAAAAGTTTTTATTTAAATTTCAAAAGTATATATATACATAAAGTACGGATATTAATACCCATAAAACTTATTAGTATATCCATTTTTATAAGTACACCCATATCTAAAATTTTAAAAAATAAATATTGCTATAAACACTCATCCTAATGCCAATAATACCCTCATTGAAATAAATATATTCATTTTAATACATATTATTTATAAACACTCTTAAATTATTATCACACTCAATTTATTAAAAAATCATATTATTTTTGGAATTAAATCATCTTTTAATGATGGTCCAATTTACTTTTAAAAATATCTCGAATGTAGGAGCCTTATAAAAAGGAATATGTAGAACCGTATATGGGGTCAAGAAATTTTCAATATGAAATTCTCTTATTTATATAGCTATCTTAAATAAAATAAAATAAAAAACTTACTGATATCTACGGTTATCTAAAAAAAAAACTTGTTAATATATATATATATAGATATCGTTAACAAAAATATTTTATTTTAAAAAAACAAAAACAATATGATAATCATGTGATAATGAGAAAGTTTAAAACTTGAAATAAAATTAGAGTTTAATTAGGGTTTATCATAAGTTTATTTATTTATTTTTAAATAAAGAAATATAGTTGAAGATATGGGTGTACCAGTATAATTAATGAGTGTATATAATGGTTTATTTTTAATTAAATTAATTTGTCCTTATTGGTAAATTTCTATTGGGATATGTTTATAATTAAAATTTTTAATAAAATATGAGTGTATTAATAAGTTTTATAGGTGTCAATATCAGTACCCATATACATATTGAAATAATTTCAAAAGTATATTTGCTAGCACCAAAATTAGGGATCGGCATTAGGGATGGATATAGGTCCCCCCATCCCCATCCCCATCCCCATTTTTCAAACCCTTCCCTATTTCCTCATTTCTCCGTTTGGAGAAAATGGAGATTGGGGAGTTTTGGGGGAGGTATCTCTATTTCCATCCTCATTTTCCCGTTTTCTTTATTTTCCTCATTTTTTTTTAGTTTTTTCTTGTTTTCTCGTTTTTTTGGTTTCCCGTTTCCGCTGTTTTATTAAAAATTACATGCTAAAAAACAAACAAACCATTACAAAGGGTACACATATAATATAGAGTGCATTTTTGCTCACCCACACTAACTAGGGTGAATCGTTACCACCCACTCCAGGTGCTGACATGTGTCCCAAAGTTAACCCAAAGTCTAAAGTTAACTCAAAGTCTAAAGTTAACTCAAAGTTTGAAACACGTGTCAGCACCTGGAGTGGGTAGTAATGGTTTACCTTAATTAGTGTGGATGAGCAAAAATGCACTCTATAATATACACCTATAAAACTTATTAGTACAATAATAGTACACCCAATTTAGAGTCTTCGATGACTTATATTTCCTGGTGGATGGCAACCAACTTCCTTGATATTTCAATTAACTTTCCTATAAACAGAGCACCACATAGTCTTTGATCTAAACCCAATGGTACGCATTAAAACACACTTTTTTTTTTTTTTTTGGTAAATAAATTAAAACACACATTAGAACAAACTCTTAACATTATTTATTGGATTTTTACTTTAATACTTTAGGTGTATATGCCCGAGCAATTAAAATCACAATACATGGTAAAAAAAAAAAACAAAAAAAAAAAACATTTAAATTATTATTTTTAATAAAATAAATTATTTTTAAAAATAAATAAAATAAATTTGAAATAAAATAGCATTTAAATTAAAAATATTATAATAAAATAACATATATTAAATTAATTTTTAAATCAGATCGAATAAATTGAATATGTTAAATATAAATAATATAATTTTTTTTTTGTTAAAAAAAAAGAACAAAAACAATCCCTGTCAAAAAAGTAAAAAACTGAAGAAAAAAAAAAAAAAAAAAAAACTGAAAAAAGCAATAATATAAAAGGAGAAAAGGCTGGGTCGCAGCCCAAAATAATAAAAGAAGAGTGTGAGTGTGTTACTAAAATGAGTGGCGATATTGGCACCCCTCAAAAACTGTTTATACACCCCTTTCGTATGTATACCCCTAAGATATTTTTAAAATCTTTAGTTCGTAAATAAACCCCATTTAATACCAAAATTACCCTTTCTTTAATTTTATTTTATTATATTTTTGTAAGTACACCCCACTATTTTGTTATCTAATCACTTTTATTATTAATTAATATAATTTTTTTTGAAAGTTTATTTTATTTTTTTATTCAAATAAATAATTTATCGTTAAAAAAAGTATAAAAATTTCCAACTCCTGAGAAAACATATGAGATCACTTTAAAATTTTATGAACAAAATTTCTTTTCATTGCAACTATACTAGTAAGCAACTTTTAGTTTTTTGCAAAGTTTTCTTGAAAAGTGAAAGCATAGAGTAATTACTTTTTTACTTAATAAAATTTTGGTAGAGAATGATTTCCTAATTAACGGTAGTCAAGTATGAGTGTTCTTCGAAATTTAAACGATAAGGATGCAATAGATATCATAATTTTTATTTTATTTTTTCTGAAACTGAGAAATTTTATTAAATGAAGGGTAAGGACCCAACTAGCCAAAGCAAGGGCACAATGCCAGGACACCCGCAAACAGAGCAGGCCACGCAAACGAAACCAAAGAAAAGCAAAGCAAAAATAAAACAGAGTACAACCCCCCCTGCAAAACCAACCCAGAAAAATTAGAGGCACAACCACAAGAAAAGAAAATTGCCAGCACACTAATTTAAGCTTGTTTGTCAAACCCAATCATACCAACATGTCTTTATAGGGTGCTACAGACTGCTACTCTCATCCTTCCTCCTCTAAGTTCTAATTACCAAATTCTAAATTCCTCCTCCTACTCTCCTCCATGACATTCTTTATTTTCTTTTGTTAAATCGAACCAACTATGATTGATATATATATTAGACTTTCAATATGTCTATATATATATATATTACTTTTTCACAATCAACTTCGTCTGATGATTTTGATTCATTCTCAAGAAATTGAAATTAGTATTTAAATAGAAACTAGGGTTTGAGAAAATAGAATGGTTTTTATTATATATGTGAATATCAAATAGGAAACTTCCTTTGTTTTTTTTAAAGGATTAATATAAAACCAATTAATAATTATTGATGGGTGTACTTACAAACTATTTAGTCCTTTAAGTAATTTTGCTCAAGGGTAATATCGGATTTTCAATAAAATACTACTTTGGGGTGTACATACAGTTTTTGAGGGGTGTAAATATCGACACTCACTAAAATAGTCCCAACTCCCAACGAATACGGTGGGACTAAATAATCCCATCGCTACAACAGAACAACATATGGGCATCACAGGATTGGTCCAATACGAGGCACTCAACAGACGTGGGACAGGACTGCACATAGTCAAATTTGAAATCACAAATGCATTGCCGTGTGGAAGAAAAGTTGATTCCTCATTACACGGCAAAAGGATAAAGATATCATAATTTCACTTCACGTGCTTAGCTATTTCCGTGAAGTATTCCCTATATTGGTAAAGTTTTTATTTAAATTTCAAAATTATATATATATTGAAATAATTTCAAAAGTATATTTGCTATCACCAAAAATGGATGGGCGTTGAGGATGAATATAGGTTCCCCTATCCTTATTTTCAAAACCCTTCCCCATCCCCTCATTTCTCTATTTAAGGAATATGGGGATGGAGGAGTTTTGGGGGAGGTATCTCCATCCCCCTCCTCATTTCCTCGTGTTTATTTATTTTTTTTTCCTCATTTTCACGAGAATTAGTGAAACAACACGATAAAACAGTTAGATATACTTGACCTGATAATATATATATATATATATATATGGTTTGAGGAAATAGGGAAATGATAATGGGGGAGTACCTGTTACCCCATTTTCGTTAATATATATAGTCCTTTTCTTTTCGGTGCACATTGATGTAAAATACATCATTGCATTACATATGGGCAATAAATTATGGATAAATGAATGCAGACTGAGTTAAAACAGTTGAATTTAATAGTCCTATGCAAGTCATTGATATATATTTATCAGCGAGGAGAAAAGTTTCATATATCTATCTATATATATTAATTTTTTTTTAATTATATATTTTAGATTGGAAAATTTAATTATTTATTTTTTTTAATTAGATATTGAAACAAGATTAAACAAATGATTGGGATGACCGAATTTCAAATTACGAATTAAAAATTAAAATTAAAATGAGAGAAATTGAAGAAATTGGGAACGGGGTGAGGGAACCTCCCCCAAACACCCCCATCCCCAGTTCTCCAAATAAAGTTTTGGGGTGGGGGTAGTCGGGAAGGGCCCGCCCCAATGGGTCCC
Organism: Acer campestre; assembly: GCA_954870605.1. Taxonomy (NCBI): domain Eukaryota; kingdom Viridiplantae; phylum Streptophyta; class Magnoliopsida; order Sapindales; family Sapindaceae; genus Acer; species Acer campestre. The sequence goes on along the minus strand of OX940799.1, from coordinate 51,841,760 downwards.
ACAGCCACCCATAGTCCAATCTATAAATAAAATACATTGTCATGTTAATATAATTGCGTGGCAAGAAGTTAACATAATTTCAGTTCACATGATGAACTTTCCAGGAAGTTTTATTTAAATTTCGTAAGATACTTTTTGGAATTTTTTGTTTACATTTGACCTGCAGTTGTAATAATTCAAGAGTCCATTGCTTTGATCTTTTTTCTTCATTTAATTTTCTATAAGAAGAAGCCTTGCTGCCTTGGAAAATTATGGCAACCAAACAAGCATCATTCAAAAGTCATAAAATTAATAATAATTGAACAATCAAATGAATTGAAAACTACTATTTGTTAATTTAATTACCAAATTAACTTTAATTAACAAAGTTATAAGCCGATCAGAATCGTCTACTACATTATTCATTATCGTTTGTTGAAGAAGGAGGAGAACGGTGATATCAGTTGTTATAATAACCATGATAATGATCAAGATCAAAATCATGGATTGGAAATATTGCTACAGTGAATACATGCAGTGATGCAGGCCATTATATAAGGAGAGACCCTACTTGTTTTGTTGTCCAGTATAGGCGTATAGCTGTGATATTGCTAAATGTTAGGGTATGTCATTGCAATTAATTCATTACATGTAAATGATCTCACACAGTCACACACTGACTAGATCATCGAATCAACCCAACAACAAGAATCATTTTCATTTTCATTTTCTATTAAAACTTTCAAAAACGAAAAACACATACACACACACACTCAACATGAACAACACCACCACTTTCCGCCACCCTCACTCTCCCAAATCCACCACTCCCACCGCCGCTTCCGCCACCAATAATGGACCGCGCCATCTCCTTAAGCCACTCCGCTGCCCCCTACTCCTCCGACGCCGAGCCCCTCACCTTCGCATCCCCCATCCGGGTCGCCGAGGCCGCCGCCGTCGACGAGTCCAAGACCAAGCGGCAACACCTCTCTCTTCTGGCCTCCAACTACCTCTCTCGCATCTCCAACTCTCCCTGTCTCGTCCTCTGCATTGTCACCGCTCTCGTCGTCATCTCGCTCGCCTTCCATTCTCGTAGCCTCGTCTGTGTCTCTCTGTACGATCCCGTCTCTCGGATTGGACCCGGGTTGCTCCGCCCCGATGCGCTCGAGTCGGATTTCGGGTATCTTGGAGTTCCCTGGTGTAAGTCTCTCTTTGCTTGTTAGCTTCAGATCTGGATTGTTTTCATTTTACATTAATATTCTTGCTAATTGTCTTGTTTTCTGTTTTTTGGTTTGTGGGTGTTTGGATTTTGTGTTTTTTGTTTGATCAATTGTTTCAATATTTGATTATAAATGGTTTATCTTTAATGGGTCGTCAAGATTTGATGGATTAATTGTTTGTAAAGCATGTAAATTTGCAATCCATCCACTAGGGTTTGCATTGGTAACATTTCGAAAATCGGAGCTTCTAGGTGGTATGACTATTGACCACTGGGATCTTATAAATTATTCATGATCATTTGTTCTTATGGATTCTATATCTGCATTGTTGTTGTTAGTGCTTTGAATTTACACGGGTAGTAAATTGGTGATTTAAAAGGCCTTCATTTATTGGTTTTCAATTTATTTTTTTCATTAGTCGTTGCTACTTAGCCATTCCTCTTGTTTTCGTATTTTTGCTTGTGATGCACTCGCTTGCTTGTGCAAACAAGTATTATTTCCAATTATAAATTTTTCTTGCTGAAGATTAGTTTTTGCATGTTTCTTTTAAATCGAATGATGGGGATTATAGAAAGAGAGATCCATGGACATATAGATGTTGATCCTGTTTGTTGATTTAAAAGTTATATTTTAAAGTTTTAGACTTTTAGCCAATAAATTAATTTGGTTCTGGGGATGATGTTCAAATTTTCATTCTTTACTCGCGAGTTTAGATGTTGTTTGTTCCATTGCTGCATGATCTTCTAAACTAATTATGGATACTCGTTTATATGTTAACTCTAAGGATCTTTCACCATTTTGATTATGCAGTTGTGTTTATTTATTGTGTTTCATCTCTATCTTTGAGATTGTGGCCCAAGTTGAAATTATAGAATGTGGTGATATGTATAATTTGATCGAATGAAATTTAGTTGGAAGACTTTAGTTTTAGTTCCTTATTCTTAGCTGCTTATGGTTTACGATCCTTGTCAAAAGGCAGATCAAAACATGGAAAAACGGTGGACTGGACATCCAAGGATTTACTCAAGGCTTTGGAAGAATTTGTTCCAATATATGAGACTCGTCCAATTAAAAACAATATGTATGGCATGGGGTTTGATCACAGCTTTGGGCTTTGGTTCATTACTCGGTGGCTGAAGCCAGATCTTGTGATCGAGAGTGGTGCTTTTAAGGGTCACTCGACTTGGGTTTTGCGGCAAGCAATGCCTGATAAACGAATTATTTCACTTTCACCCCGGCATCCTGGGAAGTACCTACAGAAGGGCCTTGCTTATGTTGATGCAAACTGCACATACTATGATGGAAAAGAGTTTGTGGATTTTGGTAGTGTTGATTGGGCAAGTGTGATGAAGAAACAGGGAATTACCGATCTCAGCCGAGTCCTAATATTTTTTGACGACCATCAGAATGAATTAAAAAGGTACTAACTGTCTCACAGCATTTGATTATAAGAAACTTCAGCAATTCATGCATTTTTTTTAAGTACAGGCTTGAATTTTGCTCAAGTGCTGATTTATCTTAATTCATGTTTTCATGGAAGACTAAAGCAGGCACTAAAGGCTGGATTTCGGCATCTTGTTTTTGAGGATAACTATGATACTGGAACTGGGGATCATTATTCTTTGAGGCAGATATGTGATCAATTTTATATAAGAGGTGCACACTTTTTCCTATCTTGTTTCTATTTTATGAGCTGCATGTGAATTGTATAATACGAATCTCTTTCCCATTCCTGCAATTGTACTATTCTGTTTCTTTTCCTTTTTTCTCTATTTTCTCCCAAGTTTTAGAGGAATTTCTCAGAATTTTATTTGTATTAGAAAATGCAATTTACTTTGGATGATTCATAAATCCACCACTCCCAACGCATCAAATTCAACACAACCCAATTCAACAGCCATAGTAAGCCCCTCAGGAATGGCCTTCGCCTTGTTATATCTGATTTTCAAGCTACGGGAGTTTGGATGATTCACTTTTCTGGACATTTCAATATGGAAAATAAATTTATATAATAAACCGTAGAGAATCAAGTCAGCAATAGTAAAACAAATATAACTTGATAGAATTCAGAGTACATATAGAGTTAAGTCTCAAAATTTAAGAACTTTCTGATTAAAAAAAATCTATTATCATGCTATTCAACATCATCAACAAAGAAACCTAACAATATAAAAACTTGAAGTTCTACTTGACGTAAAGAATCTTCTTATATATTTTAAATTAGAATTGCGAATTTAAGAAACCCCATGGAGCAGGTATGAAAGTGAAAGAAAATTTAGGCACAATCGCCAATATCTAAACATGTGGGCAGTAGACGGGTGATCATTCTTAGTCCTTCAACTAGAGGAGGTGTTCTTCCTTGCAGCGTAGACACGATAAGCCGCCAGTCCAACAATGGCCACCGTAGCTCCGACTGCAATAGTAAAGCACAAGCAATCACATAGTATACAATTAATGATCAATGAAGGAGGATAATTTTTTATGCATGACAATTAGAAAAGAGCAATGCCAGAAAGCTAGTAGATGAAGAAAGCCTTGATGAAATACAAAAAAGACTTCAACTTTACGGTTCTAGCAAAAAAACTACTATCATTCAGAGGTTCTGTTTTCTATATATCTTCTACAAATTTTTAAATCCCACATAACTTCTATCATCCACATAAAACAGTTAGAGCAAAACAGCTTCTCAGGAAATCCAAAACAAACTTCGAGTTTTTAACACTAATGAATAAGGGTGGCTGTTACAGCAACTCATAAAGCAGACTGAGCCTTTCAAGTTGTGAGACTACAGCTCTTGTGCATAAAGAAATGAAGTGCCACTTTTCAATTTTAAACACTTTGTGATGAAAAAAAAATGGAGAAGGCACTTTGCAACTACCCCCTAACACATAAAGAGAAGAGAAGAGTGGGGAGGAGGAGCCATGTACTTCTTCAACTTCCAAGAGTGAGAGACCATACACTTTTTGTAACTTCGGGAATATATTAATAGAACATTTAAAAAAAAAACAGTAAACTAACAAGTTTCCATTGGCTCAATGAGAAATTAATGATAATTAAAAACCAAATAAAACACTTACCTGAAACAGCCATAAGAGAACGATTTATGAGTCGATGGTATTGCTTGCGGCTTTTCCCAGCTTCAGTTTCTGGAATGCTCAAATGCGGGTGCTCTGCTGCACTGACAATTCTCCGGAATATATTATTGAAATCACCCAACCTTGAGCTAATAGGTATAGGAGCCTCTATTCCCATATCCTGACTGACCTACAAAAGCAAATATTCCAACAATAATTCGTTACATACTTTCATTATATGTCCAAAACAGAATGGACTAATTAAATTGAAAAAGGTGAGAAACCACCAGCAATCAGAAATAATAGAGTAGCTACAAAAAAATTGAAATTTTTACTCTGACAACGAGGCAACAGTAACACAATTCTAGACAACACAGTTCAACCAAAACCTTGAAGAAAACAAGTAGGGGAGAGTATCGTTCAATATGTAAGGTTGCAAGCAACAGCAGGAAGAATTTATTTTACTTGGTCACTTGATACAATCAAATAAAAGGTTTTCATAGACATTGGCTACTACTGTTTGGACATATTTGTTCAGCCAAAGAAATCATATGTACCATGTAAAATAGCTCACAAAACCAAAAGTTGAACCATAAGTCCACAAGAAACCAAGAGCACAATGACTAAATTTCCTTATCCCAATGTGGGGAATAATGACGGTTGCTGTTAGTCACTGTAATACATTACTAAAGATGAAGGCACTGAAGAAGATAAATACCCTAGTAGACTCCTATATTGCCAGAGGAAATGAATCCAGATCGTCTTTAGCTGCAACAATGAGGCAGGGCACTTCAAAGCCAATATCCTCACCGTGACTAGCAACTTCCACCAGCAGTTCAGTGTTTACTTTAAAATTCGAATCTCTTCACAAGTTATTTTTTATTTTTTATTATTTCAATTCATTTAGGGGCAAACTTGTCCAAAATGAATCAAAAGTTATAAAAACAATTAAAAACTTTTATGTGGCTAAAAACAATAAATCTGTAATTTTTTTCATAAACAGTATCTCAAAATAGCATAATTTGCCACCATATATATCATCAAAACAATATATAACTATGCCGTATTGATTTCAAAAAATAACAATAAATAGGTCTATCATATTCATATATATTGGAAATATATAAGTCATCATGTTTATGTATAAAAATCTAAAATTCCATGTAGCCAACTTTCAGTATGTTCTGCTTTCAAAACTAATGTTAAAACCATTACGCATTGAACTACATTAATTGAAAGTACATCAAAGTTTATAGGGAATAACTAGCTAGTGACATAACCACCGTCCGATGTAGCTAAGTAGTAGTAAAAGTACTCGTTCAGTTTGAAAATTTCACAAGTTCGAGTAGCCGCTATTGTAAGTGGTATATATCAACTAGCTAGTGACATAAACATATAGGTTTCAATTTGATCTATTTTTTTCTCTAGTTTTGTTTTACGATGTACAGCACTGAGTCACTGAGGTACATAGATTTAAAATATTTTTAATTTAGCAATATAAGTCAGTCTTGAAACTATCAAATCCAAGAGCTTAGTACCCTATTTTCTAATTTAATAATTATAAAATTCACTAACACAGAAAATAAAATCCGAACATCATGTTACTAGACAAATATGAAAATAGCATAAAAGAGAGTAAATATTAATGAGTTTTATTGACTCACATAGCGTGCCAGTTAATTTAATTTGTAAGTAACACATTATTCTACTAGTTATGTTATATATAATCAATTTGATACAATTAAAAATTAGTAATAACTTTTTTTATAAAAATGTACCAATCACTGTTTAGTAACATAATATGAAAAATATCATCAGTCTGGTCATGTCCTAATTTCGAGTCGCCAATACTACAAGGTATGAAAAATAAAAACATAATATGAAAAATAGACATATGATGAACAATTAATCCAATAATAAAATGATGAGATGAGGTTGGTCCACTGGTAAAACCCTCAGACCAATACTACAAGGTTGTGGGTTCGAGACTTCGAGTCATCTATTTCTAAAAAAATACCCCGAATTTATATAATAATTAAAAAAAAATCTAATAATAATAATAATACTTAAATTGCTTCAAAAAAACTAATGAATTAGACAATGCAAAACGAGTTCTACAAAAGAGAATGGTGATATTCAAATATAGAAGTATTTAATTTAATTACCTTGATAAGTTCATCTTCCTCCTCACGGTTGTCATGAGCGTTTGCCAATGACAAAACATCTTCATCCTCACCTATCAGAGAACTTCCATCGACTTCTTTACGATGTTGAGAAAACATTAAATGCACACCACACTTTTCCACCTTATAATGTTGTTTCCTGCTATGATGAATATAAAACTGGAAAGTGATCTCATTGTCATACCTTAATAATTCACTGGGAGAGATATCGACACATGAGTCCACAAACACATGGTTTGACCTAATATCACTGATGTAAGTTGCATATCTATCGAATATTCCTGTCTTAACACATGGGTCTCCATTTTTAAATTTGAGGTTGCAATTCCATTGTATAAACCCATCTCCTTCCAAACCATCTTGATGGTCTAGACATGGAGCCACAACAACGCTCAAAACAAAACCCACATAGTTATACCTCAACCAATCCGATGGTAGCTCCACATTTATAAAAGACCCATTGCTTCGAAATTTAAACCATTCCAAAATTTCACTTTCGGGGTAACATATATAAGCATATTTTGGTAAACCTTTATAATCCTACACAATAAAAGTAATTAATTTGTAACATTATTGACATTAGTGTCAAATTGTTTTAAATAAGGAAAAATGTCACTAAAGTTCCAACATTTTTATGCAATATCAAATTTTCAAATGATTTAAGTATATTAGTAACTCCAGTCCTTATTTTATAAGAAATATATTTCTTTAGTCCTTCTATTAACCAACGTTAGTCAAAATTAAACAAAATTAATAATGTTTTCATCATAATAAACATAATACTCTTAAAAAATGTGTCAACTTTGAAAGAAATGTTAACTCGGTTTCTATTATTTAAAAAAAAGGATAATACATTGAGGTCCTTGAAGTTTAGCATAAAATAGAAACCGCCTGTTTCATTTTTTTTCATTAATTATATATGTTAAATCAATATTTAAGTAGAAAAAAAAAATTCCATAAGAACAATAAAAATATTTTTTAAAGATTTTATAAATCAAATCAATATTTAAGTAGAATATTTAATTTTGAGATGAAATAAGGCATATAAATGATTTTAACTTGATTTTATGAAATAAGGTATATTAAAAGATTCATTGAATGCTAAAATAGATTATTTCTTAATAACTTTCAAAAAGTAAACCCTCACCTACTTTTTAAAATTAATGTCAAAATTTGTTAGATTATCAATTAATCACTATTAAAAGTTTTATAAAACATCATTTAATGTCAAAATTATAAAATACATTAATTTTAACTTTTAAAAAGCAATACCAAACTGGTCATTATACTTCTAAAGTTGATTTTAGTTGACTAATGAATATAATACTGAATTGTCCATACTTATTAAAATTTAAAATGAAGAGAAAATAATATATATATATATATAATAATAACAAAGAAGAAAAATGGAATTTAAAAGGAGCAAATCTGCTCCCTAAAAAGAAATATAATAACAACGTACATATTAAAGAGAAGGGAGTAATACTAACCTCATCATAACGATATTGGATTTTCCGTAGAGCATCTGTCACAATGTCCTCCGATATATTTGGATCCAATTTGCGACAATTGCCAAAATCAGCTATGATATTGTCCCCCCAGTAATTGGTATATTCAACTGTATACTTATTTTGAAATACTTCCAGTGATGTGCAACCGAATACTTCCAGTGATGTGAATACTTCCAGTGATGTGCAACCGAATGCATCTACCCATAGCAACTGAGGCGCAGGCAAATATTTAAGCTTCATGCAGTTCCTTATACTCAGACCCACTAGGATAGAGAGATTTATAATGCTTGTGGGTATACTTTCAAAACTATTTCCATCCAATCTTAAGAATCTTAGAGAGGATAAGCAATCGAGATTGTCAGGTAAGTTCGTGATACCACAATCACATAGATCTAGCTTTGTCAGATTCTGCCATCCTTCTATACGAGGTAAGAACAAACACACTGCGGTATCCCCTTTAACCCCAATTCTATTAAAACGTAACTCCTCAATATTCTTCAAATCTATTATAGATGATGGTAATTCTTTTATAGCAGTATCCTTAGCTATCAAGTTCTCCAAAGATTCTAAAGTTCCGATATCACTAGGCAACTCCTCAAGCATTGAGCAACATGATAGATACAGAAATTTAAGAGATTTCCACTCACAAACGCTGTTTGGAAGACTCTTAAGCCTTCTACAATTATAAAGATGCAAGGTATTTAGTCTACGTAGATACTTGAAGGATGAGGGAAGTTCTTCAATAGCACTGCCCCTTAAATATAACGATTTTATATTACATGGCATCTCAGGCAATATTTCCAGATTTGAGCACCAATCGAGATCTAAGAAGTCAAGCTTATTGAGATCTTGAATAGAAGACGAGATTTCATGTAAATATTTACAACTGGATAGATCCAGTCTCTTGAGATTTGGGAAACCTGAGAAGTCTGGACAAATGGTTATGCTGGAGCGTATAATGTTAATTTCTTCCAACTTAGCACAATGCTGTAACCAGAAGTTCAAAAAAATAAAATAAATAAATAAATAAAAAATCAATACATAATATTACTAATTTACTACTTTATATAGTATTTAACTATTTACAAAGCAATGTAAATATGAAAACATACCTGAACACCATTCCATAGTTGTTTAACCTTACTGTAACTCATGTCAAGTTTAACGAGATTCTCCGGAAGAAAACTCGACAACAGTGATTTTATTGGGCATCCATGCAAACAAAGATACCTTAGCTCAATGAAATCAAATTCAAAAGCTTCAGAAACATGCATCTTATTATTGGCCGTACCAAAACTTGAGTCGTAAACATTCAAAAATCTCAGTTCACGCATATTTGTGAAAGCACATGGATTTAAGTGTATATCTCTTATTTTTGACGCATCCAAAGAAATGCCTCTGATTGTTTTGGTACCCTAGTATATTCACACACAAAAATATAATAATAAGTTAGTACGTATATTAAATATGTAATGACTCATTAGTTGATTAATTGTAAAAGAATCATATCATATTACCCGTTCTTTTCCACATAGCTAATGCACAAGTATAAATGGAAATGATACTCTCTAAGCTAAAAATAGTTAATTGAATCTCACCGAATTTTTAGTCAGAACACAATAAATATCCTCATGATGCCACAATCGACTACGTTTGCCAGGATCTTCAATAGATTCTTGCCGCACAATTTCCCTAGCCATAGCTTGTAGCAAATCATGCATTGTTATCATGTCATATGACATGGTTATCAAAGACTTACGAATGAGATTATCTATTCCAATCTTTGCCCGAAATCCACATCCTTCTACGAATGCTTCTACAAGCCCAATGTTACTCCATTTAAAACAAAATGCAATATCTAAAAAGATATTCTTTTCTTCATAATTAAGTCCATCGTAACTTATTTTCAACACCTTCTGTATATCTTCATGAGGGATTGTTTCTAGTTTTTCAATTGCATCCACCCAAACCTCTTTTTCTCTGTCAAGTAGATAGGACCCCAAAACTTTAAGTGCCAATGGAATCCCTCTAGCATAATTTGCCACTCTTTTAGACAGCTTCATGTAATCTTCTGTGGGATGGTTTCTTCTAAAGGCAAACCTGGAAAAAAGCTCAAGAGCTTCATGATCAATTAATTGCCAGACTTCATAAACTTGATCCACTCCACCATTTCGAAGCACTTGCAAATCTCTTGTTGTCATAATGATTCGACTTTGTGGACCGAGACAGTCAAAACCTCCAATCAAATCTTCTATTTTTTTATAATCGGGCACATCGTCAAAAACAATGAGAACCTTCGTACGGCCAAGTCTATTCTTTATAAAGGTACGTCCTTCAGCGCAAGTACCTATATTTGCATTTCCGTCCCCCAATAACGCTTTAAGAAGTTCGTGCTGTAAGTGATGTAATCCATTGCTCTCTTCGCACCGTTCCTTAACATTGCGACAGAAGTAAGAACTTGAAAACTGATGAGAGATTTTGTTGAATACAGATTCAGCAAGAGATGTCTTGCCTATACCACCAAGGCCCCAAATTCCTACACTACGGACATCGTTTGTCCCAGTGCTTAACAATGATTCAATTTGCTTAATCTTTGAATCTATTCCAACAAGGTGGCTGGTATCAGGTGAGGACAAGCGATTTGTTTTCTCCAAAACATCTTGGACAATAGCCTCAATAAACACAGCCTCGAGCCTAACAAATATTATAAATAATTAACTTAGAAAGGATTAAAGATAATGTAATTTTAACTCAAATTAATAATACTGGCTAGTGGCTACACATTTGACATCATGTTACTTTTTTTTTTTTTTTTCTCTTATTATCAAAGAAATAGGCAACTTCTTCCAATTAAAATTTCAAAACGGAATTGTGTTTACGTAATTCCCAATTAAAAAGGACAGTAATTGAGAATAAGGAGATTATCTTAATGTATACTTTATTTATAACTACATTTATGTCAAACTTTACATGATCTCAATGTATTTACCCCTAATAAAAAATAATAATCTTGGTCTAATTAAATAATTAAAGGGAAAAAACTATAACTAGCCATATAATCAAGGGTTTTCTATTTTTAGCTAGAGTTAGTGTTTTGATGGTTCTTAACAAACAATCTACTCTTTGGAAGGAAATACCCTTAATGGTTTTTTTGAACAAAAATACTTTTCTTTTAAAAGAAAATACTTTTAATTTTTTAAAAGAAAATATAAAAATATTGGACCTCCATTGAAGAAGGTATCGCAAACCTCCATTGGAGGTCTGTGGAGGTTACAGATCTTCAATGTAGGTCTGTAATTCAAAAAAAAAAAAAAAAAGTTTTTTTTTTTCTTAAAGAAAATTAGTTTTAAAATATAATAGTAAATTGAAAAAATAGGATAATTTTATCTCTTTAGTCGATTTTTTTTTTTTTTTTTTTTTTAGAAATACTCTTTAGTGGATTGTTTTTAATTTTGGCTAAAAATAGAAAACCCCTTAATTATAGGCTGAAAAGGGCTAATTCGTCTTAAAAAAAAAACAATTATTATAAGAGAAAATTATGACTTACCTAAAGGTACTTGAATCCCACCCAGCAAGATTGGCTGTTTCCTTGAGAGCATCCTTCCATCTCTGCACTTTGTTCTCCTTAAAAAGTTGTTCATGCTCAGCAAATGCTTTTGCAAAACTCCCTGTCTGATGTCTTACATCCGATGGATCTACCTCATAGAAAACTGGTATCACCATCTGTTCGTTATTTTCCCTGCATTCACGGATCTTCACAAGTTCGTCCAGACACCATTTGGAAGATGCATAGTTTCCGGAGAAAACGATAACGGAAATCTGGGACTTTTCGATTGCTTCGAGAAGAGATGCAGAGATTTCATCTCCTTTGTTGAGTTCGTAGTCAATGAAAGTTTTAATATGTTTGTGACGCAAAGCTTTATCAAGGTGACTGGTAAATTTGCAGCGGGTATCCTCGCCTCTAAAACTGATAAAAACATCATACTTGAATTGAGGAGTATTGGAAGAGGAAGAAGAAGGAATCAAACTCACTGCCATTGATGATGATGAGATCAGAGAGTTGTTAGAGATGTGAATTCTTTATTGCTCTGTTTTTATTTTGCACTGACGTTAAAGTCTTCATTGACTTATATTTCCTGGTGGATGGCAACCAGCTTCCTTCATGTTTCAATTAACTTTCCTAGAAACAGAGTCTCTTGTTCTAAACCCAATGGTACGCATTAAAACACATTAATATTTTAAATATAAATATTAACTTTTCTAGAAACAGAGTCTCTTGTCCTTTCCGATGCTGCCACAGCCTAGATGTATAGGTTCGGTCATCGAAAAGTTGACTCCTCATACATATAATTGCACGGCAAAAGATTAAAGATATCATAATTTCACATCACATGCTTAGCTATTTCCGTGAAGTATTCCCTGTATCGGTAAAGTGTTAATTTAAATTTCAAAAGTATATATATATATACATATTGAAATAATTTCAAAAGTATATTTGCAAGCACCAAAATTAGGGATGGGTATCGGGATAGATATAGGTCCCTCCATCTAAACCTGGTAAGGTTCCGGTTCCAGTTCAAAAAGATAATTGCATCCATCAATATTCAATATGTGAATATCTCCATCAAACCGAGAGTTTGGATTGGTATAGATGTGCCTAGTTTTGGAACAATTAGTGTTGACATCTAGAGCTGGTAATGATTCTTCAAGGTTTGTGTTTCAAATGAATCTAGTCTTTACAATTTTAATTAGAATAGACCGATAAAAATGAAAGAATTGAATCAATAAGTATCAAAGTTTCCAATTTTTTGTGTCTCATGGTTCCCTACCCTTCTATTACATGAACTGATGGACATGTTACCTTTTCCTTCTCTAATGTATTTAATTCATTAATTGAGGCCTTAATCAAATACCAACCTATAAGGCTATAAGAACAATGAGTCTTACCCTTTCAAAGGGAATAAAATAAAAGGATGGAAAGTGTTAGGAATTTCAAAGTCCCTACCGTAAAGAGAAATATGATATGCTGCTTTTTTCTTACGTCCCATCTTAGCACTAAAATTTATTGTTATTAACAGAAAACAAAGCAGACACTAATCAATCATCTTATACTATTTAAATCTTTATCCTGGTTGAAATAAAACAATGAGGAAATTGCATGAAATGCTCAAAAAATTTATGGACTTATTGTTTTTAGCCATAAATTTATTTTTGATTATATTTGTTACTTTTAGGCTTGAACTGACAAGTATACCCTTCCTTTTGTCTTTACTTCATCCAAAATTTTCCCCCAAAATTTTCCTCTCTCTTATTTCTAAAACCCTCCATTTTATTTTTTTCATTTAAGATACTCTCTCTCTCTCTCTCTCTCTCTCTCTCTCTCACAACCAAACGGATTCCGACTTTAACCCGGCGACGGCGACGGCGACGGCGACGGCAACAACCCAGCGACGGCGACGGCGACGGCAGCACCGACGGACTCCGACCTCCATTTCGTGACCTCCATTTTGTGGTATTTTCTCTCTCTTGAAGTAGATTTCGTGACCTAGAATGTATGTATCCCCTTCCCAGTTGTTTTTTTTACAATTATATGTTGTTTGATATGAAGATTAAGAGAGTGGATTCGAATTTTAGTGAAACCCAGATTTTTATATTTTCTGTTACGAACTTACATGCCCGTTTGTTTTAATTTTACATGCTAGTTTGTTTTAATTTTACATGCTCGTTGTTTTAATTTTACATGTGATTTGGTAATTTTGTTTTATAGTAAAATCAATCTCCTGTTGTTTTTTTACAATTATATGTTGTTTGATATGAAGATTAAGAGAGTCGATTCGATTTTTAGTGAAACTCAGATTTTTATATTTTATGTTACGAACTTACATGCCCGTTTGTTTTAATTTTACATGCCCGTTGTTTTAATTTTACATGTGATTTGGTAATTTTGTTTTATAGTGATTTAATGTAAAGACAAATATGGCAATTTTGTATATGAAATTCTAAATAGTGAGTCTATATCTGGTAATTGTTAATAGAAGATGGGCTTGTGTTCCTCTTGTTACACACAAGGACCTAGAGCCTTACATTTAGAGAATTGTCGAAGGTGACACTTCACCTATTCTCACTGGAAATACCGTAACTACCATCTCATTGAGGTACTTCTTGTGTTTTGTGAGTTGGATTCAAATATTCAAGGTTTGTAGCTAAATTGTCAAAAATTCCTTTTGAATTTTTGGCTATAATAGTTGAGATAAATTGTCAAAAGTTTTATTTTTTATTTGAAATCTAGAGAATGGAGCCAGGGAAGAAAAGGATAATCTATGGAGGGCGGCGAAAGAAGAGATAGTAGAAACGAAGACCAGTTTCGAAGGGTTTGCTATGGCTGTCAGATTGGGGCGACTTCTTTTGTGTATATAAGTTCTATGTTTTGTTGTTGCATAGCTTTTGCGATATAAAATTTGTTCATATTCCTAGAGTTTGTAACAGTGTAGCACATCTGTAGCTAGATTTGCAGTTGGTCTAGTTAGCTGGTTAGTGATGTTGGCCAATACAGATTTTTCTTCTTGTAATCTTTATGTTGTTTAATGAAAGAATAAGGCCACAATTCACAAAAATGTCAGTTGGCATCGGAAGTTGGTGGTACAACTTAGGTATTAGCAATGATGTTTTAATTCTTATATGTATATCGTATTGTAGACTTTATTCAATTAGATTCCAATATTGAATAAATTTATTTCAATGATCAAATTTCAGTATTATTACATGCCATTTTAATTGTAAGTTACATGCCAGTTGAATCTTATGTTACATGTCAGTTGGTTGTGAAGTTACATGCCAGTTGAATTTTAAGTTATATGCCAGTTAAAATTGAAGTTATATGCCAGTTCAAATTCACTTTCATAGTCGAAATACACTGATTACAAATAAAGACACCACATTTGTCATTGTTTTGTTATGTGGACACTTCTTTGAACCCAAGTATTATCTGAATCATCAATGGAATCACATAATTTGGTAACTGCAGGTTTGGGCTCCCCAACTGCATAACTGCTTTGCTGTCAACTAATGCATTTGTATCTACTTCATTTGCGTTAATGACCCCTCTAGCTTCAACCCTATTCCTTTTCAGAAAAGTTGTTGAAAACCTGAAGCCCATACCTAAAGCAATTGAAAGAAAGAACTCAATAAAGATTGTCCGAAATATTTAAACAAAATCACACACTCCAAATATAAAGCTGAACAAATCTAAACTCAACAGGAACTGAAAATGAAAGAAGTAACATAATGCCCACATGCAAGCAGTGTTCTAGTAATCGGCCTAGGCGGCCGATTAGTCGGAGCAAAACAGTTAGGCGGCCGAAAAACGCACCGAAAAGGTGAAAATCGGACCATTTCTACGGTGGCGCGTAATCGGACACGTGGCCGCGTAATCGGGCTAGGCGAGTCAAAGCCGTTGACTCCGCTGTTCTTTTGCACTGGAAATCAGCTAGAATAAGGCACAGGATCGCTATTTCCGGCGACTGGACCAGTTAGGGTTTGGTCGGCAATGGAGGCAAGCGTGAGGTTGAAGATGAAGTTGAGGAAGATGGGGTGCGTTTAGCAGCAGACATGGGTGCACTCAGGCTTCACTTGAGTCAAGTTGGGCCAACGTTTGGGCTTGTGTGTTGGGCTCATGGCCTGAGCTCTGATTTGCGTGGAAAATAACGAAACACTCCCTGATCTCTTATAAAATCACAATAATTTCAATCTTCCTTCAATAATTACACTTATATCCCTAGCGTGACTTTGATGCCTTAGCGTGATTTTAATGCCTTAGCGTGGGTTTTATTGGGTCAATTGATGCTTATTGGACCAATTGAGGCTTTTTGGGTTAGATGCAACATTGGGCCTAGGCTTAGTGGGTTTTCTTTGGATTTGATATGTGGAATTTGTTTGTAATTGTGTTTTCCGATTAATCACCGATTAATCGCCGATTAATCACCGATTAATCGCCGATTAATCACCGATTAATCGGCCTAGGCGCTAGGCGGTGGGTCTCCGCCCGACTAGCGCGTAACGCTTACTAGAACACTGCATGCAAGAATATCCCAAAATACTAAAATTCTGGCAACCAGAAGAGAGGAGTAAATCGAAAACAAAATTCCCACGATAATCAAAGTAAATCTAAAAAAAATTATACACCCAAGAGATTCACTACAAGAAAAACACTTAACGACAACGGGCAATGCCCATTGTAAATGAGTATCGACCACGGGCATGTGCCCGCTATAGATAGAGCAGTAGTGGAAAAGCGCGCTTTTCGACCACGGGCATTGCCCGTTGTGCCCGTTGTCAATGCATTACTTACAACGGTCATTGCCCGTTGTCGATGCGTTACTTACAACAGGCAATGCCCGTTGTAGATGTTGAATTTTTTTTATAAAAAAAACACAAAATTGATTTATTAAATTCATACATACCCTATTATTGGAAATAGTTGGAAGATGAAACACATTCCAAAGCATTCAATATTATATATATATAGTTAAAAATCCATAAACATTCAATTAAAAATTCTCAAATACCAACATTCTACCATGAACATTCACCTAATTAAAAAGTTCACAAGTCCTAACATTTAAGATTATACATAAATATTCACTGAAATCCTAGTAGTTTCAGTGATGGAGCACAGGTCTTAACAAGAACCAAATGAGCTAAACTGACCAGTTCAATTCTAGTACAAATGAGCTACTAAATTCAAGAAGCCCAATCCAGTGCTTTATATATTAGTCCTTCTCTTGTTCAAATGTTCAATAATCGTAACATTTTGGTCAGATATATAGTTAGGATCCTGACAAAGTAGTTGCCCAGGATGCAAATTCTATAATCCAAGTTACAAAAGGTTTTTGTAATAGTTTCTCTGCATATATATACAGATGCAGAGAGTTACATCAAAAGAAAAATAAGGTAGCCTAGTGTAACTGAATAGATACAGATTTATTCAAATACTGATAATGCCCAGGTATGATAGTAACAATAAAACAACCATGCAATAGTCAACGTGACTAAAAATATATCATCATAGCATAACTCTACATTCAACATGTAATAGTAACATGACTAACCAATCCTCCACCACCATCATCATCAAAGTCTGTAGATTTTGCTCCAATATCTAGTGCTTCTACATGATCAGTAACAGATGACACCTGCATGTGTACATAAACAATTAGATGAGAAGTTGGCATGGACCTCTATTTAATGGTGACAAGAACTGTCACACGAGTAAGAACACATCTTTAAAATAATAAACATTTACTATAATCACATCGTGCTACAACTAATCATATTTATAAGAATAAGTTACCTGAGGGTCAGGAGCTGCAACAGGGGCAAAATCTACAATGCAACCTCTGATCCTTCTCATTATAGAAGGATCTTGCTTCTGAAACTTCTCAAGAATAGCTCCATATCTGCAATAAGATATATCCAAGAAAACATATCAAGCTAAATATTCAACCAAAAAAATTATGCACTGGCAATTGATTGAGAGAGGGACAGATCACTCACGTTAACCAACAGGTGTTACTAAAAGTATGAAAGATAAGGTTCTTTCCATGTTCCTCTTCCAACCAATCAGCCAAATGGTGCACAAGCAATTCTATATATATTCTGTTCAGCTTTCCCACCGACTTGGTAACTAAGAATCTCAGCCATTGGAAAAGTAAAACTGAGGCAATTTATCCAAGTGATGAATAAAAATCTAATCACTTCTACATTCGTGATGAATCAACAAACAATCAACCATACACAAGTGTTCGGCGAGAGCAAAACACACATTTGAGCAAAACACAGTTTAATCTCCTCATTTTTCTATCAACATTTCTTCACAAACCAAAGGTTCACAAGAGCAAAACACAAACCCAAGAGTAGGGGATTAAACTTTAGTGAAACTAACCAGATTTGAAGATCAACGAGCGAGGTTGACGATGACAAAGCCGACGACCAAGAGCAACTGATTCGGTGAGAGGTCTGGCGGAGTTGACGACCTAAAGCGCCTGATTCGACGACCTACAACGGCTGATTTGATGACCTACAGTGGCGGATTCAGCGAGAGGTACAGCGAAGGTGAGAGGTTCGGCGACCGGGAGAGGTGCGGCGGACTGAACGTAAGTTTTCTCTTTTTCTCTTCCTTTCTCTCTCTTTCTTCGGTTTTGCGATTTAACTTAGGGGGGTGTATTGGATTGGGATTTTAATAGACAATTTTAGGAAATAAAAGTCTGGTGGTATTGGATTGAGACTTTTTAATAAGTTAGATAAGTCTGGTGGTATTCGATTAGGACTTTTAAGATTTTTTAAAAAAGTTCATAATATCTTGTGGTATTGGATCCAGACTTTTAAGAGGTAGCAAATTGTCTAGTGGTATTGGATTGAGGTTCAGATTTGTAGGATTTCATGACAATATGGATTATCTAGACTTTTTAGTGATAAATATAAATACCAAGACCCCAAAATTGTCTTGCCTTTTCACATCAGACTTTTTATGCTCGCTCAAGACTTTTCAGAAAATAGCAACAAGATTGTGAAGAAACCCTAACAACAGACCAGATTCAGGTAACCTTTTTCTCGTGTGTCCGTGTACGTAGCTAGTTTGCTTCTGCTTTGTATGTTGGTTTTCGTGTTTTTCTGTTGCTAATACATTCAAATTCTTGCTTCTGCTTGAACTGCTAACACCAATAGATGCCGTTCAAATATATATATATTTCTTACAAATTCTTTTCAATTAAAATCACAGACTTTTGAATATAAGCTATAGCCGTTGTTAAAATATGTTATTTGAACAACTTCTATTGGTATATATATAAAAGTCTGTGATTATATATGCTTTCGGTTGGGTTTACTTCTGGTGGCTAAGTGCAGAGTTTTGCTTAGTTTGATGTTTGTTATATCTTGCTCGTTTTTTAGTGTGGGTGCTATGTTTGGGACGGTGTTTTTATTGGCCTAGTCTTTTGCCTTCTTTTTTAGTCTTTGTGGTTTGGTTTCTATTTTGGACTGTTGTAGCAGTATGTTTCTCTGCCTTGGGGGCTATTTTATTCAATAAAATCAGCTATTTTCAAAAAAATCAAAAAAAAAAAAAAAAAAAAAACATATTTGAACACCAATAGCTGATTTATCTTTTATGTTTTTAGCTTTACCTTTTTTTCCCTTGTAAATACGTTTAGCACTTGAAATCTTGAACATGTTACACGTGATCTGCATAGGTTGGGCAGAGTTTCAGCTTGTTAACCCTAAAAAATAAAAATAAAAACAAAATGGTTCAACCAAATTTTTTTTTCAAATTTCAAATTTAAGGGCATTTCCAAAAGTGGTAAAAATTAACGAAAACAATAAAAAATAAACTTGTGGTTAAAAACAATAAACCCATAAATTTTTTGGCTCTTTATGAATTTACCCCTAAAATAATTTTTAGTAAAATTTATCAACTTCTTTTGTGTAATTGCATTGATCAAACAATTGTAGAGTAGCAATGCAAATGTGTTATTACACGAAGCAATGTAAATATGAAAACATACCTGAACACAGATAAGTTCTATAATCTATTATTATCTTTTATTATTTTTTTTGTGAAACGTCGGAATAGAATTCTACAGAGGAGAAATTCATATGAAGATGGTGCTAATCAAATGTGTCAGGGAGTTGGTACTTGTATTAATTTGCAGTTAATTTAAGGTGTTTCAGGCTGATTTTTCATTGCAAAAACACATTCAACCAAGCTAAGTTAAGTGAGTAAGAAAGATTCCAAAAACAGAGAAGTGAATAAATAGAGAAGTTCATTTATCCCACATCCCACATTGGATAAATAGAGAGGTGAATGAGATGTCTAACCTATATAAAAAGGAGGAGAAGGAAAAGGAAAATCTAATTAATTGGACAAGGGTTATGGGTCATGGCCTAATACTCTATAATGTCCTTTCTAACATTTATTTTTTTTATTATAAATAAAATGTAATATTTTGTAAAGTAAAATTATAAAAAATAATAAATAAATAAAAGGAACCACCGGTTCGAAACGGGCGGTTCCTTAAAAATTGGAATTGGAACCGCCCTCCTTCGGTTCTTGAACTGGAACTAAAAAAACCGGTTTCGGTTTTTCCGGATCGGTTTCGGTTCAGTTCTCTGGTTCGAACTGGAATCGTGTTGGGTCTACCCACATCCCCATCCTCATTTCCCCATTTTCCTTATTTATTTTTTTGTTTTTCCCTATTTTCTCTTTTTTTCCATTCCCTGTTTACGCTTTTTTACTAAAAATTACATACTAAAAAACAAACAATTCATTACAAATTCAATTACAAATATAAAATATTAATAATAAAAAGAATAAAAAAATATTAATATATATATATATATAACAATTATCATGTAAGGTATACCTAACGATATTATCACGTGGTTTCACTAATTCTCGTTAAAACAAATTTACACTATTTTTTTCTTTTTGAACTACGAGATTGATAAGAGAAGGTGTCTTTCATGAAGTGCTTGGTTGAAAAATGCTATTGGCCTTTCTTGTATTAAGATAGCTCCAATTCTGGACCTGGAAGCGTCACACTCGACAACGAAAGCCTTGGTGAAATCTAGTAGTGCTAAGACTGGTGCTTGGGTCATGGGATAGCTTGTAGTTGTCTCCTTTCCTTTACCTATCTTAATTGTCGGAACAACAAGTAGTAGCAAAAACAGAGAAAAATGAGAGAGTTTTATGATAAATGGGTTAATTAGAGGAAACCAGCCTCCAAATACTAGTTAGTAGTTTATTATTATTATTATTATTATATTCTTACACTAAATTAGACACCTAGTTAGTAATTTCATTTCAAAATCAAATTAGCTTGAATCAAAAATATTGTAAATTTCAAATATATATATATATCTTGTTCAGCTTAGGGGTGGGCGTTTAATGGATCGGTTTACTTTTCGAGTGAAACGATAAAAAACCGATAATATACAGTTTTTGAAAAAGTGAACCGATCCGATAAAATTTAAAAGTGTGAACCGATTGAATCGGTTCGATTTGGTTTTTTTTTTTTTGGTTTTGAGCCTATTGGGCCAAATTACTGGGCTTTAATTTTTAAAATCTGCCACTGTTAGAAAATTTGAAAAAACACAAATTTCAAAATTTTCATCTGTTGGGCCTATTGGGCCGAATAATCCAACAATTTAAACCGTAAATCCAGCAATTTAACCATAAGGCCTCGTTTGGTGGGCTGCATTGTATTGTATTGTATTGTATTAAGGCTTTAAAATGTATTAAAACAATACAATACCATGTTTGGTCGCACATTTGGTTCCTTTGTATTGTATTAATTTAATACATCCTAATACACCATTCATTGTATTATCTAATACAGAATATCAGATGGTATTATGATGTATTAGAACCCAACCTCATCTTTATCTTCCCAAACCAGAAACATCTATTCACAGCCCAACCTTCACATATGCCGATCTCTCCAATCTCTCTCTATCTTCTTCAATGCCGACGAGAAGCCAATCTCTCTTCTTTACCTGCTTCTCTCTCTCTCTTCTTTTCCCGCTTCTATGTCTCTTCTTTCTCTTCCGATTCGAGCCAATATGGTTGGCCGCCGACGAGAATACGAGAGTCATTTTTGGTGGGGGTTGGCCTCCAGCGCGAATACGAGCGTCGTTTTCGATCTCCTCTGCTGAGAAAAGATTGAAGCACATGGTTGTCGTTTTTGGTGGGGGTGGTAGCTGGTGGTCGGATTTAGGGGTTAGGGATTTGGTCGGATTTTGGGAAATACCCAAGTTGTTCTTCCTTTCTTGCTCGTCGACAGCATCTGGGATTGGGGTTGTGGTGGTTGATTTGGTGGTGTTATTGTTGTGGTTAGGGTTGTGGTCGGAATTCTGCGATTGTGGTGGTTGATTTGTTCTTCTTTTCTTACTCTGCTGAGAAAAGACTCATTTTGTATAATTCAATTTTTTTTGGAAAAGAAAATTGTTACAGATCGGTGATGTTGAGTATGTTGATGGTGGTGATGGGCTTGATTCTGTTGATGGTGGTGTTATTGATGATTATGTTTTGGGTTTGATTCTGTTGATGATGGTTATGAAGTTCTTGAATTTTTGGGTTGCGTTCATTTTGACAATGGTGATGAGTTGATGAATTTTTTTTGTTGAATTTCTGGGTTGAGTTTTTGTAATGAATTTCTGGGTTGATGATGGTGATGAAGTTGTTGAATTTCTGGGTTGAATTTCATCGTATAACTTAATATGGTTTAATACGAAAAATCACCAAACACAGGATTGTATTATAATAATACAATACAATGCAATACTATACAATCCAACCTAATTCAATTCAATACAATACAATATAGTGCGGCGCACCAAACGAGCCCTAAGTTCATAACAATCTACATGAGTCATAACATTAAACATTACACAAAGAGTTCATAAACAATCCATCATTAAGTCTAGAATAACACAATTACACAATAACTTTATAACCCAAATAAAAATAACTACCACAGCAGGTCAGCAGCCCTTGAAAGTTGACCATGATTGCACAACAGGTCAGCAGCCCTTAAAAGTTGAATCCATGATTGCACCAAATCAAACAAAAAATCAAAAATCGATGGCAGTAAAATCACAATCTATTTTATAATTACTCATCTTATTCAACAAGATATACCATTCTAATAAAAACATCTAAACCAATTTCAACATTATTTTTCATCCTAAGATACCTATATTTTCTATATAAGAAAAAAAGAATAGATAAAGAAAAGTATATCAGAAATCAAACCAGTAGTCAGGCATGAAATTGACATCGATCTTAAATATCACATTTAAACCAAAATTTGAAGCAGTAGTTGATAGAACACTGAACCAAAACACCCAAAAAGTTCAAGAAAATAAAAGCAGCTTCTGGAGAGATCGATCTAGACAAAAGAAAAGAGATCGGACAAGAGAGACGAGAGAAGATATCGATCTATTTAACCAACCTGATCAAATTGACGAGGCAGAGAAACAAATAGGCAAGACGGCAGACGGTGTAGTTGAGAGATTTAGGGTTAGGGATTAGACGGGAGAGAGAGAGAGAGAGAGAGAGAGCAAATACTTATAGGATTTCGTAAAAATGTAGGGATTTTTTATTATATACACCGGTTCTCGGTTCGGTTCACCAGTTTTGAACCGAAATATCCGGTTTTTTTTAAAAACGAACAGAACCGAACCGGTGAACAGTGAAAAACTAGAAGAAAAAAAAACCGATTGGACCGGTTCGGTTCAATTCGGTTCACTGGTTTTTTGTCCACCCCTAGTTCAGCTGCAAAATTTATTGAAGTTGAAGAGAAGAAAATTCCAAATATTCCAAATATATAGATAGTAGATAGATAAACATGAACTCATCTAAACTCACCTAAAATACCCAAAGAGAAAAAAGGAAATATAAGTGCTTTTTTGTAATTTCAGCCAAAATATAATATAGCTGTGTCATTGCAATTAATTCATTACAAGTTAATGATCTCACACAGTCACACACTAGATCATCGAATCAACGCAACAACAAGAATCATTTTCATTTTCTATTAAAACTTTCAAAAACAAAAAGCGCACACACACTAAACATGAACAACACCACCACTTTCCGCCACCCTCACTCTCCCAAATCCACCACTCCCACCGCCGCTTCCGCCACCATAATGGACCGCACC
The DNA here is from genome assembly GCA_954870605.1 of Acer campestre. Taxonomy (NCBI): domain Eukaryota; kingdom Viridiplantae; phylum Streptophyta; class Magnoliopsida; order Sapindales; family Sapindaceae; genus Acer; species Acer campestre. The sequence continues at coordinate 51,818,080 of OX940799.1, read as the reverse complement.
GTCTCCTCCCGCCGCTCCGCTGCCCCCTACTCCTCCGACGCCGAGCCCCTCACCTGCGCATCCCCCATCCGGGTCGCCGAGGCCGCCGCCGTCGACGAGTCCAAGACCAAGCGGCAACACCTCTCTCTTCTGGCCTCCAACTACCTCTCTCGCATCGCCAACTCTCCCTGTCTCGTTCTCTGCATTGTCACCGCTCTCGTCGTCATCTCGCTCGCCTTCCATTCTCGTAGCCTCGTCTGTGTCTCTCCGTACGATCCCGTCTCTCGGATTGGACCCGGGTTGCTCCGCCCCGATGCGCTCGAGTCGGATTTCGGGTATCTTGGAGTTCCCTGGTGTAAGCCTCTCTCTGCTTGTTAGCTTCAGATCTGGATTGTTTTCATTTTACATTAATATTCTTGCTAATTGTCTAGTTTTTTGTTTTTTGGTTTGTGGGTGTTTGGATTTTGTGTTTTTTGTTTGATCAATTGTTTCAATATTTGATTATAAATGGTTTATCTTTAATGGGTCGTCAAGATTTGATGGATTAATTGTTTTTAAAGCATGTAAATTTGCAATCCATCCACTAGGGTTTGCATCGGTAACATATCGAAAATCGGAGCTTCTAGGTGGTATGACTAAGGACAACTGAGATCTTATAAGTTATTCATGATCATTTGTTCTTATGGATTCTATATCTGCATTGTTGCTGTTAGTGCCTTGAATTTACACGGGTAGTAAATTGGAGATTTAAAAGGCCTTCATTTATTGGTTTTCAATTTTTTTTTTTTTTAATTAGTCGTTGCTACCTGGACATTCCTGTATATTATTTTTCTTGTGATGCACTTGCTTGCTTGCGCGGATAATTATTATTGATTTATTTCCAAATATAAATTTTTCATGCTGAAGATTAGTTTTTGCATGTTTCTTTTAAATCGAATGATGGGGTTTATAGAAAGAGAGATCCATGGACATATAGATGTTGATCCTGTTTGTTGATTTGGTTGATATTTAAGTTATATTTTAAAGTTTTAGCCAATAAATTGATTTAGTTCCGGGAATGATGTTCAAATTTTCATTAGACTCACGAGTTTAGATGTTTGTTCCATTGATGCATGATCTTCTAAACTAATTATGGATACTCCCTCTTAATCTGTTTTCTTTAAGGATCTTTCACCATTTTGATTATGCAGTTGTGTTTATTTATTGTGGGGAATTTTCCTTTTCATCTATATCTCCTTATTTGTTGCCCGAGTTGAAAGTATCGAATGTGGTGATATTGAATATAACCTCAATCAATGACAGTAAAATTTGATTGAATGAAATATAGTTGAAAGACTTTAGTTTTAGTTCATTATTCTTAGCTGCTTATGGTTTACGATCCTTGTCAAAAGGCAGATCGAAACATGGAAAAACGGTGGACTGGACATCCAAGGATTTACTCAAGGCTTTGGAAGAGTTTGTTCCAATATATGAGACTCGTCCAATTAAAAACAATATGTATGGCATGGGGTTTGATCACAGCTTTGGGCTTTGGTTCATTACTCGGTGGCTGAAGCCAGATCTTGTGATTGAGAGTGGTGCTTTTAAGGGTCACTCAACTTGGGTTTTGCGGCAAGCAATGCCAGATAAACGAATTATTTCACTTTCACCCCGGCATCCTGGGAAGTACCTACAGAAGGGCCCTGCTTATGTTGATGCAAACTGCACATACTATGCTGGAAAAGAGTTTGTGGATTTTGGTAGTGTTGATTGGGCAAGTGTGATGAAGAAACAGGGAATTACCGATCTCAGCCGAGTCCTAATATTTTTTGACGACCATCAGAATGAATTAAAAAGGTACTAACTGTCTCACAGCATTTGATTATAAGAAACTTCTGCAATTCATGCATTTTTTTAAGTACAGGCTTGAATTTTGCTTAAGTGCTGATTTATCTTAATTCATGTTTTCATGGAAGACTAAAGCAGGCACTAAAGGCTGGATTTCGGCATCTTGTTTTTGAGGATAACTATGATACTGGTACTGGGGATCATTATTCTTTGAGGCAGATATGTGATCAATTTTATATAAGAGGTGCACACTTTTTCCCATCTTGTTTCTATTTTATGAGCTGCATGTGAATTGTATAATACGAATCTCTTTCCCATTCTTGAAATTATACTATTCTGTTTCTTTTTTCTCTATTTTCTCCTAACTTTTAGAGGAATGTCTCAGAATTTTATTTATATTGGGAAATGCAATTTACAGTTGCTAAAAACATAACTATGACAAAATTTAAACTCTAAAAGAAAAATGTTATGGAAAATGACAATCATTTACGGTATAGAAGTATTGCCAATAGGCACAGAACAGATAGATATACTGATATGTCTCAACTTAATCTGCCGAGGGCAACGTTTTTGAGCTTGAGAAACGTGGGCTATCATATTCCTTCATTTGGGATACTTCTACCATTACTTCATAATCCTTTAGTCTTTGCCTTAAAGGCTCACGTTTTCTTTCTTCTTTACCTTGTTTGAAGAGCCTTTAGTGAGACTGTACGTATGCCTCCATATGGTTCATACTAACTTTCTAATTGGAGTTTCCATTTCGTGTTTCCCCATAGTTGTAAACTAGTACTTGCCCATAATCAGTTTCTTAGCTTCAGACATGTTATCTTATTTTGTTTTGTTTTTTTTCCCAATGATTGATCTCATGCTAGTTACAAATATATCATAAGGATAATTAATTATTTCCCATAATTTTACACCTGTACGGACCTATGCTAGCATTGTTTTTTTCTTTTTCTTTTTCTTTTTTTGTTGAAAGAAATTAGATGGAATGAAGATTACTTTCGAGTAATTAATTAATTCGCCTTTTTCGCTTTTGATTCAGGAGGTGGTCATAGCTGCTTTAGTGATAGTGATGAAGCAAGGATTCGAGCTAGAAGAAAGAAATTCTGGGAGAAGGCAGTGGATGTACAAGAGCTATGTGGACCAGGTGAAACTTGGTGGGGTGTTAGAGGAGAAATGCGAGATAATTTTAACCACAGTAATACTCCAATCTCCTATGCGGAACATTTTCAGAACAGCCGGTTTGTTGAATCAATTCTAGATGTTTATTGGGAGATCCCTCCAGTGGCTGGTCCTTCCCTCACTCATCAAACAAGATATGATCCTGCTCGTGCACCTAGTCCTATCGTGGAAGATGGCCGTTATGGCTTGTTCCAGCGGCTTGGTTTAGGTAGGCTTGAGACCTCTGTATTTAACGGATATACCCAGATGGTATATCTGCAAATTTCCAAACAAGAATCATAAAACCAGGAAGAATAGATAAGGATGCACCCTTTTTTTTTTTTTTTTTTTTTTTTTAGCTTTCCACAAAATTGGCAATTGAGATGTGTTAATATAGTGTATTTGCTCAATAGTTCTTCCAGAATGATGTCAAGAATTACTGTTTTAATTGCTGTTCATTCAATCTACCATCATCCTCTGATACCTTTTTTTTTTTCTTTCAACATATTTTACCAGTGTCATCCATATATGCATATCATTTTTCTTGTTTTCTGTTATAATCTTGTTGCTTCTTTTTCATCTTCGTCGTGATCTTGTAAAATTGGACTGCAAACCTTCATTGTACCGGGAAATTAAGGCTCAGTTTGGTATTGCTTAATGAGTTGCTTTTCGGACATTTTGGCTTTTGGAAGAAGTTAAAAATGACCAAAAGCACTTCCTTAAGATTTTTTCAAACACCGTGATCATTTTTGGTCATTTTTGGCTTCTCCCCAAAGCACCTCAAGAAGCAATGTCAAACTGAGTTAAGTCTATTGTCTCTTTTAGTATTACTTTAAGGGTGAACTGCATAAATAGCCAAAAAATTAGTGGTTTTATTGTTTTTGTCAAAATTTCCACTTTTTGGACAAGATTGCCCTTGTTTATAAAAAAAAAAATTCTCTTTTTTTTTTTCTTTTTCTTCTTCTCTCTCCTTTCCACAGAGTCTTTTTTTTTTCTTTCTCTCTCTCTCTCTCCTCTCTCACGTTCATCTTCTTCTTCATTCTTTATAAATTTTTTTTCCCTCTTTCTCTCTCTCCTTTTCTCATGCCTCCTTCTTCTTCTTCTTTCTCTCATTCTTCTCTCTTTCTCTCCCCACGTTTTTTCCAGATTTTTTTTTTTAAAAATTCAGTTTTTTTTTTTTTGGTTGAAAATTTTCAAGATTTAAATAAGGTTTGGATTTGAGTTTGGGTAGTGATTGTGGTTGTGCTTAATTTTATTTTATTTTTCAGATTTGTGGTTGTATTTTAAGTTTGGGTTTGGGTTGTTTTTATGAATTGTGGGAGTTGTGTTTGGGGTTAGGTTTTGTTGAAAAAAAAATTAAGAATTTTTTTAATTTTTTTTGGATTTGATCTTTTTCAAACAATTTTTTCAGATTTTATTTTGTTTAAACACACCAGTTATATTCAATTAAACACACCAATGCAATTCAATTAAACACACCAATTCAATTCAATTCAATTAAACACACCAGTTCAATTCAATTAAACACACCAGTTCAATTCAATTAAACACACCATTGCAATTCAATTAAACACACCAAATGCAATTCAATTAAACACACCAGTTCTATTCAATTAAACACACCAGTTACATTCAATTAAACACACCAGACTATCAATTAAACACACAAGACAAAACAAATTAAACACACCAAGGCAAAACGAATTAAACACACCAGGCAAAATGAATTAAACACACCAGACAAAATGAATTAAACACCTGGTGTGTTTAATTGATAGTCTGGTGTGTTTAATAAGTTTTGTCTGGTGTGTTTAATTCGTTTTACCCTGGTGTGTTTAATTCGTTTGGTCTGGTGTGTTTAATTCGTTTTGCCTGGTGTGTTTAATTCGTTATCTGGTGTGTTTAATTTGTTTTACCCCGGTGTGTTTAATTGTTTTTTCCCCGGTGTGTTTAATTGGTGGTCTTGTGTGTTTAATTAGTCCGGTGTGTTTAATTGGTGGTCTTGTGTGTTTAATTAGTCTGGTGTGTTTAATTGGTTTACACCTAGTGTGTTTAATTGGTCTGGTGTGTTTAATTGATTACAACTGGTGTGTTTAATCGGTGCTGGTGTGTTTAATTGAACAAAATCTGGAAAAAAAAAAAAATTAACAAATATGATCTGAATTTTTTAAAAAAAAATCTGGAATTTTTTAACAAAACAAGATCTGGAAAAGATTAAATCCGAAAAAAAAAAAAAAAAAATTCAACAAAACTCAAACCCAAACACAATCCCACCATTCATAAAACCAACCACAACCCAAACTTAAATACAACCACAAATCTGAATTTTTTTTAAGCACAACCACAACCACAACCACAACCACAACTCAAATCCAAACCTTTTTTAAATTTAGAAATTTTTCAACAAAAGAAAAAAACTGAAATTTTTTTAAAAAATCTGGATAAATTTTCAGATCTGAAAATTTTTGTGTTAAAAAAAACCTGAATTTTTTTTTTAAAATCCCTAATATCAACCATAACCACAACCCAAACTTAAAAATCTGAAAAAAAATTTCAAAATAATAAAAAAAAAACTGAAAATTTAAAAAAAAATCTGGAAAAATCGTGAAATAGAAAGAGAAGAGAGGAGAGAAAGAAAAGAAGAAGAAGGAGGAAAGATCGGACGTCCGATCGTCGATCGGTCGTCCCATTTGAATTTTTTTTTTTTTAAATCTGAAATATTTTTAAAAATCTGGAAAAAAAAAAAGAGAAAGAGAAGAAGAAGAAGAAGAAGGAGGAGGCGTGAAAGAAGAAGGAAAGAGGAGGAGAGAGGAGGAGAGAAAGAAGAAGAAGAAGAAGAAGAAGAAGAAGGAGACGTGAATGGAGAGAGAAAGGAGAGAGAAGAGGGAGGCGTTAAATGAGTGAGAGAAATGAGGGAGAAGAGATTAAGAAAAAAAAAATAAGGGCAATAATGTCCTCACAGCCCATTTGTTGACAAAAACAATAAAAATCATAATTGTTGACAAAAACAATAACTCCCCTTAATTTTTGATTAAAAAGCCCTATTTCCTCTTACTTTAATGTCAATATACATTGGAAGGTGGTCAGAAATAGAGAATTAAAGACAATAAACAGAGGATTTCTGTCTGTAGCCTGTCTAATCTCTATTGCATATTTGCATTGAAAAAAGATAAAACATTTCTCACAGAGAGGCAATCAACAAGCAATCCATTTATACATTTAACTTGAATACACAGAAAAAAGATAAAAGGAGGTACAAAAACATAGGCTAAACAAACTTAAACTACTTAGCCATCTTCTGTCTTGTTGAACTTTTTTTTTTTTTCCAAAATTCACTAAATACAGCAAACTTATGACATTTCAAAAATATTATAACTGTTCTTGAGAGCGAAAAGCTCGACTCAACATGTTTTTTTTTTTTACGACGTTTCGAATCCTAAAGACATATACTAGTTTTTTTTTTCCAGTCTTCGGTAGAGATGCTTCGTGCTAAGTTCGGTTCTTGCATTTCTCCATTGCCCTTGGAGCTGCAACCAAGCATATACATAATGAGTCAATTGCTAACTTTACAAAAATATACAAATCTCATGTACAGAGAATTTAATTTGGATTCAAAAAATTGTTGAAATTTACCCTCAAAGATGGGAAGTCATGTTGGAACAATAAAGACAAGGGAGAGATTCAAAAAAACCGAAAAGCCTCCCAAGTAAGAAGGCTTCTGGCTATTTATTTAGTTACGAAACCATAGGGTTATCTTTCGATCTTTGTCCTCGCCGAAATCTCTCTAATGAAAAAGAAAAAAACGATACATACCTAGTCCAATTGCCTCTGAACCTTTCATGATCCTGAGTCTTCTGCATGATCCGGTGAACATACTGTAAAAATAACATACAATAACAGATTAGAACGGAATACTCTTATCTTACAACAAAGCACAAGAGATTAAAATTTGATAATCTACTAGAGGACATCAGATCGGATGATTTAGATCAAGTTGAGTATAGATTATAACATTTTGCAAGTGATTATGTGTTAGATTCCGCCAAGTGATTCTCAACTTTCATGTGCAACAAATTATATATCCGACATCAGGTTGCAAGGAAAGAACTTTGAGAATTATTAGAGGACTTGGAAAGAAATAATACATGGAAGTGACTTAAATGGTGGGAAGTACTTACCCACAAGGGACATCCCCGACAAGCATCCAATCGTTATCTTTGTCTTCGTACGTAAGCACGTATTCAGAACTATGGAGAAGATCCTTCAGACGACTCTCACTCAGGCCATCGCGCCCTGGAAGTCCATTAGAATCACACTGCCCTGAAATTCAGGGCCTGAATTCACAAATATTCACAAACACAAATCAGCACCCATTAGAGATAACTCACAAAGAGTTTTTAGGGATCTTCAAAGGGAGTGTACCAATGGTAAAACAGCTGAACATCTTCTCAAGAGCCGATGAGAGTTCCATATAGTTGCTGCAGGTCCTCAGATCAAGCTTCCTGAGATATGGAGCACCATCCATGCTAACTTTTACGTAGAGACACCTGGATCCTGACTTGCCTTCAGCACCACCATCATCATCGTTGTTCTTTGCAAAATTGGAGGCCATAGTGTTCTTCCGGAAGGATCGAATTGGTGGCCATCCCACCACCTGTGCCCTGATTCAGGAAAAAATTGGCTCAACAATGCATCCCAACAAACCATACCCATGTACCAAAATATTTTTCCATAAAGATCAAAGCTTTATAATGATACAAGAATGTGAAAAAACCAAAAACAAGCTGAGGAACAACAAATTCTAGTGTGGAAAAGGGACACAAATATATATTTAAAGAGATTAAATATCAAATACTAAGTGAAATTATTTGAAAAAGGTCACAAAAAAACAGGAGATTTATCACAAAACAACATATAAGATCAATTATGCATAGAGAGCTAAAAAATTTCCATTAAAAAGAGGTAAAACTTAATTTAACTGAGATAATAGAATTAAATTTTTCTATGAACCACAACAATACAGAACACAATTCATAAGATAGACTAAAAAGATGTTCAAAAGAACAACAAAAAAAACCCAAGAAAGGAAATTTTTTGAAGATTGGGCTTACTTTGCAGCAGGAGCACTGGTTGGTTCATTTGAAGCAGGAAGTTGATTCTTTTTCTTCTCTTGAGCTGCTTTTGGAGACTGAGGCAAAACACTGGTTTCTTTAATGATCTTGTTTTTCTCATCCAAACCACCACCTCTAGGTGAGTACAAGACAGCTCCTTTACACAAATCAGCTTCAGATTTGCCATTCATAGACAAACCCCGGTTGGCAGAAGATCCATCAATGGCATCTGAGAAACCCCTTTTAGCACCAGAGACTATGTTCTTCAATGGGCTGAGAGAATACCCTTTAGAGCTGCTGTTTTCAATGTCTTTGCCAAAAAGAGAGACAGAGACCCCATTATTTGTTGGTTTCCTCTCTGGAGACTTGGAACCAGGCAAGCCAAGCCTAAGCTCAGTCTCTTTGAAGTCCAGAAGAGCTTTGTTGCTGTTGTTGTTGTTGTTGTTGCTGCTGCTGCTGTTTTGTTCAGTGGAAAGAGTAGAAGATGAAGAAGAAGAAGAAGAGAGCTTCTCGGAGGCTATTTCCACGGAACTATGGAAGATGCCTCTTCTAAGCCTAAGCCTATGTAATCATGCTCTAATGGTGCAGACATCAAAAAAGTTGTCACAAATAGAAGCAAAGTTTGAAAATTTATTCAAAGAAAAAGAGGTGGAAGTGCTTTTGAAGAAGAAGGAGGAGAAATGGTGTTTTTGTTAATGGAGAAGGGAAGCTACTTTGGCCTTTCTTTTGCTACCCTTTGCCATTTGTTTATCACTGTTTTTATTCTATCTTTTTATTTTATTTTTTTATAAATAATGATTGGATACTGATTGGTCAGTATCCAAAATAATAACCCCACCGATGGAACTATGGAAGTATACACTTTGAACCTACAATAGAGATCCATTAATCCTAAATATGCATTAAAAATGATACAATGAAATATAACACATCAAATATAAGTGATTTTTTTTTTTTAAATGAAATAGAAAAATGTGAAATCATAAGTGATGAATCTTACTGGATTTGGTGGGTTGTGTAAATTTGGACAGGTGGTGACCGAAAGAGGAGGAACCCTAAGATGACGGATAAACATTGGTGTTACAACGTCTGGATTGAGTGATAAACATACAAAGAAATAAACAAAAAAATAGAGGAAGAGAGTTTTTGAACTTTTATTTTAGGTAGAAATTAGCAGGCTTTTCAGACCCAACTAAAATTATATAAAAGGTAATAAAAATGAGATAATTGAATATGAAAGGTTAGCTTGTGATTTTTTACTTTTCGCTAATTAATGAGATAATCAATAAAAATGAAGGGTCAATTTCATAACAAATGAGATAATAAATAAATTCTCTTAATGAACCAAAAATAAAATAAAATAACTTACCAAATATTATAAGTTATATATTATATAGATAACTAATTAACAATACTTAAAATAAAAAAAAAATAAATAAAATAAAAATAACACTAATTAATACGAATTTATGGTCCGTTGACAAAAATAAAATAAAATTCTAGTTTTTTTTTTTTTTTTTTTTTTTTAACTTACCAAATAATGTAATATTTCAAAAAAAAAAAAAAATCTTGATAATTAAAAATCAATTATGAGATTGGTTAACATAATTTATTCATTATCCCATTAATTACATAATTGACTCTTGATTACCTATAAATTTTTTATTTAGGAAATGATATATTATTAAAAATTATTACAATTAATAACTTACCAAATATTATAATATAAATTATATATATAATTAATTAACAATACTTAAAAATAAACTAACTAATAGAAATTTATGGCTTTTCTTTTAAACTTATGAGATTGGTGAGTGCATTATTGCTCATCCACACTAACTAGGGTGAACTATTAACACCCACTCCAGGTGTTGACACGTGTCCCAAAATTAATACAAAGTCCAAAATTAACTCAAAATTTGGGACACGTGTCAACACTTGAAGTTGATGGTAATGATTCACCCTAGTTAGTGCGGGTGAGCAAAAATGCACTCTGAGATTGGTTAGGAGAATTTATTCACTATCACATTAATTACGTGATTTCCGCTTGATTACCTATAAATTTTTGTTAATATAGATAGAAATTAATGCATTTAAATTAAAAGATCTCTCACGGCAACACGTGGGCCGTGAGGGTCAACTTTTATATATTATATAAATATAGATATCCAGATAATAAGTCAATACCTAAATATAATTAAAATCAGTTAAAAAGTGAAAAATAATAATAATAATAATAACAGTTTCTAATTTTTGTTTCATATAAATTATGAAATGTGGATTTCTACATGTATTGGATTGAATTCCAGCTATTTAAAAAATAAACCTTTGAAAAAAATTTAAATTAGAGGAAAAAAATCGAACAATCAAGATCTACCGGACCCGTCGAAATCAATTAAGTATAGATATATGCAGATTTTTCTCCTACAATTATATAAATACTGTATAATAATAAATAAAAAAATGCAAAATATCAACTATATATATAATATTTCAATTTGAAAGTATAGTCTAATTTATTTTGTGACAGCTAATATATACTAAAAATAATTAAATAAGAATAATTTTTGGTCTGTTATATTATATCTATTAACCGTATAAAAAAGAGAGTTTGGCTTTCTGAACTATAGAATCCCATTTTTTTTCTTTTAAAGTAAAATTACAAATACAACCTTTAGAGTTTATATAATTACCTAATAGACAGGTCAATGTAAGATTTCAATTATAGCATCCCTTAGATTTTCTTTGAAAGTCAAATGACAAATACAACCATTCGAGTTTGTATAATTACTTAATAGACAGGTCTTAGTAATAGTAACACAACAGGTACTATATAATAATTTCTAAATTTTATTTGATTTAAAATTCTAACACAATGGATTTTCAATTATAACCCTTAAAAGTTCATAAATGATATTGATAAATAGATATGATATAAACAAAATAAGGATGGATTTATCTTTTTTAATTACCACAATAGGGACTATTTGCAAATTTGATACTTAATTCACAATTTACGTCTAACGAAAAATTCTAATGGTAAAATCTCTTATTATTGTGTAAGAAGTTTCATCACGTTCTTAAGGTCGGCCTATACTAAATATCAGGAATTTTTTTAATAAAAAATTAATAATTAATCTTAATCAAATAATATCAAGGTGCATATATGACTGTAATATCCTGAAAAATTGATCAAATCATTATTAAATAGTTTACCTCAATTATTATGAATTTGGATGTAATTTATTTGCTAAAAGGATATAGACCCGAAATGATAGTGTTTGTGAGACTTAAAATTATAACAAGTGAAGTAATAATTTGGACTGGACCCAAATCAATAGGTATTTAGATTGATTATTATTTTAAATTATAAAATGAGATAGGGGATGAAAATATAATTTTTTATGCATTTGATGAGTTGAAAAAGAATAAGAAATAATATAGGGGTAGAAATATAATTTGTCATGCACCTTGTCACCTTGATGACATGAAATATCCGAGGGACGTGTGTAAACTGTAAAGTGAAAGAAGAAAAAATACATTATTTTATTTTATTTTATTTATTTTTTTATTTTATTAGAGTCCAGCGGTGGACTAATCTTATAAGAAAGAAGAATAAAAAAAAGAAAAAATTAGAAACCAGAAGCTTGCCAAACAAAACCCTTTCCTGGAACTTTCTAAAAATCTCTATAAATAGGCAATAGCTCTCACAAATCTCAACGCAATCTTTTACTCAACAAGCTTTCACTATTTTTTAATTTGGTTTTGAAGAAAAGGATGTGATATTTATATCTCAACGCAAACCCTCGAGCCATTATTGGGTGCTTGCCCCCAGCTTCAGGTACGTTCATTGCTTAGAGTGGAGATTATTTTGTCTACAAATGATTTTTATAATATAATCAAACTGCTGATCTTCTAAAAATTTGTTTGAGACAATGTGGAATTCATGTGTGATGCAGTTAATAGTATATTCATTTCCCTTTTTTCTAATAGTTTTTTAAATAGTGGAGTGCATACTTCTAATAGTTTTTATACAAGGATGGTGTAATAAAAATTTTCCTAGCATATTAGAACAAAACATGTTTACTTGTAATTCTGGTTGGAGGACATAAGATCAGTCAGTGCAGCATACTGATATTTTTCCTTTATGCATCATCGTTTCGACCACTAGCTGACAGTTGAAATCAAGACAGTGCTATCTCGACTAATGGACAGGTTGTCAAATTATGCTACTTCAAATCCAGATGTGAGTAATCTATATGCTATTTCTGTTTGTTATGCTGTCACATTGTGTTGATTATGTTATTCTGTTCCAGGTACTAACTGGATTTCTGCAAGTTGAAGCTTTTGGTAAATTGAGTAATGCCACTGGAAAGGTAAATTGGCTGCTTCCCTGAGGTTGAATTACTTTGAAGTTCTGGCTATATATCTTAAATGGTACATATATGTTGAAGTAAAACTTGAAGGTTCCTTGGTTTTTTCATTATAGTTTCTTACACATTTTCTCTACCTTTCAATGTTGTAGCTGTTGTCTCCTATTCAACATTTTATTTTATTTTTCTGGCTGTAAATTTAATTGAAGTCCCAGATTTTGCAGCCTAAGCATAGGCTAATCTGTAGGCCCAATTTGGATTGATGTAAGCGTCTTTGACTTAGTATTTGTGCCTATTGTTGTGTTAGATAATTAAATTGTCATAGAGATGGTTTGGTTGCTTAGGGGAGAGTTGGTACTGGCCTGTAAATATTTAGAATGGGGTTGTATAATATGTTCAATTTGGAGCATGGAACTGTTTTTTCGTGTAAATTTATGGCAATAATTGAATGATAGGTGATAGAAGCACGAGTTGATATGCCTATTGTTGGAGTTAAAACTCTGTACATTTCTCTTCTTACGTTTACACTTCGTGTTCATCCTGATCGACTTGATTATGTTGATCAAGTACTGGTATGTTTACAAAATGTTCAGTGAGGATGACCATTTTACCGGGAACATGCATGTATTTATGTCCTCTACAATTAGGTATTTTTTTTTCCTTAAAAAAATAAAATATTGTAAATAATGTTTTATTTATTATAATTTGTGATCTCATAATTAGTTGTATATATATTTTTAATTTTTTTGATATTATACCAAAATTAATTTATAATCAAATATTATAATATGAATACTATATATATATATAATTAAAACACGTGCCTTGCACGTAATTTCAAATAAATAAATAAATATAAATAAAATAAAATCCAAGCTTGTCGATGACATTTTCTTTTTCTTATTTTTGGTTGTGTAATCTATCTCCAAGTTAAAAGTTCAAAGGCCTCTCCTCTGTTTATTGGCCCATTTGTCTGTTGGACATAGATAATTGCAAATCAGGAGCTATGATCTCCATTTGGGTCCAAATCAAAACCTAAAACATGCGGCCTCAGGCCTGGGTTGGCCCAGCCTGACCCATGACATAACCGAAACCTTCCTCCAAACTGATCACAATATTTTTTCTTTTTAAATCATGTCATCGAACTACACTAGTTGATCTCAACTAAACATATATAATGCATCGGATGCACCCAAGTTTCTCTCCGATACCGTTAGTACTACACTATCTCCACGGCGAAAGAGTTCAAAATATGTAAAATATATATAAATAAACTTTCATCTTTGCTGACAACATGGGTATAGTTCAACTGGTAAATGGATGACCTTAGGGCTTGGTAAATGACTCACAGATCAGTGGTATCAGATTGATAGATATTGTGTAAAAAAAAAAAAAACTTTCAATTTTGCACCAGAACCACATGCACAATTTTAAAGGTACTTAATTAATGGGTTTCTTGTAGATTGAATGGTTGATGGCATGCATGTAAAATAAAGGCCGCCAGTCTCCGACCGTAAAAACAGAGTATACAGAATGGTTGGAGAGAAGTAATTATTTGACCCATCTGATCTGCATTCCACACTAAAAGTGATTCGAAAATTTGATAGAAATTTTGAAAAGAACTACCACTTTTTTCTATATGTACATATTGTGTCTAAGGGGTCATTTATCTTTTCCATTTAAGACTTAATAGATTTAAATCATAATTATTAAGTTGTTTTGTTTGTTTTTTTAAATGGTCAAACGACTTAAAAACACCAAAAAACAACTGAAAATAAAAAGTAAAAAATCCTGACTTTTTACTTAATTGTAAATCACTGAATTGCATTAAATGCTCTCTAAAATCTTTTCTTCCGATACTATCCTCCATATATAACATATTTCCAATTTCATCATAATTATATATTGTATAGAAATCTTTATTTTAATATATTGATTATTTTAAATAGCTTTAAAAATAAAAAAAGAACCATAGTCACTTCTCATATTGGTATTTAATATTAATACTTTATTATAATATTATGGTGATGTATTTATATATTATTTTTTTAGAATGTTTTGTGTGAGTTTTCCTGCTCCCCTTTTATTTTATTTTATTTTTAAAAAAAAAACATTTTCTTTTTTTAATAAAAATAAAGTTTGTTTGTAATAAAAAAAGAAGATCATGATCATATGTGTTCATACATAATTATTATTTTTGGATTGTTTTATTCTATATTATATGTATAATTGTTTAATATGGGTATAAATGTAAAATTACTTCTTTTCAGACAATTTTATTTGTAAAAAACAAACATATTGACAGCACATTTAGATGTGAGGAAAAAGAAAACAAACATGTCATTCAGATTCAGGTTTCAGTCACTATTCAGTCTTCAGTAAAATTCAGAACTATTCAGTCTTCAGACAAAAAAACAAACGACCCCTAAGTGTCTTGTCCTAAAATCCACACCATTGAATTAGAAAAGTTGAAAAGAGCCAAAACCCATTTCAGATTTAAAATAGAAAATGCACAAAGTTAATGAAATATCGGGCTTATGCATGCAATTGCTTGATGTGCATACTAGAGAAAATCTTATATGCATTCGGTGCAATGCACCCGTCCAATGGGTGCATGCCATGTGGCAAGAAAAACCAATCAAAGAGTTCTCAATGCCCACATGGCATGCACTCATTGGTTAAGATGCATTGCACTGGGTGCATGTAAGATTTTCTCGTGCATAATAGGATTAGTTTTATAGAGTACATACTAGTATTGACAAGAACGACAACAGTGATCAATCAATAAGGCAAAAACACAAGAAACAGAAAAAGACCTCACAATACGTGCTCTTCACTTTCAATGGGTTCTAATAGATTTACATGCTTTATGAAGAATTAACATTGTATTAAAAAAGATATTCCAGACACAATAATATGCCGATGACGTTTAATTATGTTAAGCCAACCAACCAAATTTAAAAATTCAACTGCGAAATTATGGAACTTTGAAATTGACCTGCATTTGCACATGCAACAAATGATATGTTGATGATGTCGATAATATGGAGAAAATATACTTCTGTTGTCAAAACAGAACAAACTATATATAATTTGGTGCATTTTACGTGGGCACAGCAACCACACAAGACACAAGTACACAACATAAAGCCATCCCTATCCAATTAGCAGCAAGGAGCTCCATCAACCAACTGTATATGTGTATAGCTTAATGTAAAATATAATAATATTATTCACGAAAAGACAGAGAAATTGACAGCAAGTTGATGGGAGGTTCTTTGGGAGAAAATATCCGGTGCACCCAATGCACTGTTGAGTGATGCATTCGATCACTGGAGATTGGACACCAGTAGCTGGGTGCATCACTCAGAATGCACCTGGTGGACTAAAGATTTTCTCAGTTAGTTCTACTTCTACGTTATTTTTTTTTCAATGTTCTGTAGGCTTGTGACCACTATAGGACTCTTCACCACATGATTCCTTCCGATCTCTGCCCAACTCAGATAACCAAAAACTACCGTTTCTCGCATCTTGGTTGGTCCTTCTATACTCACCTTATAGCTCTGCTTCTCATATTTCCCTTTAAAAACCAACTGGTCTGGAACCACACTGACTTTAAACCCTTTCACGGGTAGTGTCACACTTGCGGTGTAAGTTGACATGCTCTCTCCGACATTGGTAACTGTTCTTTGAAATTGCATAGTTTTCAATTCGGATTTCGTGTCATTTGGGTTCAAAAGGTAAATAAAAGAAGGGTAATTGAGATCCAAAGACGGAGTCGAACAGTTGACAGTAGATGATCTTGTGACTTTTTTAATTTGCTTCATGGTATAATTTAATGCACAAAGAAGATTAACATAATCCTCCTTGTTTGCATCATAAATCAAACCAGGGTCTAATGCCTTGTTAGGATTAATTTGACCAGCTCCCATTGCTAGAGGACTAGCGGGTTCGTTAGTGTCACCAATGTCAATAATTGGACTGTTTGTGTTATCAATTATATCAGCTGTGGTCATCATAGCAGATCGGATGGCTGCAGGGCTCCAATCAGGATGTGCCCCCTTCAACAGTGCCGCGACTCCTGAGGCGTGTGGACAAGCCATGGATGTTCCCGACAGTAGATTGAAGTTACCGTATACAAACTTTGAGTTCACCGCAGCCACCGCAAGATTTGGAGGCCATGCAGCTAAGATGAAATCTCCAGGAGCCATAATGTCAGGTTTCAACACATATGGGCAACTTTGTGACGGTCCTCTGGAGCTGTAGCTAGTGACGGTTGGTGCCGGTTTTGTTCCCACATTCGTTTTTTTGAACTCAATCCTCCCTTTTGGCTCTGTGCTATTGTTCTTGATATAGCCTTTGATAATCTCACCATTTTTAGAATTCATGAACATTGCTGCAAATGGGGTTTGTAAGAAGATCCCCAAGTCTTTGTAGTCTGATATGAAGACAGCTCCAGCAACATTTGCTCTACTAATGTTTATAACTTGGTCGACGAGTGATAATCCATCTTTGTCTTCACACACAACAATCTTTTTCCCAACTTGTCTCAATTGAGTCAAATTGTGACATTGATCCTTGAAGACAATTGGCAAATCAGTTAATGATGAATTCCCTGGATATAGAGATTTTCCCATCACTTTGATTCCATTTCCAAGAGTTATAGTCGCGCCAAATTCACGGTCTATGGTGCCAGCAGCAACGGTTAGTACCCAAGGTATGCCGTTGTGTAGTGTCTCTAAGAATGGCCCTTGGTTTCCGGCAGACGTAGAGACAAAGATGTTTTTCTCAATGGCTGCAAATGTGGCTATCGCAAGAGGGTCTTCATACAAAGCAAGACCATCCAAGCCCAATGACATGGACAGAACATCAACACCATCGTTAATTGCTTGGTCAATTGCAGCAATTATATCAGAAGTTAAAGCACCTTCGTTGAAAAGTGCTTTGTACATAGCCACTCGCGCCTTTGGAGCCATACCTGCAGCAGTTCCTGATGCATAACCAAAGTAGGAGGCAGCTTCTACATTATTTCCGGCTGCTGTGGAGGAAGTGTGTGTCCCATGACCATCAATGTCGCGCGTAGAATTCATGGATATGGTGATATTGGGATTCTTGGCAATTAGGCCCTTGTTGAAAAACCGAGCTCCAATGAGTTTCTTGTTGCACAAGGAGGAGCTGAAATTGGTTCCAGTCTCACATTCTCCTTTCCATCTTGAAGGAATCTCAGTCATTCCCTCGTCATGAAAGCTCTCACTTTCCGGCCAAATCCCACTGTCCACCACTCCAATTATAACTTCTTGACCAAATTTTGACACAGGCCATGCCCCTAAATTAGGACTAAGACCGAGAAACTGAGAGGATCGTGTGGTGTCGTGCTTGACAGGTAAGTCTTTAATAGAAGAAATATAACCCGGAGAACTTTTCACAGCCTCATGCTCAGCAGGAGTGAGACTAGCACTGAATCCATTGATGACATGATTGTAACTGTAGAGGAGTTTGGAAGATGAGAGAACATCAGTGGTGGCGGTGGTTTTAGAGAGAGATTGGAGGGTGGCTGAGTACCAACTATGTTGGCTTGAGAAGGCTTTCGGCATAGCAGATAAGTCCATATAGACAATGTAATTATCGGATTGGGCCAATGTGGAAGTGAGAATATGTAAGATAAAGCAAAGACACACATACAAGGGAGGAGCACTGTGAGAAGCCATGGAAATGATGGATGATTTTGTTAGAACAATATTGTTGGTATATATAGAGAGAGCATTTAGAAGTATGAGAACCTCATGCATTCTTTGCCTTTCAATTTCTCAACCTGTCCAACTTTTCCTCCATATGGTACATTTCTTACGGGGGGGACCCCCTCCAATGGACCATGGTAAGGGCTTCAGTTTGCCAATAATTTGACTCTTGATCAACGTCTGCCATGATGCAGTTCACGCATACAACAATCGATACACAAAATGTGATAAGTGCTTCAGTTTGCTAATATTTCAAAGTTTTTTTTTTTTTTTTTTTTTTTTTTTTTTTTTTTTTAAAACACAAATTTAACATCATCGAGGTAGAGGTTTGTCCATATCGAACACTAGCAATATCTTATTGAAAGTGAAATAGAGTAATAAAAATGACATTTGTGAATAAATATAATATGCCAGCAAAGCACCATCAAGAATGATATTACAGTTTCCTATAATTTTTTTTTTTCATTTTTTTTTTTATCATTTTCGTTTTAAATATCGAACACTAGCAATATCTTATTGAAAGTGAAATAGAGTAATAAAAATGACATTTGTGAATAAATATAATATGCCAGCAAAGCACCATCAAGAATGATATTACAGTTTCCTATAATTTTTTTTTTTCATTTTTTTTTTTCATTTTTTTTTTTATCATTTTCGTTTTAAATTTTTTTTCCATATTTTTATTTTATTTTTTATTTTGAACCTAGACTCCAATTTTTATATTTTTACATTTATATTATTATTTATTTTTATATATTTTAAATATGTTAACTTCAGTTTCTTTTCATTATTATTTTATTTGTTTAAATATTTTGTTTCCGTAAACATATTGTTTTTTAGTTTTTGTCAAGGACATTTTAGACAATTAACAAGTTAAAATGGACATAACATAACAGATTGGTTCAACACTGTTAACTCCAAGGATGATATCGTAGAATAACCCAACTTTCCAATACTAGTGCCTTAGCCCCAAGGGTGAGTGCAATTTTCCTATGACCCACAAGGGTGAGTGTAATTTTCCTTCATTTATATCTACTTTGTCTTATATGACTGTGGATTTTTCTCACCGTGTATTTCTCGTCTTTATTTATTTTCTACTAATATTTCAAAGTTTTTTTTTTTTTTTTTTTGAAAACACAAATTAAAGATCATCAAGTTAGAGGTTTGTCCATATCGAATACTAGCAATATCTTATTGAAAGTGAAATAGAGTAATAGACATGACATTTGTAAGTAAATATAATCTGCCAACAAAGCACCATCAAGAATGATGTTACAGTTTCCTATAATTTTTGTTTTTGTTTTTTTTTTATTATTTTCGTTTTAAATTTTTTTTTACATATTTTTATTTTATTTTTTATTTTGAACCTGGACTCCAATTTTTATACTTTTACATTTATATTATTATTTATTTTTATATACTATAAATATGTTAATTTCAGTTTCTTTTCATTATTATTATATTTGTTTAAATATTTTGTTTCCGTAAACAAATTGTTTTGTATTTTTTGTCAAGGACATTTTAGACAATTAACAAGTTAAAATTGACATAACATAACAGATTGGTTCAACACTGTTAACTGCAAGGATGATATCGTAGAATAACCAAACTTTCCCATACCAGTGCCTTAGCCCTAAGGGTGAGTGTAATTTTCCCGTGACCCACAAGGGTGATTGTAATTTTCCTTTATTTCTATCTACTTTGTCTTATATGACTATGGATTTTTCTCACCATGTATTTCTTATCTTTATTTATTTTCCACTAATATTTCAAAGTTCTTTTTTTTTTTTTTTTTTTTTTTTTTGAAAACTCAAATTTAACATCATCAAGGTAGAGGTTTGTCCATATCGAACACTAGTAATATCTTATTGAAAGTTAAATAGAGTAATAGACATGACATTTGTAAGTAAATATAATACGCCAGCAAAGCACCATCAAGAATGATATTACAGTTTCCTATAATTTGTTTTTTTTTTTTTTTCCTTTTTTTATCATTTTCGTTTTAAATTTTTTTTACATATTTTTATTTTATTTTATTTTTTATTTTGAACCTGGACTCCAATGTTTATATTTTTACATTTATATTATTATTTATTTTTATATATTATAAATATGTTAACTTCAGTTTCTTTTCATTATTATTTTATTTGTTTAAATATTTTGTTTCCGTAAACACATTGTTTTGTATTTTTTTGTCAAGGACATTTTATACAATTAACAAGTTAAAATGAGCATAGCATAACAGATTGGTTCAACGCTGTTAACTCCAAGGATGATATCGTAGAATAACCCAAATTTCCCATACCAGTGCCTTAGCCCCAGGGGTGAGTGTAATTTTCATGTGACCCACGAGGATGAGTGTAATTTTCCTTTATTTCTATCTACTTTGTCTTATATGACTATGGATTTTTCTCAACGTGTATTTCTCGTCTTTATTTATTTTCCACTAATATTTCAAAGTTTTTTTTTTTTTTTTTTTTTGAAAACAAAAATTTAGCATCATCAAGTTAGAGGTTTGTCCTGTTGTAAGAAAAAAAATCGCACACACAGATAATATGAAAGCAATAAGAAGAAAAAGACGACACTAAAGATTTTACATGGTTTAGCAATTTACCTACGTCCACGGAGCGCACCGCACTCAATCCTCTACTTTCAGAGTTGATTACAATCTCTCAGTCTCTCTACAATTTGCTCTCTATCTCTCTAGCAATTTTTCTCACACACATTAAGGTTTACATAATGGTGGTATTTATATGGGAGCACTAGGGTTGGACAAATCCTAATTGGGATCTATTTCCTTTTTGCATTTTCTTTACTGTGCAAGTCTTCATCGCACGCAGATTTGCGTCGGACCACTGCTGATGTCACAGCGCTCTTCACAGCATGTACCCCTGTGACAAATACTGCTCTCAAACCGCTGCCGAAAATTCACAGTGCAATGCACAGCACAAAACACTGATGCCTGACCGCTGTCTTGCCGCTGTCAAAATACGCAGCGCAATGCGCAACGCTTACCAAAATTAGGACTGCTGCACATCACGTTGCTAAAGACACAGCGTTGCAATAATTCAATTTGCTTTGTTTTGTTGACTTTGCACTACACACTTCATCAAATCCAACAATGCAATTATCTTTGCATATCAATTTCTCAAGAGACAAAATATAATTAATTTGCTTTAATTAATTCATCTTGTTTGACTTGAAGTCTTCATACTCCAACAATCTCTCACTTGAAGACTGAAACTCAATAGACATTCTCCATCCTTCCTCGATGACTTAGTGGATAAATAACGGTGCGCTCATCCCCCACGTCTTCACTCTTGAAAACCCACTGAAGCTGCGCACAGCTCCAGTTTCTCAGTAGTGACTAGCTTAGTTAACATGTCGGCCGGATTCTTGCTACCTGATATTTTCACAAGCTTTAACACGTCTTTTTCGATTAACGAACGAATGAAATTGTAGCGAAGATCTATATGTTTGGTCCTAGAATGGAATGCCGAATTCTTGGCCAAGTGTATTGCACTCTGACTGTCACTGTGCAACACATTCATCACTTGATCAAATCTCAACTCAGCTAACAAACTTTGTAACCATATCAGCTCCTTGCTTGATTCTGTTACAGCCACATACTCTACTTCAGTTGTAGATATTGTCACTATCTTCTGTAACTCAATCTCTATAACTGGGACATCCAACTAATTACGGTACCAACCATTGTAAACACATATCTGGTGGTACTCCTTCTATGATCCACCTCCCCAGTAAAATCTGAATCCACATAACCTTCCAGCTTGAGTTCGTCTCTTCTGAAGGTTAGACATCTCTTTGTCGTACCCCGCAGGTATCTTAGGATCCACTTCACAACCTCCAAGTAAGGCTTACCTGGATTGGACATGTAACGGCTCACAACTCCTACTACATGGGAAATATCTAGTCTTGTGCAAGTCATGGCATACATTAGGCTTCCAATGGCTAAAGCATAAGGAACTTTAGCCATGAAGTCCTTCTTCTCTTCTGTCTTCGGACTCTGGTCCTTGGACAACCTGAAATGACTAGCCAAAGGTGTTCTTACCGATTTTACATCACCCATGCTGAATCTCTACAACACTTTCCGAACATACTCTACTTGTGAAAGCTTCAATGTACCTTCCTGTTCATTTATGCTAATTCTCATTCCAAGAATCTGTTTTACTGCACCTAAATCCTTCATCTCGAACTCACTCGAGAGTTGTTTTTTCAAATTGTTAATCTCTTCTAAATCTGCATCAGCTACTAGCATGTCATCAACATAAAGTAGCAGAATAATAAAACTTGACTTAACCTTTTTGAAGTAACAGCAGTGGTCAGCATTGCATCTCAAATATCCATTGTCTTGCATAAACCCATCGAAATTTTTGTACCATTGTCGGGGAGCTTGTTTTAAACCATACGAGCTCTTTGTCAACCTACACACCAACTCTTCTTTGTCATCTTCTGTGAACCCTTCTAGTTGCTGCATTTATATCTCTTCCTCCAAATCTTTATGAAGAAAAGCAGTCTTCACATCTAACTGCTCAAGATATAACCCCTTTGCTGCGACAATACTTAACACTAACCGGATTGTAGTTAGTTTAACAACAGGAGAAAAAATTTCAGAGTAGTCAATACCTTATATTTGTTGGAAGCCTTTGACCACTAGTCGTACCTTGTATCTCTTGGAACCATCAAGTTCATCTTTGATCCGAAATACTTTCCTTCAAGAAACTTGGCTAACTCCCAAGTTTGATTTGAAATCAACGACTTCATCTCATCCTTCATTGCAAGCTCCCACTTGCTCGCATCTTCTCCTTGATATGCTTCATCATAGCACTCAAGTTCCCTTGCATCTGTCAACAACATGTATTGCAAGTACTTCCTATTTGGTATAGGAGTTCGAGTTGATCTTCTTACTACACTTTAAGCCTATGTCGTTGGAACGTTTCTATGTGGGATAGAATCTATAACCTAGAGTGGCACACCTTGTTCTTCATCATTCTGAATAACCGATTCCATGATCCTGTTCTCTAACACATCATTCAACCCAAAATACTCTGGCTCTTCTGGCTCAGACACCTGTGTGTTTCTGTCTTTGTACATAACTTTTTCATTGAAGACAACATCTCTACTTCTGATCATCTTGCGGTTTTGGTCATCCCACAGCTTGTAACCAAATTCATCTTCTCCATAGCCCACCAAAGTACACTTCACTGACTTGGCGACTAGCTTGTTCCTCTCATGATCACCTATATATACATAAGAAACACACCCAAACACTTTAAGATGAGAAAGTTTTACCTCTTTCCTAGTCCAGATCTCTTCTTGTATAGCGAGGTCCAAAGGCTTTGATGGTCCTCTGTTGATCAAATATGCTGCTGTATTGACTGCCTCTGCCCAGAACTATTTTGGCAACCCTGAATGTAACCTCATGCTTCTGGCTCTCTTAATCAATGATCTGTTCATCTGTTCTGCTATTCCATTCTGTTGTGGGGTTCTAAGAACCTTTCTACTAAGCTTAATCCCGCTCAGATAACAAAATCTCTTGAACTCACTATCTTCATATTCTCTATTATTGTCTGAATGCAGCTTTTTAATCTTTAACCCTGTCTCATTCTCAACCCTAGCTTTCCATCTCTTGAAAGCATCAATCACCTCAGACTTGTGTTTTAGAAAATAAACCCATACCTTTCTGGAGTGGTCGTCAATAAATGTGACAAAATACTATTTACCTCCGATTGATAAGACTAAAGCTAGACCCCAAACATCGGTGTGCACTAGTTCCAGCTTTTCCTTTGCTAGTACCCTTTCGGTCTTCTTGAAGCTCACTCGAATCTGTTTTCCTAATACGCAACTCTCACATAAATCAACCTCAACACTCTTCAAATATGGCAACTTACCTTTCGAATGTAGACACTTCAGCCCCTAACTACTCATGTGCCCAAACCTCTGGTACCACAAGTTTGGATCATATTTACCTTCCGCCATAGCGATTGAACCACAACCATCCGTTGTTGTGTAAAATGACCCATTCTTATTTCCTCGGGCGATTGTCATAATACCTTTCGAAATCTTCCACTTATCATCTGCGAAAGTCGTCATGTAACCCTCTGACATCAGTTGCCCAATGGAGATCAAATTCTTCCTCAAATCCGGTATATGCCTCACGTTATTGAGTTTCCAAACTGACCCTTTCAGCTGAATCTTCACATCTTCCTTCCTAGTAATATTGCATGTTTGATCGTCACCAAGATACACTTTACCCAAATTTCTGAAGACGTAATTCTCAAATAACTCCCTATGAGGTGTGGCATGGAAAGACGCTCCTGAATCCAAAACCCAAGAGTCCGTCTTACTTTCCAACGAGCAGATGAGGCAGTCATCTGACTCCTCTGACACATAGTTCGCATTGCCCTTGCCCTTATCTTTCTTTTCAAATCTACACTCATACGAGAAGTGGCCTTTCTTACCACAGTTCCAGCACTCTACATCTTTTTTGTTTCGTTGCTGATTTCCCGAATAATTGACCTGATACCTGAATTTAGTCTTACTTCTTGACTTTGATCTTCCTCGTTGATTCGTGTTCCGATTTCTGTTTCTACTTTCTCTACCTTCCATATTCAATACTGAAGATGTAGACGCTCCAAATCCCTCTTCATGCATCCTAATCTCTTCGGTCATGATCATGTTCACAACCTGTGAGAAATCCAATTTCTCTTTTCCGAACGAGTTGGCAATTGACTGACATGTCATCTTCCAACTTTCTAGCAATTGGGTGAGCATAAACACCGCCAAGAATTCTTCATCGAAACCCATAGACACAGAAGTTAACCCATCCTTCACTTCATTGAACTGGTTTAGATACTCTCTAAAACCCTGACCTTCCGTCATCTTTAAATTTGATAGCTTCTTGACAAGATGGACCTTCCTTATCGCAGAAGGTTGTTCATATAGGTTTGATAAAGTCTTCATCAGATCTCTAGCAGTTAGCTGATCATTTACGTTAAAAGCGACCTGCTTCGTCAAACTGAGGCGAATTGCTCCCAATGCTTTCCTATCTAGCGGTTCGAGATCATCTTTATCCATGTTTTTTGGCATCCGCTTCTTTGACCAATCTACATCAGTCATGGTTGCCGGCTTCTCTTTTATCAGCTAATGCAGGTCTTTCTGGTATAAATAATCCTCCATCTGAATCTTCCAGAAACTGAAATTCATCCCATCGAATTTCTCAATCTTATGAGAATCTTTCTCAGATCCCATCCCTGCAATAAAATCGTTGACCTCGAGATAACCTAGATTTGTGTGAAAAATAACCTGCCCCAACCTAGGGCTCTGATACCAATTGTTGTAAAAAAAAAAAAAAATCGCACACACAAATCTAAACACACAGATAATATGAAAGCAATAAGAAGAAAATGACGACACCAAAGATTTTACGTGGTTCAGCAATTTGCCTACGTCCACGGAGCGCACCGCACTCAATCCACTACTTTCAGAATTGATTACAATCTCTCAGTCTCTCTCTCAGTCTCTCTCCAATTTGCTCTCTATCTTTCTAGCAATTTTTCTCACACACATTAAGGTTTATATAATGGTGGTATTTATATGGGAGCACTAGGGTTGGCCAAATCCTAATTGGGATATATTTCCTTTTTGCTCTTTCTTTACTGTGCAAGTCTTCATCGCACGCGGATTTGCATCAGACCGCTGCCAATGTCATAGCGCTCTTCACAGCGTGCACTTTTGTGACAAATACCGCTCTCAAACCGCTGCCGAAAATTCACAACGCAATACGCAGAGCAAAACACTAATGCCTGACCGCTGTCTTGCCGCTGTCAAAATACGCAACGCAATGCGCAACGCTCACTAAAATTAGGACCGCTGCACATCATGCTGCTAAAGACACAGCGTTGCAATAATTCAATTTGCTTTGTTTTGTTGACTTTGCACTGCACACTTCACCAAACCCAACAATGCAATTATCTTTGCATATCAATTTCACAAGAGGCAAAATAGAATTAATTATCTTTAATTAATTCATCTTGTTTGACTTGAAGTCTTCATACTCCCATGTCCATATCGAACACTAGCAATATCTTATTGAAAGTGAAATAAAGTAATAAACATGACATTTGTGAGTAAATATAATCTGCTAACAAAGCACCATCAAGAATGATGTTACAGTTTCCTATAATTTGTTTTTTTTTTTTTCGTTTTTTTTTATTATTTTCGTTTAAAATTTTTTTTCCATATTTTTATTTTATTTTTTATTTTGAACTTGGACTCCGATTTTTTATATTTTACATTTATATTATTATTTATTTTTAGGGAAAATTGCACAAACTTACCCTAACGTTTCCCATTATGGCATAATATTCAACTAATGCCTTTAATTGCACAAACAACCCCTCCTGTTAGTCAACTTTGGTTAAAAATAACCATTGACCATGATTTTTTTTTGAAAGCCCAAAATTTTCCCTGCACTTTATTACAAATTTTTTTAAAGCCCTTTGTTAAAACATTATCTACTTTAAATTATTAGAATATAAAAAATAAACACTAAGCATAATCCTTTTTAGATAAAATTTTTTTTAAAAATAATATATTAAAAACAAAACAATTTAAGAAAACGTTATTTTGAGAAAATACAATTTAATAATACATTAAAAACAAAACAAAAAAAAATGTTATTTTGAGAAAATATAATTTAAAATCAATCAAGTCCAATATGAATAGTAGTAATGTATTATATGACAAATGATTATATTTTTATTTCAAACTTTTGATGATTTTATTTATATTTGTGTTTAGAATACTAAACATAATCCTTTTTAAATAGAAAAAAATTCAAAAATAATATAATAAAAACAAACAAAAAAAATTCAAAAATATGCAACACATTACCACTATTCATATTGGACTTGCATAATTTTAAATTATATTTTCTCAAAATAACATTTTTTTTGTTTTGTTTTTAATATATTATTAAATTGTATTTTCTTAAAATAACGTTTTCTTAAATTGTTTTGTTTTTAATATATTATTTTTGAATTTTTTTTATTAAAAAAGGATTATGCTTAGTGTTTATTTTTTATATTCTAATAATTTAAAGTAGATAATGTTTTAAACAAAGGACTTAATTTTTTTTTTTTAATAAAGTGCAGGGGCAATTTTGGGCTTTAAAAAAAATCATGGTCAATGGTTATTTTTAACCAAAGTTGACTAACAGGAGGGCTTGTTTGTGCAATTAAAGATATTAGTTGAATATTATGCTATAATGGGAAACGTTAGGGTAAGTTTGTGCAATTTTCCCTTTTTATATATTATAAATATGTTAACTTTAGTTTCTTTTCATTATTATTATATTTGCTTAAATATTTTGTTTCCATAAACATATTGTTTTGTATTTTTTGTCAAGGACATTTTAGACAATTAATAAGTTAAAATGGACATAACATAACAGATTGGTTCAACACTATTAACTCCAAGGATGATATCGTAGAATAACCCAACTTTCCCGTACCAGTGCCTTAGCCCCAAGGGTGAGTGTAATTTTCCTTTATTTCTATCTACTTTGTCTTATATGACTATGGATTTTTCTCACCGTGTATTTCTCATCTTTATTTATTTTTCACTAATATTTCAAATTTTATTTTTTTTTGAAAACACAAATTTAACATCATCGAGTTAGAGGTTTGTCCATATCGAACACTAGTAATATCTTATTGAAACTTTAATATCTTATTGAAAGTGAAATAGAGTAATAGACATGACATTTGTGAGTAAATATAATCTGCCAACAAAGCATCATCATGAATGATGTTACAGTTTTCTATAATTTTTTTTTATTTTCTTTTTTTTTTTATCATTTTCCTTTTAAAAAATTTTTTCCATATTTTTATTTTATTTTTTATTTTGAACCTGGACTCCAATTTTTATATTTTTACATTTATATTATTATTTATTTTTATATACTATAAATATGTTAACTTCAATTTCTTTTCATTATTATTTTATTTGTTTAAATATTTTGTTTCTGTAAACATATTGTTTTGTATTTTTTGTCAATGACATTATAGACAATTAACAAGTTAAAATGGACATAACATAACAGATTGGTTCAACACGGTTAACTCCAAGGATGATATCGTAGAATAACCCAACTTTCCCATACAGTGCCTTAGCCCCAAGGGTGAGTGTAATTTTCCTGTGACCCACGAGGGTGAGTGTAATTTTCTTTTATTTCTATCTACTTTGTCTTATATGACTATGGATTTTTCTCACCATGTATTTCTCGTCTTTATTTATTTTCCACTAATATTTCAAAGTCTTTTTTTTTATTTTGAAAACACAAATTTAACATCATCGAGTTAGAGGTTTGTCCATGTCGAACACTACATATGAGCAAGAACAGAGGGAAGGGGGGACTATCAGAGGCCATGACCCCTATCCCCTAAACAAAACTTTAAAATCACTTTTACGGAATTTTAAAGTTATTAGTAAAATTAACCAATTTCCACTTTGACTCTACTTTTTATTTTTATTTATTTTTATGGCTTAGTCTAAAGCGAACTTAAATTTATGAATACCCTCTTTTTTTTTTTTTTTTTTTTTTTTATGACAAACAAAGCTTTATGAAAACCACAAAAACCACAAAACTTACAAAATATTTTGGCAATCTGCCAAAAGGAACTTACTAACACATATAAGGGACTCCGCCATCTAGAACTGAACAATACTACTCGATAAGGCCATCTTAGCTAAGCAATTTGCTAGTTGATTAGCCTTTCTAGGAACATAACTAACTTCAACGGAACCGAAATTATAATATAATATTTTAATATCCACTAAAATCAACCCCACCTCTAAGTATAACTTGTTGTCATTTTTAATCCAGTTAACAATTACTTGTGCATTAGACTCATTAACCACATTTGTGAATCCTGTTTCCAGAGCCAAAAGAAGTCCCATATAGATCGCAATTGCCTTCGCCACTTAAGGAGTTTAGGTTGCTAGAATCCGTTATGTACTAGAGACCATCACCAAACCCTTTGAATCACAAATCATAATACCCACACCTATAGCCTTTCCAGCAGTATCAATAACTGCATTTGAATTTACTTTGTAATTATCTGGCCATGGTGGATTCCCCCCAAATTCCATTCAAGCCACTTACCTGTCAGCACCTATTTCAACCACATTTGCTCTTCTATAACCAGCAACAAAGGATTGAGACCAATCCACCACCTCATTTAACTGCGACTATGGGTGGGCAAAAAACCATTAAACCAAACCGAACCGGTCTAATCGGTTTTTTTCCGGTTTTTAACTTTTAACCGGTTCGGTTCGGTTTGTTTTTTAAAAAATCGGTATTTCCAGTTCGGTTTCCAGTTCGGTTTCCGATTCTAGGGTTCGAACCGGTGTATATAATCAAAAATCCCTAAATTTTTTCTACTTTGTTTAAAACTAATAATGTTAAAAACAAAAAGAGTAATTCATATTTCATAAATATTGTCATGAAAATATATTGGCGGGTTTTTTGACTAAATTTTTTTGTCATGAATTCATTGCTCATATATGCATATGTTCACGTTAATATATGCATATGATTTTGTATGTGAACGCCTTGGTAGTAGTTTCAATTCAGAGATGAGGAGGCTATACTCAGATTGTATAAAATTTTGACAGAAGAATGAACTTGAACGAATCTTTATGTACTTATATTTTCATTTGATTATAAAATTCAATTAAAATATTTGTCAAAAAAAAAATATTTCATAAATATTGTTGCACAGTAATTTCATTATCAATATTTTTTTAATACACATTTTTTTTAATGTATGTAACCTAAGCTATCATCGAATCATTGATCTACCATTTGATTTTGTAAACAAGCCTTCAAATTAGTTACTAATGCATTCCCTTTAATTTTTATTAGTTTCAACCCTAAAAACTCATAGTACTGCATATTTAGTCATGTTTTTATCAATGGAATGGTTGTTCACCGTTAAAGTTGGAAGTCAAAAACATTACAAACTAACTCAACTCGATAACTCAACCGAGAACCGAAAAAACCGAACCAAACCAAACCGAACCGATTCAATCGGTTCTTGATCGGTTCACACTTTTAAATTTTATCGGATCGGTTCACTTTTTCAAAAACCGGATATTATCGATTTTTTTATCGGTTCACTCGAAAAGTGGACCGATCCATTAAACGCCCACCCCTAACTGTGACCATGTGAATAGGGATGGGAATTTCCCCATGGGGCCCCCAAATTTTGCCCCCAAATGGGGTTTGGGGGTGGACCCCCACCCCCATTTCTCTAAATGGGGGTGGGGTGGGGCCCCATTTCCCCATATATATTTTTTTACTTTTATTTTCTTTAAAAAAAACTTTAGCTTTAAATTTGTTTAGACTTTTATGTATAATACTGTATTATTATAGTTATTTGTATTAATTTTGAATTAAATTAAATCAATTATATATTTTAGATTATTTATTGGATTGGATATCGAAACAAGATGAATCGAATGATTGGAATGATCAAATTTCGAATCCCAAATTCTAAATTTCGGATTTCGAATTGGAAAATATTAGGATTAAAATTGAAGAAAATGGGGTGGGGCAAGGGAACCTCCCCCCAAACACCCCCATCCCCACTTCCCCCAAATGGGGTTTGGGGTGAGGGTGGAGGGAGGTTTAGGAATGGGGGTGGGGGTGGGGGTGGGGGTGGGGGTGGGGTAGGGTTGCACATTTTCCCCCGGATCCTCAATTCTCCACGTCCGCATCCCCATTTGGGGAATTTTTTTTTTATTTTTTTTTTTTTTGGGTGGGGGGGGAATGGAGAAATGGGTGGAGATGGGGATGATTTTCATCCCCAAATTTAAATGGGAATGGGTCTCCCCATCCCCATTTCCCCATTTTCCCCAAAACATTATAAATATAATTATATATATATATATTAATTTTTTTTATTATTTGAAAACCTAACTATATAAACATCATTTACACTAATGGATTATTGAAATACTTTATTTTGTAATGGATTTTCTTTTATATTTGTAATGTACTAATGGATTTTATTTAATATTTATAATGGAATGCTTGTTTTTTTTTTTTTAAATTAATTTTAAGTTAAATGGAGAAATAAGGAAATGTAAAATGAGGAAAAAACGGAAAAAATGGAGAACTGAGGTTGGGGATGGAGGTATCTCCCCCCAAAATTCTCCATCCCCATTTTCCCCAATTGGGGGGGCAACCCTAGAGTGGGGGGACCCTCCCCGCCCCAATGGGCCCCCACTCCCATCCATCAGATGTACGTAGTATATATATAGTTTCTCAGATACATACCCCATGATATAAGGTTATATACAAACTTATTTATCACCTTTGGATGAATAAGGTCCATGTCCACTCTTTTATCAAAATAACTAGAAAATCCACAGATTTGGAATCTTTTCAAGTGTCAAAAGGTGATATGATATCACAAAGTGGTGAGATTTCAAGATGATCAAATTTGTCAGAATATGATTGAAGAAATGTTAATCAGTTATCAAAGCAGTTTTGGAGATTTGAAGTGTTTATCACTTTTGAAAAAGGTCTTGTTTTTTATGTTGATGTAATGTAAGTGCTTAATTAATTGGCACCGGAAACTTTATATATATCTTGAAATTCTTTGCATATATTTTTTTTTTTTTGAAAATAAGCTTTATTAGAACAAAGAACAAAACAAGCCAAGAGCAACACAAAAACGCTCAGGCAACAGCCCGCCCAAAGCAGGGCACAACAGCAACACAGAAACACAAGCAGCAAAAAGAAAAAAGACCACCAGGTCACGCCAAAAACACCAACAAACAGAAACACCTGGAGGACACACACCGCAAACCCCCCAAACCACAACACACCCAGCCCTGCTGGCCCCCATCAAACACCACCATAGGCAGGGGAACACAACCACACTCCTCCAGAAAAGCCACCACCAGACGAACAAAACACCACAAGATAGAACACAAAAAGAAAAAACAGACACCAACAAAAAACTGCGACAATAGCCACACCAAACAGCTGTCGCAGCGCTTTGACAGCACTGTCCAACCGAAGAAAAAGAGGCAAAAAAAAAAAACGAAGCCCCAACCGAGAACCAATCAGCACAGCCTCCAGTCCAGGAAGTCACCCTCATTGCCTGCTCCTCTTTTCACCAAGGTATCCGCAAAACGTTAGACTCTCTGAAGTCAAATTCAACCGAAACATTACCACTACTTCCCAACGAACCTCTAATTTCCAAGATCAGCTGGAGATAGTTCCAATCTCCCACTCCACCACTATTAACCCAAGCCACAGCTTGTTTACACTCACAACTACAATCCTCTTGTCTTTCAATTCCTGTCTTGAGGCACAAAGGGCCACAGCTCTAGCAATTGCTAAAAGTTCAGCAATAATAACATCTGTCACACCAACACAATCAGAAAAAGCGCATAAATTTTTACCATTACTGTCCCGCAAAACCCCCCCAATGCCAGCCTGCCCCTGAGCACCCTTTATCGAACCATCAACGTTGAATTTAAGCGTATCAAAAATCGACGGAATCCACTCATTGCAATTAGGAAGCTTGACTTTTGACTCGTCCACGCATCTCTCCGCTATGTTAAGGACAATAAGAGTTATCGGATCCTTAGTCCCTTTACCTATATATTTAAACCACCACGCAACTCGTATCTTAACCATGTTCGCAGCCTATTCCACCATAGTTTCTATCTCTTTGAAAACCTTTTCATTTCTAGCTTCCCAAATGATCCACGTTACAGCAAAGAATAAAGAGCTCAAAGCTCTTGCAACCTTCATACTTGGACAACATCCATTCCAATTCAGCCACCAGGAGAGCATCGAATATGTGATGCAGCAACAGATTTTCCACCATCCCATACAGTAAGACCAGAGTTTCCATGCCCACTTACATTGCAAAAAGAGATGGTTAATGGTATCTTCAGCCTCCCCACACCTAGGACACCTCTGGTTGTCATCAGATAACAAACTGAATCGCTTCAACACCTCCCTAACTAACACCCGACCATGCATGAGCTGCCAAACGAACATCTCAACCTTGGGAGGAACATAACTCTTCCAAATTCTGTTAAAAACCATGGAATCCCCGGAACCTGTTTGCTCGAGACTTTTCCACACCGAATTGACAGTAAACTGTCCATTAGAGCATAAAGTCCACCTAATGGAATCCGGAATCGCCTTCCTAACTACCAGACCTTCTAAACAATTTTTAAACGCAGCCCATTGATCCTTCTCCCAATCAAAGCAAGGTCTTCTAAGGTTAACACTCTACCGCCATTTATTATCAACAAAACCTCCGAACTCCCTAACCCGCCCTAATTTATTCAACGAGAGGGCATAAATCCTAGGAAAAGCTTCCTTCAAGATCACCCCTTCTATTTTAATCTCCTCCCACAGTCTTGCTTTATCCCCACCACCTAAAACCACTTGAAACCCTTCATCCAACAACTTAGCCAAATTCGAACCTTGCCCTAATAAGCTCCCAACAGCCTTAACAAAATAGGAACTCAAAGGACCCCCATCCCAACTCCAACTGATAGCAAACAAAGGGACACCATATTTAGCACAAATAACCCTCTTCCATAACGACCCTTCTTCCTTCCCGAATCTCCAAATCCATTTAGCCAAGAGACCTCTATTTCTATCTATCACATTTCCAATACCAAGCCCACCTTTATCCTTACTTTTACACAGCATATCCCATTTTAGCACATGCACCTTCCTCTTCTCACACCCATCGCCCCAAAAAAAAACCCCTCTGCAGCCTTTCAATGCTCCTAGCAACACCCACAGGAATTTTGAAAATAGACATGAAGTAAATCGGAATACTAGACATGCTTGCTTTGATAAGCAATAATCTCCCTCCTTTGTTTAAGAACAAATTTTTCCAAGGAGCCAACCGGTTCTGGATACAACCTATTAAATCCTTCCAAAACAACTTTGAGCAAGGTCTACCCCCAAGAGGCAGGCCCAAGTAAGAAATGGGCAAGGCTCCTCTAGCACCCTTAAACAACTCAAACTAGTTAACCTCTTTCCCACCATTTTTGCCCACATGAACCACACACGACTTTCTAAAATTAATACGTAAACCCGATGCCATTTCGAAACACCTCAAAATCCTCCTCACATTAACTAAAAACTTCTCCTCCGGCTGGAGAAAAAGAATGGTATCGTCAGCAAACTGGAGATGAGTCACTTGACAATCATTATTACCAAAAGACACCCATTTCATCATACCCAAGTTACCGGCTTTTAAGAACAGTGCATTCAAACCCTCCACCACTATGTTAAACAAAAACGGGGATATGGGATCCCCCTGGCGCAACCCCTTATCCAACCCAAACTGCCTTGTCGGACTCCCATTAACCAAAACTGACAGAAGAGAAGTGGAAATACAATATCTCATCCATTGTCTCCACTTTAACCTGAAACCCATATCTCTTAAAACATCATCCTCAAAACCATGATCAACACTGTCATAGGCTCTTTCAAAGTCTAACTTCACCATAACACCCCCTTCTTTACTCTTCTTCCAATGATGGATGATTGGCAATAATGAAACCATCCAGAATATTTCTTCCTTTAATGAAGGCCATTTGAGTTTTGCCTATCATGGTGGCAATGACTTTTTTCATACGATTAGCTAAAACTTTAGCTAGGATCTTGTACAATGAACCCACCAAGCTTATGGGTCTGAACTCTCTCATCGTCTTTGGCTTAAGGCACTTAGGTATTAGAGCTACAAAAGAATGATTCAGCTCAGTCACCACATTTCCATCATCATGAAACTCCTTCATAAAATTCATAAAATCCCTACTAATAACCGACCAATTTTCTTTGATAAAGCTCATATTAAACCCATCTGTGTCTAGCGCTTTATTCCCATCACAACTATCAAAAGCCTCATTCACCTCCTCAAAGCTAAAACTTCGTTCTAACATCTCACTGTCCACTGTTGACAGCTTTTTGAGAGGCAGCCCCATAATCTTAGGCCTACGCCATTGCACATTCTTAAACTGAGACTCAAAGAAATTAGCCACCCCACTAGAAACCTCCTCCGGTTTAGATCTAATGACCCCGTTAAAAGCTATATTCTCAATTAAGTTATTCCTACACCTACCACTAGCCACACTATGGAAAAACCGTGTATTCCGATCACCCTCAAGGAGCCACTTGACTCTCAAATTTTGTTCCACTGTTGCTCCTCCCGCCTGAGATTCTTCCAAAGCTCCATAACCACCTCTACCCTACAATTTCTCGTCTCCTCTGACCAGCCCTTACCGACTGCCTCTTCATCCAGCTTACGCAGCTTGTCCTCCAACTCCTTTATAGTGGATTGATCCTTAGCCTTAGCCACTGCCCATCTCTTTATGTTTCTTTTGGCACCTCTCAATTTTACACTTAAAATGCGACTACTTGGACCAGCCACTTTCCTCCCCACCCACTTCTTTTTAACATTATCCATAAGGTTCTTCTCATCCAACCAACTATTTCTGAACCTAAATGGGCTCTGTCCCCAATACTCACGCGAAATCCCCAAACTAATAGCTTAGTGATCCGAGATAGTTCTGTGAAGCCGAGATTGTTCAAGATTAAAGAACCAAGACAACAATAATGGCGACACTAGAAACCTATCCAGCTTAGCCCAAGAGCCCCCAATTCTGTTATTTGACTAGGTAAACACGCCACCCCTCATAGGCAAGTCAATAACCTTAGCTTGAAGGATGAAACTATTAAACGCTGCAGCCGACCATCTATTAAACTCCCCCCCTTTTCTTTCAAACTTATAGAGAATCGTATTAAAATCCCCTCTTATACACCACGGCATAAGGAACGCTTGTTGAACATTGATAATGAAACCCCATAACTCTCTTCTTTCTTTTTCCGAATTAAGGGCATATACATTACAAAGGACAGCCTCTTTGTTTAATTTATTCAAAACCCCTACCAAAATAATACACCACCTATTAGATATACAATCTTTAACAGTTACTAGATCCTCATTCCACAAAGTTAATAACCCCCCTGCAGAACCGACAGCTTCAACACCCACCCCCTTTTGCAACAACAAGCCACCCAAACCTTTAATAATCTTACTATCATAAACACTAAGTTTAGTCTCCTGAATGAAGAACACAGCCGACTTATGTTGACTCACCACCTTACTAATCTTCCTTCTTTTAACTTCCTTCCCTAACCCCCTAACATTCCAAGTGAGAGCTAACATAAAAAAATCACAAACCGACCCAACACACACCTGAACCTCTACCATCCTTTAGTCAACTCATCCTCCTTTTCCCTCATGGTTAAATACTCCACAATCTCATTCTTCTGCCCATTAAAATCAAAGCCCAAAGCTGCTCCAGTTTCAAGCACCTTTCTCACCTCTTCCTCTTTGTTAAAGGAATTTCCTTTACCAGAAACCTCTCCACCACTTCCTTGCCCTCCTAAATTGTCTTCTCTCAAACCTTTTTCTCTAGCATTTCGTTCTATCCCTCTAGCAACCCTTCTTTCAATAATTTTAGCAATTTCCTCCTCTAAATTCCAAAGCACTCTTTTGGCTTTCTTATACCCCAAATCCGTGTTACATTTCAGCCCCCTAGTAATCATAGGATGAATTTTAACAGTTGAGCTAGAATGCTTACCTCTAGGATTCTTCGACTTCGTGTTTCTTGTCCTCGTCACCTAATCTCTACTACTTTTGTCCTGACCTTGGTTCTCCCTTTCATGCCCGGACCAAACTTCCACCATCATCCCTTCCTTGTCAATCTCCTGATTATCTTCTTCACTCCTCTTATTCCGCAAATCCACCATCAATTCTATACCTCTGTCACTCACTTGTTGTGTTTCCGGCACCACCTGTAATGAAATTGTTTCATTTCCACTTTCCGATCTAAGACTTTCTTGACCAGACATTCTTGGACTTGATTCCCTTGAGACCCCACACTCACTTTCAGATTGGGTAAAGTTACTGTTGGTTCTTTGTTTTCTCAAAACCTTATTACTTTCCACTGGAAGCCCATTATCATTTGGCCCAATTAATGACCCACTATTCCTTTCCTTCACCACTTGCCTTTTGTAAGAGCACTCCCCTTTCTTCACCTGTTCAAACAAACATGGGCCCATCTCCGAATCAGAATTAGATGAAACTGAGTCCGACACGCACTTTTTATATTCCTGATTTATCCCCCTCCTTGTCCCAATCCATAAGTTTCCATTACAACTAGGCACTCTTACTTTAGATTTTATTCTCGGGATCCAACAACTTTTACCCTTACACACAACACCTCCCTCTTCACCTACTTCCATTTCTTTTTGTATCTGACTACCCGCATACCCTTTTCTGACATGATTTCTGCTATCCATCTTGTCTTTGGTTGCATAAGAGCTTTCCTTCTTCTCTCCTTCTTTGCCCCTGTCAAGTCTACTATCTGCTGTTAAATAAGCTTCCTTTCCGGATCTAGCAGGTACCTGACTATAGCTTACCTTTTGCTTGAAAAAATTCAAACTTGAACCTTCTGGCCTTAGCCCTAACTGATTAGACAACCATAGGCTAGATACCGGTTCCTCTTGTTCCTCAACTCTCATCGAAAAATTAAAGCGACCCATCTTCACGTTAATCTCCATTGTCACCTTATCCCCACTTGATGCTATCACCAGTATTCTTTCGTAATCCAATCTCTATCTCAGCTCCATTTCCTCATCCATCAATATCATTTCCCCTACTTGCCCTCCTACTTTCCTAAAGAACTTTTCGCACCAACAGCTTAGAGGAACTCCATGGACATTTACCCAGCATAACCTTCTCATGGATATTTGATTCATGTCCTCCCCTGCCTTCATAGAAACAAAACAGTCTCTCCAAAAAAAACTATTATTGGCAAAACCCTCCCTATCGCATAAGGATTCAAAGGTCCATACAATGCACTTTTCACCCATGAAAGAAGAGACGTAGCTATATCCCCTGTCCTCCAATTTTTGGTTAACTGATTCCACCGAAGAAAAATTCTTCAGTATCCCAACTGCACTTCTTGACCTCCTATGTGCTTTGCCAAGTGATACTATTGCCCTTCTCCATACCTATCTTCTCAATCCCCATCCTCTGTATCCTGTCCTCCTTTACCGCTTCTGCGTAAGACCTCCCTTCACCTGTAAATCTCCTCTTACTAGGACCTTCATGACTATGCTCCATCCCCTTTCGAACTCCCCTGCTCATATCATTAACATTACGGTCACCACCTTCCTGATTATGGCTCGACAGACGACGTTTGTTCCAATCATACGAGGCAACCTTTGCTGAAATAGTCCACCTGTAAATATGCATTCCATCCACTTTCTTCGCCACCTTACTAGCCTCCTCTAAGCTTTCAAAACGTATGAAGGCAAAGACACCTCCATCAACATTCTTTTTTGCTAATAGGAATACATCTCTAACCCTCCCAAAAACCTTGAAAATACTCCATAAGGAAACCGAATCCACCACGGGATTAAGATTACCTACAAAGACTGAGACCAACCCCTCTCTAAAATCCTTATACACACCATTACGGTTAAATTCTGAAGACATCCCTCTACGGCTGCCATGATGTAAAGAGTTTCTCACACTAGGATTCTCTTTCATCATTTTTCACCTTTTTCTGTTCCCTTAATTCTTTGCATATATGAATCTACAAAATTTGGAATTGGCAGTTTGATTTAATTTTTGTATGCAGATAGAGTTCTTATTGATGGAATCTTGTGAATATATAAGTGTGTTATTTTTTTCTTTTCGAATCCCACCATGTCCATCATATAGTATGTGTGGGGAGTTTTCTACCTAATATCGTTGGAGTAAATATCTCTCGTTATAAAAGTATATATCCAGACCGCACATATAGCGTTTGATTTCAACGGCTTCCAGCAAATCCCAACCCTTTATTGTGATATTGTATAAATTGAGTGATGATGGTGACAATGGAGATTAAAATATGTTAAACATAAGTGTTATTGAATCATAGAAGCTCAAAAATTCTATTAATAAACTAAATAAACTTTTCATGAAATTTCATATATTTCTTAAAAAAAATTCTCTTAACCATCATAAACTCGGATCAAACCAACATTTAACTCACGATTGATACATATAATTGGATTGAATTGGACCACACATAGATGAACTATTTATGTCGTTATACCTAGAAGAAGCACCAACTAATTATATCAAGGGTACGAATAGTGACACCCATAAAGGTTATTAGTGTACACCCATTTTTATAAGTACACTCATGTCTAAAATTTAAAAAATAAATATTACTATAAGCACCTATCCTAATGCTAATAGTATCCTCATTGAAATAAATATATTCATTTTAATACATATTATTTATAACCACTCTTAAATTATTATCACACCCAATTTAT
Source organism: Acer campestre (assembly GCA_954870605.1). Classification (NCBI taxonomy): domain Eukaryota; kingdom Viridiplantae; phylum Streptophyta; class Magnoliopsida; order Sapindales; family Sapindaceae; genus Acer; species Acer campestre. Next base: position 51,778,407 of record OX940799.1, on the reverse strand, counting down.
ACAAAAAAAAAAAAAAAAATCATATTGTTTTTAGAATCAAATCCTCTTTTAATAATGATCCAATTTACTTTTGAAAATATCTCGAATGTAGGAACCTTATAAAAGGGAATATGTGACCGTATATGGGGTCAAGAGATTCTCAAAATGGAATTCTCTTATTTATACAGCTATCTTAAAATAAAAAATAAAAATAAAATAAAATAAAATAAACTTATTGATATCTATGGCTATCTTGAAAAAAATAAAAATAAAAAAAAATAAAAATAAAAAATAAAAATAAAAAAAACTGTTGATATCTATAGCTATTGTTACAAAAACTAAAAATATATATTTTGTTTATTGATAGAGTTCTAACTATACATAAAAGAAAGACAAAAACAATATGATAATCATGTGATGATGAGAAAGTTTGATACTTGAAATAAAATTATATTTTAATTAGGGGTTATCATATGTTAAGGTTTATCATAAGGTTTTTTTTTTTTTTTTTTTTTTTTTTTTTTTTTTTTTTTGAAAGGTAAGTTTTTTTTTATAAAGAAATATAGTTGAAGATATTTGTGTAATTAATGAATGTATATAGTATTTGGTTTATTTTTAATTAAAGTAATTTGTCCTTACTGATAAATTTTTATTGGGATATTTTTACAATTAAAATTTTTAATAAAATATGGGTGTACTAATAAGTTTTATGGGTGTCAATATTGACACCCGTATATCAATAATAAAGGCAACCAAATTAATTAAAAACATTCTGTCAAGCCTTAAGAGAATGTTGTTGATTAAACTATGTCCAGCAAAAATCAACCATTCAAGTTTGGCTAAAAGGAATCAATCATCATCAAAAAATAAATAAATAAATAAATAAATAAATAAATAAATCTATTGAAAGGAATAATTAGGTAAAGTAGTTATAAAATTTAATGAGAAAATTAAATCACATTAAATTTATATACTTTGATTCTATCCACTGAAGATAATGATTGAAATCTAATCATAGTCAATTAGATATTAAAAGTTATGGCATTTATATTCTGGCCAAAATAAGCCACAAATTTTGTTTATTTGAGATAATGTCTATATTCAAAATAGTTATTAAATAGTTATAAAGAAATAAAGAATATTGTGATAATTGTACCAAAAAGAAACTTAGATCATTAATTCACTTTGGCCTTGTTTGGCTAGGCTATTAGAGAGCTTAAAAGCTCTTTTGGATCCAAAAGTGGCTAAAAAGCCCGTTTGAATGATTTATCAAAAAAAATCTTATGAAGTTTGAAAGCTCTTTTGTCCAAAGCCAAGCCCAACATGCTTCAAGTAAAAAAGCTTTCCAAAAGTTCGGGAAACAGAAATTTTGTTCAATAAATCTTTCGTATTGCCCTTTTTACCCTTGTTATAAATAACAAACCAAAAAATTTCAATTGTATCCCATCAAACCTAGCCACCACCAAGTGAGAAGCTTAATCGCCACCAGCGACCCGCGCCTAGCCCCGGCCGCCACCGCCACCGCCAAACGCCGCCTGCAAGGCTTTGAACATAGGCGAACTTCCGAATCTCGCTCTCTCTGACTTTTTTCCAGGTACGGCACTGCTCTTCATTCTGCAAGCTGTAATGTTCTTATGTCAAGTATTTGATTCTCTGCTTTCTTGTTGATTCTCCTTCTGTTTTAGTGATATAGAGTATATAAAGTATAAACTGTAAATTTAGATATATCGAATTATTTGACTAGCACAAAAGATAAAAATCCATGTGCTCTTATCGAGGAGGTGTAACATTCCACAAATCAAAAGGCCAGCACATCCTTAAGAACCCTTTACTAGTTGACTCCATTGTCCAAAAAGCTGGGATTAAGAGCACTGATGTCATTCTTGAAATTGATCCTGGTACTGGAAATCTCGCCAAGAAGCTTCTAGAAACTGGCGAGATGATCATTGCTCTTGAGCTCGACTCTCGTATGGTTCTCGAGCTGGACAGGGCACCCCTTATTCTACTCGCTTGAAGGTTGGTGTTCAAATCATTTTACGTTAAGAAGCGTGCTTTTGGCTCAGTATCTTGATCAATCGAGTATGTTTTATGAGGTTTTCACTTTAGTTTTAGAGATGTTTGATCAAATTTGATAAGTTGATGTTCTCTAATTTATTGTCCTCAAAATATGGTCTCCTTTACAAGGCAGAGAAACAACTTCAGATCCCTTAATTAGTTTATGCATCTCAGCTGACCATCCTTATATATTCTTTGGAAGAATGTGATCTGAGTGCCATAGAGTTGTAAAGTTAACTAAAACTCTCATTATTTGCTGCTCTTGAAATATTCACAGGTCATTCACGATGATGTGCTCAAGACTGATCTTCCCTACTTCGATATATGCGTGGTTAACATCCCTTACCAAATCTCCTCTCCCCTCACATTCAAGTTGCTGCTTCACCAACCTGCCTTCAGATGCACTGTCAATATGTTCCAGAAAGAATTTGCGATGAGACTGGTTGCGCAGCCTGGTGACAAGCTTTACTGCTGTCTTTCAATGAATACCCGGCCAGCCCTATGCCCGAGTCTCTCACCTGCTCAAGGTTGGGAAGAACAATTTCCGCTCTCCACCTAAGGTTGATTCCTCAGTTGTTCGAATTGAGCCCAGGAAACCACGTCCCGAAGTGAATGCTAAGGAATGGAATGGATATATTCGGATTTGTTTCATTAGAAAGAATAAAACATTTGGCTCAATTTTCAGACTGAAACGTGTCCTCTCATTGCTTGAGAAGAACTACAAGACCCTGCAGGCACTACAGTCCTCACAAGATGCTTCCATGGGAAATACCGATATCAGAATGGATATAATATCAAGTCGATCTAGGGGACTTTAAAGAGGATCAAAACATGGAGATGGATGTTGGAAGTGACAATGAAATGGAGGTGGAGGATGGTGACGATGATGAGGACACAGAAGGTGAGGTTTCGGAGTTCAAAGTTAAGGTTTTGGATGTGTTGAAGGAGGGACAGTTCGGAGAGATGAGGGCATCCAAGCTCACATAACAGGAGTTCTCATTTCTGGGGGTTGTTTATGATACAATTGCTAGAGAATTAATGTTTTGATAATTTTCTTATTTATTTTAGAACAATTATCAACTTAATTTGTAATAAATTATCATGCATTGATGTATTTATAATTTTAAATGAATTTTATTACTTTATTTATTTTAGTATAATTTTTTTTTTAAGGAAATATAATAGAAAGAATGTTATAATATGAAGTAAGCTTTTATTAAAAAAAAATGTACATATATTATTTATTCCAATTAAGACAAAAATGTCATATTATATAGTTAGAAGAGATTTTAAATTGTTACAACCAAATATGATCAAAAGCCAATGTCATATCATAATTATAAGTGATTTTAAAATATTTCAACCAAATAGTCTTAAAAGCTCTTCTGAAATATACTATCCAAACAGTAACCGAAAAACTCAGGCTTATATTTCTCTTCTTCAACCGTCAAAAATCAAAAGTAAAAGCTATCCCAAACGAGCACTTTGTCATCCAGTCAGGGCCGGCCCTGAGGGTAGGCCCAAGAGGCAACCGCCTATGGCCCCCAATTGTAATGGGCCCCTAAATTTCTAAATTTCAGTCAAAATTTTCATTGTTGTGATTTTATGAATATAAGGCCAGAGATCCACATATTAAAAGCCCACCGTTATATGACTTAAAGGCCCACCGTTTACACATGTTTTTTCTTTTAAAAAAAAGCCCACATGAAACACAATTATAATTATTACAAAAGACAACAACATTAAATAATCCCTTTATCAAACTGATAGGACACTTTTGGAAGGTTGTTGGAGGGTCAAATGATGTTTGTTTTGGTCCCATAATATGTTGTTGGAACCGTATCGACGAGCCCTATATTTTTTATGACTTATGTTTTTCCAGAAAATATTGTTTTGACCTCTATTTTTCTGTTTTTCTGTTTTTCTATTTTAGACGGGATTTTGATTATTTTTTTTCAGTTTAGGAAGATTTTTTTTTTTAGTTTGATAAGGAATAAAGTTTAGGTTTTGGAAATAGATCAAAGTTACCATTTCTAGTAAAAAAAATTATTTTCAAAAATATGAGACGAGTAAGGTTTAAGTGATATATTCTTTGATGCAATTATAAAATTTTTAATTCGGTTGCCTTTTATGTGCTATTTTGGACTTGGATCCTCTCCTCACCTCCAATATCCTCACCTTTTCCTCAGCTTTTTATAATCCACTGCCATGTGTCTTTTAAGGGAATCAAAGGCTTGGATTTGTTGTTTTAATTTTTATGTCTGAAGACCCCAAAACACAGTCGTTTTACATCGTCAAATCATTCCCAATTTTGTGAATGACATTCTCATCTATGAATCACAAACTGCGGCGAATTTTTTTTCCGGTATAAGAAATTTTTCAGAGTTTGTAATAGGATGGGAAGAGTTACTATCTAAGTGTCTAACTAAGAATCCCCAAATCATCAAATATGCATACCACTTCTATACTGGAATTCTTGCCTTCCTGGTGAGTTTTTTTTTTTTGGTATAATTTATAATGAGTTTGTGATACATAAAATCGATTTCTTTCTTTATTTTCCTTTTCTTTTTCTTTTCTATTTAATCTATAAATTATAATGAGATTGTGATATATAAAATCAATTTCTTTCTCACTTTTTGTTTTTGAAATTACATTAAGAAATCGATTTTAAGTTTCAAAATATATATATTGATTTTATGTATTACAAACTTAACAATTAACATGTGCAAACAATGGGTGGAAAGTGGAATCAACAATTGTGTTTGTGATTTATATCTCTGGAGTCTGGATTCATTTGCTGAATGTGAGATATTTGAGAGCAAATTTTTTTTTTATCCAGAATCTCAAACACTTGCAGAAAAGAAACAATACATAATACAGACCCTAATCAAACAAGCTGAATCCCATATAATCGTCAAGTCTTCCTTCTTCTTCTCAACAAGAGCAGTAGCAGCTCCGACAATAGGGGCAGACACAGCGACTGCACCACCACCACCAGAACCCACATGTAAAATGCACAATTCCTTGACCAGAAATTGTCTTGAAGAAATTGATAAAATTTTGGAATATAGAAACTTAACCCTTGCCAAATAATGATCAGAAGAAAGATATTGATGAGAGAAATCTTTGGTCAGTCGATTGGAAGGAGATAGGCTGCTAGGGATTGTAGGGGTTAACAAATTTGGGAATAATTTGATGATTTCAAAACGGCTGTGTTTTGGGGTCTTGAGACATAAAAATTAAAACATTCAATCAAGGCCTTTGATTCCCTTAAAACACGTGGCAATGGATTATAGAAAGCTGAGGACAAGGTGAGGATATTAGAGGTGAGGAGAGGATCCAAGTCCATTTTATTGTGTTACAGTCTTGATTTTGGGTTATTATATTTATTTTTATAAGTATTTACTAGGAAAAAAAAATAAACATACATGGAGGGTTGAATTCCTCATTTTTACATTTCGCCTCAGGCCCTCGAAATCTCAGGACCGACGCCATGCATCCAGTACTAGATTTGTATAATTGTGGTCCTAATTAATTGAACCAATATCATCTAATAAATGTAGTAGTTGCATTGACGAGATGAGGTTAGTCTGGTGGTAAATCCATCACACTTGCAGCATGAGGTTGGGGTTCGAATCCTCCATCTCTTAAAAAAAAATCCCAAATTTATGTAACTGTGTAATATTTCCAAAAAAAAAAATGAAATAGTTGCATTTGCTTTTGCAAAAAGAATTCAAATTGCTGTTCATAATTCTAGAAACACATCAACCTACTATACAGTACTTTGTAATTGTTATTATACTCAAATCAAGTAAATTTGAATCGTTTCAAATTCGTCAAAAACCTCTCTTAACACTATGAGAAAGTAATCATATTAAATAACTGCTATGTTAGGTTTTGGTTCGTATTCTCAAGTGAACTCAATATTAACCAAACGAGACTCAACCGATGTGAAACTTCCTAGAGATGTGGAAAAATGTTTGGAAGTTAGAGGTGGTGTTTGAGAGAGGTTTGAAGACCAAGAAGAATTGAAGAAAAAGAAGAAGAGCGATGTCCCTAGCGTTGTGCATCAGACAATGCCCGCGATGGTCTAGGGAGCATTGTGCAATAGAAAGCGTTCTGCCTTGCGATGTGCAATTGCACAACGGTAAGGATAGCGGTCCAATTCCAAAAGCCTCCGCTGTTGAGAGTGCTGTGGGAAGTTGACAGCGGTGGGACAATGGTTTCCTGTAGTTTGCTAAAATGTGGTGCATGGATCACGGTTTTCTGAACGGTCAATTCCAGGTGACTTGTAACGGTGTATGGTGAATGTGACCCGAACCGTAGTCAATCATAAGCACATGTGAAACGGGAAATCTTCAATGGAAAAGGAAGTTATTTCTTTTGGGAAGTTCATGTGCATAAAGGAAACGGAAAGGAAAAGAGTTTGTCTTCGTGCTGAACATGAAAGTCTTGTGCATAAAGGAGAAGGACTTTGTGTGGAACAAAAAGCCTTGTGCGTGAAGAAAATGGTTTCCTTGTAGGTCTCAAACATCCCTAGTACTCTAGTAGAAGTGCATGTTATATTTGTTTATTGAGAGTGGAGCAAAAAGAACATCTATAACATCTAAGAGTGGGTGGATCCGGGGGGGAGGGTGGGGAGACCCTTGGAAATATCCAGGGAGGGATCCGGGGAATATCTGAGGATCAAGAGGGAGATCCGTGGGTGATATTCATGGGAGACTTAGGGGGGATATTCAGGAAGAGGTGTACTCAAAGAAGGACCCGATGGGCATTGTGAGCTGAGAGCTAGGATGTAAGCTCGGTTGTGAGCTTGGGAGGCTCGGTAAGATTCGGTTGTTTGGTAGTTTGGGTTGTGAGAGAGAGAATCCTGGAGTAGATGGTTGTAACAATCCTGGAGTATATGGCGGGCTCGGTAAGACTCGGTAGTGTTGATTGGGTAAATGCGATGAAGAAACATGGAATCACCGATCTCAACCGAGTCCTAATATTTTTTGACGACCATCGGAATCAGTTAAAAAGGTACTAACTGTCTCACGGCATTTGATTATAAGAAACATCTGCAATTCATGCATTTTTTATAGTACAGGCTTGAATTTTGCTCAAGTGCTGATTTATCTTAATTCATGTTTTCACGGAAGACTAAAGCAGGCACTGAAGGCTGGATTTCGGCATCTTGTTTTTGAGGATAACTATGATACTGGAACTGGGGATCATTATTCTTTGAGGCAGATATGTGATCAATTTTATATGAGAGGTGCACACTTTTTCCCATCTTGTTTCTATTTTATGAGCTGCATGTGAATTGTATGATACGAATCTCTTTCCCATTCTTGTAATTACACTATTCTGTTTCTTTTCCTTTTTTCTCTATTTTCTCCCAACTTTTAGAGGAATGTCTCAGAATGTTATTTGTATTAGAAAATGCAATTTACAGTTGCTAAAAAAAATAACTATGACAAAATTTAAACTCTAAAAGAAAAATGTTATGGAAAATGACAATCATTTACAGTATAGAAGTATTGCCAATAGGCACAGAACAGATAGATATACGGATATGTCTCAACTTAATCTGCTGAGGGGAACGTTTTTAAGCTTGAGTTGTGGGCTATCATATTCCTTCATTTGGGATACTTCTACCATTACTTCATAATCCTTTAGTCTTTGCCGTAAAGGCTCACGTTTTCTTTCTTCTTTACCTTGTTTGAAGAGCCTTCAGAGAGATTGTATGTATGCCTCCATATGGTTCATACTAACTTTCTAATTGGAGATGAAAGAATATTCTAATGATAAACAAAACGAATTTGGATCATTATCATTCACTATACGGAATCCGAATCTCTACAGCGGAAGCGGATCGAACACCTAGAACCGTATCACCGGTCGAAGGACGATCACGGAATCGGAAAGTCCCCTCTAATCACAATGCAATTTACCCACATAATGATCGGAGATGGGAGAAAATTCTCTGGATTTTCTCCACATCTATATCATTATGTGTTTCTCACTCTGTATTGTTTTCTGTTGTGTTTCTCTTACACATACACACATGCACTCTTGCACACACACTCTCTGTGTCTGTTGCCTACAGACACTACACGTAGTAAATGCACACCCATTAATGCATGATTGCTTTCTCATGTCTATTGCATACACAAGATGCCAGACTTGCCATCTTCATTCCAAATACACGTTGTGTGTATATTTATATTGCTTGAGCAGTTTTTAACATTAAATAACTGCTCTCATGCTTGGGCTTGTCATATGGACTTGGGCTTATCCATGTATAGCTTGTGTTGTTGGCCCACTTGGGTGTCAAAATGGGTTTCCTAGCCCAAACCCAATTATGCCAACATCTTCCACTCACACAAGTGGGGTCAACACTGTTTTACCACAAGTATATCATGGGTGCACCAATAATCAACACCTACCATTCTCCAAAATGACGTAAGATGTGAAATGACGTAAGATGGGATACACACAGAGAAGCCTTTTGAGCCTTTAAAACACAAACATTATTATCATAATCATCAAAGTGTTCATATGAGTAAAAGTATCGTGTGACCTATGAACAGTCAATACATATATAAAATGAGCTAACAATCTCAAATCTCAATTGTAAATTCTCTATTTACAAGAGATAATATTGTTCATTATTGTATTCTAGATTTAATTTTATAATTTTTATTAGTCCAAAAACATACTCAATCTCTCGAAAAAGCTATGCTTGACTTTATCACATTTAATATATTCACAATTGTAACAAATACAATTGGTCGACCAGTGAATACATAAGTCAAATAAAAATTCATTAAATCTTCCCATTTCATCTTTATCTCTCGGTCTCCAGAACAACTGCTACTATAGACTTGCCACATAGGCTAAATTATCATAGCCATAGAAATAACACACTAAAGGTGCTAACATTATCCTGTCACTTCAAGATATAGTGAATGGTCATGAGGACACAATTTGAAGTTTATGTAAAACTTCAGTGGAACTTACACAATGAGGAAGTAGGGATTCATTCTCTTATTTTCTATATTGGTCACTTATAGCACACATGGTATGAAACGCGTATTATAGTGAATTTCATTCTAAATAAGAATGCATATGTCTTTATATTATTCACTATACAGATCTTAGTCCAGTTACAACTCTCGTGACTAACTTGACTTCTTAAAAGCTCGCCTCTCTTCGGTGCCACATTAAGACCTCACATCTGACTTGATCAGGTATCAATGATAGTGGGGTCCTATCATGATCATTTCTAAAATATATTGATATATTTATTGTGAACCTCATTTTGACCTAGTCATACATTAGCTCCGCAAGAATATATCCTACATATTCTCTAATATATATGTGTCTCGTCTCAGCCTGTCATCTCAGCAACTGAGGCGACCGCACGTGTAAGAATGCCGGTTTCTATTATGTGTGTAATTATGCTAGCATAAATAGTAATTTCTTTACTATTAAAGTTATGTCACGATCCTGTCAATCTAAGATTATATTGGTATACATTCACCAATCTTGTGGCATAATTCTATTGAGCCTTGTACATATCACAATGTACACAAAGTAGTTACCCGTACTTTCAAGATATGTCATAATCCTCTTGACAACATCTCAATGCTGTAAACTAGGATTATATTGGTGTCCACTCACCAAACTTACGGCATAACTAATGATAGACATTGTACATATCACAATGTATATGAGACTCTGTATGGTACTAACATGAGGAACTTGTTATCAATTCCTTGATGTTATGGAGTTTCAGGGTACATATTGAGGCTAAGAGTTTGTGATTTCATAATGAGAGTATCTATGAGCTTGAAATTGCTCATTTTGAATCAACTCTCACTCCTAATATATAAGCCACTTTGCTCATATAAAATCTCAATAAAATTTGAGAATTATCATTTCATTATGGTTTTATAAACTCTTCATTATTTCTAGCCAAAACATATAGTCCACAGATATAGATAATATAAAAATTGTCTTCAACTTTTTTAGTGTACTTACCATGGCCATCTTTAGTCATTAATAATCTGTAAGACATTACAGCTTGATGAAATCAAAGATACCACTTTCTAGAGGATCGTTTCAAACCATACATTAATAAAGCAAGCACACTTATGCGCTCTTTGGCCTTTTGAAATGAAATTTACAGGATATTCCATGTAAATCTCTTCCTCTAGTTCTCTATAGAGAAGTACAATCATTACATCCATCTGATGTAATTTCAGGTTCATATATGTGACGAGTGCTAGAATAAGGCATATAGAAGAAAACTTTACTTCCAGAGAATAAGTTTCTTCATTCGCGACTAATTGCGTCTTATACCTCTCAATAGTACTTTCTGCCTTACTTATGATATGTGAAACCCATATGTTCACAATGGCCTAATGACCCGGTGGTAAGTGAATCAAGTCCAGGACATGATCACTTTTCTAGACTTCATCTCCCATTTCATTGCTTTCATTCATATATTCACTTAGTAGATAGAAGTGATAGCTCAATTATAAAAATCCTTAGCTCATCAATGTCAAGTGAAGTAATCATTAAATCTTCCATTTCAATCTCTGAAAGATGTCATGGGAGAATTTTACGATTATTTCAACGAGTTGGTAAATTATCACGGTAGCTGATTCAACAGCTGTTTCATTCCCACTAAGAATGAAAGATCCATGCGGATTTCTACTCCCACTAGGGTGTAGACTTCCACTCCCTCTAGAGATGGAAGATCCATATAGAAAACCACTCCCACTAGGAATGGAAGATCAAGTTAGATTTTAAGTTACCGCCACTCAAGTATTAACACAGATCATCCAATTCCTAAAATCGGATATCTATATCAAACTCGCTTCTACTAAGAAATTCATTCTCTAATAATGACATTTTGTGATTCTAATTCAGTCACAATTATATTCTATCTAATTGTATACCATCGTTTATTTAATCCTTTGGAATGCACAGAGTATTAAACAAAGATACAATTCTTTTCTTGCATCCAATTTCTCATTTCTATGAGATGGATAATAAACATAACCTATATACCCCCAGGGTTGTAGATTAGTTAGACCAGGCTAACTATCGGTCCATAATTCATAAGGTGTGGAAGTGTCTGATCTAGTGGAACACGATACAGTAGGCAGCAATCAATTAAGTTATTTTCTAGTAAGATACTAAAAAATTACTTGCGCCATCACAGACTTAACCATTTCCAATAGTATTTTATTTCTTATTTCCGCTACACTAGTTTGCTACAGAGTCCTAGGAATAAATAAATATATTTCCATACATTTCTTGCTAAACAATTCCTTGAACCGTTCAGAAAGATATTTACCTACTCGATTTACTCTTTAAACTCAAAAGTTTATTATCTAATTTGATCATCAACCAAACAATCTATTGCAATCCAATGCTTTCGATTCATGACAGATCAAATAGACATGACCGAGACGTCTAAAGATATCAATGAATGTAACTAGATATGAAATTTCGTGTCTAGCCTTTACACTCATTCAATTACAAATGTTTTAATGAATTAGTTGCAATTGACCGGAATTCCAGATCTAGTTCCTTACTAAATGGTTTTCTAGTTATTTTTCTTGCTAGATAATTTGCATGACTTTTTAGATAAATGAGTCCAATTAGTCCTCTCTGAGTGATATACTCATTATATCTAGTCCAACATGACTTAATTTAGCATGCCAAAATATCAATATCATCACCATTGCAATGATTGAAAAACAAGCAAAATTATAACGTCCAAACTAACATATAATACTATAAAACCATTGAACAACTATTGAGTACCATATGAATATAATTTGCTAAAATAATATTCATCTAAACATCATGATTATTAACAATAACCCGAATCGATGAAGACAACTGCGGACACTAAAACCCAATTAGATCTCAAGTGTATATTAGAACATCATGGAGTACATATTTAAGCTACCATGCAACCCGAGTTTGTAGGTATTTAACTCCAAAATTGTTCAAACACGTATACATCTTGTTTCTAATAATCTAACTTTACTCAACGTATGCTTTACAGTTTCCTATTGGATGGTATATCTTCACTTATCCATCGTCCACAAAGGACGAGATTTAGAAGGAAAATACCTAGCCATAAACTTTAGCATAACTTAACAAATTCTTGAGTTTTAGGTTTTACGCTTTTCGACTCAATACATTCACGAGCGAAAAAGACCCAGCTTGTCACAATTGTAACAAGTTATTTTAGTTTTGTCCTTCCTTAATTCGTTATCCTTCAACTTCTTGCATACATCGATCTAAGATTAAGTGGCTATGACTAGATTCTCTTACCCTTTTGGAAATATTTATTTCCACTAATATGCTCAAAACTAAAAGTTTTGTACAAGTTGAAATTTGTCATATAAAATCGGCTAGAAGCCTAAGCTGCCTCTAAGCGCTTATCTTCTACTATCAAAATGACACGATCGATACGTGTCAAATTAATTTTATATATTCCAACTATCATAAAAGATCAGATCGTTTAGTTGGTGTATCATGTTTTATATCCTTATTGGAGGCTGCCACTAATTTTGGCGCTTCTTATAAGTACTCAAAACTTGATACCTTACCCACTAAAATTTTTAGTACTCAAAGTACTACTAAAATTACCCTTCAAGCCAAACTCTTAAAGGTAAGCCACTTCACTTAAATCTCATTGTACTTATCAAACACACATGTGAGGCTACTATTTAAGTTACTCTGCAACATAATGCGAGTAATTTAACTTCTAGCTTGATAAGCCTTCACATCTTATATGTCGAGCAAATAAGTACTATGCCGAGGTTTAATCATGATACATGTTTTAGTCTCAAGAGCTTCTTACTCTTAAAATACACTAAATCTTATTGTATCTATTCCCTAAATTACACGATTTAGTTTATCACTTTCAAATTGGCCACAATATTATAGATATATAATCTATATCTTATGCTAATCTATGTAGAGACATACAATCTACTATGCAAGCATATTAACTTCCAAAAAAAAAAAAAAAAAAAACATACACACACACACATCTAATTTTGCTATAAACACAAACCGAAAAAATGATAAAATAATTTAAGGTACAGAATTAAAAAGGTCTTCAAGCGTCTAATCATCTTCTGTTTCCAAAAATTTAATCATCATAAATTCAGTATTTTGCTCAAAATTCTAATTCTAATATTGTACTCAACTATTTAGAATTCCAAAAAAAACAGGTGATCATATAAATAGCAGAAGAATACAATGCACAAGTCCTTAGAAATATTTTATGGGACAAACCGATTCTTACTACAAAGTAAATAAACCAAAATTATTTACTAGAGAACGGTTTATAAAATATTAATGCTTTCTAACATATGGGACTTTGCATGCTATTCATTCTTTACGTCTCATGTTCATATCGATCACCACTGAGAAAGACTCTCTAAGTCTTCATAACTCATTTAACTGTCATTTTCTCGAATATTGGTCCTCTATCACATGTGTAATAATTCATGTGCCTAGCACTATGAATCTTCATTGCGGATGTGGTGCTCCTCTACAATCTTTAGTTCACACGCTGTTTGACCAAAATACATCATGGTACCTTACTCTAGGTTTTCCAACCTTATAGATCTATTAGCTCTTTAGGAAATTTCATTAAAAAAAAAAACTATCTATTGCATCTCTCCACATAAAAAGCACGAGTCCAAATTAACAGTGGTTGTATGTCATTAATAAGATTCATGAAATCTTCTCCATTAAGACATATGAGATGATGCATATTTACTCTCAAATTTTCTAAGTCACTTAGAAACATTTATCTTTTAATAACCTTGTACATTTCCAATGCATATTCTAATGAAATTTTTTATTCCCGATTGCATAATAAATTAGATGGAGAATTCTAATCGAAGGCTTTTCATTATATATAGCTCCCATTGAAGCAAAATTTTGGTGGCCAAATTTTCGTAGGAAAATTCTATGATCATCGGAAAACAGTTTCTGCTGGAAAATTCCATGGTGGCCGAAAATGCCACTAGAAACCATCATTGGAATCCGTACCAAAAACTATCACCAGAAATCGCATCGAAAACTGTTATCAAAAACCGTGCCAAAAACCCTAACTAGAAACCACACCAGAAACCGTCACCGAAATCCATGTCGGAATCCATCACCAAAAACATACTGAAAACCGTAATTGGAATCCATGTCAGAAACTATTATCGAAAATCGTAACCAGAAACCACACCGGAAACCTTCACGAGAATCTGTGTCAGAATTCGTCACCAAAAACATACTGGAAACTGTGTAAGGTTTTAGATTTGTATTGGCTTGATTCCATTGCAAAACTCTCTTAATTTGTAATGGTTAGTTGTTTAGGTGTTTCTTGGTGGAAAGAAGCTTTAAAGGAGAAAAACAACTTCTCATGCAAATATCGTTTTCAAGAGGAAAAGCATTTTCTTGGATGCTAAGGTATAAAGATACTTATTTCTCTTGCAAAGTGTAAGCGCACACACACAAAATTCATACATTTGTGTCCCTGCATCGTTGCGCTAAGCGCACACACACACACTTCATTCATTTGTGTCCCTGCATTGTTGCGCTAATAGCACACAAATTCATTGTTTTTATATGTGTCCTTGCTTCATTGAGCTAACTGCACACACTTTCATTGCATTCATATATGTCCCTGCATCGTTGTGCTCATTTGGTAATAACACATTCACACACATGTTTTAGTATGCTCATGCATTGATCTCATATTGTCATACATTGTAGAATTGCATGTTTTAGGACTATCTCCAAGAAATTGCATACTAGTGTGATCTTGTGTTTATTTGTTTGGGTTTTGTTGTTTTTGAACTTGAATATGATCTCATATTATTCTTTGTTGAGTTCTGATCATTTCGGTTACTCACTCATTTGATTTCGAGTTCAAATGAGGAAGTTACGCTACTTTACGTTCTCTTACAATGCATTATCTTCGTCATCGTGTATCTAGTCGATTTCATATCCAATTGTCAAAGTTTCGTAGTCGATTTCATTACATTCTACAATGCATTACAATACATTGTAGAATTGCATATTCTATGACTATCTCCAAGAAATTGCATACTTGTGTGATCTTGTGTTTATTTGTTTGGGTTTTGTTGTTTTTGAACTTGAATATGATCTCATATTATTCTTTGTTGAGTTCTGATCATTTCGGTTACTCACTCATTTGATTTCAAGTTCAAATGAGGAAGTTACGCTATTATACGTTCTCTTACAATGCATTATCTTCGTCATCGTGTATCTAGTCGATTTCATATCCAATTGTCAAAGTTTCGTAGTCGTATTTGTGTGTCGTTGAGTTACGGTTCATAATCTGAAAGCAAATTCGAATTCGTAGTTCAAATGTCAAATAACGGTCAAAGAATGTGTGAGGTGCGCGGAAGGAAGCGAAGGATGAGAGAGGAGGCAAAGTGCCACCTGCCCTCATTCCCATGGAGGCACGTGGCCACCACGGGAAGGAGGCCTCTCGGCCTCCCTGTGGTAGCCACACGCCTCCATGGGACCAAGGCTGAAAGGTGGCGTTTTGACTCTTTTGCCCTTCTCCTTCTCCATTTGATATCCCTCCCTATTAATTCAAATTTCGTGCACAACTCAACACAACTTTTGCATTTTTGTTTTAGTCATAACTCTCTCATCTCAACTCTGAATTGAGTGATCCAAAAGCCAAAAATTGTTGGTCTTGAGGAGAGGAACAAGTCCCAAACATTTTCAAGGTGAAAAGATGTTCAAG
The DNA here is from genome assembly GCA_954870605.1 of Acer campestre. Classification (NCBI taxonomy): domain Eukaryota; kingdom Viridiplantae; phylum Streptophyta; class Magnoliopsida; order Sapindales; family Sapindaceae; genus Acer; species Acer campestre. The sequence continues at coordinate 51,762,569 of OX940799.1, read as the reverse complement.
TTTTTCGCGATCATCTGATTTCAGTTCGTGCGAGTCATCTTTTCTATTGGTAATCATCTTCTCTACATTTTTCTTATGATAAACTTGATGGATCTTAATACTTGATTGATGAAAAAATTTTAGAATGATTTTGATTCCTATTTTAGACTTGTTTGAATGATTTTCAAGTTATATCTTTTTGTGATTTTGATTGAACATATTTGAAAGCTAAACTTGATTCACATGAAATTGATTCTAGAAATGTTTTGTATGATGAGCTTGATTGTTGATTTCTAGATTTAGTTTCATGATCTAAGAACTAGGATTTGTAATTGCAATATTGATTATTCTAATCTAGTTCTTATTGATTCACATGCTTGGATTTCTAGATAACTTTGTGATTGAGTGTTGAAAGGATATTCTAGTTATCTCTTGCATGTTCATAGAGTTTGTGTGATCAACTTTCTCTATTTGATTGTGTTTGCATCACTTAGATCATTTTCTTTACAAAAGGTGTGAAGTCTCTTGTTGTTGAGTGATTCTTCAACATAGAGCAAAGGAAGTCTTGGCGAAGAATGTGAGACTCTTTGTAAGTCCGAGCAAGAAGTCTTGGTAAGGAGTGTGAGGCTCTAGTTAAATCCAAGGAAGGAAATCTTAATTAAGAGCAAGGGGCTCGGAATAACTAAGCAAGGAAGACTTGGCAAGGAGTTAAGCTTCAAGTAAGTCCGAGCAAGAAAATCTTCCTAGAGACATGAGGATAGTCTTGATTAGGGAGTGGCTTTCTAGAGGCAAGCGATTTGTCTCGGTTAGAAAGTTTGTGGCAATGTGTTTTCACTATGCCCGAGGATAGACTATGAGTTGATAGTGTGGGAAGTATATCATGTGTTGATTGCAATGTTCGAAAACGCGGCCGCCTAGGCCGATTAATCGGTACAATTCAGCTAGGCGGCCGGAAACTGCAGCGAAAAGGGGAAAATCTGACCAATTCTGCTGTGGTCGCATAATCGATTAAGGCGTCGATTAATCGGCTAGGCGGGTCAAAGCCATTGACCCCGCCTAGCCAGTTTTTTTTAAAAAAAATATAAATAAATAAATAAATAAATAAAAATAAAAATAAAAATAAAAAAGAGGAAAAAACGTCATCGTTTTAACAATTTCTACTTTTCACTTCATTCTTTCATTTTCTTCTTCGACCAAACAGAATACCAAACCTAATCGGAATACCAAATCGGCCCAAGAAGCTTCAGTCGCCGAAAGCTGCCGTCTTCCGTCGCCGCTGTCGTCGAAAGCTGCTGCAGCTGTGCCGTCTCCAATCACTCGTAACAGAGAGAGAGAGAGATTTATATTTACATACAAGGATCTAGAGAGAGTAAGAGGTTGGGGGTTTGTTTCTTTCATTTTTGAAAGAGTTAGAGAAACGAAGCTAGAAGAAGAAGAAGAAGCTAGAAGAAAGAAAAAAAGAGAAGTTAGTGCATGCGTAGAAGAAGCTAAAAGAAAGAAAGAGAGAAGTTAGTATGTGTGTAGTGTGTACGTCTATTTCAGTGCTTATTTTATCAATTTTTTTTTTTTTTTTACTTGTTTACATTTCTTGACTTCTTGTTTTAGCTAACATGTGAACTTTATTTATCATTTTTATTTGGTATTTATGGATTTGGAAAGAATTATGTTTGGATTTATAATTGGAATTTATTTGTGATTGGATTTTTATACAGGAAAACAAAAAAAATAAAAAAAGGTCTAAATTTGTCAACCGATTAATCGCCGACTAATCAGCCTAGGTGCTAGGTGCCAGGTCTCTGCCCGATTAGCGTCTAGCGCTTACTAGAACACCGGTTGATTACCTTGAGTGTGTATCTCATTTTCGTCATAGTGAATTGCTTGCCGGTGGTTGTGGTATCAACCCGAGAACATTTCCTCTTAGGAGGTTTTACCACGTAAAAACACTTGTATCAAGTTTCGTTTTACATTTCATTACTTCCATATCTTTTATTGATTATATAACTTGTGAATTGTATTCTAAATTGTGTCGATTAAAGCAATCCATTTGTTAGACACACCAAGTGTGCACATCATTGTTCCGTGAAAAAGAAGTTTGGAAGAATTTGGGCATATACCTATTCACCCCACCCCCCCTAGGTATATATTACACTATATTGCTTAAGAGAATTTCAAACTGTCACTGGAAACTGTAACCAGAAACCATCAATGGAATTCGTCCTGGAAACCATCATCGAAAGTCACGTCGGAAACTATCATCGAAAACCGTGTCTAAATCCATCTCTGAAAAAATATGTTACTGGAAATCGTGTCGGAATCCGTCATCGAAATCCATGTCGAAAATCATCATTGGAAACCACACCGGAAACCAAAGTCGAAAAATGCATTCGGGATTTGTAAGGCATTAATTCAGCTCTCATTGGAGTGAAACAAATCAATGAAATTAATAAATAAATAAATAATTTTAAATTTTAAATATATTTTTTCTGGAAAACCGCCACTGGCGCCGGTAAACTGCTTTTGGTTACCGGAAAACAGCTTATTGGTCTCCGGAAATATTATCGGAAAAATTTATCGGCTGTCGAAAAATGGCACCAAAAACCAGTTCGACCGGTGATGACGTGGCACCATATCCTCTCGATGACCAGTCCATCGCCGGAAACCGCTCAGATGATCGAAAACCGTCGACGGTTTACTCCCCAAACACGTCTCGACCACAGTCTAATGGTACCATGATCACAGAGAAATTTAAAAAAAAAAAATGACAATGAGTTTTGAACCCTATAACAGTCACGGGTTTCATATTTAATACTTCAAAAATTCTACAAATTTTGAAGTCACCACATGGCAAGTATTTCCATAACATATTATCACGTGTATATATATATATATATATATGAACACATACATGCCATAAAAACGAAATATAACAAGTGTGTGGTGTTATGACATTATTGAATTTGTGAAGCATTCAAAAAATATTCCTAAACATGGCATTTCTACCAGAATACAAATCCCAAACATACTCTGATACCAATGAAAGAATATTCTAATGATAAACAAAACGAATTTGGATCATTACAGTTCACCATACGGAATTCGAATCTCTACAGCGAAGTGGATCGAACACCTGGAAGTCTGGAACTGTATCACCGATCGGAGGACGATCACGGAATCGGAAAGTCTCCTCTGATCACAATACAATTTACCCACATAATGATTGGAGATGGGAGAAAATTCTCTAGATTTTCTCCACATCTATATATGTGTTTCTCACTCTGTATTGTTCTCTGTTGTGTTTCTCTTATACATACACACATCACATGCACTCTTGTATACACACACACTCTGTGTTTGCATGATTGCTTTCTCATGTCTATTGCATACACAAGATGCCAGACTTGCCATCTTCATTCCAAATACACATTGTGTGTGTATATTTGTGTTGCTTGAGCAGTTTTTAACATTAAATATCTGCTCTCATGCTTGGGTTTGTCATATGGACTTGGGCTTGTCCATGTACAGCCTGTGCTGTTGGCCCACTTGGGTGTCTAAATGGGTTTCCAAGCCCAAACCCAATTATGCCAACAGTTTCCATTTCGTTTTTCCCCATAGTTGTACACTAGTACTTGCCCTTAATCAGTTTCTTAGCTTCAGACATGCTATCTTATTTTATTTTGTTTTTTCCCAATGATTGATCTCATGCTAGTTACAAATATGTCATAAGGATAATTAATTATTTCCCATAATTTTAAACCTGTATGGAGGACCTATGCTAGCATTGTTTTTTTCTTGTTCTTTTTCTTTTTTTGTTGAAAGAAATGAGATGAAATAAAGGTTACGTTCGAGTAATTAATTAATTCGCCTTTTTCACTTTTGATTCAGGAGGTGGTCATAGCTGCTTTAGTGATAGTGATGAAGCAAGGATTCGAGCTAAAAGAAAGAAATTCTGGGAGAAGGCAGTGGATGTACAAGAGCTATGTGGACCAGGTGAAACTTGGTGGGGTGTTAGAGGAGAAATGCGAGATAATTTTAACCACAGTAATACGCCAATCTCCTATGCAGAACATTTTCAGAACAGCCGGTTTGTTGAATCAATTCTAGATGTTTATTGGGAGATCCCTCCAGTGGCTGGTCCTTCCCTCACTCATCAAACAAGATATGATCCTGCTCGTGCACCTAGTCCTATCGTGGAAGATGGCCGTTATGGCTTGTTCCAGCGGCTTGGTTTAGGTAGGCTTGAGACCTCTGTATTTAACGGATATACCCAGATGGTATATCTGCAAATTTCCAAAGAAGAATCATAAAACCAGGAAGAATAGACAAGGATGCACTTTTTTTTTATAGCTTTCCACAAAATTGGCAATTGAGATGTGTTAATATAGTGTATTTACTCGATAGTTTTTCCAGAATGATGCCAAGAATTACTGTTTTAATTGATGTTCATTCAATCTACCATCATCCTCTGATACCATTTTTTCTTTTCTTTCAACATATTTTACCAGTGTCATCCATATATGCATATCATTTTTCTTGTTTTCTGTTATAATCTTGTCGCTTCTTTTTCATCTTCGTTGTGATCTTGTAAAATTGGACTGCAAATCTTCATTGTACTGGGAAATTAAGGCTTAGTTTGGTATTGCTTCCTGAGTTGCTTTTCTGACATTTTGGCTTTTGGAAGAAGTTTAAAATGACCAAAAGCACTTCTATGAGATTTGATCAAACACCGTGGTCATTTTTGGTTTTTTTTGGCTTCTTCCAAAAGCTAAAATGAGAAGCTACATATTGTGACTTCTCCCAAAAGCACCTCAAGAAGCAATGTCAAACTGAGCCTAAGTCTATCATCTCTTTTAGTATTACTTTAAGTCAAGATACATTGGACGATGGTCGGAAATAGAGAATTGAAGACATTAAACAGAGGATTTCTGTCTATAGTCTATCTAACCTCTATTGCATATTTGCATTGAAAAAAGAAAACATTTCTCAGAGAGAGGCAATCAACAAGCAATCCATTTATACATTTAACTTGAATACACAGAAAAAAGATAAAAGGAGGTACAAAAACATAGGCTAAACAAACTTAAACTACTTTAGCCATCTTCTGTCTTGTTGAACTTTTTTTTTTCCAAAATTCACTAAATACAGCAAACTTATGACATTTCAAAAATATTATAACGGTTCTTGAGAGCGAAAAGCTCGACTCAACATGTTTTTTTTTTTACGACGTTTTGAATCCTAAAGACATATACTAGTTTTTTTCCAGTCTTCGGTAGAGATGCTTCGTGCTAAGTTTGGTTCTTGCATTTCTCCATTGCCCTTGGAGCTGCAACCAAGCATATACATAATGAGTCAATTACTAACTTTACAAAAATATACAAATCTCATGTACAGAGAATTTAATTTGGATTCAAAAAATTGTTGAAATTTACCCTCAAAGATGGGAAATCATGTTAGAACAATAAAGACATGGGAGAGATTCGAAAAAACCGAAAAGCCTCCCGAGTAAGAAGGCTTCAGGCTATTTATTTAGTTACGAAACCATAGGGTTATCTTTCGATCTTTGTCCTCGCCGAAATCTCTCTAATGAAGAAGAAAAAAACGATACGTACCTAGTCCAATTGCCTCTGAACCTTTCATGATCCTGAGTCTTCTGCATGATCCGGCGAACATACTGTAACAATAACATACAATAACAGATTAGAACAAAATACTCTTATCTTACAACAAAGCACAAGAAATTAAAATTTGATAATCTGCTAGAGGACATCAGATCGGATGATTTAGATCAAGTTTAGTATAGATTATAAGATTTTGCAAGTGATTATGTGTTAGATTCTGCCAAGTGATTCTCAACTTTCATGTGCAACAAGTTATATATCCGAAATCAGGTTGCAAGGAAAGAACTTTGAGAATTATTAGAGGACTTGGAAAGAAATAATACATGGAAGTGACTTAAATGGTGGGAAGTACTTACCCCCAAGGGACATCCCCGACAAGCATCCAATCGTTATCTTTGTCTTCGTACGTAAGCACGTATTCAGAACTATGGAGAAGATCCTTCAGACGACTCTCACTCAGGCCATCTCGCCCTGGAAGTCCATTAGAATCACACTGACCTGAATTCAAAAACATTCACAAACACAAATCAAGCACCCATTAGAGATAACTCACAAAGAGTTGTTAGGGCTCTTCAAAGGGATCATACCGATGGTGAAACAGCTGAACATCTTCTCAAGAGCCGATGAGAGTTCCATATAATTGCTGCAGGTCTTCAGATCAAGCTTCCTGAGATATGGAGCACCATCCATGCTAACTTTTACATAGAGACACCCGGATCCTGACTTGCCTTCAGCACCACCATCATCATCGTTGTTCTTTGCCAAATTGGAGGCCATAGTGTTCTTCCGGAAGGATCGAATTGGTGGCCATCCCACCACCTGTGCCCTGATTCAGGAAAATTTTGGCTCAACAATGCATCCCAACAAACCATACCCATGTACCAAAATATTTTTCCATAAAGATCAAAACTTTATAATGATATAAGAATGTGAAAAAACCAAAAACAAGCTGAGGAACAACAAATTCTAGTGTGGAAAAGGGACACAAATATATATTTAAAGAGATTAAATATCAAATACTAAGTGAAATTATTTGAAAAAGGTCACAAAAAACAGGAGATTTATCAGAGCCTGCAAAACAACATATAAGGTCCATTATGCATAGAGAGCTAAAAAATTTCCATTAAAAAGAGGTAAAACTTAATTTAACTGAGATAATAGAATTAAATTTTTCTATGAGCCACAACAATACAGAACACAATTCATAAGATAGACTAAAAAGATGTTCAAAAGAACAACAACAAAAAAACCCAAGAAAGAAAATTTTTTGAAGATTGGGCTTACTTTGCAGCAGGAGCACTGGTTGGTTCATTTGAAGCAGGAAGTTGATTCTTTTTCTTCTCTTGAGCTGCTTTTGGAGACTGAGGCAAAACACTGGTTTCTTTAATGATCTTGTTTTTCTCATCCAAACCACCACCTCTAGGTGAGTACAAGACAGCTCCTTTACACAAATCAGCTTCAGATTTTCCATTCATAGACAAACCCCAGTTGGCAGAAGATCCATCAATGGCATCTGAGAAACCCCTTTTAGCACCAGAGACTATGTTCTTCAATGGGCTCAGAGAATACCCTTTAGAGGTGCTGTTTTCAATGTCTTTGCCAAAAAGAGAGACAGAGACCCCATTATTTGTTGGTTTTCTCTCTGGAGACTTGGAACCAGGCAAGCCAAGCCTAAGCTCAGTCTCTTTGAAGTCCAGAAGAGCTTTGTTGCTGCTGTTGTTGTTGTTGCTGCTGCTGCTGTTCTGTTCTGTGGAAAGAGTGGAAGATGAAGAAGAAGAAGGAGAAAGCTTCTCAGAGGCTATTTCCATGGAAGATGCCTCTGCTAAGCCTAAGCCTATGTAATCATGCTCTAATGGTGCAGACATCAAAAAAAGTTGTCACAAATGGAAGCAAAGTTTGAAAATTTATTCAAAGAGAAAGAGGTGGAGGTGCTTTTGAAGAAGAAGAAGATGGAAGAGAAATGGTGAGACAATGAAGCAATTCAAAAGAGGTTGGTGTTTTTGTTAATGGAGAAAAGAAGCTTCTTTGGCCTTTCTGTAGCTACCCTTTGCTGTTTGTTTATCACTCTTTTTATTCTCAAAAATAATTATAATAAATAAATAAAAAGATTTATTTTATTTTTTTATATATATAATTATTATCAGGAGATATGATTACTTTGTTGAAATTAAGAATGTGAAACATTTATCAAAATTTATTAATTTTTTGATTTGTTTTACACTTTTACTCTTAAATCTTACACAGATAAGATAAGTATCTCTCTCTCCCCTCAAATATTGAATTATTATAATATTTATAAATAAATAAATATATGTTACCTTGTTTAATTAAAAATATTTATTAATTTAAACTTAACAAGTTTTGAACAATTGTAATGCAATTTGAGTATAATTTCATTATAAAAATAAAAAATAAAAAATAAATTGGCTTTTAGTTTTTTCTTTTTAATAAATTTTTGCATTCAAAAACTATTTTTAAAATATTTTATAATTAAATCAGTTAAAAAGTAATTAAAAAAAAAGTATCTAAATTTTGCTTCATATAAATATGAAATCTAGATTTCTACATGTGTTGGATTAAAATTCAACTATTTAAAAAATAAGCCTTTGAAAATTTTAAAATTTTGGGGAAAAAGTGAACGGTCAAGGTCTACCAAAACCTGTCGAAATCAATTAAGAATAGATAGATACAGATTTTCTCTCCTACAATTATATAAATACTGTATAATAAAAAAAATACAAAATATCAACTATATATAATATTTCAATTTGAAAGTATAGTTTTTTTTTTTTTTTATGACAGCTAATATATACAAAAAATAATTAAATAAGAATAATTTTTGGTCTGTTATATTATATAAAAAAATAAAAATAAAATAAAATTGACAATGAAACTTTTTGATATGCTTTGTTGTTGTTGTACGTACCACCTTTTTTAAATCTAAAAGTCCACCGACACCTCACTGAGAATTCCCGGCAACCTTTTACACACTGTTTCTGTCTCTCTATTACTTTATTTTATTCTACTTGTATAATTTTATCTTTTAATTCCTTCCTTGCTAACCTACGCTGCCGAATCCAGCCCGGTGCATTTTAGCAAGAATTTCTTTAATAAAGTTGCAATACAAACAATGAAACAAATTGTAAGAAATGATTTGATCATAAAATTAACAAAAGTTGTCCCTTTGTTTTAGAAAATTTTTACTAACTTTTGTTTTAAGGTCTAAAACCGAGTTAGAATCAAATATCAATACTGAACTAGGTTTGTTTATGTTTGATTTTTCCAACAGAACTCGATATGTTTAGTTTTCATTATTGAAAACCAAACGTATATTTTACTAAGCCGTGTAATTATTATTTTTTTTTGGAGGATATTCCTAATATTTGGTAAATGTTCTATATTGCTATAAAGCTTTAAAAAAAAAGTAATTATTTTTATTTTTATTTTATTTATAAGGTTCCATATAGACATAAACTATAAAAAAAAAAAAAAAAAAAAATGGATCTTTAAAAAAAATCATTTACACTTTTTTTATAAATTAAAGGTTAATTATCCAAATACTAAAAAAATCACAATTAAAATGATATAATTACATAACATCATCTCTTAATTCTAGCAATACCGATATCTTATAATAATAATATACATATACATATATCTTTACGTGTGAGAGTATATATCCGAGTCTCGTATACAATGTTTAATCTCGCAAATCATCTGATTGGTGTATAAATCAAGTGTGGGATCTCATACATTTTTTTGTGTAAGATTCAATGCTGTAACGTTATAAAGTTGGGATCTCGGAAATGATAATTAATATATATATATAAATAATTATGTATAATTATATATGTCTAATATTTTGGGGGTAATTTGTAGACTAATTATTTTTAACTGTAACGTAGCAGTGGATTGTCGGGGTGAATCTTTTCTTACCACGCCTGTATCTAACCGCAATAATTGTGTAATCCCAAAACACTCGATCGCGTGCGACATCTAATGGTCTACAACGACCGCAACAACCGACCGTCCAGATGTTTCCACGTCAAATACTTGTACTGGTAGTTAGGGGACATAACGGCGTTTTGTTTTGGTTGGAGTTGACGGAATAAAAACGGACATTCAAATTACACTAATAATTGGGTCATTGACCCGTTGACCCCCGTGATCAACCCGATAACTTGACCGTTTACTCTATTTTCTTTTGACCTCTTTTGCTTTTTAACATTTTCTTTCTCTTTTTTGACTTAAAAAATTTTGTGCCCTTATTTTCAAAAAGAATAAAAAATAACAAAATTGTGCCCTATATTAAATCAAATTATTATTTTTTGCTTATATTGCATGCATGTTATAAAAAAAATTAAATTTCAATTATGGTATAATTGTTATAGATTTTATACATTATAACCCAGAATCTCATGTCGTAATTGATTTAAAATAATTTATTGAAATTTTTTAGCAATAAATAAAGTAGTATTTGGTCATGATCTAAAATTATAATCAAGAATCTATTAATTAATAGATATATTAATTAATTGATAAATTAATATTTATTAATTTACAGAGATACTTAAGGTTTATATCGACAACATCAGCAAAAATTGATAATAAATACTTCCTGATTATGGAGCCGATAATTGAGTTGATAATGATACGACAACTTTGGAGTTCTATTACATGTAAAGAAACACTCAAAACATTAGTGACACTAAATATTTTTTAATTGCAATATGAAAATTCAACCGCAAACTTTTAAATGTATTACAAAAATTTTGAGATGAGATCCAACTAAACTTATATTTCAAGAAAAACAAGCTACAATAAATTCACATTTTAAGAAAACATCATAGTCAATCTATATATACATTTAGTCAGAAATAAAAAATTAAGATATACATTTTAACGAATTATTAACTTATGAAATAAGTGGGACCACGTATCCTTACAAAGAATGTATTGTCTTGTAATTGAATCGAAATTATTAATTTATCTCCTTAACCAAAGTTAGGAGCAGCAAATGTTTTTTATTTTTTTAAAATAGTTTAGAAAAACATTCCAATTATTTGACATACTTCCTTAAGATATTTTATATCCATTGTTTCCGAAAACAATAACATTACATCAAAATCATTAAATTAGACAAACTCCATATGTCCCACAAAATGTCATCATACTTCATAAGTATATACATAAGACTAATCATGTGTGAGGATCTTACAGAATTTGACTTTTTAACGTTACAACTTACAAAGTTGATATCCTGATTTTGTAACGTTACAAAGTTGAATCCCATATGAAAAAACGTGTGGGATCTCACGATTACAACAGATCAAAGTTATATGTGTATATATATATATATTAAAAAACAAACAAACAAATAATTTAAAAAAAATAAAAAAAAAGAAGGTAATTTCTTATTTTATTTTATTTTAATTTGTAAACAATTAAAGGGGTTCAATACATTGCATCACACTAGCAAGCCGCCCACTCATGGTAGGTACAAATCATTATTATTATTCATTCACTATTTCACTCTCTCTTCTTCTTCTTTTTTTCTCAATTCCAATGGGCTGCTTCCTGCTTCCTGCTTCCTCAATACCATAATATCATAGTTGAAAAAACTTTCAACTTCTTATTAAATATACAAATATTTTTATTTTATATGAATTTAATTATCATTATATCATAAAGTCAGGAAAAACTTCCACATAATCTCCACATCCAAGATGCTGTCTCATCCACCAAGAAAAAAAGTGAGATCCAAACAACCAATCAACTCCAAAGAAAATCCCATGTTGAGCATGCTTGTAATCACCCATATGATTTCTTTGATATCTTGTCTCTAAACAATATGACTTCAACCAAGCTTTATTGGGATTAAAAGAATTATTATATTAGGTTAAATATTAGATTCTCCCTTTTGAGGAAATATATATGCTCCAAATCCCCTTAAAATATTGTGTTTATTTATTTATTTATTTATTTTATATTATTGTAAACTAACTAGATAACATGCCACTTTAATTTGTTTTTGGAGAAAAAACTTGTATGAGACGGTCTCACTGTCACGTGGTGAGACCGTCCAATAAAAATGTGTCATTTATATTATGAATATAAAAATATATTTTTAAAGTATCATATATCACACTTTCATATATTTTTAAGTATCACATTTCATATTTTCATTGAACGGTCTCATCGCCACGTCAATGAGACTATCCCATACAAGTGTGTTTGATAGTATCTTTCAATAGTTTAAAAGGGTTCTTAATTATGATAGACAATAGTATTTTAAGGTAAATAAGAACATCAATAATGCCTTTTGAGGTACCACTCAAAAGTGATTATAGGTAATTTTTGGGGGAAAAAAAAAACACTTTTACTTGAATATGAAGATGAAGATGTTGTTGCTTTTTTTTTTTTTTTTTTTTTTTTCCTAAAAGTGATTATTATTAATTTAATTTATATTTGTACATTAGATTATTGATGAAGTGGGGAAGGGTGTGTGATAAATTAAAATTTTATAAAAAAAAAAAATGAAATATAAAAACTTATCAACTTTTTCCTCTTCTCTTTTACAAGTAATACATCTTATCAACTATTTACATATGGATAAGAAACTGAGAATATATTAACTTAAATTTCAATATCGAAACTGTTTATTTACTTTAATTGAGTAGTTACTGATTAGACTAATGACCTCTTTTTTTTCTTTTTTTTCCCTTTTTTTTTTTAATTCTCTTGATTTAATAAAATTCTCAAATGTTAAGCATAAAAAAGAGTAGTAACTAGTTAGACATTAGTGACACGTATATCACATGCTTGAGCAATAGTTTTAATCGAGTTTTAAAAAAATGATTTGACGCAAATGACCTCTTGCTAATGTGGTGTGACTCTCTTTTGGGAGACTTCACCACCACGGTTCAACGCCTTTAGTGTGGGTGCCCTTTCCCCATTTATAGGAGCAGTTGTCCGGGTTGTGGCTGTGCTAGTAGGGTCCATATTCTCGTAGAGTCCCGACAGTTGTTGTAACTTAAAAAAAAAAAAAAATGATTTGACATCTTTGAAATTTTGAATGGCTTTCTATATATGAAAATTTCATGGATTTTTTTTTTCTTTATTGCTACCATTTTATTTTTCTTTGGGTAACTTGATCACATTCTATCCTTTATTAATCTTTTTAGTCAAAGTAAAGGCAAGAAAAAGTTGAGGGTTTCTAGTGGAGGTACATTAATTATTTGTGTTTAAGCAATAATTCTGTTTATGAACATTGTAGTTGAAAAGGTTTTAATTGTAAATTATTATAATTACTATTTTTATAAAGATGAATTTTCAAAATCAATCTAATATCTTGATCAATATATTTTCTTACAAGAAAATTGAATTTTCAATTTGAGTAATAGTAATCGACTACAATTTATATATATATATATATCATCATACAAGAATTTTTTTTAAAAAAAAATCATATTTCTTCTTCAATTGAAAAACAAAATTTAATTCTATATAATTATGAAACATATCAATCTTTTTACCTATTTTTCCTCTTACAATTTTCACTCAATATTGGTGGGTTGTAATCTTATTAATTGCAGTCAATTGCTTTTTATTTTTTTTATTCTAAAATGCTTTAATTAAAGATATTTAAATTATGCAAAGGTAGGCATTAATTTGAAAATGAATGGTGGCCCATTTGTCCTCCACATTCTTTATTAAAAGGTAATAAATAGCTCTACTGTTTATTTATACCAACAAAGAAAATAAAAAATCTTCTGTCCCTCCATTTTCATTAGGATAACTTCCATTTCTCTGGCTTCTACTAGTGAATCCAAATCCAAACCAGCTTCTTTAAATTTATGAAATTTATAGTAACTACTGTTGTTTGTTATCTTTTTTTTTTTTTTTTTTTTTTTGAGTGAAACAAAGATTACAAACAACCACGACAATCAGCCGAAACGAACGAACTAACAAACTGAGGAAAATCCTCCAGCTAAAACATGTCCTCTAATTAACACAAATTTAATCATTTGAGTTTTAATAGCACCATGTATTTTTGAAAATACCCTTTAAATAAATTTTTAAAAAACTCATTATCTTAATTTATATGTGAATATAAATTGGATTGTAAATGTAATAGATGATTTTGATCATAATTAATACTAGTATATCATAGCCATCACTATAAATATTGTTGGAATTGTTGAACAGTTTATTTATTTATTTTACTGTTTTAAAAAAATATATTGGAACGTGGTAGATGATGCTAAACAGGTATCAGCTTAATGTCTCGGTACCTATTGATTGCGATCACTAACAACCTTATCTTTTTTTTCGACAGTATTAATTATCTATCCACCTATTTATATTATGTATTTTTTGAAGTTTTTTTGATATTGATAGGATTCGAATAATTTGCTTTAGTCTCAAGCTCGTCCATTTATCAGCTGAACTACACTCCTGGAACACTAGCAACCTTGTCGGAAGGAAAGAAAGAAAGTAGAAAGAAAAATTAGTAATAATATGCTATAGTCAATAATACTATATATACACACTATGGCACTCAAATACCGTGTGAAATTCATACACGGAATCCATTTTAAAATTTTCAACAAAAAAAAAATAAAATAAAATTAGATATCATCATCATCTCTTTCACAAAAATGTACATTAATCATTTAAAACAAATATTGCTTCCACAAATTTGGTTATTTTAATTTCCCAAATTTGTAAGAAAATAGAGGGTTTGAAGACAAAATTAAGAATACCAATTTTAGAAAGATAAATAAAATTTTCCATTTAATTATGTAATACATTGTAAGAAAGAATCTTATCATATGTGGCTGCTTTCTTTGACTATTGATCACACACAAAAGAGGGGGAATGTGGGATCCACCGTTGCGATGGGTCCACGTGGCACGAGATGCTGGCTGCTGGGTCCCTCACAATTGGGTGGTAATTTAGGTTACACATCCAGCTGCATGTGTCCTCTCCTAGTCTCCTCTAGTCCTCGGTATATATAATTGGGTGCTCATACCCTACAATTTGATGTTAACAATACTTTACCTATTGAGGGATCCTTTATATCAAAGCATTTTAATCAATTATGATAAAAAAGAAAAAAATTATGAATATACTTTTGAAAGAAATTTGAAATTTTTTTTTAGGACTAAAACTATTTTAATTTATCAATTTTTTTTTTTTTTTGAAGCATTAAAAGAAGGAGTGGGACATAGAAAAAAAAAAATATATATATATATATATAGTTTTAGAGTTAAAAATATTCAAAATGTTTTCGCCATTGTGTTTTATTGTTCTTAAAATAAACCCGCATTAAAATTTATTGAAATTGATTGAAATTTATCAAGGTTCCTTAATGATAATTATGTAAAGGACCCCTCATTGAAATTGATTGAAATTCATTAAATGAATGTCTTTGTATTGTATATTTGTATATGCTAATTAATCTCAATCTAATATCTTAAGTATAATAAATTTATTTATTTTGATAATTAAACATTTTATTCTGGTCATAAATTTTACTTTATTTTCATTGGTATAAAATTTGTGTTAAGTATAATGTTCATGTATCTGAAATAACATTTGTACTTTGATCTTAATGGATTTTGTTTTGCTACAAAAAAATGAAAACTAGTGAAGGAGTATATGACGTAAACCAATAACCTTATTGATATGGGTGTAAGTAGTTCATCATTGATACATCTTAAACTAGTGAAGGAGTATAATTGTAAGTTGTTATAGTTCTATATGCTTATATGGATACTATTTTTGTTATAGTTTGCTTATATGGATACTAGGAAATGTAGCTAGTTTGGTCATGTCAATAAACAATAAACATAGAGTGATTAGTAGAATATTCGTAGTAGTACAATATATTATTTTATTTATTTGTTTGAAGTAATGTTCATATCAGATATTTTTTTCTCATAATTTTTTAGTTTTAAATAACGTGTAAATCTTCTTTAATGGTTGACAATAGAGTTAGGTTTGGTAAGGTTTTAACCGAGCCGTTCTAGATCAAACAATACAAATATTAAAAAAAAAAAAAAAATACATAAACTTGTAAATGTACGATGTTAGATGTAAGATAATTGTTTTAAAATTAGGCATCAAAGTTACAATTTTATACATATATATCCAAAAACAAATAGTACTAATTCATATAGCAATATGGATTGCTTTCAAAAAAAAAAAATATATATATATATATATAGCAATATGGACCCCATATATATATATATATATTAAACATATTTTATTCTTGCTAATTGCTATTGGTCATATGTTAAAAGTGTTGTTTTTTGATATACATAAAACTTGGTGGGTCTCACTTGCTAGCCACCATTAGAACAGTGAACACAAGTTGCAGAGGATGATCATATCAAAACTTCAAAGGAATTCAACTATTCAAGTTGATGTGGTACCTAAAAGGGTAAGGTTATTCTTTCCCATGTGATTATGACCCCATTTTTTTAAAAAAACTTTTGTGGAGATTAAATGGTGACCATTAGATTATCATCACTCGCATAGTTTTCCTCGTGTTGATGAGCATGTCGAAATTAATTATCACTGTAATCTCAGTACGGATATCTACTCTCGTATATACCAGAGAGATATTTAATTACTCCAACAATAACATCGTGAATATTTCCCGATCCCACACATGCTTATAAAATGTTCATGATGGAACACTACCACAGCTAAGAAGAGACGTGCAAGTATGAATGAATTAATTTTAAGTTTCTAAACAAAAAATGAAGGAAGGTTAATTACCTCTATATTATCCCAAAATGATTTTGAAATCTATAGAATATGATTTAAGTGGGAATCTTCCCAAAAATGTACCAAGCAATCAAACATGAGAAACATCAAATTGAAAACAGTTTATCTACAAGGTTTTTCTCTGAATTGTTTCCATCAATGGACAGTGACAAATTAATTAAATCAAAAAACATGGTTGCATGTGGAAATTATTTATCATGATCTCTAAATATATGTATTGAAATCGTTTTCAGTTTTACATTGTTGGTTTTTTTGGCCGCCACATATTTGAAATTATCAAAACATACAGTAGATCGATCCAGAATAATAATGTGATTGTTTGTGGATTTAAATTGTTTAGAAGAATTGAAGTCAATATGATCAGTCCAATTAAGCTTCTGGGAGCTTAATCGATCAGCTCCTATAATATAAAGTTGGTGTGAATGTCCGTGCTTTATTTTAGTTCAGAAGTCAAATCTCAATTGTTGGATGGATTGGCAATGAGTGAATTAAATTGAAAACAAGCGGTATATTAATCATTTACGATATTGATCCAACAAATTAGAATCCACAACAGCATATACATACATTAGAGTTCTCACATGTAAATATCCGAACTATGTTTATAACGTTACAGAACCGACCCTGTAACGTTAGTACGATACAAAGTTATAAAAGGGCGTTACTGTATAAGAGGCACAACTTGACCAACAGAAATATAAATAATTGGGAATTTTGGTCTGATTTGAAGGTTTCAAAATAGTGATGATGTACCCTTTTAAGGCCACAGGAATGGGTCATTGAACATGTGATTTTGTGATTTATGTAATCAAAAACACTGCTGCTGCTGCTGTTGTTGTTGTTGAATTGAAATGAATTATTGCTGAAGAAGATCATGATCAAGCTGCAATGCAAGTGACATACATATCATTCAGCTAAGGTTTTGAAATTTTGGGATCACGATTCACAATTCACAGCTGCCCTCTGGACCCTCACAGCAATAATGGTAGCTAGGTCCCAATATATATATATTGCCTTCCAAGATAGAAGAATTTCTAACTATATACATACATATATCTGCCGTACAAATAAGTTGTCGGTAGATTTTATCTTTAGAACAAGTTTTTGAACTTTGTAATAATAAACTTTTTTAGTCCTAAACGGTGCTCATTTAATCACGTTTTTGGTTTGAATCGCCGTACTTTAGATGTTATATCTATAAAAAAAAAGGTCAGATATAATCGTGATCGACACTTTTGTGGTTGTGTTATTTGTGTATTTGGTACATGTCTATTTATTTATAAAATTGTCACTCACTCGATTATATGATAGAATAGTAAAACTTTCAAACCGACAACCCAAGACGATAGAAATTATGCCATGCACCAACACTTTTATTTTTCTTTATTCTTTTTTTAAAAAGTGATTTTTCCATAAAGTAAAATCTTTAATTATGTAGATAATTAATCACCAAAATGCTGATCAGTTGAAAACAATTATTCAACTATGCTATGCTAATGAATTGATCAGGAACATGTTTATTTAAGCTCCTAAAGTGATTAATTAATTTGCTTTAAAATAATGATTACTTTGATTATAATTACTTAACAAAGCTTAACAAAGCCAATTATCACAGTTTTAAAAAAAAAAAATTACATATATAAAGTAAAATGCCAACTTTCCGCAAAGCACAAGTGAGATCTGACACCAATTGGGTAAAGGGTTAGAATACAACTCCCATTAAAGGAGAGGTATCTATCTCTCCACACTTTACGATTTAATAGGTAAATGTGAAACTAGAACCCTTATCACAGACGAGAAATGAGAAATGGTTGTGTGAAACTAAAATCCTTGTCATAGACGAGAAATGAGAAGTGTACAATCACTTTGTTAAGAGTCAACGTGCCATCGTAAAAATACTGTGTTAATTAGTCGTAACTCGTAAATGTTAGAAAGAAAATGATGGGAAGAGAATAAATGTTGTGCAAATATGTATAATTATCAGCCAGCTTGCAGTCTAATTAAACCAAACAACAACATATATAATTTTCAATTATTGCCAATCAAATTAGCAACAGTTTTGATTAAATTGACCAAGATATCAATTGTGTGTGGAACCTCATAATTAAATCTATAGAGGCATCGTATTCCAAAGGAATATTGATAAATATACATATAGTTGTCATTGTTATAAATGAAACAGTGACTGGTATGGTATAGAAGTCGATATTGATATCGTAATATAAATAAATAAATAAATTTATTTATTTATTTGTTATACGATCGACATGAAAATATATATATTGATATATTGATGTTACGATATGAAAACGTGTACGATATGTGACTAATTAAATGACGTATGATTATCACACAAATCAAATAAAAATCTATAACATTTTAACGAGGATTTATAATCCTCCCAATTCATTCAACACGTCTTCTAAATCAATTAATACCTATTTTTGTTTTTATATTTTTTACTCCACTCTGTCTTCTGATCTCCAAATTCTTCATTCTCCATTCACCAGCACATAGTGCTTATTGAATCACACATCAAAACTTTTCAGAACTAAGACTTTTTTTTTTGTCCATTTTTATTTTTGTTGAAAGTGATTTCCAATATAAATGTTCTCTACCAAATGGTATATATTTAGAGAAAAAAAAATTATCTTTCATTTTTTTTTTTCCTATAAGGCATTGTTAGAAAATCATTTAATATTAAAATGACTATTTTTCAAAAAACTATCTTTTTTAAATTATCTTTTATATATTTAGATATTTTGTTAAATTATCTTTTTTATGTTGAAGTATTACAAAAACTATTACAATAAGACTGTCGAGACATATTCAGATCAAACAATACATGTGCGGGCCCAGATATCTAGTCCTATAACTCGGGAAGAAAACTCCTCACATATGACACATGCTTGTAAAATGTGCAAGGTGGGATTTAAACCCCTCACCAGTTATATGGAAGGAAGATGCACTACTAGCTCTGCTAAGAAGTGATATGTAAAATTTAGATCTCTTAAAATATTAATTTTTTTATAGTACCCAAAATATTCTATAATGTCATAGATTCTGATTCTCTCAAAACTGACAAAAATAGCCATGAAATTACTTAATTGATTTAGGTTGACAATATCCTAATTCGAGATACGTGGTGTGTGTATACATATATATATATATATATAGCTTCTCATGTGCATACTATATATATAGCTTCTCATGTGCATACTCTCTGACATAAAGTTATATACAAACTTAATCAAAATTCAAGGGATGTACGTGGCTGATATAAGGTTATATATAAACTTAATTATCACCTTTCGATCAATAATGTCCATGTCCACTCTCTTATCAAAATAACTAGAAAATCCACAGATTGGGAATCTTTTCAAGTGTCAAAGGGTGATATGATATCACAAAGTGGTGAGATTTCAAGATGATCAAATTTGTCAGAATATGATTGAAGGAATGTTAATCAATTACCAAAGCAGTATTGGAAATTTGAAGTGTTTATCACTTTGAAAATGGTCTTGTTTTTTATGTTGATGTAATGTAAGTGCTTAATTAGTTGGCACCGGAAACTTTATATATATATCTTGAAATTCTCTGCATATATGAATCTACAAAATTGGTCAGAATTTTTGTATGGAGATAGAGTTCTTATTGATGGAATCTTGTGAACAAGTGTGTGTTATTTTTTTCTTTTCGAATTGAATCCCACCATGCTCATTTTACAGCATGTGTGGGGAGTTTTCTATCCAATGTTGTGGGAGTAAATATCTCTCGTTATGGAAGTATATATCCAGACCGCACATATAACGTTTGATTTCGACAGCTTCCAGCAAATCTCAACCCTTTATTGTGATATTGTATAAATTGAGTGATGATGGTGACAATGGAGATTAAAATATATGTTAAACATATGTGTTATTGAATCATAGAAGCTCAAAAATTCTATTAATAAACTAAATAAACTTTTCATGAATTTTCATATATTTCTTAAAAAAATTCTCCTAACCATTATAAACGCGGATCAAACCGACATATAACTCACGATTGATACGTATAATTGGGGATTGAATTGGACAACACATAGATGAACTATTTATGTCATTATACCTAGAAAAAGCACCAACTAATTATATCAATAATAAAAGCCACCAAATTAATTAAAAACATTCTGTCAAGCCTTGAGAGAATGTTGTCGACAAAACCATGTCCAGCAAAAATCAACCATTCAATTTTGCCTAAAAAAAATCAATCATCATAAAATAAAATAAAATAAAAAATCTATTGAAAGGAATAAATAGGTGAAGTAGTTATAAAATTTAATGAGAAAATTAAATCACATTAAATTTTATATACTTTGATTCTTTTCACTGAAGATAATGATTGAAACCTAATCATAGTCAATTAGATATTAAAAGTTATAGCATTTATATTCTGGCCAAAATAAACCACAAATTTTGGTTTCATGCACTGTTTATTTGAGATAATGTCTATATCCAGAATAGTCATTAAATAGTTATAGAGAATAAGGTGATAATTGTACCAAAAAGAAACTTAGATCATTAATTCACCTATCATCTAGTACTGGATTTGTATAATTGTGGTCCTGATTAATTGAACCAATATCGTCTAATAAATGTAGTAGTTGCATAGACGAGATCATGTTGGTCCAGTGATAACCGGTAAACCCACCACACTTGCACCATAAGGTTGCAGGTTCAAGTCCCCCGTCTCTTTAAAAAAATCTCAAATTTATGTAACAGTTTAGTATTACCAAAAAAAAAATTGAAATAGTTGCATTTGCTTTTTGCAAAAAAAATAAATTCAAATCGCTGTTCATAATTCTAGAAACACATGAACCTCATATGCAGTACTTTGTAATTGTTATTATACTCAAATCAAGTAAATTTGAATCGTTTCAAATTCAACCGAAACCTCTCTTAACACTATGAGAAAGTAATCATATTAAATAACCGCTAAGTGAACCCAATATTAACCGATACTCAACCGATGTGAAACTTCTTATAAACGCGGGAAAATGTTTGGAAGTTGGAGATGGTGTTTGAGGGAGTTTTGAAGACCAAGAAGACCTTAAGAAGAAGAAAAGCGATATCCGTAGCATTGTGCATTAGACAGCGGTCTAGGGAGCGTTGTGCAATAGAAAGCGATGTGCAATTGCATAGTGGTAAGGACAACGGTCCAATTCCAGAAGCCTCCGTTGTCGAGAGTGCTGTGGGAAGTTGACAGCGGCGGGTAGTGGTTTCCTACGGTTTGCTAAAACATGGTGCATGGATCGCAGTTTTTTGAGCGGTCAATTCCAAGTGACTTGTAATGATGCAGGGTGAACGTGACCCAAACTGTAGTCAATCATAAGCATGTGTGAAACAGGAAATCTTCAACGGAAAAAGAAGTTATTTCTTTTGGGAAGTTCTTGTGCATAAAGGAAATGGAAAGGAAAAGATCGAGTTTGTCTTCATGCTGAACATGAAAGTCTTGTGCGTAAAGGAGAAGCACTTTGTGTGAAATAGAAAGTCTTATGCATGAAGAAAATGATTTCCTTGTAGGTCTTAAACATCCCTAGTACTCTAGTAGAAATACATGTAATATTTGTTTATTGAGAGTGGAGCAAAAAGAACACCTGTAACATCAGAGAATGGGTGGATCCGGGGGAAGAAAACTGGGAATATCCGAGGAGGGATCCGGAAAATATATGGGGATCAAGAGGGAGATCTGTGAGTGATATTCGTAGGAGACCTAGGGGGATATTCAGGAAGAGGTGTACTCGAAGGAGGACCCGTTGAGCATTGTGAGTTAAGAGTTAGGATGTAAGCTCAGTTGTGAGCTTGGGGGTGGGGGGCTCGGTAAGGCTCGATTGTTTGGGGGTTTGGGTTGTGAGAGAGAGAATTATGGAGTATATAGTTGTAACAATTTATCATATAGTGGAACTTTCTCTATCGTCCTAACTCTTGACGGCCCATGGTTTTTTCATTGATTTAGGGTTTTCCACATAAATCTTGTGTTGTGTGTGATGGTTTAATTTTCTCTCATCTTATTTTCTGCTATAGACATTATTATTTATTATGTTGTAAATATTAGTCATGTCACTTCCGTGATCATTGGTTCAAATTCCCAACACGCTATACCAGAAAATTTGAATTTATAGATCGGTACTCAAACAACAGTATTGAGCCTTCTAACAAATATTATTGGGCTTAAATTAGATTATACTGAGCTTTCTATCCTCCATGTTTCTACAACATGATAGAAACCCTAATTGAATACTATATCTGTTTCCGATATTTAGCTGCACTACCAAACCACCTTTAAACTTTGCCATATGTATTAATCATTTATTAATTGAAATGGTCCATAATCAAATTTTCTGCTGGATTTTCTAGTTGAGCCATAAGTGGGAGCAGAAAGGGCAAATGTTGTTGTTTTAAAAATAAAAACAAACATCTAAAGCCGGACAGATAAGGGGTCTGTTGAGACTTGAGATCTATCGAGATAAAACAATACATGAGTGGTCCTCCTATACACGGGAAATATCTATTCCCATAAAAACCATGGAAACTTTAAGAACCAGGAAGACATTGAAGAATCACTTATTCTAACTTCTAACGGTGGCAAAACTAATCTAATTGATTACAAATTTTCAAAGATACTCTTATAATTTGAGCTTTTATTGGATTATTAGATTGTGAAAATACGGTAGCTCCCGACAGATTTTTAACCCGTTTTACGTCAATTTTTTTAAAAATCATTACGGAATTAACATAAACTTGTCATCTGAGGTCCGTGGCACATAGGCCAAAATTTGAAGGGCCGAAAGCTGTGTTTACGAATTATATGATTAAATGATGAGACTTTTTAAGATTCAATTTCTTCGGCTTATTTTTAAATGGACCAACTTGGCCCATTAGAGGCTCTCACATGATATATGATAATTGTTTGAACACCTTATCAAATATTAAAAATATATATATATATACGAGGGTGGCTAAGAAAGCAATATTATTTATTTTCAATATTTATAGTTTTATTTTTAAAACTCCTCTTTATTTGCACCATTTGATTGAAATCTAATGGATATGAATCAATTTTGTATAGTTACGGACTTTATATAGTCAACCTTATATTAATGATACCACATGAAGTAGGCTGGTTGTCATTTGTCAATGTGTAAAACCTCATTAATCATTTAATAAAATGTTTACAGAGCAATCTAGTGCCAACAATGTCGATATGTCCGAGTGGTTAAGGAGACAGACTCGAAATCTGTTGGGCTATGCCTGCGCAGGTTCGAATCCTGCTGTCGACGTTTTTCTGCTTTACCTTTAAATTAATTTTTTTCCCATCTTACCCTTACTTTTTAAGAAGACAAATTTGTCCTTTCACTTTTCAGATTTTTTTCCACCTTTCTTTTTCAAAAATATTATTCCCATTCTCTTTTTCTGTCTTTTTTTTATGTAGGGACCAAAGAAAAAAAAAAAAAAACAAACAAACAAACAAACGGTCAACAAGCTATTGAAAAAGAGTTATATAAAAAGACCATAACTACAAAATACTATGCAAACCAAATTAACCTCAAAAATATTATCAAACAACAACCCCCTGAAAAGAACAATATTTATGTCACAACATAGTTGAATGAAAAAGAAAGAAGTGCTATGAAATCCTTTCTTAATAGAAGTCATAAATAACACGAACTTTCTTGCCGTCAAATCAATATGTTAACTTTAACGGTCGACTAACTTTGACCATTAAAAAGCTAAATATACTCTTGCTAGATCATCACAAACATTAAATATTTTTTTTAATTAAAATTGAAAAATAAAATATATTTTTTTTAAAAAATAATAATCTACCGATGGTGGAGCAGAAAACAATAGATCTTTGACAATCTCCTACTTACCAGAAGAAATCTTCGTCAATCTTTGAGATCGATCTCCTGCAGTTCGTAGAGGAAACTCCTTTGTGAATTGAGAAAGTTTCCGTAAACGGTCAATATATTATCTTTTAAAAAAAAAAATTAATTTATCAATTTTTATTTAAAAATATGCTATGTCTGGGATTATGTGATAAGGGTATATTTGGTTTTCCATATATTAAAATTAGTCAACCGTTAAAGTTAACGGATTGAATTAATGATAATAGATATTTATGTTAATTTAGGGTATCTTTTTAAAATATTGCTATATAGTGCAGAAAAACTTTTCACAAACACTTGATGGCATGATGTGTTGCTGCCTAACATAACTGGACTAGATGTCACCTTGTTTGAAATCTTTTTTGAATGACTTTATTTTTTTTTTTTTTTTTTTTTGAAGGTACAATCGAAACAGAAAGACAAACAAGCAGTTGGAGCCTACAAAGGCAAATCCAACTGGACCGCATTCCGGACACAAGGAGGGAATTCCTCCATCCAGAAAAGGTCCTCATCTTTCGTAACGGCAAACTTGGCTAAACCATGAGCAACACCATTGGCTACTCTAGGAACATAGCTAACTGATTTTATACTAAGACTGGAAATTAGAGAAGCAATATCAGCTAATATAACTCCACACGTCGAATTCAAATGGCTTCTCTCATTGATTCTGCTAACAGCAACCATTGCATCCGACTCAAGCACACACGGGGCCAGCCCACAATCCCGACTGAAGACCAAACCTTTATAAATAGCTAAAATCTCAGCCATAGTAGCATCAAATCCCGCAACCAAACAAATAGAACATGAAGCTAAAACAAACCCCAAGTGATCTCTGATTACCACACCAATCCCAATCTTACCACCCAAACAATCCACTGCCGCGTCACAGTTAATTTTGTAAAAATCCTGATCCGGAGGTCTCCACGAAGTACACCCAATACGCGCCAATGTCGGAGGCAGCTGGTGCTTCCCTTCGCTGTCACGAAATTCAGAAAGAAAAGCTTTACTCCAAACCACAACATCCAACACTTCCTGCATTTGAGACCCATGCACCACCAAATTCCTCACAAACCAAATTCTCCACAAAATTATACAAAACAGACCCAGCTCTTCCACAGAAAGCACAGCATGACAATCCAAAATGAGATCAAAAAAATTAGAAATACCTCCATGAATCTGAACTGCAGTAGGCAGCCATTCCTTACGAGCTGACTTGAGAATTCTGCACCCCCACAAAGCATGGAAAGTGGTCTCTCCCATACCCTTACACATCGGACATCTATCCACCACCAACATCCCATGATGGGCCAAATTTGCCATAGACGGAATCCAATTAAAACAGGCTTTCCATACAAAAATTTTTACCTTCAATGGGATATGCAGCTGCCACAATGATCTCCACCAACTCTCCAGCCGAGCACAATTAGAGGAGGTAGGATGATGCTCAAGAGACTTACCTACCTTATAACCACTCTTCACTGTAAACACACCAGAATCCTCATAATGCCACAACAACACATCCTTGGCAGTGTTATTACCCAGCGGAATTTGTAAGATTGAACGAGCATCCTCATCAGAGAAAACCTGCTGAATCAGAGGGACATCCCACCCACCCGAAGCAGACACCAGTTGAGCCACCTTCGCTGCAGCACCTAAAACAGGAGAAGACAAAATCTGAAAAGAAGAAGGCCGCGGAATCCATTTATCAGTATATAAACTGATATCATGTCCACCTCCCACTCTCCAACGCAAACCAGAATTCAACAACTCTTTGCCCCAATTCAAACTTTTCCATAGAAAAGAAGCCGAATTTTTAGAAGGAGCTGCCAGGAAACTATCATTAGGGAAATAACAGCCTTTCAATACTTTAGCAGCAAGGGAATCAGGACTTTTAAGAATTCTCCAACACTGCTTAGCCAATAAAGATTTATTAAAAATTTCTAAATCCCTAAAACCCAACCCACCATCCCTTTTGGATTTACAAAGACGTATCCATGTGCACCAGTGGATTTTTCTCTCTTTCCCACTACTCCCCCACCAAAACCTAGCACAAAGCCGATGTAATTCATTAATCAAACCCTTCGGAAGTCGAAAAAGACTCATTGCATACGTGGGAACTGACTGTAAAACAGCCTTAATCAATATTTCTTTTCCACCTACTGACAAGAACCTTTCCCCCCAACCTTTAATTTTCCCCCAAACACGATCCGCAATCTCTGAAAACAGTTTTCTCTTACTTCTGCCAGCAAAACAAGGCAACCCCAGGTATTTTTCGTGACATTCCACTAAACTCACCCCAACAATCCTAGCCAACCTAATCCCTTCCTCATACGAAATGGACGGACTAACACATAATGAAGATTTAGCAAAATTAACCTGCTGCCCAGAAGCTCTAGCATAAGATTCTAAAATCTGCCTAATAGTCAAACAATTCGAATCTGAAGCCTTTGCAAAAAGAAGGCTGTCATCAGCAAAGAATAAGTGACTGATGACAGGACCCCTGCTGCTACATTTGAAGCCCTCCAACCCACCATTAACCTGAGCTTCATCAATTAAACTAGAAAAACCTTCAGCACAAATCAAAAAAAGGAAAGGTGACATCGGGTCCCCTTGCCTAAGACCCCTAGTAGGTTTAATGCTACCACAAACTTCACCATTCAGCAAAAAGGAATACGAAACAGAAGTTATACATCTTAACACCAATTGAACCCAACTCTCAGAGAAACCCATCCGAATCATCATTTCCCTAATAAAATTCCATTCCACCCGATCATACGCTTTGGACATATCTAATTTAACTGCCAAAGATCCAACCTTCCTCTTCCTACGTTTCAATCGGTGAATACACTCAAATCCTACTATTGTATTATCTGAGATCAGCCTGCCCGGTATAAACGCACATTGGGACTCAGAAATCACACTACCTATCACTTGTCTAAGCCTATTAGTAATAACTTTGGCCACTATCTTATAAATTACGTTACACAGACTAATAGGTCTGAAATCAGTAATGGACTTAGGAGACTTACATTTTGGAATCAGGGATATAACCGTGGCATTTATACTATCCACCGCATCACCGTCATTAAGAATACCAAGGCACGCTGAAACAACTGCAGGCCCAATTTCACTCCAAAATTTCTGATAGAACAGGGCAGGAAGACCATCCTCTCCCGGAGCTTTCATCGGGCTCATCTCAAAAACTGCTCGACGAACTTCTTCCTCCACAAAAACCGAATCCAACCACCCAACCTGACATCTATCAAGACTAGCTTTCACCCCCCCAGTAACTGCACAAATAACCTGCTGAGAAGGCTTACTACTAGTGAAAATACTCTTAAAATACCGAGATATCACATCTTCCATCTCACCCTTAGACTCCACCCAAACTCCCCCCTCACTAAGAAGACCCTCAATTTTATTCCGAGCACGACGAGTCGAAGCCTTTAAATGGAAAAACCGAGTGTTTCTATCTCCACTTCTCAACCAATCTACCCTAGCACGTTGCCTCCAATACCGTTCCTGAGTACTCAAAACACTATCTAATTGATGTTCCAAATTACTGATATGCCTCCAAGAAACAGGTCTATCCACCCTACAAGCATCCTTCAAAGCCGTTTCTTTCACCAGAAAATCATTCCTCAGCTCCTTCCTTTTCTTCGCATTCCACGACTCCAACAATTTACCACAAGACCGAATCTTACTGAGCACTGAAGAAATCCTATCATTCCGATGATCAATATTCCAAACAGACAGAACAATGTTCTTACATTCCTCTTCGTCAGCCCAACATTCCTCAAAGAAAAATCTCCTATTTCTAAGCCTACACCCCATCCCCAATTGACTTTGATGTAAACTAACCTCCAAGACCAACGGCCGATGATCAGACCCCCAGAATTGGAGATGTTTAACAACAGAAATCGGGAACAAACTCTTCCAATCTTTGTTACATAACCCCCTATCTAACCGTTCCATAATCATCGAATCACCTTCTCGTTTATTACTCCATGTAAAGATAGGACCTTGATATCCCATATCTTCCAACCCACTATCCTCCATGGCCTCTCGAAAATCTGTCAAAGCTTTCCAGCTTTTCCTCACACCACCCTCCTTCTCATAATCAAACTGGATTTCATTAAAATCTCCCATACAAATCCAAGGAAGATTTGAGAGACCAGCCAACCGACGGAGAAGAGACCACGAATGAATACGTTGAGCCTTATCTGGATGCCCATAAAACCCTGTGAACCTCCAAAACGAGCCTCCAACCTGATGTATTCTAACATCAATATAAGCTTGAGAATAAGTCATGAGGTCCACCATTAACTTATCTGTCCAAAATAAGCACAACCCTCCAGAATTACCCACACTATTAACAACTAACTTTCCCACAAAACCTAATTTAACCCTCCAAACCTCCAGAACTCTGTGATTACTACGGGTTTCCATCAAAAAAATCAACTCCGGTTTATACTCCTGCTTATACGACCGCAAAATGTTGAACGTCCGAGAGTTTCCCAACCCCCGAGCGTTCCAGACGAAGAGATTCATTGAACCCGGCGGACCGATTGAAATCGGTCGGCCGATATTGCTTCCGTTATCACCGTGGCTGAAACCCCATCCTGAGTAAGCAAGCCATCAGTTATTACCTCCAACCCCTCCTCCTCAATCCCCATCTTCGCTGAAGCTGAATGCTGAACAATACTAACCTCAGATTTCTCACCAACTTTGCCCCTCTTACTAACCGAAACTTCAGCATCTTCCCTTGAATCCCCGATTCTCTTCCCCTTAGCCTGATGAACAATTCCTCCAGAATCCCCAAAATTCGTAGCCCTAATTTTCCTCACCCACACTTTCTTACCAGCATTAAAATTAATACCGGTAACCAACCCATCAACCTTACTAATAGGCCCCTTAACCGAATCATTACTGCCCACCTTCGGGCCTGTAAAAGAGACCAAGCATAATGGGCTACTCACATTTGGCTTAAGGCCCACGAACCCCACCTGACCCGTATGACCCACTGGATCAACACTTCTCCCTTTATTTAACTTACCAACATTCTTCTCCCCTATACCACTCCTACTGGTACCACTGCCGACACAGAAAGACTGAGAAAGTAAGCTACTCTCCAAATGCATCCCCTGGCGGTGCCCATCACTATTCGTCACAAGCTGCTCATTAAGTGGCATTCTAGCATTAATGGCATTAAATGCCTCAACATTAATAACATTACTCTTTGCCGAATTCTCAGAAACCCCTTTCCCCAAATTCCTCCCCACATCAGGCTTTGGAACTTCAACCATCACACCTTTACCTGATATCTTTTCCTCCACTCCTTGCGTTTCAACCAATGCTGATGCAGATATCATCATTTCTCCACCCATGACATCATCACTGATACTGTTACCGGAAAAAACTGAACCAGAAGAAGATCCTTTCAAATCACGGTAGAATTTCTTCCTAAGGCTACCAGAAGCCTTCATCCAAGCTCCAAAAAGGGGTTTTTCCACACCATCAATCACTGGAATACAAACTTCCTCCAAACACTCATTCGTATTATGGCCTATCCTGCCACATTTAAAACAAATATTAGGCAACCTCTCATACCTTAACAGCATAACCGTTACCACACCATCCCCCATAACATCCACACGAAGACACCGTTTAAGAGGTTTATCCAGATCAATGCGAACTCTGACCCTCATAAACTTCCCAACACAATCACCCGCAAAACCTCCATCAACTGCAATCACTTCCCCAATCATCTCCCCCAAGAACCAGCCTATCTCTTTTGTAGCACACAGAAGCGGCACTTGATAAATTTGCACCCAAAAATCAGAACGATTAAAAGCCAAAGCCTCAATGGAACCTGTAACTCCCGGTTCCTCCAACACTAGCAGAGCATTGTCAAAAGTCCAAGGAGCACCTGCTAAAACTTTACGTCGGTCTCCCTCATCAGTGAAATGAAAGGAAAAAACATTTCCTGTCAAAGACTCAATCTCAACACCCATCCTCACTTGCCAAATTTTTCCAATAACTCTCATAAAGGCCTCTCTATTCACCACTTTCCTAGTCAAGATTTTCCCCACCAAACTAGAAGATAATCGCAACAAAGCTGCCGTTTTAAGATTAACATTAAGCTGTCTCACCGGTCCCTCTCTTTCAATGAGAGACAGAGAAGAACACATACTCGCTATATCCTCAGAATCCATAAATCCAGACCACTGTCAACCCAAATAATAGCCACCACTACCCAAAGAGAACCAATAAAAAGAAAAAGCAAAAGCAAAGGACCCCAGAAGCAAACAAAAGCAAACTCAGAAAAATGAAGAACACCAATAGAAAAAAACTCTCTGACCCTACCAACCCACTTTTACTCAATTTTCAGAGAAAACAGAGAAAAGACTTTTCCATTTGAATGACTTTATTGGTATTGACCTTCTCACTATAACATATGAGAATTTTTGGCTTCCAAATCGCATTCTATTGATTGAAAAATTGATGAAGAATTAATGTTATACTTATTCCCAAAAACTTAAAGATAGAGTTCCCCACAATAATCTTACGGGCGAATCTATTTTCACCTATAGAATGTCTTCACACGCCTATTTATTTTTTTATTAAAATATTGTAAAACTAAAATAACATATAACAAAATTACTTTTATACCCAAATAATATAATTCCTTCCTTTCTTCATCATTGGTCGGGAAAATTCCTTCATATTTCAATGCTCAAAATCATGTTAAGACATTGCTAAAATGAGGAATGGCTATTTTGTAAGCAATATTGTTATCTTGGTTTCATCCATCCCCAAAACTATTATTTTTAAACATTAATAATAAAAAATAAATAAAATTGTCTATGAGCAGACAGCAACCCATCAACAACGAAGATGAAAAACTCTTCAAGCTTGTTTGGTTGGGCTTTTGAAAAACCTCTATTGGTAAAAGATCTACTTGTAGTAGATCTATTCGAAATAAAGTTTTTGAAAAAAAAATTCATATATGTTTGGTTGGTAGACTTTTTAAAAAAAAAGGTCTATTTGAAAAGCACCTCCCCATGAGCTTTTGTCCAGTAGAGGTTTAACTCTACTAGCTTTTACTCAATTTAAAATAGACAATCTCAAAAGCTCAACCAAACAACTCTAAAAAACTCAAATAGATGTTGGTAGACCTTTTAAGCCAGTAGAAAGCTCAACCAAACAAACACTTCATTTCTTCTAGGAATTGTTTGTATTTTTTCTTCAAATTAATTGACAATGATTTACTCTGCATTTTATGTGATTATTAGGGAGAAGTGTGTAAAATTGTTTCTGGGTTCGGTTGTTCTCTGGATTTTTTTTTTTTTCATTTGAGTTTAATTTTTTATTTAATTTTTTTTTTTTTAAAAAAAAAAAGAAGAAGAAGAAAATTGATTTATGTTAGTTGGGTATAAAAGTAATTCTGTTATTTATTATTTTAGTTTTATATTATTTAAAAAAGAAAATGGGTGCGGGAAGACATCTAATGGGCGGCATGGGCGGCAATAGGGCCACCCTAAACCTAATTCTACATTTCTACTATCATTAAATTCACAAAATTTTACCCATATTTCATTTTTATTCTACAAATTAATTTTATTAAATTATATTTTCAATAACCATTCTATCCTTGACCTTGGCAAGTAGAGGACAAAATAGTAATTTCAAACCCTTTCCCAAAATCCATTATCCCTTCAACCGTCTCTTGCAAAAAACGTCGCCAGAAAAAGTCCTCCATTTCCATGGCTTCAACTCTTTACTCAAACCTCACTTTCCTCTCCTCCCACCATTCCTCTCCAAAACCACAACCAATCGCCACCGTCAACCTCAAATCCACCCACTATGTTCCAGTGCGTTGCGGTCCACGCGACAACCGTGGACCTCTCGTCAAAGGCAGAATCCTGAGCACCGAAGCAATCCAAGCCGTCCAATCCCTCAAACGGGCCCACAAAGCCAACCCCACTTCCCCAAACTACCCTTCTCTCTCCCGCCTCATCAAGAACGACCTCCTCGCTTCCCTCCGCGAGCTCCTCCGCCAGAACGAGTGCGCCGTCGCCCTCCACGTCTTCTCCGCCATCAGCTCGGAGTACCCCAACCAGGACCTCGCACTCCTCGCCGATCTCGTCGCCGCTCTCGCCAGAAACCGGATGACAGAGGAGATAGACTCCCTGATTGGGGAGTTGGAAGAGATCGACGGCAGCGATGAGAGGAATCTGGTGAGGGTGATAAAGGGTGTGGTTGGGGCTGGATTGAAGGAATCGACGGTCAGGATCTTCTGGGTGATGAAAAGAAACGGAGTGGGGTGTGATTGGAAAGTGGATGAATATGTGGCTAAGGTTTTGAGTAAAGGTTTGAGGAGCTTTGGAGAAGTAGGATTAGCTGATGAGGTTGATAGGGAATTTTGTTGGGCTACTAGGGGCACTTTTGTCAATTCCCCTGTGTAATCAAATTACATTTTTGTGTGGAATGTATACAAATTGTTTGCTGTTTTGTAATTTATGTTTAATTTTTTTTTAAAAAAAATCTAACATTGAACGGATCTGTCTACTGAGCCGGATGAATACTTTCATAATTGGAAGATATCTATATCTATAATATCGGAATGGAAATTCTTTATACATATTTGTGAAATACGCACGATAAGACTTGAATTCTGACACCCGCTAATGTGGAAGGGGAGGTGCCGGATGTTAACTTTATCAAATATATTACATAAATAGAAAGAAAGAAAGAAAGAAAGAGCAATTAAATTGAGCAGTTAATTATTTGTAAAACATGTGAAAAGACATATGTATTCTCTACTCCACTTACATGTTCACTCAAATAGCTTCCTGTTTTCTGGTGTAACTGACATGAGTGAGGAAACCTTTAAATACCATATTACTAATTGACATAGTCATTTGAGGGTTTATTTGTAATTGTATCTGATATTGGTGGTTGGAGCCTCCCAAGGGAGGCTCCACCACCAAGGTTCAATGCCTTGGGGTATATGTATATATATTATTATTGTCCCACCTTTAGCCTTTAATTCCCAAGGTGTGGGTTCCGTCTCCTGATTCTATGGAGCTAGCCTTCTCTCCAGTGGTGAGAGTTGTTCTAAAATATAATTTTTTATATTATGTGTTGAAGAATCGAGTCTCACGTTTACCCATTAAATCATAAAAGTGTAAAAAGACTTCTTTTTTAGGGAAATTTTTTATTCTAAACCGTATTCATAATGGTAATAAAAAAAGATGATTTACATACCAATATTTTATTAAAAAATTTAATTACAGAAATATCTCAACACAAAATGATTTATAAGGACAAATTATTTTAATTAAAAATGAATCTAAATATAATGTATACCCATTAATTACATTCATTAATCGTATACGGGTGAGATTTAAGGATTGGCTGCCATGTAGCAACTAAATATATGGCTTGGATTTGCCTTTTTTTTTTTTTTTTCTCACATAGTTAAAACAAAATCGATTCAAACCAATAAATTTCTCTTACTTTTTCATCATCAAATTTTGTATATTTCTCTTGCAACCCTAGCGGCGACTTTGCAAAAAACAAACCAAGCCTTGTTCTATTATCAACAATCTCATCAATCTCTCTCTGAAAGTCTATTGTCTTTTACCCTTATTCTATTTTTGATTTGCTTTAAAGTTTAACTATTCATATGACGGAGATTCCATTAGATTTTATCGTGAATAAGTGTATTTCATTGACCAGCAATTTTTTTTTTCTTCTTTTCTGATCCCCAAAATTGAGGAATGATATCGGAGTAAAATGTTTCGGTTCTTTCGGTGAAAGAGATGAGGAAAAAACTTGGTAAAGGCTAGTAATGAAAGAAACATAATCATTTTTCCATTGTAAATTGCTAATCAAAATGCAAATTAAGAAGGGAATAAAAATCTGAAAATCCAGTAAAAATGCAACAAAAAAAAAAAAAAAATAGAAAGAAAAATTTACATAATCTGTGAATCTAATCATAATTATTGTTAAACCAAAAAAAAAAAAAAAAAAAAAGAGGAAATTTTTGATTTACACCATCCGGTTTCCGGGTGGGGCGGATCCACCATACGGTGCAATCAGCCCAAACCACACCCTGACTAATCCAGACTCGCACCGGGTCGGCCCACTAAGGGGTGAAGTGCTCCCAATATGTGCAGCTCCGTTCACAAGGGGGGTTGAACCCACGACCTTGCTTAAGGGATGAGAGTGCAGAACCACTCACACCAACACATGATTAGTAAAAAAAAGAGGAAATTTGATTACAACTTAAAATCGTTAAAAAGGCTGCAAAATTTACTAAACAAATTTGTCAAAATTACTAATATAACAAGTCAAAATGGAAATACAGTAACTGTAAATTTATATAGCTAAACAATTCATATTTTTTTCCTCATGATTTCAATTCATAATTTTTAATTATAACATAATTCTTACCAAAAATTGAGTGGGTTAATAATTTAAGACGGTTTATAATAAAATGTATTAAAATGTATTTAATAAGGATACTATTGACATTATAAGAAATACTTATAAATATGAGTGTGTAAATTATATATAAACACCGTAAAAAAATAAAATAAAATAAAATCTATGTTGTTGAAAGTTGAAACTTCCAAAAACACCCCTTATTGAAACCGCATTAAAGGGAAAAACAAAACTTTTTTTAACACCCAAAAAAAAAAAAAAAATATTCATCAGGGTCACCCATCATCACCGACCAGCATTGTCAAGTATCCATCCATGCCTCTTCTCAGCCACCTCTCTGTAATAAAAACCATAACCCACCTCCTAAAAATCCACAACTTCAAAAGGGTTTCAAGGAAACCCTAATGAATTAATTCTATCATCAAGAACAAAATAAAAATAAAAACCCAGTTTCACAAATGACTTCAAGCACCAATAATACAACACCACCACCAGCAGAAGAGGCATGGATAGATACTTACCAGAAGCTTTTTCCTCACTGGCAGTCTCTGTCTCTCTCTCATCAGGTACACTTCAATTGCTTGCCCTTTTATCAAATTTTTTTTTATTTTTAAATTTATATATATATAATATTAGTTACTCAACTCATGTTTTAGGGCTTTGTTTGTGTTTAATTTTTATTTTTTTTGAGTTTGATATATCAGACTGAGAATTTCTGGAAAGTTTTTATGGGAATTTTGTTTTCTTGATGAAGAATATGTAGAAATGCGATATGAAGCCTTATCTGAATTTGATTAGTTGATGGATGCATTTCTAACAAATATTGGGTGTTCTAATATTTATATATAAAGTTTTGTTCTTGGTATCAGGGTCTGAAGTAGATATTAGTTGTTAATCTGGATAGTTGTGAAAATTATTTACTTTTTGTTTCTGTTTTGTGTTTTGGCAGTCCACAAT
This sequence comes from Acer campestre, assembly GCA_954870605.1. NCBI lineage: Eukaryota > Viridiplantae > Streptophyta > Magnoliopsida > Sapindales > Sapindaceae > Acer > Acer campestre. The sequence goes on along the minus strand of OX940799.1, from coordinate 51,726,836 downwards.
ACCAATTTCGATATCAAGAGTTAATCAGTTTGATGCCGCTAGATTGGACATTGAAATGTCAGCTATGTTAAAAGAACAGCTGGTTAAGGTCTTCTCTTTGATGAAGGTATCTGTATTGTGTTATTCGTGGAATTAGTAGTGTAGCAACTGAAGTGAAATTCGTTTATTGAATTTTTTTTATTATTTTTTTTATTTTTTATTTTTATAATTTTGTTTTGTTCATTTATTGGGATTAGCCAGGAATGTTATTTCAATATGAACCAGAACTCGATGCTTTCCTTGAGTTTCTCATTTGGCGATTCTCAATTTGGGTAGATAAGCCGACACCTGGAAATGCTTTAATGAATTTGAGGTATAGAGACGAACGTGCAACAGAAACAAGGGCAAAAGGTAAGCTCCGGAATCTCTTGATTGTGCTGCCATACTTAATGGATTTGGCTCTTGGTATCATGTGATAGTTCTTGCTAACAGTTTTATCTCGTCTACATTGTTGATAATGTGAAAAAAATATATAGATTTCTGAATACATCGATGCCATTAAAGGTTTTGATTATTTTTATTCCTTCAAGAACCTATAGTTGGAAAGGGTGGTTAAAAACTTGTTGACCATCATTGTTCATTGAGTCAGTATCTCCTCATAATAATTACATGAAGTTACAAGTTTCATGGCTACAATTTCTTATGATAGGTATTATGGCAAATTTGCAAGTAGATTAAAATATACATACAAAGATGTGCCTCCAACTCACATTAACAAAAATATGTGATAGTATCACTTATATCAGTGTCGCATTGGGCCCTGCTTCTCCCTTTTCTATTACAAAAATTGTTTGTGACAAAACTAAGGACTCTGGTAATTATCAGGGTTTAGGTTTGATGGCAGTATAGGACAAGAAATGTTCAGTCAAAACCATGAAACAATAGGCAAAAAGGGTATCACCTTGAAGTTCAGGGTAGATTATAAAGCTTCTTCCAATAAATATTGTGATTAATATCAAAATTCAAAGGACAAGCAAAAGAAAGATTTCTCTCTGTTGACAAAATCTTTTTTTTCTTTCTAAAATTTTGTTTATTTCACTTATCTATTTTTAGTAGAAGGAATATTTGGGAGAATAAGATTGGTAAGGTACTTTAGTTACAAGGGAAATGTAGAGAAGTAGAGAAATAGTTATGACTTAACAAGAACCAAAATTTTACCAAGGAAATAAATGAGTAGCACTAGAATTTTCTGCAACGCCCTTTTAATTATTTTTCACCACACATTATACCTACGGCCTATATGTTGCTTCAATGATCCAAGATAGTTTACTCGAATGATTCTAGAATTGTGTGGTAAAAAGTGCTTTAGCATATAACAATAGAACTTGACTATTGCAAGACTGAAGTGACATTGTCACCAAAGCCTTGCCATGAGCAAAATTTGAACAGTTAAATAGTATGCTTTGAGTTTGAAATAAAAGCTGGGGGGTAGGTATAATTTGTTGTGAAAAAGAAGTAAAATAGTCAGATATGATGTGTGGTGGAAATTAAGTGAAATGAAGTTGAAATTTGTGGTTAAAAAAGTAAGTAAAGTTGATTATAGCTAGTTTAAAAGGGGATAGGTTCTAGCATTTGTAACAAGTCAAGAAAAGCCAAAATGTTAGGAACCAAGAGTCTTGCAAAAAGCCTTGTTTCTTTCCTTAGTATAATTTTGGTTCGTGTAAAGTTTGAACAATTATATATCTATCTTTCTTATACTGCCCTTGTAAGTTGTAACTAAAGCACCTTAGCGACCCTATCCTCCCAAATATCCCTTCCTACTAACACCTATTCTTCTTATTTCTACTTCTGCTTTCTTTCCTCCCTTTTCCTCCTTTTCCTTCTTTCTTATCCTCTTCTCACTCTTTGCACTTTCACAGAAAAATGCTTTCTGCACTTCCTTTTCACCGATGATTTTCTCACTCATTTAACTCACTGAATTTAATTTTTTTCTAAGTTGGGATGGTTGAACTTGTAATTGGGGTGGGTATTACTGAATTTCATAAAAATAAATTTGTTATTAACCCAATATGTATAGGGTAACTGATATTATCCCTTAAAGTAATCATACAAACTATGTATTAAAAGAAAATTATAAAAAATGTAAGAAACAAGAGTTATAATTACATCTTTGTGTATGTATTTTAATCTACTAGCAATTTGACCCATCATAAGAAATTAACATGTACACAAAAATGTGCTTCTAAGGCTCAAACTATATAATAATGCCTATGAGTTAGATGGATCCCCTAAAATAAAATGTAATGGCTGGAGAGAACTATTAATTTATGCCCACGATTTCTCTAGCACATTTTTTCTGGATAGATGCTACTGTTGTTGAAATATGTTATTAGCAATGCTTGCAATCCTTGGGGACATTTGGAGATTCCGAAATAAAGTCATATGTTTGTTAATGAGTTTTTGTTGTGTACTTCCTTATATGAAACTTTTTTTCTTTGTCTTTTTAAAATCGTAGATGTAGTTAATTTTGAAAGTAGAGAACGGACTGAGTGAGTGACATAATGACTAGGAGTTCTTAGTGTGTCCAATTCCAAAAGCCTAGGGCAGATGCACAGCTTGCCATGACCCTTTATTATGACGTCGCTTCACTCAACTTTGGTTTTTTAGCACCATACCTACTAATGTTCAAATTCGTAACTTGTTCTAAAACTTCTTTTTCTTTCCTACAGTTAGAACAGGTTTGGAAGGACCTGGACTTACAGTTGCTCAGAAGTTATGGTACTGTATTGCAACTGTTGGTGGTCAGTATATCTGGGCTCGTTTACAATCGTTCTCTGCTTTTCGTAGATGGGGTGACTCTGAGCAGGTATTATTTTCAGGAAGAGAGTTATTTTTTATTTAGTGTTTTATTTTAAATGTGTCTGTTGTGTCAAAATGTGGTTGAAGTAGGCACTGATCTATTTTGTATGTGATTCAGAGGCCACTGGCACGGCGAGCATGGATTTTAATACAACGTATTGAAGGACTTTATAAGGCTGCCTCATTCGGCAACCTACTCCTATTTCTTTACACGGGAAGGTACATGTTGAGCTAAGATGTATTACATAAAGAATTAGTGGCATGCAAATGAATTTATCAGTTATATAAGTTTGTATGAGAGAAAACAAGCATGTACTGGATAGTGGAAAAGGGAAATTGCTATGTAGCACTTATACAACATGGTGAACCAAGAAGGTTATGTATAGATCTACAATCATTAGCTGACATAATCATTTTAATACCAACTCGTTCTGTTAGCTATTATTGATATCTCATAACAGGTTCACTAAACAAACAATTTTCAGTGAACAGAAAGAGCTTTGATTGATGGATATTGGACGAGCATTCATTATTACTTATACAAAAAATGAAGGGATGGTAATAAGGAGTTCAGTTATAATTCAAATCAAGAATGATTTGAACAGATTTTTCACCAAGCTAAGAATGGGATGGCATTAACTGAGTCATAGTGAAGTATACAGGATAAAATTAAGGACAGTCTGATTATCTAGCATTTAATTTTATCTTATTTATCGGGTCTGGAGAAGACATTGAAAACAGATTTTGATTATCATCCATTTTTCTCAAGCTTTTTGATAGTTACCCTTATGTTCTTGTCAAGTGTTATGAGAAATGATATTTGTGTTGCTTATTTTTTATCCGCACTTTTATTTATTAAGATGGGCTTCCTAATTATAGAATGACTGAATAATGTCTTGTTCTGATGCAGGTTTAGGAACCTCATTGAAAGAGCTTTAAGAGCAAGGCTTGTTTACGATAGCCCTAATATGAATAGAGCTGTTAGCTTTGAGTACATGAATCGCCAGTTAGTGTGGAATGAATTTTCGGTAACTGTTATTCCATTCTCTCTCTCTCTCTCTCTCTCTCTCTCTAATTAACTGTATAACTTTAATTCTGGAGAAATTCCTCGAGTTTTATTTCCAAGAAATTGTTAGACGTGTCTGATTTTTTTTTGTGAGATACTTTACCTACTATCAGCCTGAGAATTTTGTTGTGAAGTTGTGTTTTAGTAACTTATGCAAGCTAAGTCTAGGCATGGCCTAATAAGAATAAGTTTTGTCTATGATTCTTCCTTTTTCAACTGACACAACCTTGGACCTGTATGGCTCTGAATAGAGGATCTTGGGCTTGCTACTGTTTGAATGATTGATTTCTTTTCAAAACTTTGTATCTTGGTTGTATTTTGATGTCTGTACTCAAGAATCATTAGCCATCGGAATTACGCCTCTTCATTGTTCTTACTATGTGACATTGTTTTATTTAATTTAATGAAGCCACACTTATAAGTTATAAGGCATTTAGTGATAATCCTTCTTGTCTAATTTTCGTTTGTGGAGCTTCAAATGGCTGAAGCTTACAAGTTGGTAGACTTTACTCATTCCCAAGTCAGCAAATGGCATATATATATATTGATAGTACTATTACTTCATTAATCTGACTGAAGTCACCAATGGCATCATGCAATGTTAGTACTCTGTTGCCATCCATCAGGAATGTATAAATCAATCCGCTTATGCTTGTCAATTCAATTATATCTTAATGTCAGTACTTTTTTCTCCTCTCTATTTTGCAGGAAATGTTGCTGTTACTTCTTCCTCTTCTCAACTCATCTACCTTTAAAAATATTCGTCGCCGGTGGTCAAAAGATAAATCTTCAACCTCCACAGAGGATGACACTAATTGTCCCATTTGCCAAGCAACTCCAACCATTCCATTTCTTGCCCTCCCTTGTCAACACAGGTGCGTTTCTGATTATCCACTCTTTCCCATGACTTCCTCGAGCTTGATTTATACTTAGACCATTTCTAGATCAAATCTGGGCCAATTTCTTTCCCACGCAGTCCGTGGTTGACATCAAAGCCTACTTACAGATTCATGATGGCCCGATATAGCTGACCTACATTTTATATTTTTGCCTCTATATATGTTCTACAAGTGCAAACCAACGCAAACAATGAGGAATACCCACTGTAATTTAGTTAAATTGGTGTTCCAACTCTTATGATTTGCAAAAAAGTTGCAAATCACATATTCAAGTCTGGCTGATTTACATTACTAGCCTAATTTTTACTTCAAAATTGAGATTTTTTTTACTTTCTTGTTGGCAGGTACTGTTATTATTGCCTCAGGACGCGTTGCTCTGCAGCTGCATCATTCCAGTGTTCCAGATGCAGCGAGCCAGTAATAGCCATGCAAAGGCATGGTGGCAACATAGTTGACCACAGAATTCCAAGTCAATAACATTTCTTTAGTAGATTAGAAAGAAGAAAAGCAATATCAACTCTTGATTGTTGTATAAAAAAAATAATATGCCTGAATATACGGCATTACAAATTAATCTAGGTATTACATTTTTTATTTATTTAAAGCATTTTACCCTCAATAAATAAGTGGGGGATCATTCTTTGTCATATGATAATTCTGTCATTAAAGAGGTGATTTAGAACTTGTATTTTCTTCTCTTTATAATTTATTGCTAGAGGCAAAATGTGATGTCTAGTCTATTCAACAAAACCTTTTTGTTTTTGCTCACATGATCTTCTTTTTACATCTAAAAAGGACTTCTTTTTGGTGGGTGTAAATGTATTGTATGTAGTTGAAAATGGATGTGAATGGTTGCAAGTACTCTGTTTATATCACAGAAACTTAGAAGGTCCATATTGGTTTTTGTGATGCCCTTTTAGTTTTTAGTGCTTATATTCTTTTGATGTGCCTGAATTCTTCTAGTTTTTCTAAATGAATTGAGATCATATGCAATTTTGCTCGATTTAGAGCCTAAATTTTAGTGGCATCACTAAAACTCAATGATTTCAGTCATCCAATTCTAATATAAAGAAATCATGATTTCAATTGTCCAATTCTAATATAAAGAAATCAAGGATCTACATATTGAATTTAGACATTAATCTAAATTTAATTTTAGGTAAAGTAGCACTTTATTTATTTATTTTTAATTTTTTTTTTAAGGTAGAAACTTTATTGAAACAAAAGAGAAAAACATTAACCTAGGAATGAAAAACATTAACCTAGGAATATCTTTCAGTAAAGACCTCTCCACAAGCGGAGGCAAGGGTGGGTATGGGTTGGTTTGGGTTGGGTTTGAATATACCTGAACCAAACCATTATAAAATCGGTTTAATTTCTTATAACCCAAGCCAAACCATTTATAAGGTAAAACCAAATAAAACCAAACCGATAAAAATCGGTTTGGTTCAGTTTGGTTTAACGGTTTAAGAAAATAATTACATTATTTTTTATTTGAATAAATTTAATAATATCAAATTATCAATATAAGTAGTTAAACCCATTATTAATAAAATAAACAATAATACTAATTTATAATCTTAAATTTAACTCAAGTGCAGAACGATAATCGTTAAAAAAAAACTTAAGTGTAGAATGCCTACAACTTATAAAATAAAACTAAATCTTTTAAGCTTCCAAAATTAATAATATCTACCACTTTGAAGTTTCGAAGTTCACTTCTTGTTGTATAGGGTTAGCTTTAGTTTTTATTTGTTTTATCCTATAATTTAATTAATAATATATATATAAGTATGTAATGGTTTGAGTTGGGTTATACGATTTGAACACAACCCACAAACCAACCCAAACCAATTGGGGTTGCTCAAAAACAACCCAATCGGTTTATTTTATTTAATGAAACCAAACCAACCCGCTTAAATTGGTTTGGTTTTGGCAGGTTAATTGGTTTGGCGGTTTGGGTACCCACCCCTAAGCGGAGGGCATTCTTCTAATAAAAAATTGTGACACAAAACCAATTTCGAAAGAGTGTGAGCAACGACATTTCCTTTCCTTCAAACATAGATTGAGAATAGTATCATTCCCAACACCATGTGCAATTTTTGATAAATATTTTTTTAAAAGAAAAAAAAATTGAATCAACGAAGGGTTAGCATAATGGTTAGGTATGTGGTTTGCCCTACCACTGTGGGACTCGAATTATCACCATCAATGTGGAAGGGGAGGTGCACCACAAATGTGAAACTTGAACCCCGACCCACCACTATTATGGAAGGGGATGTGCATTGAGTTCGAAAATTAAATGACACCTTTTTGAGGTGATTTTTCAAGACTATCACCATTTTAAAACCCTATGTTTAAAAGTGAAAATGGTGAGAAATGTCACCTTTTTTAGCTGATTTGGTGGAAAAGTGAGTGCTTTAATAACTTAAGTTTAAAAGGCACTAAAGTAAGTGATTTTCAAAAATGCCCTTACTTTACACACATTCTCTTACTTTGATTTTTTTTTTTTTTTTATTCTTTCATCTTCTTAAACAGACCTCCAATGGAGGTTGAACATCAATACATCTTTATTGAATAATTAGTTTAGTGGCTACGTAGACGCATTCGGGGGTCGAGCTACCCGGTCAGCTCACGGGGGGGCCAAGGGGCAATGCCCCCAGAGCTTTCTTTTTCAATTTAGTTTGATTTGTTGAGCAGACGCATTGGTTGTGGGTATGGTATGATTTTAATTTATGAAAATTTATGTAGAAGACGATGAAGATCTGGGTTTTCGAGCCTTTTAACGCTTTTTTCGAGCCTATTGAAACACTCTCCGAGCCTTTTGAAAAGTCTCGGAGAACAATTGAAAAGGCTCAAGCCTTTTCATTTATTCCCCGAGCCTTTTCATGTGTTCCCGAGCCTTTTCATTTGTTCCCCGAGCCTTTTCATTTGTTCTCCGAGCCTTTTCAACAACCATTTTTTTTTGTTAATTTTGAACCTCCGAGCCTTTTCATTTGTTCTCCGAGCCTTTTCAACAATTATTTTTTTTTTTGTTAATTTTGAACCTCCGGGCCTTTTCATGTGTTCTCCGAGACTTTTCATTTGTTCTCCGAGCCTTTTCAACAATCATTTTTTTTTTTCACAAAACAGTTTAAGGTTTACAAAATAGGGTTTTAAATTGGAAAAAAAAAAAAAAAAAAAAAAAAAAAACAACTAACAAGAGGGTTTGTATCTCAGATGCAACTAACAAAGGCTCGGACATAAAAAAAGTCGTTATTGTGTTTGGTCGTGGTCATCGACGGTGACATACACGTACTCATGGTCCACTGTCATCCATTGATGAAGGATTTTGAAAGAAAAGAAAAGAAAAGAAAAAAACCAAAATGGTGAAGAAGGTTATTGTGGGGGGCATTTTTGTCCGTTCACCATAATAGGTGTCTTTTAAACTTAAGTTATTAAAGTGGTAACTTTCTTACAAAACCTGGTCCAAATAGTGACAAAAAAATTTTGAACCCTATTTAAAAGGCACCGAAAATGAGTTTGTTCCAAAAATACCCTAGCAGTACTTCCATGTCAGCAATTTGTAATTTACGTTTGCTTATTATTATTATTTTTTTACTTTTCAGTTTACAGTGAGAGAGTTGTTGAGTAGAGAGAGAAAGTCTCGTTGACATATCGATGATCACACAAACGGCCACGAAGACGGTGACGACGATGGTGAACCACGAAGACGATTACGTCGATGACGTAGAACACGACTAACGACTGTAGGAAGTTTTGATTTTCGTCACAAACGAGGTATGTAGTTAGATTCAAATTGATTTTTTAGTTAGATTTGATTGTGTTTTGTTGGGGTATTCATTCAATTTGTTTTGTTGAAGTGTTAGATCTATATCCTAGGGTTTGATTTTATAAGTTTTAGGGTTTGAAATTGAGATTTTTGATTAGGGAAGAAGATGAACAGTAACTGTTTCTGAGACTTAGGTTAGTTTCCGATACTTTTTTCCTAGACTTTTAAAATACTTTCCGAGACTTTTATCTGAGACTTTTAAAATACTATCCGAGACTTTTATCTGAGGCTTTTGAAAATGCTATTAGTTTGCAAGTATTTTATAACATGTTCCGAGATGTTTGAAATACTTTCCGAGATTTGAATAAGCTATTAGTCTCCGAGACTTTTGAATTACTGTTCGAGACTTTTCCCTGAGACTTTTGACTAAGCTATTAGTCTCAGAGACTTTTCAATTACTTTCCGAGACTTTTCTATGAGACTTTTGAATAAGCTATTAGTTTCTGAGACTTTTCTAACATGTTCTGAGACTTTCGTATAAGCTTAAATGATCCGATACTTTTATAACATTTTCCGACACTTTTGAAAACATTTCTGAGACTTTTGAAATTTCCCAGACTGTGCAACTCAATCTAATTATCTCAACAGCTTTAACAATGGAAGATTCAAAACCAAAACAACACAATAAATGAGATTACCTTAGCTTAATTTGTACAGAAACGAAGAGGAGAAAAAGACTACCTTTCTATTTGTACTCAGCGCGCGACCACAAGTTGGAGAAGGAGATGAACTTTTGGACGAGTTGGAGAAGAAGATGAACTTCGATTTCAGTTTACAGATCTTTTAAAGTTAGAGAGAGAAGTAAGTGTCCGTTTGGGAGAGCTTGTTTACTGGCGAAAAGAGTTTTTAATTAAAAAAGCTCTTTTTAATTTTTTTTGTATCGTTTGGTTGTCACCCAGTAGAGCTTTTAGATGATTAAAAAAAGCTGTTTTACGTCTACTTGGAGAAGCTCAAATTTAAAGTTTTTCCAAGTAGATCTTTTGGAGTTTTTTTAATAACACTAAAATCTCCAATATTAACCCTATAATTTAATATTTGCTAGAGTATTTTGATAATTCTATAATTAAAAAAGCTCTATTTTAATTGACAGCCAAACGACCAATGACTTTTATTTAAAAGCTCTACCTCTAAAAGATCTACTGCAAAAAGATCTACTTGAGAAGCTCTCTCAAACGTACTCTAAGTAGATTTCAGACAACATAAAAGTAGGAGAAAGTTTAAGTCAGAAATATAATAAAAAATAGAGGAGTGCTAAATTCACTCTCTCAATCTACTCTATCAACACACTCTCTGTTCATATGTTGTCATGTGGACAACAATAAATGTTTTACATTAAAAATCTAACCTTTATAAATAACCTACCTTTTCATTTTATTTACAATACAAACCAATAACTAATTTCCTTGATTGCCCTTCTTCATTTTATATCAATTTTTAAAAAACAATATATATATATATATCAAGCATGTGGTTTGTATTGTTACTCTACGAGTCTACAACCTTTTTTTTTTTTTTTTTTTTTTCTACAGTTCCATCAGGTTCGAGTTAACTCTAACTCTCAACATTTAGAAACAAAAATTGCTTTCTCACCATTGTTACATCTCCATCCAAGTAATTTTTATTTAATTGATTTTAATATTAAATAATTTTATTGTACTGGATTAAATTTTTATATTTAACTTCTTTTATTTGAATTTCTTTTTCAATACTTGTTTGTGCAGGTAATTTTTTTAATTATTTTTTTTTTATAAAATAATTTAATTGTATTGGATTAAAATTTTATATTGAACTTCTTTTATTTTAATTTCATTTTTAAAACTTGTTTGTGTAGTTCTCACCAATTTCAAACATAAGTTATCTTCTCACCATTATTACAACTGTATCTAAGTAATTTTTTAATTGATTTTAATATTAAATAATTTTATTGTGTTGGGTTAAATTTTTATATTTAATTTTTTTACTTAATTTTTTTTTTCATAACTTGTATGTACAGTAAACACCAATTCTCACCATTTTCAAACACAAGTTGTCTTCTCACCAATATTGTTACAACTTTTTCCAAGTAATTTTTTTTAATTGTTTTTTTATAAAATCATTTAATTGTATTGGATTAAAATTTTATATTGAACTTCTTTTATTTGAATTTCATTTTCAAAACTTGTTTGCGTAGTTTTCACAATTTTCAAACATAATTTGTCTTCTTACCATTGTTACAATTGTATCTAGGTAATTTTTTTAATTGATTTTCATATTAAATAATTTTATTGCATTGGGTTAAATTTTATATTGATTTTTTTTTTCTTAATTTGTTTTTCATAACTTGCATGTGTAGTAAACTTCAATTCTCACCATTTTCAAACATAAGTTGTCTTCTCACCATTGTTACAGCTATATTCATGTAATTTTTTAATAGTTTTTTTTTATTAAATAATTTTATTGTATTGTATTAAAAATTTAAATTGAAATTCTTTATTTTGATATAAGTTAAATATAAAAATTTAATCAAATACAATAAAATTATTTAATAAAAAACAATTAAAAAAATTACCTAGATAGAGTTGTAATAATGGTGAGAAAACAATTTTTATTTGTAAATGTTGAGAGTTAGAGTTAATTCAGACCTGATAGAACTGTAAGAAAAAAAGAAGAAGTTGTAGAGTCATTGAGTTACAACACAAACCACAGACCTGATATATATATATATATTAAAAAATTTGATATTAAATGAAGAAGGGCAATCTAGGAAATTAGTTGTTGGTTTGTATTACAAATAAAATGAAAAGGTAGGCTATTTATAAATGTTAGATTTTTAATGTAAAACATTTATTGCTGTCCATGTGTCAACATAGGAACAGAGAGTGTGTTGAGAAAGTGGGTTGAGAGAGTAAATTTAGCACTTCTCTAAAAAAATATGTAAAGTAATGGTATTTTTGGAAGTCACTCACTTTGGTGCCTTCAAAACTTAAGTTATTAAAGTGATGATAGCCTTGAAACATCAATTAAAAAGAGTGACAAAACCCATATTTCCACAATGTGCAGTAGTGGGATAAACCATTCACATGAGGAAATAGGGGGTTTTGTCATTTTTTTGAATTGGTGTTTCAATACTAGCACCACTTTAATAACTTATGTTTAAAAGACACCAAAGTAAGTGATTTCCAAAAATGCTCTTATTTTACACATTTTTTTAATTATTTTTTTGATTTTAACTTTTCTCTTTGTCTAAGATCTACTTCTCTCTCTAACATAGAAGTTATAGCTCTGTATAGTTATTCTCAACTCAAACTCATAAACAAAACCAACTTTATAACATTATCAATGCATCTTTATTGGATTAGTTTAGTGGCGCTACACTGACGCATTCGGGGGTCGAGCTCCCCGCTAAGCTCTCGGTTCCTGGAGATTTTTTTGGTTTTGAATCTTCTATTGTTAAAGTTGTTGAGTGTTGGGATTTTCGAGTGGGGAAGATGATGAACAGTAACTTAGTTTTTGAGACTTTTGTATGATTTATGAGACTTTTCATAAACCTTCCGAGACTTTTGAATGCTTTCCGAGACTTTTGTATGCTTTCCAAAAGTCTTGGAACGCATTACAAAAGTCTCGGAGAGTATTACAAAAGTCTTGGACAAAAGTCTCGGAACGCTTATACAAAAGTCTCTGAGACTATTGTAACACTGTCTGAGACTTTTGTATAAGCATTCCGAGACTTTTGTAACACTGTCCATGACTTTTGTATAAGCATTCCGAGACTTTTACTAATATCTTTACTGTTCATCATCTTCCCCAATCTAACTCTAGAAACCAGGTTTAAAACTAAAAACCATACCAACAAGATCTAACAATTCAAAAATACAAAACGAATGTATAACCCAACAAAACACAATCAAATTGGTATTCAAAATCAAATCATTGAAGTTACATATTTTGTTTTTGACAGAAATCGAAATCGAATGGAACTCGGACAAAAATCGACACCGTCTACTATCAAAATCCAGTTGTTTGGATGATCTGAACCGTCGCGTAACTTCTCTCTCTACTCTTTTTGTGAAATGAAAAGTAAAAAACTAAAAATGAAACATAAGTTTTCAAAATAGTTGACGTGGAAGTACTTTTGGAGGCATTTTTGTCCGTTCACCATAATAGGTGTCTTTTAAACATAACTTATTAAAACGGTGACAGTGTTGAAAACTCATCTTAAAAAAGTGTCATTTATTTTTTGAACCCCTATTCACATACTAGTATATACTAATACAGTAAATCAAGAATATATCTTCTTATTTGAACATAACTAGGTGGTCTGCATACCCTTGTCTGTTGGCCAACAGAATTGAATGGCAAACAGTTAGGGCAGATCCCCTAGTCTAAATAAAATAAGAAAGAAATCCCAAAAGATAATAGGGAAATAAATTCTAGTAAAATAGAAAATATATTCTGATTATTTACTATATTAGTATATAACACTAGTTACTAACTTACTATAACATATAGAATATCTATAAATATGTGGTTAGATTTCAAATTTCTATTGGATTTATAATTTTAACTTAAGCTCTAATGGATGGTCCTAATATCTCCCTTGGTAATTCAGATATTGTCTACTTTAATAACTAATGGAACCTATCATTCATATAACAAAAAATTTACAACTAAAGACCAAATCCCAAAAACATTTTAATAACAAACTAGTCAGCCCAGTTTTTCGTCAAATTCAAACTTATATTACAGATATTCACTACATGCAGCATAATATTTGAAGGGGTTGAAAAGAATTGATCATGAACTTGCTATAAGATTGGTTTTAAAAGGACAAAGTGTATTCATAATTAGTTTATAATTTGTTGTTGATTGATTATATAGATAATTAGTTTCCACCACCATATAATGAATACTTTGAATGATGAAATTAATTAATTCCGTCGAGATGTAGTTGGTTGATGTGCTGATCGATGATGAAAAATGAAAATATAACACCTTTTCTGCAAATTAAAGAAACACTGTTGATGCAGAAAATTAAATTAGACCAAGAGCACTGATGGTTTCATTTTTTAATTCTAACAGCTAAACATTATAAGAAAATTAAATAAACCATCGTTAAGTTAAGAGCCTGGTGAGACTCTTCGACGCTTAAGTTAGATTTAAACTTTTTTATGTAACAACTTTTGATGAGCAATATATGTGTAAAAAAATAGTGAGGATCGAGGGTTTTTTCCTCTCTCAAACCTACGAGTTTTCTCCAACTTTTGCTGTATTATTGAAATGACATGTGTGATATTATCTTTTCTTAGTCATTGTAAGCTTTTTAGGTGGCGATATTAGGAGGTCCCATTTGGCTAAAGTATTGATGATTCAGATGTGTGAAGGCCACCTCATACTTGAACCTTTTTATTTGAAGACACATAATCATTAAAGAGTTGGGTACATGTGCCATTTGAAGTTGATCAGATCAATCCAATTAAGTTGTTCTTCTTGGCTTGGCTTGGGAGATTTGATCCCCTTTGCTTGATACTAGACAAGAGACAAGTGCACATGTCATTTTATGAAGAAGCTGGTCTTGGGTGATGCGGATGCACCATGCATCCTGTTGCATTTTAACTTTGACCCATTTTACGATACTACAACATGACTAGTGATTAATTAAGAAATCAATGCATGTTATTGCACGTCATTTAATCAGGTTCAAGTTCTACCATGAACATTTCAAACACATATATATATGAGGAGTTTTCTTCATAGTACGGTGAGAGCAGATATTCGGATTGTTCGATCATATACATTTTGATCTCAACAGATTCCGATAAAACCCTGAAATGATCAATCGGTGTGGAATTTATTTTACTTAAAAAAATAAAAAAAATCAAAGGCCTGTCCAATTATTTCCAACAATATTATATATAAAATAACACCAACTTGACGCCCCCACTTTTTTTTTTTTTTTTTTTTTATAATTCTTCTACCTTTAACACAATACTATGGATCCTATAATTAGACAAAATATAAATATATTTTTAGTCATCTAACAGTTATCAAGTCACATCTAGTCAACCTCCAATCATGTATTATGTGTTCTATTTGGATTGCCACTGATTATTTTGAATAATTATTCCAGAATATATAGACATATATAATTTTTTAAAGAAATTAAACCTATCCAAGTACTTCAACCACCTGATCTGTTTTAATTTAATTAATTTTTTTTTTTATTAAAAACAAACCAAAATACTACATGTGCATTATCGATTAGTTAATTTTACAAGTTTATCTGTAACTTATTCAATATTTAATTGGAAAAAAAAAATTTGGAATTTTTTTTACGGGAAAATAATTTGGAATTATATTATAATGGACTGGTTTTCAAATTAAGAATATATAAATTGAATTAAATTCAAAATAAATCCAAATTGAAGCCTACTACTGTACTAGCTAGAATGAATTTCGATAAATATATATATAGTGAGTCTCTCATGAAGGATTCCTTATTTTAATTTCGACAAGGACCATGATGAAAATACATTGATTTTAATGAATTTTAATCTGAATTTTTTTGTGGATGATGAGTTCAATGAAATCTACATATAAACAAAATTTGAGAATTTTGGTTGGGTGGCTCTATTGCCTGGGTTGTTTTTAAATGGCCCAGAATCATATAAGATTAATTAATTACCTCATTGTAGTGATGTCTTGGTATGATTTTGAGTATTGAATGGGGAATGGTTTTTTTTTTTTTTTTTTTTTTTTTTTTTTTTTATTATTATTTTTTTTTAACTTGTTGCATCTGATGGGGAAGAGGATGGATTTATGTTATTTAGGTATCAAAGTAATTTTATTATATATTATTTTTATTTTAAATTTTTTTTTAAAAAAAAAAGTGGAAAATGGATGTATGGAGACATTTTATGGATGGCTATAGAATTATTTGGAAATTATATGATGAAGCATTGGTTATAAATGTATATGTTTTGGAGTCAATTGAATTCAAACTTGGTACAAAATTGAAGAAACTAGATTGTGATTGTGAGATGGGTCCTCTTGTTAACTTGAATGATGAATGGTCTTTTTCATTTCTTTTTTGAAATTTAAATGAATATGGTGTTAGCCTTTGATACAGAATCTCTTTTAAGGATATGGTACCATATATTTTACTTTTAATAATCAATTATTGATTTTTTAAATCGATATTGGTCAGGTCAGCCTGTCAGGAGTCCATGGATCAGACAAGATCAACTACTAAAAGCACGGCTTAAAAAGTTATACCCATAAAATAAAGAAAATGTATTCTCAGGCTTTATGATTTATCTGAACATTCAATTGAATAGACAATTTCTATATTTTAGTCCAACCCCAAACAAAGTTAACGATTTTTTTCCATATAATCTCTTTTGACGGCTTAGAAAAATGACCCATTAATTAATTTTTTTAATAACCCATTAAATAATTTTTTAAATTGTGAAGAAAATGAACTATAATTCCTTTTTCATGTTGTGTAGCTTAATAATAATATGATCAGTTTGTACTTTCCAAATAGTAGATCTTAATTTGTCTTCAAATTAGGCAACTTTTGTCTCTACATATCTAGCCACATTGAAATTAATTTCTCTGTAGATTCTTTTGTGTGGTTTGGCACTCGATCTTTACATATTAATTTTGGGATCTGTTTATGTTCAATTTGTGGGGGCCAAGGGCCAATATATATATATTTTGATTCAATCATAGCTCTGAATTTACATCAACTTTACTATTGAATCGAATCATTATAGAGATTCTTAATTTTATATATGGTCAAAAAATTGTTAAATATTATCCAATAATTTTGAAATTAATATCAAATTCAAAATTATCAAATTCTATGAATATATTGTATTGCGTTTTGGAAATATATAACACATATAAGTAGAAATGCACCTAAACGATCCTTGACATGAGTAGCCTAATTTGAATATATTTCTCAATTTATATGAAATCATGATCAATTAAGTCAAAATTAAAAAAATTTATCTGAATATTTTTTTTTTAATGACACGCATACCCTAAAACACATAAATCTAAAAAGACACGTATGTCTAAAAAAATATAAACTTAATTAACTAGATCAGCGGAATCGTTCCTTTTTGACTCAATCAATTCGACCCAAAAAAGTTTATCTAAATATGAATTAACTACACATAAGCACACTTTATTAAGGACACGAGTTGAAATACACCTAAATTAGGCTTTACTTGAGTAGTAACCTAACTTAATTCATGCTAGCTATAGGAGTGAGCTAGAGCCACAAGAGCACTAGAAAAAAGTAGTGAAATATATAAATAATAATAATAATAAAGAACAAGTGGGCATATAACTGCTATAATGGTGAAGAAGGATATATCAAGTTTGTTTAAACAATCAAGACCCTAGGTTTGAGACTTCAAAGAAGCTTCCGTCATGGGTCTAGTTTTGGTATTGTAAATATAGTCTCACATTTACTTCTTAAATTGTAAAACTCTCTTATAATAGAAGTCATATATTTCGAATCGTACGTGTTTTAGATATTGATCTCAACAGATTCCGACAGACCCATGAGTTAGTGTTAGATTTCAAAACAATAAAAGTTTGCCTAAACAATCTTTCATATACTTTACTAATATATTTTTTTTGTCTGGTCTATATACACTACTAGATTCGATATTTTTGTTTGCAAGATGCATTATTGCATATGACTAGAGAAAGCAAGCATGATAATACCAAATACCATTTAACCCTAAAACCCTAACTCAACAAAAAAAAAAAAATCCTTAGCTACCACCCCAAATCAAGGAATTAAGAAGCTCCTATAAGTAATTAATTAAACCATTAAATTATATATTATATATACATGGCCTGAAAACACAGCCCACCAGCTTTCCTGCCCCCACTTTTTAATAAAGCAAAAAAAAAAGCAAAGAATAATAATATAAAAATATATATAAAAAAAGAATACTAAATAAATGAAAGAATATAGAAGAAAGAGAGAAGAAGAGGCCATACATACATGATATACAAAGCTCTCCCCAACCCCACACCCTCTCTATAAAAAGATTATAATATAGGGTGGACATAGAGAGATCATAAGGCTAAGGCTCTCAAAGTTTCTTCTTTTGAGTTAGCAAACAAGCTAGGACTGCTAAAGCTGTAATTAGCAATTAAAAGCTTGTTTTTTGGATGCATAAACAAAGAAAATTATATAAATTACAAAAGTGAGGAGGGAAAGTGAAAAGGAAAAAGAAAGGAGAAAGAAAATTCATCATTTTTTTTCTTAGTTCTTTTTGGTGGGCAAGAGTAGTTATATTAATTAGTGTTTTTTTGCAGAGAGAGAGAGGTCTCTACTAGATGATCAGTAGTGCACACAATTACAAAAAAATAAACAAAAAACAGATGATGGCAGGAAACCCTAGCTTGTGGAGTAGCATGCATATTCCACCATCTCAACAGCCTTCTCCGTCTCTATTATCTTCTCAATATCATCATCATCTTCTTGGTGGATCTTCTTCTCCTTCTTCACAGCTTCCTTTGAATTCTTTGGCTGATCATCATCATAACCAAGAAGTTCTACTTCCACAGTCATGGAGCCAACTACTTTTGTAATTAAACTTCTCCTCTCTCTCTATATATATATATATATTTAATTAACTTGGATTTTTCTTTAATGCATGTTTTACTTCCTTTTGGTTCTTCCATTCTCTTTTGCTTAAATTCGAAGCCTGGATTAATTACATGGGTTCTTAATATAAAATTTTCAGTACTTCTCTCCCTCTGATTTTTTTTTTTTTAAAAAAAAATTTATAATAATACAAAATTTTCTATTTTATGATTTGGTGATGATTGTTTTTGTTTTTTTGTTTTTTGTTTTTTCAGGGGTGGATTGCCTATAGGAGATGAAGATAGGTTTTATCCAAGTCAATATGATATTAATTATCAGCCCAAAAAGTTAGAAAACTGGGAAGACTACCAAACCCTAATAAATCAATCTTCATCATCAAGAATTGGTTATGTTGTTGATCATGTAAAGCAAGAGGCTCTTCCTCAAAACAGTTGCAACCTGTTTGATCATCATGGAAATAATATTATTATTGGAGGAGATCTAGATCAATTTCATTATCAGACACCAAATCCAGTAGCTTGGTCACAACAAATCATGGCGGTTAATTCATCATCTCCTAGGTCTTGTGTTACCAGTCTAAGTAGTAATATATTAGACTTCTCTTATAATGCCGAAGCAGCAGATCATACGAATAATAATAATAATATTCAACATAATCATCCAGATCACCATTCTTCATCCGAGGTAATTAACATTCAGGAAACCCACCACAATTTCACTTCTATTTTTTTCTTTCTTGTTAATTAATTAATTAAAAACTTTAGTTTATATCATTTTTTTTCTCTAATTATTATTATTATTTTATATTAGTGCAACAGCACAGCAACCACTGGTGGGGTGTGTAAGAAGGCTAGGGTTCAGCCATCCACAAGCCAACCACCTCTCAAAGTAACACAATCTCTCTCTCTCTCTCTCTCTCTCTCTCTCTCTCTCTGTGTGGGGATGTTAATATGTCTTTCTTGATTGTCCATTTCTGTGATTCTATAGAAGAAATATTAAATGAAAACTTTAACATATAATATATTCAATTCACTTTAAAATATATATAATATATGATCATCTCTTGTGAACCAGGTGAGGAAGGAGAAGCTAGGTGACAGAATAACATCCCTTCACCAGCTAGTTTCACCATTTGGAAAGGTAAGTAAATTTAATTTAATTAAACAAATTAATTAATAATAATATAGAAGAAGAAGAAGAAGCTAGCTATAGCTATAGCACTTGTTTTTTAATTTTTTTAATTTTTTCTAAAATAAAACCCACCGATGATGATGATGAAGAAGTGATCAGAGATTTAATTTTACTATTATTCGATCATGCATCCAAGCTTTCTTGATCTCTTTTCTTTTGTCTTTTCTCTTTTAACATTAAAAATAAAATCAAAAAAATGAGAATATATATATGGGGTATTGTGATGGAAGTGTGTTATTATATGGTTTGGTTGTTGCTCTTTTGCAGACTGACACTGCTTCTGTCTTGTTAGAAGCTATTGGGTATATCAGATTCCTTCAGAGTCAAATTGAGGTGATTTTTTTCTTTTCTTTTTTCTTTTTCCTTTCCACAGCTTTTTATTATATGCTAGCTAACAACTCAGAATCAGTACTGACTTTGAGAGCATGCACTTAAAGTTGCTTCAATTATTCATGCTTCTTTCTTTTCTGTTTTGGTAAACTTTAAACTCTCTCTCTCTCTCTCTTTAATTATAAGTCTTGGAAATTCACAAAAAAATTATATATATGCAGGCCCTTACCTCTCCGTACTTGGGCACATCTTCTCCAAACATAAGGAATAATAATCAACAGTTTGTAAGTACCTGTACATAATATGCCTTTTCACATTTCTCGAAGAAAATTAGACAGATAATATTTTCTTTTATGAGAAAATTAATTATACAATCGAGACAGTGTTTTCGTACTTTTGACATGTTAATTAAAAATTTGAGTAACTTTATTAATTAGATGGTAGAGAATTAATTGGTTTTAGCTAGGTTCAAGCAGATCATATCATGAATTGAGTATTTCCAGAAGAACCAGGTCAGGAAAGCTTTATTGGATCCATAACTTCTCAAAAGCAAAAAAAAAATATGTGTTGCTTTGTTTTGAAAAGCATATATGTACATGATTTAACTGCAATTTTATACATTAAAAAGAAAAGTATTATTGAAAGAAAGAACAAGGTTCTTATCAGCTTTAATTATATATCCACTTTTTTATGTCATTAAAAAGTTAAATCAAAAGAATAATTTGGGACTACTTAAACTTAGCTTCGAATCAAAAGAAACTTTGATGAGAAAGGAAGATTTAAATTATTATATTTATATATACGTATAGTAATTAATGAACCTCCTTTTCATGTTTCTTCTTTTTTTATAGATGTTGAATGACAATTGCCTGAAAAGAAAAGGAGGTCCTAACCAGGTACTCATCTTTCTTCTTTCTTATTCACATCAAACATATGTATGCTTTTATGCTCTCTCTCTTTCTCATTTGACTAATTAATCATATCATATATATTCAAAATTATATATGATCATCATTATCATATAATCATTATACTGATAAAATTATTTATAAGCATGTTATCTTTGTTAAGCTTAAAAAAAAAAAGAAGCATATTTCAATAGAAAGAGTTGAATTTCCCAATGCGATTTAGTGGTAAAAGACTGTTTATTTAGCCTGTTGATCAGATTCAAGTCGTTATCATTATATGTGATATATATATATATAAAGAGTTGAATCAACAAAAGTTGAGGTGGCTTGTGATATAAGCCCCTCACACTCACATGTACGTTGAAGTTGTATCTACCTCCCTCAAATCTTAAATTTGTACCTCCAAAAAAAAAAAAAAAAAAAAATTTGTACTCTTTACATATTGAAGAATGGGAGTTTTTTTTTCTTTTTATTTGAAAAATAAAAATGAAGTTTGTAATAATTTGCATACATTTAATTTGTTGATATATACATCAGGAAATTCAAGAAAATGCAATGGACTTGAGGAGTAGAGGATTATGCTTGGTGCCTGTGTCTTGCACTCAGCAAGTTGGGAGTGACATTAACGGATCGGACTACTGGACTCCGGCGGCGGCGGCTTTCGGGGGTGGATTCTGTTAATAACCAAAAGACAGTGTTTGGTTGTTTAGAAGTGCTTATAAATTTAGAGGTTAATTTCATGGAATATTGGTATAACATCATTAGCAGTCACTCTGCTGTAATTCAAAGGCTGATTGCTCATGATGCTATATATTAATATATGTGCAATTCTACCTTAATTAGCTAGATTAATATTAATTCAAAGTGCTTATATATAATGTTCTCTCTCTTAAACACTTTTATATATAAGCTAATTAATTAGAGAAGCTCAAATATTGCACATATATATATGTACTGATTTAATGTCCTGCTTATGTTAGATAAGTGCTTCTCGGAGAGTATGTACTGGTTTAATGTCCTGCTTATGTTAGATAAGTGCTTCTCGGAGAGTATGTAGCATTTTATTATATATTTTCCATTTTTTAGGTTTCTAAAAGTGCTTATGTTAGAAAGCTCAAATATTGCACATGCATAATGTGCTTTCCTTCTTATATATGTTAGAAAGCGCTTCTCTTGAACACTCTTTATTCGTGTTTTTTTTTTCGTTCTTAATTTGATTCATTAACTTGTTTGCAGGACTTTTTACATGCAGTTAAAATTAAATTAATTATTAACTATATATTCCTCTATAAAGTAAGCAAAATAATAATGAAATTTATCTAGTGTGGACCTCGGAATTTTTCATCATAAACTTCAAGTTTATGATAAATTAACACCCCCTTCACCCTTACATGTCACATGTATAATGAAGACAGATGACGAAAACCGGACATACATTGGATGCCCTTTATAGTGCAATGAATAAGAAATAAGAAATCCATATAAATAAGGGGAGCACTCCCCAAAAATCTCGAATTTATGTAATAGTGTAATACTTCAAAAATATATATATATATATACAGATTTTCTATTATCAGTTCGTCCTGATAATAAATATATCAGGACGAAGGATGTGGACTACTAAATTTACATACTTTGACTCAAAGTGTATGCACTTGTCAAAACTTCTCCATAATCTATGGTCAACATTCTTCGTTTTGATATATTTATTGACATGACGAACTGACAATATAAAGACTATATATATATATATATATATAAAGGGAGATGGAATTTGAAGTTGAACCCAAGGCCTCCTAACTCCAATTAATATATACTCAGAAAACTTAAACTAACAGGTACCAACCCTTATAGTATTTAAGAGATAGGTTAATTGGATTTTTATAGGATACGTTTAATAAGACTCCTATTGAAATTTAAAATCTCAAATGAAAAAAAAAAATGCAGATATTTACCAAAAAGCTTAAAATAACTTGAATATATAGTCTTTCTCTTGTCAGTTCGACCTGATATAAAAAACATTAGTGTCTTGAATGTGAGCCATTAGATTCAAATGCTTTAACTTAATCTGCATGTCTCCTGTCAGTTCGATCTGATATAAAATACATTAGTGCCTTGAATGTGGGTCATTGGATTCAAATACTTTAACTTAGTCTGCATACACTTGTCAATGCTTATTCATAATTAGAACTATATATATATTTGTATACATCAGTACCAATGTATGTGGACCACTGATTATGGAGAAACTTTAACAAATACATACACTTTGAGTCAAAGTATGTAAATCTAATAATCCACATCCAACGCACTAATAAAATTATATCAGTGCACACTGCACACTAACAAAATTATATCAGTGCACACTGACTTGAAAATTTCTGTATATATATATACAATTCTGATCTGGTCAGTGCGCACTGATATAACTTCATGAGGATATTGAATGTGAGTCACTCATTATGGAGAAGTTTTGACAAGTGCATACACACTTGAGTCAAAAACATGTAAGACTAGTGGCTCACATTCAATATCCTCTTGAAATTATATCAGTACGCATTGACTTGAAAATTTATATATATATATATATATAAACAGTTCATTTCCCTCCTCAGTGCGCACTGATATAAAATACATTATACATTATGGAGAAACACTGACAAATGCATGCAGATCAAGTCAAAGCATGTGAATATAATAGTCCACATACAAGAAACTGATATATATTTCTTAGTGTGCGCTAAGAAGATCAGTTCTGTATATATAAGTATTCTTCCATAGTCACCACATAATTAGCAAATATATCATTTCTTTTTTCCTTTAATGCAAAATAATTCTTTGTTTTATTTTCTTTTGAGTAATGGAAATAATTATTCTTTTAGCTTATAGTTTAATTTGGGTAGCCCTCTTATCTCTACTAATTAATTATTTATTGCATCTTAATATTTTAATACAAGTGTATGGTTTTAAAAAGAGATCTAAATCAGGGAGTACAGTACTATATGCTGCTAGAAAGAGTTTTTAATTTTTTTAATTATTAAACAAGAGTTAGAATATGAATATATTAGTCGAGGAATCTTCCACATTTTATCCTCTACTTCTCCACTAAACCTCTAATAATAACCTATCAGTCTATCACAATATTTTAATTCTATGATTAAATTGATAGTCCATCAAGTGATCATATGCACACTAAATTTAATAAAATCGTGTGAGATTTGTGTAAATGAATGTTTTATATATATTTATAAAAATCACATGCGATATGACGAATTTCAATTTGTGACATTATGTGGATGAATAAGAGTCATTCACCACTAAGTCATACACCAAGCTGTAATATAAATGAATGTTAACTAATGAAAAGTAGATAAATCTAACCGTCGATAGCCATAATCAAACAATACATGTCCCACAAATCGAGAGAAAACTCCTCACACGTGCTTCTAAAATACGTATGGTGAGACTCAAACCCCTAACCACTAAGCTGGAAGGGAGGTGCTTAATAATTAGAATCTTGAATATAAGATAACTGAATTAAGTTAGGGAATACCTATGTTTACTAATTAAAATAGCTGAAAAATGTTTTTGGAAAAACAATGAAAGTTATATATTTATATTTAAGGATATTTCCCATTGTTATTTCATTTAAAGAAAAAATTAATTTGATATTAAAAATATTTGTAGAAGAATAGTAGCATACAAGAAAAAGACAAACATGTATGATCTTAAGGAAAAAACAATAATTCTACTCAATTGCCATATGTACATTCCATTCCTTGCCACTCAGAATATACATGTAACAAGGTCATGTGTATGATCAGTAATGAATTCCATATGAATCACTCAGTACCACCTAAAAGCCTGCTTCAATAAAACAACACAATATGTACATACAATCATAATTGTATAAATCTGATGACGAGATTTGAAATCCGAAACCAAACATGTCAGAGTTTATCGGGACTATAAGAAACCATCAGACCTAAAAGATTAAGTTAATTCATCCTTTCGTGTGTAAGACCATTATCAATTTCAAATAATCATTTGGGGATTTGAACTTAGAACTCCTATAATAACAAAACTCTGATGGCATGACTATTGATCGGGAAAAAACTCTCTACACGTAGTTGTAAGATACGTACGGTGAGATTCGAACCCAACCCATTAACACAAAAAGAAAGCAAAGTCATTATAATAATCTTAATTTGTTTCTTAGCAAATATGTATCAGCTATTCAGCTGCTGTACTGCGAACTCAGACTGACCCGAATATAACAATATGGACCCCATTTTCGGGTATTTCTAGACCACTTTTTTGGGATTGTAATCAACTGAAGATGGGTGGGCCTCTCTGGCTCTCTCTAATGCAATGCTTTTGTAAGCCTGACGTTATTGATTGCATCATCATACACACATTGTTTGTTCTTCCCCTAATAATTGATTAATTATATTAAATTATTTAGTTAAAGAATGTGTTTAATTAATAATTATATGTAAATTAACAATTATCATGCTTTGCCTATAATTTTTTTTTTCTTTTTTTCTTTTTTCTTTTTAAATTCTTTACCTATAAAACTATCTATTAAAGGATAAGATATGATCAATATTTAATGTCCACCAGAGCCACACATTAGGGTTTTTTTTTTATTTTTTTATTTGTATTTTTTTTTATTAAAAAGAAAAAAATAAATTTATGGTTACGAACTTTTTTTAATATTGTTTCATTTGAATATGTGTAGTGTATAATAAATATTCTATGAAAAAGTTAATAAATAAATATAAAAGTTTTGTTTGTGTAAAATAATAAAAAAGACATTTTAATTGCATTTTGCACTATCGGGGTGCTTTTACATACGTGTTAAGTGTATAATATTTGAGAGTGTTTTTTGTTCTTTTATAAAACATTTTTTTAATGAAGGCATCTTTCTACAATGTCATGTTAAAATGTTTTCCGAAAGAACATTTAATAAACATGTTTAAAAAAAATAAAAATAAAAAACTTTTCAGTCCAAGTATTTTTAATTGGTGAACACCTAGCATCCTCGTTAGTTGTAGGGGTTGAAGTTACATCATGTGTATTTACCGGCATGTGTTAGAAGTTTTCTTCTTACAATACGTAGTGATAGATCTGGACATGTTCTAATAGACCTCGACTCGTTTGATATTATATTATAGGAAAAAAAAAAAAAAAAAAAAAAACTATAAAAATATGCACTAAAGAGAACACTTTAATGAGTACATGATTCAAATGGGCCAGCCCATCATATGCTCCTAATAAACATATACAAAATGGGTCGAAATTTTTATTTTTATTTTTTTTAATACACCAAAGTGTTAGAATGAATGCTTCTACAGTTCTACCACGATAAGAAATCAATAATTTAATTAATTGGTTTTAAAAAAGATATTATTTAATTAAATTCCAACACAAAGTCCCCATGTATTGAATGAAATTCTTTATAAGATGATCTCTATTTTATTTTTATATTTAAGAATGAAACTCTTTATAAGGTGATCACTATTTTATTTATAAGTAATACTAGACGTTCCAATTTTATTTTTTTTTCCAAATTCTATCCTAAATGATGTGGCACGTGATGTGTCAGCTTCACATCAGTCACCGCATAATGCCATCACAACATAATCTTAACACTTTAATAGTAATAGACGAAGCTTGATTTTTGGAGTCATAAATTTAAATTAAAATAACAATTTTCTTAATTCAATAGTACAATACAATTGATAGTCAAAAAAATAAATAAATAGTACAATACAATTAATATTTGAAGTGTGTATTATATATATATAGTCTTTCTATTATCAGTTCGAACTGACAATAAATATATCAGGACAAAGAATATGGACCACAGATTATGGAGAAGTTTTGACAAGTGCATACACTTTGAGTCAAAATATGTAAATCTAGTAGTCCACATTCTTCGTCTTAATATATTTATTGTCAGTTCGAACTGATAATAGAAAATCTGTATATATAAATAATATTTGAAGTATCTAAAAATATATATATATATATATAAATAAATAAATGTTTTGTGTGATTAACATGTGTAATTGGACTCACCGTCACAGTCAAACCCATGTATAGATCCGGCCCGGCCCATCCCAAAACAATCTTTACGGACTTTACCTGATACACTGAGAAAGTAGCAAAACGTCATCGTTTAGTACGTTATTTCAAACATGCGAAGACGGCGTCGTTTTACTCCTATAATCAAACTAGTCATGATGTGTCCAAGCCGGCCGTGACATGAAATGTCATGTCAGCCAGAAGCCTTGACGTGCTCAGTCAGTCACTATATCATCAGTGACGTGGCGTGCCACGTCAGTAAAAGCGTTGACGAGTCAACAATAATCTCTGTCCTGTCCTTATTATCAGTAATCGACACTCATTCCATAGGCATGGCTCAATCCAAATGGAACCACACAGCTCTTCTGGTTATTGACATGCAGGTCCTCTCTCTCTCTCTCTCTCTCTCTCTCTCTCTCTCTCTCACTTTACTTGAATTGGTTCGATTTCATTTTCTGTTAATTTTTGTGGGTTGTTTCTGTTTTGTAGAATGATTTCGTTCTTGATGATGGATTGATGAGAGTGGATGGAGGCAAAGCCATAGTCCCTAACGTTATAAAGGCTGTTCAAATCGCCAGGCAGCGTGGCATTCTTGTAGTTTGGGTAATATTTCCCGTTTCCTGTTTGTTTGTTTGTTTGTTTCCTGAGAAAATCAATGCATCAGAACTTCAATTTTGCAAGAAAAGTTAGGGGATTGGTTTCAGGGTTTAATTGTGTTTCTTCTTTTCTCGCCAAGTTAAAATTGATAAAATTATTGAATTTATTCAACTGGGTTGATTAGTCACAAGTAAATAGACTTCATTGTGTTTTGATTTTTGTAGGTCTTGTTACTCATTGTGAGAGCAATTATTTAGTGCTATTCCAAACATTTTTTCTGCTTACTCATGAAATTTGTGAATTTCACTTGTAAATTCAACATATGGAGTTCACTCTTTGATGAATTACTATACGGTTTTG
Source organism: Acer campestre (assembly GCA_954870605.1). Classification (NCBI taxonomy): domain Eukaryota; kingdom Viridiplantae; phylum Streptophyta; class Magnoliopsida; order Sapindales; family Sapindaceae; genus Acer; species Acer campestre. The sequence goes on along the minus strand of OX940799.1, from coordinate 51,699,112 downwards.
AAAGCATAGTTTGCTTTGCTTACCAATTTTCAATCTATAGATAGTCAAGAGCAGTTTAATCTATTAGTTTTCTTAATGCTTATTAAAAAGATCAATTTATTGCATTTCTTTGTACATTTATGGTGGTGATAATGAGAAAATTTGGTTCAAGGTTGTTCGTGAACATGATCCACAAGGAAGAGATGCTGAACTCTTCCGCCGGCACTTATACTCTCCCGGGAAAGTGGGTCCCACCTCCAAGGGAAGTCCCGGTGCAGAACTGGTAGATGGCCTTGTGATCAAAGAAGGGGATTATAAGTTGGTGAAGACACGCTTCAGTGCATTTTTTGCTACCCACCTTCACTCGTTTCTTCACGGTGAAGGAATCCATAACTTAGTAGTTGTTGGTAAATGAAATCTCAAGGCTAGTCAAACGCTTTAATTAATGTAATTTAGTGGGATATTCTTGTTCAGGATAGTTGTGTGATTCACTGCAATCTCTACATCTAGGTGTTCAAACTCCAAATTGCATCAGGCAGACTGTCTTTGATGCAGTAGCACTGGATTACCAATCTGTTACTGTTATCGTTGATGCCACAGCTGCTGCCACACCTGACATTCATGTTGGTACGTGTTTCTTAATCACCTGGATTCTATTGTGTAATATCTTATCTCATCTACTGTGATGCAAATGCTGATGTTTCGGTTAACACTTTTGTGCAATAGACTTCTGCTTCAAAGTATCATTGATGAAAATCACATTTTTATGCTTGAATTCTTGTGCATGTAGTTTGATAAGTTATCAAAAACAAATTTGAGGTTGTTGCGTACTCTTTTAAACTTTCTTCACTAGTAAGTACTCTAATTGTCACATTGTACCTCTCTTCTGTTTTGAAAACATTTTGGTGTTGGAACGGGTTTTGATTTTTGCAGAAAATTTGAAACATTAGAACTAGGATGGATTCGGACGGGGTTATGTATTCATTGTAGCATCCAGTTTGACAGTACTAGGGAGGTTAATAGATGGAAACATTTGTTGCTTAAATTGTTATGCTGGGACGTGTTATCATATCTTTATCAGTAATGTACAGGTTGAGAGGAGGTGATATAAGACTGAGAACAAAAAACGAAAACTATTCACTACTTTCATCCTGTTATTGGTATTCAAATATAATGGATGCTGCAACTGATAGCATACTGCATGTATGAGATGCAACTTTTGGTTTTTTTTTTCTCATAAATATTGGTCTAAGCAATACCACTTCTGGATTTTAAAAGAAGGGTGGTACATGATATTCAGGCCTTTGCAAAATAATTTATAAAAAAACATTGGGGGATAGGATAGATGACCGTTTTTCTCTTTTTCCGTTCTGATCCCACTCAAAACAAGTTTACCATTAGATTTCTACTCGGATTTATCAAAGCTTCAACTGGAAATGAACCATTTGTGCCAGTTGTCCCTCTTCCATCTCGAAGATAGCAGGACACGGTGTTCTTTTATCTTTCTATTGTTATAGTTTTGTATTCCCATTACTAACAATACATATTTTAAACTCTTCTTCAGTTTCTCTTAACTTTGATTTTTTGTTGATCATTTTGGATGATCATTTCTCATTTGAACAGACTTGGAAGAACCATCTTTGATTAGATTCTCTCTTTGCAAATGATCATCATAAAAAACCATAACATTTAAATATGCTTGAATGCATTATTGAAGCTTTTTATGTGTATTTTCATGTGAATTGCTTTCTCCGGCCTCTATACTCTGCATCGAATTATGCTTCTCTTCAAAGATTTGAGAGGAAAATGGTATTCATGACTGACTAGTACTTCTTAATTTTCTGAACCAGCCAATATCTTTGACATGAAAAATGTCGGAGTTGCAACCCCAACATTACAAGAATGGTCCACGGCTGATGCTTGATTCATCGGACACTTGACGAGTTTGCACCTTTCACGATATGGTCATTGTAAAATGTTAATTTGATGTGTACAATGCTATGTAAATGTTATTTTGCTCATATGGATTCATTACGTGACAAATTTGCCATTCCCGTCATGGCCACGTCTCTATATGTATATTAGTTTAAGTCACTCCGGGGAAATAAACGCTAGGAATATCTGCATTATTAAGTCAGCATAGTAGTTTTGGGAGTGATCCATCCATCAAACTTAGCTGGTTTACTTAAATTTTGAATAAAAATTCGACTTACGGAATTGCTCAACGTCTGAGCATAAGGTTGATTTCCGGATCGTGTGATACTTTGTTTTGAACTTATTTCATATTTCATGCACTTGGGTGATATTGCAGATTTACTGGGTTGCTTAGCGAGTTGATTTTACAACTCACTAAATGCAGGGCTACGAAAAGGATGATATTATAGCTAAGATAAAAGCATCAATGTGATGAGGAGGGTCGAGAATGACAGAACAAGTCCTTTTTGTACGGTACATTCTTGACCATGTATCTCTCCGGTGGCAATCCTGTCATGTGACGCTAGGCCCGGCCCTAGGGGGAGCTCAATGAGGTAACCGCCTAGATCCCTGATTGTGAAAGGTCTTCAAATTATAGTTAAAAAATAATTGATTTGAAAATATGGTTCATATAAGATTTTAAACAAAACAGACCTATAAATGACTTTAAAAATAGCTCACTATACACATACATATATATATATATATATAAAGACCGACCAATGGAAACTCAACCCATAAATGACTTTAAAAATAGCTCAGTAGCTCACTATACAATTTTTATTTATTTATTTTTTAAGAGGCCCACCAATGGAAATATATTTATAATTTTTACAACAATAAGATTGGATCAATGGTGGCGATGGGTTGAATGACTTGAATCCTAGCAACACTCGTGTTTATCATGAATAATCTCTTCTATCTCTTAAAAATAAATATAAATAAATAAATAAAAACTCTATTGATACGAAAATTCAGAAGTCATTGTTTCGAAGATAATTAAATCAATACACTTATTTATTTTCTTTTTCGAAAACCTTCTTTTTTTTTTCTTTTTTTTTATTTTATATTTTATTTTAATGTAAGCTCAATTAGTACTTTGGCCATTGAATATGTGAGATGAGTAAAGTTTAAATGCTATATTCTTTGATATAATTATAAAAATTTTATTTTGATAACATTTATTTGCTATTTTGTTGTGTTATAGTCTTGAGTTTAAGTTATTATATCGATTTTTAAAAGTATTTACTAGAGAAAAAAAAAATTCAAGTAAACATATATAAAGTATTGAGGGTCTAATTTTCTATAGTTCGTATTGGACTCCAAAAATCTTAGGACCGACCTTGCGTGATGCAACCGTAAAGGGGGATGCATGTGCATCCGACCTGCTGCAAGCCTGCAACCAAGAATCTCCATTCTTGAGGCTGCAATGTTCCACAAGTTACGGTGTTCAACTTCATAATATATATAGAGTAATGCTACATTGTCCAAATTTGTTGCCACATCATTTGGGCACCAAATTTGGGCAATGTAGCATTACTCATATATATATGAGTAATGCTACATTGCCCAAATTTGGTGCCCAAATCTGGTGCCCAAATGATGTGGCAACAATGTAGACCATTCAATTAAATCATGCAAATTTAATATAATTTAAATGAATGGTCAACATTGTTGCCACATCATTTGGGCACCAGATTTGGGTTCTATTGTTAGTTCGTCATGATATAAAATATATCAGGACGAAGAATGTAGACCGTAGATTATGAAGAAGTTTTGACAAGTTCATACACTTTGATGCAAAGTATTTAAATCTAATGGTCCACATTCTCCGTCTTAATATATTTTATATCAAAATGAATTGACAATAAAAAAAAAAAAATGTATATATATATATATATAACTTTTTCATGTATATATTGACCAAATAACTTTTAGTATAGGATCCTGCACTTGAAATTTATGCGGGATCCTACACTAGAAAGTAACTATATATATATATATATATAGACCATCTAATTAATCGTTGGTTTTCTAATGACAGATCCTTTATATTAACATCTAATTCAAAAAGGACATTAAAGCAAATTCAATGTTTTTGAAAAGCAAGATTTAGGAAACATACAAGACCACCTTTACTTCTGTTTTAATCAAAATATTAAAACGCTAGACGGTTCTGAATTCTCATTATTTTGCCTGAAAAAAAAAAACGCTAGACGGTTCTGAATTCTCATTATTTTGCCTGAAAAAAAAAAAAAAAAAAAAAAAAAAACTCTTTATCAAAAACTTTTTCTTATGTTGAATTCATTGAATGCAATTTAGAATCATTTTGAAAGATAAAATTTTATAAGATAGCTCAGCTTTTTCAAGTCAAACTGGCCGTATGGTTTGGGCCCAACCCAGATGGATAAGTGGGCTTTTTGTGGGCCCAAAAATGGTCCAATTCAGGTGGGTTGGACATGTGTAGGGCCCATATTGGACCATTATCTACACTAGGACACATTATTTTGATTTGCTAAAATCTTAAATGATGAGATTCCTTGTGAGTTGTGAGATGATTAGTCATTATCTTCCTTTCTATTTCTTTCTCTTTTAATTTTATTTATTTATTTATTTATTTATGAAGAACCTAGACTCCAACTCTCCAAGTACAAGCTACATTTATTACCACTTGACTAATTTGATAATAAATACTATGCAAGAAAAAGAAAAAAGAAAAAAGAAAAAGAAAAAAAAGGATAGATAATTAATTTGATAGTTATGGATTTATTTGCCAAGTATTTATGTTGGAATTATTTTGAAAATGTTAAGATCGTTTTCTTAAATAGTATTTGTTTGGCTCATTATCTACTTTCAAATTTAGGCTTAGAAAGCAACTTCTAGTACAGGAGATGTGACGATACTATAGACAAAAATAAGATTTAAATTTCTGTCGCGGTCACGTATGTGAAAGAGAAATGCATAATCAATTGAACTGTAAATGAATGTGCGATTTCGTAGTTAACTGTAAGTGAATGTGCGATTTCGTAGTTAATATGATATGAGAATCATTTTACCACCTAAAATATATTACATATTATATAGTGTTTTCATAAGTGCACATTGCACACAATGAATTTAATAAATTCGGTGCAAAGCTTGTTGAGACATTGATTCAAGCAATAGTGAATATTGGTTATAAGTGATCAAACTAGAAGAATTTAGCGACTATAATTGAGAGTCTGAATTAATTAGATTAGTGTACAATTTAAATTTTAAAAAGCACTTTTTAGTAATGCCTTTTGAATTAATTAAAAAAAAAAAGAAAAGAAAAAAGTAATGCCTTTTGAAATTTAAACATTTGATAACGTACTCTTTATTTTTTATTTTTTTTATAAAAAAAAAAAAATCTTTATTTTTTATTTTTAAAAAAAATCTTTATTTTTTTTTATTAAAAAAAAAAAAAAAAACCCTTATGATGTCCTTATCTAAAAATAATTTTTTATTTTGTTTCTCACTAAAAAAAGCATGTTGATGTATTCTAAATAGATACTATATAATGAAAAGTTATGATCATCAAACAAATATATTCAATAAAGCCAAAATTATATTAAGAATTTGTTGATATATTTATATATATCTGATTTTTTTTTTCCTGGCTTTTTTTTAAAAAAATGATTGATTGTTGATAAAGTGGGTGTAAAAACCAATCACATCTTCACTATCAATCATTATAATGTTTATATGTCATGAGATTAGATAAGATCAGAAAAAAAAAAGTCAGATTAATAAAGGATCAAAATTTAACATATATATATATAAGGACAATGCTTGGGTACTGACCCAAACCAATGGGGTGTTGGCACGTGTCCCATTTTGGAAGAATACAAGGAGATAAATGTAAAAAGTGAAAGAAAAAATATCACGTGCCAACACCTCATTGGCGGATCAGTATCTTAGATGACCAGTCAGTACCTAAGCATTTTCCTACATACAATTTTTACTTTTGGATAATAAATGACCACAAAAATTCTACAATTTGAGTATCAATCATTGAGATAAATACAAAACAATTAGAACTCACATTGTAATTGATTTCTACTCTTGAAAGTTGAAAGGGACATTAACTTTTCTCTTTTCTTTTTCTTTTTAACGAATTTTAACTAGTCATAACAAAGCAATCAAAAAAAATAAAAAGGTTTGTGAAGTTGCTTTAATAAAACCAAATGATATAATATTGTATACATTAGAAAAAGATAAGATAGGATTCAAAATTATCGGTCGATGGCCTACCTCCACTCACCACCCCCACTCCAGTTCACATCAAGATTTTGGTCCTCTCATTCTCTCTCACACTAAGGATGTTCAACTTTTCACAAATAAGGCCTGCATGCGTCCACATTTGAACAGAACACAACCTACTACTACTTCTCGTTCGTTCGTTTGTTCGTTCATTCATTCATTATTAGCATTAATAATCAAAAGTAGGGTTTATATACGCTTATTGGTATAATGAATTTAACATTCAACTTTGTCGTGATTAAGATCAAAAACATATATTATCCCATTTAAAATGTATCTTTCGAAATAAGAAGTGCACGCTTCAAAAGGTAATAGAGACTATCGAAAACTTGTTTTAGATGAAAAAAAACTTGCATGCAAAGTGTTGTACCATTCATTTTATTTTATTTTACTGTGGTATATATATTTTCTATATAACGGAAGATGTAAAGTGAATCTTGATTCACGTTGAAGAGAAGAAATTATACTACTCATGACTCGTGCTTTACAATCAACTTACAACTCGTATATGAGTTTTACAATGAATTTAACATTCAACTTTACAGAAACTGAGATTGAAAATATTATTCTAGTTTAACCGTGCAATGGAATGCATCATGTATACTCTACTATGGTAAAATGTAAAGAAAATCGTAATTTTATATAACAAGATCGTAACGAGAGAGATGCAGATAGCGAATCCTGTTACGCGTTCTCCATCGTTTTAGAGACAAAATTCCACACGCAAGGCCTAAAAGATAGTGCCATACTTCAATGCCTGTCCCGACTGTGTTGTCTTCTTTCTTCTTTCCATAGCTCTCTGCTCTTACAAGTTTGGGGTCCCTACTTTGAGGGCCAAAAGTCAATATTAATTGACCGATTGTTGTGACTTTCTAGTTGAGTTGCATTATAAAAAAGGTTTAATTTCCTTTTCAAAATTCTTTGATTTTTTTATTTTATTGGGTTGGTAGAAGACTAAATTGTTTTCACACATAAAAATTCAAAACCCGAACAAATAAATTACATAAGTTTCATCAACTTTTCATGGGAAATAATTTTTTTGTTTGATTTATTTACCACTTGATCTTAAAACATTCTCAAGCTAAATAAACACTATTACCGATGAGCCATATTAGGCCGTGATCTTTGTAAAATAATTTAATTACAATGGAAATTTATATCTATCAAGATTCTCTACTAAAATTTATACACCGGTTATGATTTGAACATAAAACATTACCAAACTGAATGAACACTATTACCGATGAGCCATATTACGACGTGGTCTCTTTAAAATAATTTATTTACAATGGAATTTTATATTTAGAGAATCATAATTTAATTACAATGGAAATTTATATCTATCAAGATTCTCTACTAAAATTTATACACCGGTTATGATTTGAACATAAAACATTACCAAACTGAATGAACACTATTACCGATGAGCCATATTACGACGTGGTCTCTTTAAAATAATTTAATTACAATGAAAATTTATATTTATCAAGATTCTCTAATTGGTTGGTTAATTAGAAATATCTCCTTGAAATCTCTAGGAAGTTCTTACAAACTTCTAGATATGTAGATTGCATGTTGTTTTCCTTTTTCTTGATTAATTTAAAGTAATGCTAAACATCTCATCATATTTGTATCTGACATTATCCTAAAAAATGATGGTCAATCACATCATTAGTTGAGATCAAAAAATTTGAAACCCAATATATTAAGGTCTAATACCGGACATACTAAGATTAAACATATTATTCAATGTCAAAGTTTTATGAAACCTGACGAGATTAAACACTATACATAGTCTGAATATCTAACAACACCGTGAGGAGGTGCACACCACTTAATTCAGAGAGGTCTGCAATTAAAGGTTATACCCTAACTTTTATAATTTAATGAAAAACCAAGATAAGATAAACTTAAAGTAATTTTTATTAATTTCTCATGAGAAATAGTTTTATTGCAAATGAAGTTTTAGTAGGTGTATGAAAAAAGAAAAGAAAAAAGAAAGCTAAGTAGTTGTCAAATTTGTTTAGAATCTCTTTTAAAATTCGTTAAAATTCCTTGGTGATCAGTTGTTACAAACTTCTCTTGTGAAGAAAGTTTTGATTATTTTTTTTTAATTAATACCCAACTTACTTGTAATTGTCATCTAAATGTGATAACCATGATGTGATATATAGTATATATGTAATATATTATATATTAAGAGAGAGATATTGACCTTGGAATTTATTTTTATTTTTAAAAAAAAGGGTTCCATGAATTCGTGATGTTTACATGATATAAAATATTCATATTTAATTAACATGTATGACTCACAAGTGATTATTTATATTCAAACAAATCTTATTGAGAACATGATCGAAGATTCTTTTTTTCATTCCAAACAATCTTATATATTCAAATTTAATTAATATGTATGACTTGCATCTCATTATGTATATTCCACAGCTCATTGTATATCAACAATCTCATTTAAAATAAGGTCGAGAATTTTTATTTATTATTTCATTCAAAAGACAAGAAATGAAAATCACAAAAATAAAATAAAATAAAAATTATAAATTACTCAAAAAAAATATGTATTTTATATATTGTTTCTAGTAATTTTAAGTGTTTGTGATTTGACCCTCCAAATGTAAATTTCTAGTTCCGTCTCAGGATGGAACATTCTATTTTTTATTTTTTATTTTTTTTTTGGTAAAATGGGAACATTCTATTTTGATTTGTGAATAATGTCAAATATTTAAATAAAATTAATATATATATGTATGATATACGTACAATCAAATTCATATATACGTACTATATCAAAAGTCGTATATATACTGAAGATTTTGTTGGATATAGCTCGAATTTCTAATGGTTATCAAATGGGATTCAACCAATGTAAAGACTTACTAGAGACATGTGAAACGTTTGGAAGTATGAGATCGTGTATAAGGGAGGTGTGAAGACCTTGAAGAACTGAAACGGCTGAAGGGCGCTGTCCCTAGCGTTGTGCATCAGACATCAGTCTAGGGAGCATTGTGCCTTAGAGACAGCAGCGCTATATATGCCTTGCGTTGTGCAATGCACAGCGACAGTGACAACAGTCCTCTTTCAGAGATTTACGATGTGCCTTGCGCTGTGCAATTGCACATCAGCATGGACAACGGTTCAACATCAGAGATTATTGTTGTGGATAGCGTTGTGGGTTTGACAACAACAGTGACAGTGGTTTTGAGTAATGTAGTGCATGGATCGCGGTTTTCTGAGCGATGTTGATTCTCGGGTTAAGAGTCGTAGCTGAGGACAGAGTTTTGAGAATTCTCGCCATAAGAGAGGATTATTGGATATGGCTCAAATTTCTAATGGTTATCAAATGGGATTCAACCAACGCAGAGACTTCATGGATACGTGAGAAATGTTTGGAAATATGAGATCGTGTTTAAGGGAGGCGTGAAGACCTTAAGAACTAAAATGGTTGAAGGGTGCTGTCTCTAGCGCTGTGCATTAGACTACGGTCCAGGGAGCAGTGCGCCTTAGAGATAACAACAGTGTGCATTGCACAGCGACAAGGACAACAGCCCTCTTCAACGGCAATATTATTTTTTCTTTTGGTAAAATTGGACTAACCTAGAGGGAAAAAACATCACAAACGATCATATGTTGAAAAAATCCCTAGGCAGTATCCATCCATATAATAATAAAAAGAATAAAATGAAAAGTAACAAAAACTTGAAAAGCACAAAAACCAAGGGAAACATTCCCAGCAAAAACAGTGGCGCGCAGACCACAAAAAAACTGAAACATAAAACATCAGGAAAAACGAAAAGACTCTCAACCCATGCAATCATTGCCAACCAACAAAGAGCAGAAAGACATGGTGTTAGACCACGACGAATCGACCTCCAACCCCAATGCATGCTTAGAAAGAGCATCTGCAACATGATTCCCTTCCCTAAAGATATGAGAAACCTATAACTCCGTTTTCGATATCTGATAGATACAACACTGCTAAGCCTGCCGAATCCGCCAAGGAACCTGCTCGGAGCGAGATGAGAGCAGCAGAACCACATAAGAAGAATCACTCTCAAGCCAGATCCGATGCCACCTATTCTGCCAAGCAAAATTAATGGCCATCGAAGGCAATAAGTTCCGCCTCAAACGCAAACACTTGACCAAGAGGAACAGCAAAACAACCCTTCATAAAAACTCTACAATTACGGAAGACACCCCCACAACCTCCAACACCTGGAGAACTCAAGGCGACACCATCAGTATTAACTCTGATCCAATCAGGAGCTGGAGGCAACCAAATCACACTCTTGATAACCAAGGCTCTAGCCGAACGACTACGAAGATCAAACCGATGAAGAATCAAAAGATCATCTACACAATTACGCATATACCCAATCTCTAACTGGTTAGCATCAGACATCGCACGACAAACCAAAGACAAACAGATTTGAAATCCACAACCCTACTCTCAAAAATCCACTACGGACAAACCACACACTCCAAACCACAACATGAATAGTTGTTATCCATATAGCTCGCACCTGATCACTAAACGAAACAGACATGGTCTGGGAAAAGAACGAACTCCACGAATGGGTAGAAATACGTTGCGCTGAAAAGCCGAAAAAACCACCTCCCAAAAAGCAACCGTTATGGAGCACTGGAAAAACAGATGATCAGACAACTCACTGCTAATCCCACAAACACTGTACCGAGAAGCTAAGTGAAACCTAACCCTACATAAGCGATCCTCTGTAGGGAGCTGATTTAGCAAAAGACACCATGTCAAAGCCGAACAGGAAGGAGGGATAAAACGACACCAAACATCCCTCCACCAAGGGACCTGAGGAGAACCATGGATCATACGGGAATAAGCTGACTTGCAAGAAACCTGCCTATTCCGAGAATGAGCCCACACCAAAGAATATGCAACTGGAGAGACAACAATCCTATTGATCCGAAAACAAAGATCCGAAAAACGGGCTTGAAATCTATCAGCAATAACCTACATGCCATCATGGATAAAATCAGAAACCCTTGCCCTGAGAGGGCTAGCCAAGTAATTAAGAATCCCTAGAGATTTTATGAGTAATCCAATTATTATTTAATCCAATTTTAAATTTACAAAGTAACGATATTGTTAAATGAATTTCATTAAATTTCACAGAACATTGTATTAGTATATTTAGAATGAATCAAACTAAATAAGAATATTGTATAATTTAATTAGTGTTCCCATTTGTGTTTCATGTTTCTCTCATAATTTAATTTTATTTTTTAAAAATAAAATAAAATTTTGTAAAGTATTTATATAAAATATACTTTTTACATGGACGTCTCACTATGTTTTCCTAACTAGGTGATGTCGATGTTTAATAAAAAAAAAAATTCTAACATACCTAGTCTTCAATCCTGGTTACATGCATGCCAACAATGCTTCCGTGTAACGATTATTGCTAACAGATTTATCTTAAAAGATCTTACTATAAGTTGGGTTAAGAATTTATTTATATTAAGAATAACAAAAGAAGGAAGAAAACATTAAGAAAAAGCCAAAAGCCGACAAAGAAATCCAAGGCAAAATTGTTCAAACTTTTTTCGAAATAATTAAGTTACTATTTACTTACTTCCCTTTCAAAGAAAATGTGTTTTGTTTTTTAATTAAAGATGATTGAAGGACATAATTATAATTAAGTAATTAATTCACTTTTGGGTCGGACAACTTTTCTCTAAGTCGAATCGATTAACCACAATTTTGTCGATATGTGCATGAACTTTCATATAATTAATAATGAAAAATTAAATTAATTTTTTAAAGAAAAAATTAAAATTATTAGTTTTTTTTAAGGGAAAATTAACATTATTAGTTATGAACAAATGAACAATTATTAAAAAATTGGGCCTGCAGGCCTCTAGTTGCTACAGTACGACAACCGCTGGATTTATTTATTTTTTTAAAAATGGTAAAAATCAATATATATATAATTTTCAGGTGCGGGATCCTAACTCAATAATCCTATAAAGTGAACTCCACTGATTTCGTAATGTTACATAGAGTCTATAATGTTACAAAGTGAGAAAGGAAAAAAAAAAAAAAATTACAGAGTGAATTATGTAGTGTTGCATAATCGAATCAAACCTTATAGTGATTTAGTATATATGTATATCATAAAATTATAAAATTTATTACATATATTTTTTTTTTTTTGACATAAAAATTTAAACATAGGGGTTAACATCAAAAGTTATATATATATCATAAAATTATAAAATTTATTACATATAAACATAGGGGTTAACATCAAAAGTTATATATATATATATCATAAAATTATAAAATTATAAAATTTATTACATATAAACATAGGGGTTAACATCAAAAGTCAATATTGCCAACACCTCTTAGCAGTAGCGTCGACAAAGCCATAATTTCAAATTTGGCAAAATTTGTTAGGTCAAATTATATACTTTCCATTTTAGAAAAGCAAATAAAAAAAAAAAAAAAAAAAAAAAATCCAATTAATGATATGTACTAAAGATGAATTTTCCAAGAGGCTATTGGGTCATGGCCTCTAACCTCTTCAAAGCTTCGTCCTTACCTCTTAGGGTACGTTTGGTAGAGAGGAAAGAAAATAGGAAGGATGAAAAGATTTGGAGGGATAGAAAACACGAGGGAAGTAAAGGAAAATGATTTTCCCTCGTGTTGTTTGGTAAACAGGAAGGAAAGAAAATATTATTTTATCAATTTTACAATTTTACCTTTATATTATATTTTATATATAAAAAAAATGGATAAAATTGTAATTTTAAATTACCAAAAACTTTCCCCTTTTTTCTCTTAGATTTCCTCCCACTTTTGGGAGGAAACAAAATGGTGGGTCCCACACACCATTTTTTTCCTTCCATTTTTCTCTCCATACCAAACGCACACTTCTCCCTTTTACCTCCACCCCTTTCTTTCCTCTCTCTTTTCCTCCCTATCAAACATACCCTTATTACATGTGGTAGTGTACCTCTCCTTAGTTTGTCCATGTTAGTGGTAGTAAATTCTAGTCTCAACGTGTGCATTTTTGAAGCATATGCGGAGTGTTTCTCCCATCTGACCCCTAACCCATTCAATGTCAGAATTTATTGTAATTAAAAAAAAAAAAAAAAAATCAAAAGTCCCTTTTGAATACAAATTTTAACATAATCTATAGGCCAGGAGTTTATGAGAACCGAAACTTCATTATTATTTAAAAATAAATAAATTGCACAACGTGTGAACTAATGGATTAATGCAATCTTCATTTTTGAGATTACATCACAACATGTAATAATCAATTATACAATGCAATCTGATTATGTATTAGTTAAATTATATATACATGTGTGTTGAAGATGTATAAACAATTTATTTATATTCCAATTTATAATTTATTATTCTCATGTTGGAATTAATAATTGATACTTGAATTCTACTTATTAAATCCCTCAACCTCAAGAAACATCTTAAATAGAAAAATCAATTGATACTATAACATGTATAATATCCACATTAAAAAAATAATAATAATTAAAAAAACACCTCATCTAATATGGCAATCGCTTATTGAAATAATAGATATCACAATTTATATATCATACATTCATCGGTTTTATTTATTTATTTATTTTATATATATATTTGTAGTAATAAATATTGATACAATTGTTACATATAGTTACGTTCATATATATATATAGTCCTTCAGGTCGGCCTTGTAATTTTTCTTCAGATCCTTAGATTTCCAACCGGTTGGAATTAATGTAAATTTGTTTACACTAAAGAATTTTAATATATATATATATCAGGCCAATCCTGAAAATTTTCTCCAGATCCTTAAAATTCCAACCGGTTGAAATTAATGAAAAAAAATTTACACTAAAGAATTTTAATATATATATATATCTCAGGTCAATCCTGAAAATTTTCTTCAGATCCTTAGAATTCCAATCGGTTAGAATTAATGAAAATTTATTTACACTAAAGAATTTTCATATATATATATATATATATTTACTAATTTTATATTAGTTATTAAACTCGTAAGATAACAGTCATGCAATCGATATGTTTTAGTATTACTCTTTAATATGTATTTAGAGTATATATTATAACGTAGTTTTTTCATCTATACGTACATGCAATAAACTGAAATCGTATAAGGGTATTGAAATAGTATAATAATATTCGTATCGCAAAATATATTAATATTTTCATTATTTGTTAATGTCAACTGTACATAAATACGTACATATTAATTTAATGTTGATTGTTGATCGGACTTCATCCAACCCTAGTACCCTACCTCCCTCAATCTTCACCTACTTCACAATTATTTTCTTTATTTACAGCAGAAAAATTTTCTGGGTTACGTTACAACATATAAATTAAGTACCCTACATTATTATCTCCTTGACCTAATGTGACCTCATTAATTTATTTATATCATATATATATATGCATAATTTCACATAAGTCCTACCTTTTTAGTGATTTGTCACCCTTATAAATGTCTTTCCAAATTCATCACTTTAGTCCTTACTTTTTTCAAAACTCATCACTTTAGTCTATTTGACCAAATATGTGAAAGTCAACTATTTTAAAACCTGTGAAAGTACATTTTCACCCATATTATTATTTAATTTAGCTAAAATGATTATCTTAATTTAAATTAAAATGAAAAACAATAAAATTCTTAAATAAATATATTACAGAAAAAAAAGCTTAAATAAATAATTAAGAAATCCATTATTATTATTATTATTATTTGTATTTTTGTCATAATGAATTTTTATCTAGCTAAAATGATTATCATAACTTTAAATTAAATTGAAAAACAATAAAATTCTCATTTCATAGTTATTATTTTTTTGTAATCTATTTATTTAAAATTTTATTATTGATAATTTTATTGTTTTTAAATTTAATTTAAAGCTAATATAATCATTTTAGATAAATAAAAATCCATTATGAAAAAAATATAAAATAAGAAAAAATTAATGGATTTTTTAATTATTTATTTAAGTTTTTTTGTAATATATTTATTTAAGATTTTATTATTGAGAATTTTATTGTTTTTTATTTTAATTTAAAGCTAAGATAATCATTTTAACTAAATTAAATAGTAATAGGGATGAACATATACTTTCACAAGTTTTAAAATAGTTGACTTTCACATATTTGGTCAAATAGACTAAAGTGATGAGTTTTGGAAAAAATAAGGATTAAAGTGATGAATTTAGAAAGATATTTATAAAGATGATAAATCATCAAAAATGTAGGATTTATATGAAATTCTACCTATATAAATATATAATAAGAGAAGAGTCTTTCAACTGGTACTGTATACTTGTTGATTGTGAACGTCAGATATAAAAATCATGATCTATCCATCCATCAATCAATCAATCAACGGTTGTTTTAGCAAGTGTAATATATATTTTATACATCGGTAAATGCACCCTTGAATCTTGATGGATAGATCATAGATGATCTTCAATTCTCTTCTCTTCACAGTCACACCTCCCATCAACTCATTCCAAACATTCATCCAAAATCCTACGTCACCAAAAATTGAAATCTACTGTTTGAATGATTTTAACGTGAGAATAATTCCCAAAAATTTAAATAATTTTTAAATTTAACCGTGGGTAATACCTAGATTTGATTGCTATGTATGATTGTATGGTAGCCAAGGATGGAGGCAGAAATTTTATTTAGATGGGACATCATTAAACAATAATAAAAATGATAATTTATTTTGAATTATTTAAAGTGTATTTAATCGAAAATGAAACATCACAAGTTTATAAAGAGCATACTCCAGGCTAAACAAAAAACTTGATAAAAACTTTTTAATAATTCTCTATCACCGTTTCCAAATAGAGTTTAATGAGTAAAATTATTACAATTTTTTTAAAACAATAAACTTGTAATTAATTTAAAAGTTTCTGCGATATAACACCTAATTAGTATTGAAATTCATATTGAAATACATAATAAATCCAACTTTTATGCATCACATAAAAAATAATCCATTAACACTCAGAACAGTTTCAAGCAATTATGTGATAATACAAGATTAGTGGCTTAATAAGAGTAAATATTACATTTTTCTACTCTTCACTTAAATTTTGCATATCACATTCTCAAGCTTTTATGGCTCGCAACTTTATAATAACAAACATTTATATTATATAATTTGTCAAATGCTAATAGATCAAACATATGCTAAACATGAGGGTTTTTTTTTTTTTTTTTTTTTTTTTTTTTTTTTTTTTTTTTTTTTTTTGACGGTATCTATCTATCCACCTATCTGGACCATGTATTTTTTTTTTGAAGTTTTTTTATCATTAATAGGATTCGAGCTGTTAACTTGGGAGTTATTTGCCCAAGTCCTAAACTCATCCATCTGTCAGCTGATCGAAGATTACCATTTACAAATTTATTTGTTAAGACTCAAGAGAATATATATATATATATATATAACATGTTTGATCTTTGATTTTAAAATAAGCACAATTTATTTTTTCTTGCTTAAATTCAATTTGCAGAGGAGAGTTGAGATAGTGTTGTTTTCATTTTATTGTATGGGTCTGTTATTGGAAAAAACAATTATATATGCGCCATTTTGTTTGACTTTATTAATTGTTAAATTAAAATAATTATTTTATACATTTTTCGTGTAGTTTCAAAGTTGCAACTGTACTTTCACACTTCCATTCTTCCAATATTTCCAAAGAAATATTTTACAAAGAGAAAAAAAACTTCAAATTTTTTTGTTGAAATTGAAATTTGAGAGGGGGCAGTTGACCCTGCTTGCCCTTGACTGCCTCCGTCCTTGATGGTAGCTAAAGCCTCCATACATACATAATACGTTCATGTATCATATATCATCACTTTGTATGTGTATATATATATTTGTGGTCATTTGGGATAGTTTTTCGGGACTATCATTTTGTAACGTTACTAAACAAACATTATAAAGTAAAATTAAATTCATTATTTATCTAATACCACACAATATAATCCTATAAGAGTTAACATGATCGTCTAATATTTTAGTGAATTTTATATGTTATTATTATTTTTTTAAAATGTTATTATTAATGTTAAGAGCCCATTTAATTAAGGAAGGCTGAAGCCATTTTTTAATTAAGGGAGTGAGTTCTAATAAATTTTAATTAAGGGAGTTATTAAGGAATCTCTTGAAACAGTAAAAATTATAACTTTCTTTTTTAATTAAACTAAGAGATTTGATTAAGGATTCGTCGGAGATACTTTAATGCTTCTATTGAATTTCTAAAAATTGGAATATTGTTTTATTTCATAGGATTCTCACATTCAGTGACTTCACAATTTCCAATTTTTATTTTTATTTTTTTTGAAGGTCACAATTTCCAATTTATCAGGTGTGGTGTGGCAAGTAATAATTCTTATGTGTAGAAATTTATTTCACAAATCTTGATCTGAGATTTCAGTTACCAAAAATGGTTGATAAAGCAAAAGCATTGTTCTCCATTGATCAGACGGCTGACAAGCACCAAGATTAATAAATAATTTATCTATTTATTAAAAAATTAATTACTTATTATTATAGGAATTAAACAAAGCAGTGTGTTTATCTGTGAGAAGCCATGTGCAACGCAATGCATGCACACAAAATTATTTTAAGAGAGAAAAAAAAAAGTTGATGGTGAATTGGTTGATGGTTCATGATTGGTGATGGACTTGTTTATGATCTGCTTCCCATTCTGTGATGACGATGTTGACTTGAGAAAAAAAGCAAAATGAACATTGGACCCATCTGATTACTGTGAAACCTGCTACACCATATTCCTAAAAGGTATCATCATTGCACTCTTCTCCCTCGGGCAGACGTTTCCCTATGGCCCCATCCCTCACCCCCATGGCCCCATCCCCCATGACCCCGCACGGAATTGTGGAGGCAAATTTTACCTAGGATGGGTTTTGAAGGTAGGGATAAACTTGACACCCATTTTATAAACGATGGAGGTGGTGGAGGGACCTCCCCCTCAAACCCATTTGGAGTCTGGGATGTGTGTATATTCTACAAGGTTTTGTATTTTAGATGATTGGGTTCTTCTGATAGCAGGTGGGTGAGAAATAGAGGAGGAGAGACGAACATGAGATAAATGAGTAGTGTTTTCTTACTATATCATAATATTAACTTGAGTTAGTTAGTACATGAGTATTGATCGAAGATGTAAACTTTAAATTTGATTTGTTTTGACTTTTATTGTGTATTACTCTATTAGAAGTATTTGTATTTATTTTGGATTTCTTTAAACCAATTATATATTTTAGAATGAATATTTTAATTACTTTTTGTATTGAATATTTTAACATGGTCAAACTAGAGATTGAAATGGTTGGAATCCAAGTTTCAAATTTCGATTTTCGGATTGAAAATTAAAAAATAAAAAAAAAATGAGGAAAATGGGGTTTTGGGGTGGGAAGGGTTGAGGAACGGGGGTGGGGGCGGGGGGACCCTCCCCCGTCCCATTGGTCCCCCACGCCCATCCCAAGGATTGGTTTTCTCTCTATAATTTGTTTTCTTTATTTTCAAAAGTTATTTTGATCCAATTATATACACACCCCGAGTTTAGGTCTTATTTCTACTTAATGAGCCTTTTACTAAAAATTGTACAAATTTTCTCTACCTCAGTACTATCGGTTGGCTTCTGTCAAACATAACGGTTGAGTCACCAACCTTTCATTATAAAATGACTAAAACGCCTTTAATTCAATATTTATATATTATTTTATAAAAAAAAAATTGAAATAAAAAATAAAAAAGAGAAAAATATAATAAAAATTATAAAACAATTTAAAATTTTTAAAATAAAATGAAACTTCACCACCGATGGGACTATACATGTGAAAGAAGATACGATCCTTGCTCCTCTAGAAGGAGCCAAATTGCTCCTCCAGAAGGATCAAAACTACACCTTCATTTTTCTTCAATATCTATATCTTTTTTTTTTTTCTTTTTTTTTTTACCACTGATGGAAGAGATTTCCTCCATCTATTTTTTATTCATAGTTTTTAGTTAAAAAATGGAGGAGATTTAATTGCCACCATCCATTTTTTTAATAAAGTTTTATGTAACTATTATTTACATAATAAATAATTTAATTTTCCTATTTGAGAGAAGAAAATGAAGATTTTCCCCTCGGCCGTTAAAAGTCTATTGAGGAAAACTAACGGTGGAGGAAGTTTATGAAAATTTGATCAAAAGGTTCATCCGATTGTAATTACGTCTAAATTTGGGAAAAATTGTGCAATTTATGCAGTTGTTTTTGTTTTTCATTTTATTTTATTTTAAAATAAAAAAAAAATAAAAAGAATGAAAAACTGTGAAATGATATAAAGGTAGTGTGAACTCTGATGTGGACAACAATAAAAGCTGTTAAGATCATGGCATGTTTCCTGCTTTCCTTTTCTTCACTTCAATTATTTTTCACATGTTTTCATGTTTTTATTTCTTTAACTATTTTTATATTAATAGATGTTATTATCTAAATGAATGAAGCCATTAGCCATATCTTTTTATTTGAAGAAATCATCATAGTAAAACAAAAACAATTAAGATATTAAATTAAATAAAAATATTCAAAATTTTAATGGGCAAATATATAAGTTTTTTAAGAATTTTTTTTTTAGCAAAAGAGGCCACGACTCTTTTTGGACCCACCCTCCACCGTTGAATATCAATCCCCCCGTTCCCACTGTACCGTTATATATTAACTCCTGTTCACATAGCGAATTCTCATAATTTTTCATATGCACTTCAACATACCTTATTAGTATTCAATCACATAATCTAGATACCACAGTAACGCGTTTTCAATGATTTAGAAGTCACAAAAAGGTGATATGGATGTCTTGTTATGTAATATGATCCACACATAGTTACAAAAAAAATTCAAACATTATATTGATTTAATGATTTTCGACATATCTATTATGTATCGATCTAAAATCTTTTTAATTTTCCGTAAATTAATGATATATATATCAACAGTTGTATATAATAATTGAGTTTTAACATTCCAAATCTAAAACAATCATACTGTACATTTTGCTATTCTTATTCTAAAAATTTCATCTAAACTATTAAAATAATATATATATATAATAAAAAAAAATTAAAAAAAAAAAAAAACCAAAACAAAAGTTATAAAATGTGAAGTAGAAAACAACAATTAAACATGGATAGGAATAGGATTGGATGAAATACTTTTATGTACTGAAACAAGAAAAGTGGTCTCTTACTCATATAGCAGTTACCACACGCAAGCAAGAAGAAGAAGGAAAAAAAGATATATTTGTTGTCTGAATTCTGAAAGTCTCCTACTACTTCTGCTCCCTCCTACTCCTATAAACTCTCATTTTGCACTTTGCATTATTTCACTCTCTCTCTCTCTCTCTCTCTCTCTCTGTCAAACACTTACTCACTCACTCCTCTCTCTCTCTCTCTCTCTCTGGTCATTGCTTGTGGAAACTGAGATTAGAGTTCAATAATGGATGAGAAAATTGAACAACCCATTTCAGATCAAAGAGAAAACATGGACCAACAACAGCTGCAGCTACACTCTCCCAAGAGAAGAAGAAAGGGTGGCATGATTACCATGCCTTTCATTATAGGTACTACTTTGCACACTCATATGGTCTTTTTAAAAAAAAATTAGAAATAAAAAACCTTTTTTGTGATCTTTTTTACTCAAAGTTTGGATTTTTATTTTCTGGGTTCTTTATGAAGAAGCAAATCAAGCATCCAAACACTACACATTATGTCAAACAAACCCAATTTAATTTATTTTTTCTTCTGTGATCTCTCACGTTGTGATGCTCAAGATTTGATTTTTTTTTTTTTTTTTGGTTTTTTTTTTTTTGGTTTGTGGTGTTTTTGAATTGATGATGATGAGCAGCAAATGAGGCATTTGAGAAGGTGGCAAGCTATGGACTGGTTTCAAACATGATACTGTACTTGATGAGAGACTATCATATAGGAGCTGTCAAAGGAAGTAATATTCTCTTCTTCTGGTCTGCTGCTACCAATTTCATGCCCACTCTGGGTGCTATCATTGGTGATTCATATCTGGGTAAATATCTTGCTATTGGTTTGGGTTCAATCTTCAGTTTCATGGTAAATCCCTTATTCCATTTCACAATTTCTTCTTCTTTAAAGTTAAAACACTAGTTGTCATTTTCAATTTTTGCCTTATTTTCTTATGCACTATCTTGTCACTTTCTTCTTTATTGAACACATTTCCAATGACTTGTTAGTGGGTTGAGAAATGATCTGGCTTATCTACTTGGCTTTGAACTTACCACCATTATCACACTAATTAGTTTATAATTGAAAATATTAATTAATTAAATGCATAATTAATTTTAAAGTAAGGCAACTAATTAATTCTTGTTTATAAAGGGCTGTCATTTTCAATTAGATTTTTTTATAATTATTAGATGTAAACTTTCCAATTAGTATCATATCATGTTCTTTGTAGATCCAGAAATCCATATTAAAGTAGTTTGCTTTTTGAAGCTAGAACCACGTGAGGAGTCGCTAAAAATAAAAAACATCTACTTCTGTGACTATGATTCTTGCAGTCTTGCACTGGCCTGTCTTTGAAAACGTTTGTGGAACAATAATGAATGTTTTGACTTTATCTATAAAGATTTTAATTGTGCTAAGGGCCCAGATAATAAAGTTCAATAAAGGAGGTCTGGTGTACAATTTGCTGATGCAGTTGTATTTCATGGCATCTAATGCAAAATTGTTCAATTATCTTTAAATTTTGACCCACCAAAAGATGGAATCATGAATCATCTTAAAGCTATTTGTGTACACTTTGGTGTTGAGAATGAAATTGTCTTAATATGTAGACCTTTGTTAGTAGTGCAGAGCCTTATCGGTTTACTTATTTTGGTTTTTTTGCTTTCTGATGTCACTGGCAAGAGAAACTCATATGGTACAAGTGCGGCGCGTGCGCCCACCCCACTCATGCCAATGCCGTGTGTTGTGGCTAACAAATCATTGAGTGGTTCCAGCGCACTACACCGCCTGAGTTCTTTTTCTACAGGCAATATGTTTCAGAAACTGATGTTGCTTCATAACATGCTAGATCATATCTTAAATGAGATTAGAAACTGAAGAAGGCTATGCATAATATGTATCGACATTAATCGGATTTGTTAGCCAATATGTCTTGTGTGGAATTGAACAGCCTTGCCTTGTGATATTCTTAGGAGAAATCACATCTAATCTTTCAATGTGTGACAGGGTATGTTGCTCCTATGGATAACAGCGATGGTTCCACAATTTAGACCTCCCTCATGTGTTCAATTCTCCCCGAGCTGCAAACCTGCATCGTCATCTCAAATGGCTATGCTACTCTCCTCATTTGCACTCATGTCAATAGGAGCTGGTGGCGTTAGGCCATGTTCCTTAGCATTTGGAGCTGATCAATTCAACAGAAGAGATGACCCCAATAACGAGAGGGTCTTAGAGAGTTTCTTTGGTTGGTACTATGCTTCAGCAGCTGTTTCCGTCCTGATTGCTTTTACGGGTATCGTTTATATTCAAGATCATTTTGGATGGAAAGTGGGTTTTGGAGTTCCTGCAATCCTTATGTTCCTCTCTGCCATATTGTTTCTAATTGCTTCTCCCTTCTATGTCAAGATGAAAACAACCGGCAACATAATTACTGGCTTTGTGCAAGTCATTGTTGTTTCTTTTAAGAACAGAAAACTCTCATTGCCACCTCGAGACCCCAGTGGTGGATGGTACCATCAGAGGAAAGGATCAGAGCTTATTTTACCAACCGATAATTTAAGGTAACCTATAACACTAATTGCCATTGCCATCATCGTTTCTATTGTGTGTACGAGGAAATTCAATGAACTTTTGTTGTTTTTTGCTATCAGGTGTTTAAATAAAGCTTGCATAATCCGAAATCCTGACCAAGACATATCTCCAGATGGATCAGCTTTGAATCCTTGGAGTCTTTGCACAATCGACCGAGTAGAAGAACTCAAAGTACTTATAAGGGTCATGCCATTATGGTCTACAGGGATCATCATGTCATTAATCGTTAGCCAAAACACATTCCCAATTCTCCAAGCTAATTCGATGAACCGACATATCGGAAGCTTTCAATTTCCTGCAGCCTCTTTTAGTATGTTCACAATTGTTTCTCTATTTATATGGGTATTTTTCTATGAACGTGTAATGCTTCCCTTGGCATCAAAGATCGTGGGTAAACCAGTGCGGCTTAGCACTAAACTAAGGATGGGAATGGGACTATTTTTCTCTTGCATGAGCATGGTAACTTCAGGATACGTTGAGAGTATTAGAAGAAGAAAAGCAGTCCGGGAAGGGTTCGCTAACAACCCTCAAGCAGTGTTAAGCATGTCTGCATTTTGGCTTGTACCACAACACTGCTTTACTGGCTTAGCTGAAGCTATGAACTCCATTGGGCAGACAGAGTTTTACTATAACGAGTTCCCTAAGAGTATGTCATCAATAGCTTCTTCTCTGTTCGGTCTAGCAATGGCTCTGGCAAACTTACTAGCGACTGTCATAATAAGTACAATCGATAACGCCACTTCCAAAGGGGGAAAAGAAAGTTGGGTTTCGAGTAACATCAACAAGGCTCATTATGACTACTACTACTGGGTTCTCACTGCAATGTGTTTCGTTAATCTGCTATACTTTTTCGTTTGTAGTTGGGCTTACGGACCTTGCAAGAAACAAGTAGTAACAGATCCTAGAAACGAACCGAATGGATTAAACGATGAAGAAGAAGAACAAGAGTTGATTACTCTAGGAAATAAGTTTGTTGATGAAGAGAATGGCTTGAAGGAGAATGGCGTGAAGGAGAATGGCTTGAAGGAGAATAGCTTGAAGGAGAATGGATTGAAGGAGGAAGAAGGTTTATCCAAGTCCAAGGATTTGAATGCTTGATTTGTGTTTTTAATTATTATTATAATCTTGATATTTGATTTTTTATATAGTGAATGTGAATGTATATTTCTCCATGTAAGAGGTTGGAAGAAGCTTGAAGAAGGTACTTAGGTTTATAGATTTTGCAATTATCATCACTCTCATGTTGTACCAAAATCTGTAACATATATATATATATATATATAATATATGTAATTTGCAGTGTCATCCTTCAATGGAATTTGATTGTTTGATTCTATATTCCACCCATCGGTTTCCAGGGATCTTTTTACGATACCAAAAAATCTTATTAGTTGAACTAGTTCTGTTACGAAAGAGATTGATGAACTAGTTCTGTTACGAAAGAGATTGCTTCTTTCTCCCTCCGGAAAGAGTAAGGCAAGTGGGGGAGAGTTTCAATTTTCTTTCTCCGCTCATTATGGAAATGAACAGTTTTGATATTATTAGAAGTTGCAATTATTACAAAAATCAAATGAAAAAGAACAATAATTCCTGCTTTTAGGTTTTTCTGTTCATAAAGGGACAGATCTTTCACTTTCTCAAGCAAGGAAAAGGGCCCTTGCAAATTTTGTGAGACACTTTCCCTTGAACCAAACTGCTAACTTAGTCCACACTCTACCTGTCCTTACTCATTGAAACCCCACCACTAGTGATTCCTTCAACACCTATAAATACCACCCCCACAAACACACCACCAATACTACTATTCATTCATCACTATAATAATAATAATAATAATAATAATAATAATTCTCTTGTCAGGATTATCTAAAAAAAAGTTTCAAAACCGTAATTTGATAAAATTACAGTAATTTTACAATGTCACAGATGACGATTCTAAAACTAAGTAGAGAAAGGACCATGTCACAAATGACGGTCATATATATATATAGTAATTATCAAGTGAGGTATAACTTATTTTAATTTTGGTAAGAACCTTGATGAAAGTACATCTATTTTTATGAATTTTCATCTGAATTTTTGTGTGGATGAGAAATTCATTGAAATCTATCTATGAATAAAATTTGAGAATTTTTCAAATACTATAACTATTGTTTTGAATTTTCCTATATTTATCTCATTTTTCCGATGCCTTTATATTTAACGAAATCATAATAAATAGTTCCGGTGCTTGAAAAATTATCAAATTTTGTTCATAGGTAGATTTCTTTAAACTTATCATCCACAAAAAAATTTAGATCAAAATTTATAAAAATATATATGATTTCATTAACGTCCTTACCTAAATTAAAATAAGGTAAACATCACTTGATAATTATTTTTTTGTTGTTGACAATATCTATTAATTTGGGACTAGGTATTTTTTTGAAAGTTTTCGTCATTGGTAGGATTTAAGCCGCTGATCTGAGAGTCATTTGCCCAAGCTCTAAGCTCTAAGCTCTAAGCTCCAAGCTCCAAGCTCCAAGCTCATCCATCTATCATCTGAGCTACGCCCCTATTGGTCACTTGATAATTACTCTCTCTCTCTCTCTATATATATATATACAGAAATGTTGAAATCAGTGCGCACTGATATAACTTCATCTATGCGTTGGATGTTGACCATTAGATTTATATACTTTGACTCAAAATATATGCACTTGTCAAAGTTTCTCCATAATTAGTGGTCCACATTCATTGATACTGATATAGTTACATCAGTGCGCACTGATGTGAACGGGACCGTATATATATATATAACACTTTTTAACCAAAAAATTAAGAGGGTTTCTATTTTTACTCAGAATTAATGTTTTTTTGTTTTTACGGAACTTTCCACTGAAAAGATAAATTTACCCATGCACCAGATTAAACACATTGGAATTAAACAAATTGGGAATTAAACACGATAGGATTAAACTAGTGGTGTGTTTAATTGAAGAAAACTGATGTGTTTAATTGAAAAAGACTAGTGTACTTAATTGAGAAATCATTCAAGGTATTTTTGTCTCATCAGTGGAAAGCTTGGTAAAAACAATCAAAACATCAAAGCTGGATAAAAATAAAAACTCCACTAATTATATGATTAGTTTCAATTTTAACCCATATATATATATATATACACATATATTTGTACAGTTTGAGTGAATAAAAAAGTCAGTGAAATCAGTAACTGATGTTGCAGTTGGAGATATTATACATTACTGATGGAAATTTGGATTTTGGAGTTATTTTGATGAGAGTGGTCAGCTTCAGAAAATGTCTGTACATTCTGTAGCAGCTGGTATACAAAGTCATAATTCTCTTTGTTTATGCATGGTTGCTTTTAATGTTTTACCCCCACTAGCAGGTTTTTATTTATTTATTTTATTTTTTCTATTTTTTTTTATTGGATGCTAACAAAAAGAAAATGTTAAAGTACATTATTTTGATTTTGTTAAAAAGATTTTTATAGTATATGAATTTTAATTTTTTTTATGTCTATTTTTGTAGTAGCTTCAAAAAAAAAAAAAGGGTCTATTTTTGTAGTAATTGAAAGACACTTGAAATGCTTTTTTGAGAATGACCGTTTAGATGCTTATTGAGAAAGTTCTTGCGATTTATTTTGAGCTTAAAAGGATAATAGGAAAGGAAAACTAAGTAGAAAATTTTATGAAATTTTGTTGTTGTTGTTGTTTTGATATAAACTACTTATATGATTAAACACAATCTAATTGTTGTTGTTTTCTTCCCATGATAATGCTATTGTTTTTGTTCATTCAAAATGATTTGAATTTTTAACAAGTTCCATCACATATATATTTTCACTAGATTTCTTTGTCTTCAAGGAGATCTTCAATATGGGACCCTAAATTTTTGTTTCTTTTTTTTCATTTGTTTTACCTTCTTGTGTGTGTATGG
This sequence comes from Acer campestre, assembly GCA_954870605.1. Taxonomy (NCBI): domain Eukaryota; kingdom Viridiplantae; phylum Streptophyta; class Magnoliopsida; order Sapindales; family Sapindaceae; genus Acer; species Acer campestre. The sequence goes on along the minus strand of OX940799.1, from coordinate 51,672,020 downwards.
CTCTGCCTGGCTTCATTGAGAAAACAGAGGAGCTCTAGTCAAAGGGGGTTGGTGATATTTTGCTTGGTATAAATTTTTTTAATTTTTTTTTTTAAAGGAAATTTAAAATCTTTTAGTTCTTTACTTCTTTTAAATAATAAAATAAAATTTATGTTGGGTTTAATGCCGTTTCAAAAATTGCCACCCCAAAATGTAGACTACTTTTCCTTTCTATTTCTCACCATGTTTTTGGGCTCTGTTGCAGTTGATGACCAACTTGTGATAGATGAAGCATGTCAAGTTTCTTGCTGATGACTCAACAACCTACACTTATGGTCTCGGCTTCGAGAGCTCGAACTCTTTGAAAAATGGCTCTGGACTAGGAATGACATTTTTCCCCACTAGCTCTGAATCCCCATCCCATTTGAGGGAAAAAAAAATGCTCCCCATATAAGAATGGGGATGGGATACCGTCCCCCAAATTTTCCCATCCCCATTTCCTCCACATAGGGATGGCGGAAACGAGGATAGAGATTTGAAGATTAGGGGTAATGGAGGAAATGTGAGTAACAAGGAAAATGGGGGAAATGGAGAGGGATGGTGATACCTCCCCCAAATTTCTCCATCTCCATTTCTCTTAAATGGGGATGATGATGGGGATGGAGGAAGGGGTTAGGGAATGGGGATGGAAGAATCAATATCCATCCCCATTTCTTCAATTGCCATCTATACTTGGGACTCACTCCAGGAGTCCAAAGGTTTGCCATCTTGATTGATAATCTTGTCAATGTTTCCGATGTTGATGACCTATCTCTAACGCTATGTTTGGTATGAGAGAAAGATGAAGGGAGGGAGAGCAAATCCCTTGTTTGGTTGGAGGGAGAAGTGAAAGGAGAAGAGGAGAGGAGGGAGAGCTTCTCCCTCTGGGCCCACAAAAATGAATCTCCCCAATTTGGGCGGATGAGAGAAAGGAGGGAGAGTGATGGGGGGAAAAGACAAAAATGCCCTCCCTTTTTATACTACCCTCCAATTTTTTAAAGGGTAATATTGTAATTTTATAAATTAAATACCAATCCATCCATCAAACCCTCATTTCAATACCAAACAACTTGGAGGATTGATGTTATCCCCTTCATTCCTCCTACTCTCTCCCTCTTAATTCATCCATCCCTCATACTCTACCTCCCTCCTACCAAACATAGCCTAAGAGTGGTTTTTTGACAAATTTTTAGTTAACTTTTAAGTTGGTGATTAAGGGGTTTGTTTTTTTTTTAAAGATCGAACAATCGTGAATTTTATCGAAGATTGAAGAGAAATAACTTCATTAATTTTTTCATTTTGGGTTAAAGGGCTTATGGTTGTTTTCCATTTTGTTGCCTTGGGCCAAAGCCCAAAAAGCCCATATAATTTTTGTTTGATTGGGTTAGAAATTTTAATTATTAAGTATTGGCGTATTACTATATTAGAATGAGCTGGCCGATTAGAATGAGAATTGGCATATCTACACAGTACACGTAAAGGGCTGTGAGTATTTTATGGCTTGTGTTTAACATTTTAAACTTTAATAAAACTTGAGATTTAAGAACTAGAATAATTAATGGACCACACTCATTTTATTCCGGGCCTATGATCAAAAGATTATGTACGGGCACATAAGCCTGATTTTTAATTTTTGAGAGCAACTATTGTCCCAAGAAAGTAATCGACATACCAAACTCCACAACAACTGGAAAACAAATGCTTCATCCTAGAATTTCATTGGCATATATGGATGCATGAGCAAATAAACTCAGCCTCGTCTCTACGTACTAAATGTCTGTGTTTTCGCTCAACCATGCCATTCTGTTCATGTACATAAGGACATCTCTGCCTAAACACAATCCCACACCCACTATTGTTCTTATTTCATTGTGCTGTGTGTTTAATTTTGTGAAATTATAGTATAGATGAATTGGAGCAATACCATTAGTTATTTGTGTAATTTGTGTTAACAGGACATGAAATTTAGCTGGGAAAATGTTGTGGGCACGCTAATCGGATTCATTGGAGCAACATTTGGCAGTGTAAAGGTGTTGGTGGGCAGGGACAAAGGTGTTTGTAAGTTAGCATGAACTTAGCTTAAAAAAAAAGGAAAAATAAAATAAAATAAATTGTTGCTTTTGTTTTTGTTATAAAAAAAAAAAGTAAAAATATAAATGAATGACAATGCAAAATGAATATTGTTTGATTATCA